>JAJTUV010000638.1:0-1200000 GCA_021653895.1 Mastomys natalensis | reverse complement strand
TACCACCAGACATGGAAGATGCTTTCTTCTAAGAATTAACTTCAATAGTTCTACATGAGTCTCCCCAAACTACTTTGTAAGAAATCCAAACAGATAAAACAATTTCCATTTAATGGGCAAATAAAATCATTTTCTCCAACCTATTTCTCAAATAACAAACTTTTTCATGAAAAGATGCATTATTACCATCATTCTAGCTACCCACAGTTCTTTCTTAATCTCATTAGGGAATAAGCTAGCATTGAATATGACTGGGTTATTTCCTTATCAAGTTTAGATTGAAAATTCCTCTTCTTCTTTTGGATGATAGAGTCTATAGTATTTACTCTGGTCTGTATACTATTTAAGAGTTCTATTTAAATAAAGTTTTTTTAAGTACCAGCTACATTTTCAGATTATTCTAATAACTCTTCTTAGAAAGCAATAAAAGTTAATGTCTCCTTTTTTTCACATTTTATCTGCCTATCTAATGTCCTACAGGTTTGATTATATAGTGATCTTATGGGGGCATCTTATTACTTAAGGTTCTTCCTCTCAGGTTGACATAGAACTATCCAGTACACTATTACTATATCTATTTTTCAATCTATCTATCTATCTATCTATCTATCTATCTATCTATCTATTTTGATGTGTGTGTGTGTGTGTGTGTGTGTGTGTGTTCTATATACAACTTGCAGAAGGAAGTTGGAAATTGGATCCATCCTTCCACTTTATGGGGGAAGATGCCCTTATCCACTGAGTCATCTAATGTCTCTTTCTTTTTTGTAAATGCTTAATTCTTGGTAAAGGATTCTAAATAATACAAAATCTAGCTTACCCATAGGTGGACATGGGATTAATAGGCATGCAAATTGCATCTCCAGAGACAAGGCTTCTGCTCTGTTTTGACAGTCTTCTCGCTCTTACTGTCTGGATCCCTGGTAATTATTTCTGATGACCTTAGTGCTTGGTATGGTAATGACCTTGTCACAGATTTAGCCGTAGACAATATAGTTGGGAAAATTCCTTTCCCTACAGACCAATTTTCTAGGCCTTGCTGTGTAAAACCAAGATGAAAATGGCATGTCAAATTTATGTGAAGACATAATCAAATAATACTCAATGGCATCCTTTGGAACTATACCCAATTTATAAATACCTGAAACATTTCCATTAAGTCTGGATTGGATATTTAATTTATAATAAAAATCTAAACTATGTTTTAAATAATTCTTTACAAATTGCAGGTATTTGTGTTTATTTTATTTCAATTATCATTAAAATAATACAAACATATTTTGAATATATAATTCTTAAAAGTACACAGTATAACCTTCAGCATGACAAAATAGATATTTATCTCACTTCATTAGCTTAATAGATATATTTAATATATTAATAAAACTAAAATGTATCCATAGCATATGCTAAAATGGACATACAATTTTAGGGATGATTAAATTCATTTCACAATTCATATAGCTACATAATTTAAAGTACTTGAAGATATAAGAAAGGCAAAATTTCACATTTCTCTTCTCTAAGTAACATTGAGTTCATTCAGGAGTAAGACAGGTAAATTCTTCACTTCCTAAAACAGCTTCAGTTTTTCTAAAATTTTAGGGGAAATCTAACAAAAAAATTGTAGTTATTTTTTGATGATAAAATTATCCTTAAAACTGAATAAAGAGAAATAACAATATACAAAAGATACTATAAGCACAGGTTGGTCTCCAGTTCTCTTTTCTTCATTGAACCAAAACTCCCCATACCTTTGAAGCCGTCCCCTTTATGCAAAACCTCATGTGCCTCAAAGAAAGTTTACTTTCAGCTTTGTCGGTAGAAAACTCTGAACTTCCTGCTCGTTATTTATTCTGGAAAAGGTAAGAGTTGTTTTCTTTTTTTTTTTTTTTTTCAGAGCTGAGGACCGAACCCAGGGCCTTGTGCTTGCTAGGCAAGTGCTCTACCACTGACCTAAATCCCAACCCCAAAGTAAGAGATTTATATTAAGTGATATCTTCAAGTTCTTTTATGAGCACCATTTTGAAAAATTCATTGCCTGGATGTAGCACTGTTTTGTATGGAGCTAAAACCAAAACATCTAAAGACATCTTAACATGCTGCAGTCATAGCCAGCGTAAGGAGACCATAAAACATGCAAGAAATTCCTAACAACATAAATGCAGATATAGTTAGGGAATTCCTAACCAATATTACATAGACAAGTAGTTCATTTAAGCTAGCTGACACATTTTAAAAACTCTTTCCTTTGTGTTTCCACTCAAAAGACTATTCTCAAATACAAGATATAAGGCAAAGCCAACTTTCCCATAGTTACTAAATTATGCACTATTTAAAGTAAATATTTTCATTGGAATACCATCTTCAAAGCCACCAATTTAAATGGACTATTTACCTATTTGAAGATACACATCCTGACTAAGATGTTGGTCTATTATTGCTGTCATTTACTAGCAAGAACTCATTTGTCAGATGAGTTACCACTTAGAAATAAGGGTTATTTCCTTGGTTAAACAGAAATGGACTAAGTACCTATACTGTGCCCAATACTACATTGGTCAATATAGCTGCAATAATGAACAAACTGGACAGAAATCCATGTTTTTATCAAGTTTATATTCTAGAGGGGAAATATTGGTGAAATACATAGGATGCCAGATGGTGATGTGTTAAGAAGCAAAATTATATAGGCATAGAAATTGAGAGTTTAAAGAAGTAAAGGGAGATGTAATTTTAAAAAATCTGAGAAAAACCTGCAGCAAGTTTGTTATGGCAAGAAAGCTGGTGATTATAGAGTTGAAGTGAGCAGCATAGTTACAGCAAAATAAGCTAGAAGTGATACATGTGAAACGTCCTAGAAGTGGAGATAGAAGCCTTCGCTCCTTCAACTACTAGTGGTTTCCAGGAATGCAGCAAAGGTAGGCTACATCATCATGGGGTGGGAACAGGAAAGATGAAGTGGTGGATAGAATGTGAACTAATTTTTCACTTAAGAGTAGTTCCAGTGGAGAACAGACATAGAGAATTTTAGAATAGGTCTAGTTATAGCAAATAAAGTCAGCAGAAAGTGTTGATGGATGTGATACATGTATAAGAGAAATACATGCACCGAAGTCAGTTCATGTGTATTTAGTCCCGAGGAGCTAGGTGGATAGTCTAACATCAACTGAGTAGAATGGAACAGCAAAACAGTCTTTAGGGTGGAGCAGTGCAGTTAGAATTTAGACTTGCAAAATTAGGACTGTATATTTGATATCCAAGAAGAGGTTATGAGTGTTGTTAAGTCTAGAATCTAGACCCAGAGAAGCACCCAAGACTGGAACTGTAAATTTAGAAACCATCCTCATTAAAATTTTAAAATAGAAATAACCTGGAAAAGAAAGGTGAGTTATTAAAAAATAAAGGAGCTGAGAATATAGTTGGGTGACAATGTGGGTGCACCAAGTATAAGAACCTGTGTTCAGTCACCAACAACAAAAATAATTAATAAATAAGAGATCTGAGGACTGAGATTTGTGATACAAGACAGTTATACTCAGTTTGAGGTAAAGGTTCTGAAAAGCTGTTGTAACAGACAGGATCCCTATTTCTAAGCAACCCAAAGAATCTGAGAAAGATAAGAAAATGAGACCCAGATGGTCTTTACTTCTGTCATCCAAAGGGTGTACTAATGTAGTCTGTAAAATTCAATGACTTCTTAAAAATATGTAGAGATTCATTGGCTATAATAAATGATAAGCTAGAAAAGATGATAAAGTGAATATTTGTCTCCTATGTCAATTACTAGACTAGAAAGACAAACCCAGGAGCAGGGTACAAGACTGCTCTCTACTTAATACCCTATTCTCTGTCTCACACTGACTTAAGTGTTAGGAAACTACCAAGATGGGTACAGCTGCTCCTGACCTCCCAGCAAGAGCAAGATCTAGATAGATCACAGATTCCTTTCCACATCTTCAAGTCTAATAAGGACTAAGAGGTTTATTCCAGTGACTGTGTCACACAGAAGTTGACAGCATAATCCAGAGGAAGTGATTCATAAGTGATGTCCAGTGATGACTCTGAGCTCATTAAATATAGAATATATTTTCAAGTACTTTCTAATTGCATTTTCTGCTTCTATTATTAGTCTTCCTATAACAAAGCTTCTCAAGGACATTAGCAAATTCCTCCAAGCCTTTTTTTAGCTTTATCTCCTATAATCCATTATCCATTGTCTGAAATTTAAACAACTATTTTCTGAGCCTAATATATAACTCTCATCATGGAGATGTATTTTATTTTATCCCAACACACACACACACACACACACACACACGGGGGGGGGAGAGAAAGAGAGAGAGAGAGAGAGAGACAGACAGACAGACAACACACACACACACACACACACACACAGACACAGAGGCAACAGAGACACAGAGAGAGACAGAGACACTTTCCTGAATCCCATGAGGATCCTAGCAAGCTCTAATAGAATATCCCTGTATAGTTTATTAGTCAAATGAGATCCTGTGTTCATAGAATCTCACCACAACCCCAACTAATGTCAAGGAAAATATTATGATCTTTGCAAAGTCGTCTTTATTCTAAAGGTAGACTCCTTTTCTGGGTTGATATTCAGAAAACTCAGGATTGGATTGGGTTTTTGTTACTTTTGCTGTTGTATGATAAAATACTCTGACAAAAGCAACTTAAGGGGGAAAGGAGTTTATTTTATCTCATAGTTCAAGGGTACAGTCCATCATAGTGGGAAAGTACTGGCAGAAAGCCAGTTTGAGGCAGCTGATCACATTGTATCCACAGTCAGAAAAGCAAAGGACGATGAATGTTTCTGTTAATACAGCTTCCTCCTTTTGGAGTAGTCTAGGATCCAAACCTGGAGAATGTTGCTGCCCACTTTTAAGGTGAGTCTTCATACTTTAATTATCCAGATGATGTCAACCCCTCACAGGTATAGCAAGAGGTTAAACTAACAAAGTAATCCCTCACAGGTTTCCCTAAGATAAGCTTGTATCTTAGGTGGTTCTAGCATCTGTTGATAATTAATAATAATCATCATAGACTATCAAGAAGATATGAGAGAGTGTTCAATGATATATGATACCATGGGTGAACATTGGCAATCTACTTAAAGCAAAAAAAAAAAAAAATGAGCAATAATTTAAAGGAAGTTGAAAATACAATTGCAAACATTATTCAACCATCTATTTTAATTTAAAAGTTTTATTTCTATAAAAACACAAAATACTAAGGAAATTGACTGGTATCTTTAAGTGAATTCCAGTAGTAATATTTTGAACTAGCCATTCTTGTGATACAAGATTGTGACTTTCTATAAAATACTATAAATGCCATTGCTCTGTTTTAAAAAAAAATCAATGTTTTGACACTAAATACTAAAGAATGTTATGATTTAAATTGATCAGCATTTGATATATTAAGGATGGTAAAGGGAGGTAGTAGGATGGATAGATGACAGATAGATAGATAGATAGATAGATAGATAGATAGATAGATAGATAGATGATAGAAGACAGATAGATAGATAGACAGACAGACAGACAGAAGATAGATAGATAGATGATAGATAAATGATATCTAGATACATAGATATATATAGATAGGTGATATATACAATTTACTAATGTATACATAGAGTCAGAGACAGGAACACAGACACAGAGAGGCTACTAGACAAAATGGAATTTCTACTTTTTACTTTGTGAACTTACTGATTATTAAATTTATTTTTCACAATTTTACAGATGTACAGTACATTCTGATTATTCACACCTCTACCTTCTCTCTCTCTTTCTCCTCTCTCTCTCTCCCCACAATTAGCCCCTTATTCCTTACAAGACCTAGTGCCAGCTATGGAAGAAAGAATTCATCAGTGGTTTATCCTGTGTCTTGAATGCTATACTATTGTCCTGTCAGGCAAGATGTGCCCCCTGGTATAATAATGGCATGGCTTTTACTGAGGTAACCGACTACTCTCTGGTTAGATTTGTAACCTGCTACATGGAAGGGAATTCATGCCTGTGCTATAAACCTGGTAAATAAAAATGGGGGGAGAGGAGTCGTGGGTCCTAGTGGGCAACTTATTACTGTAGTTTGCTACATAAGCATGATAGGAAACAGCCTATGTTTATTATTCTCTTAGATAAGTACAACTATCCGCTGAATGGAGAAGCTTTGTTTTGCAGTGAATGTCAGTGAATATAGACACTCCTTTGCTCAGGGTACTGAGAATAAGGAACTGTTGAGTGATCAGTACTTCTATATTAGCTCACCACAACCCCAAACTTCAGGGAACTTGACAGGAGAAGGTAAGATCTGGATGACTGATTAAAGACCACTGTGAAATACTCTCTTGTCATTGAAATTATGAACTCACACCAGCTATTGCTGTTTGCAATAGGACTGAACCTGACTGGGCCTGTCAATAGTCAATCATAGATAGAGGAAGGACTAATGGAATCCCCTCCCTCCCCAAGGTGTTGTTGATTTTTGTTGAATGCTGGGAAAAAGGGGGTGACTGTCTTCAGGTGTGTCCTCATTGATGTATCCATCATTCTCTAATGAATAGCTTCATACTCTTGCTCAAAGGACATCGTTAAACTCAGTCACAAAACAAAACAAAGGCATAAACATGGGATCCCACTCTTAAAGATCTTGGAAGAAGCAAAGTATCCTGCATCAGCAGGCAGTAGGCTCAGTTAATAGGCAGCCTCTATACTTTATTATATTCCCGCAGTCATGGTCTCTAAATCCTTGTGGAAGGAAAAGGGAGCATTAGATTCTTTGTGACTGTAGGATTACAGCTGGTGTTACTGTCAATTTCTGCTGAGAGGATAAAATAAAGAGGCTTCGGTGGGTGTAGCTAGACCTTAGGAACTGCAGCAACTAGAGGGGCTACAATGTACTCATCACTGTAGTATTTTAAATATTATACCTCTGATGTCAGATAAATGTAAAATCAAGTTCCATCTAGTGATGACATAATAGGTTTCAGAATATAAATGACTCTATTTAAACTTCTATCAGAAAATAGCAACCTTGACTTTTATAACATAACATAGTAGAGGTTCCTTTGGAGTGAGAATATACACAAAACCAGATTAATTGTAAATCAGGTGAATGCTGGTGATGTCAGTCCAGAGGCGGCTTGCCATTTATCATACATCTATTGTTCTCTCCTTAAGTGAGAAAACTCTAAATTGATGCTTATAAAAGCCATAAGTCACTCCTCAGATCTCTGCTATTCTCATCAACCACAAATTCTAGGTCTTGTAGAATCTGACCTTTCTTCCATCCGTCCTAGTGGGGTCTGTCTGATGCACTCACTCCATTTAACAAGTTTATTGAAAGAACACCACTTCATCTTAGTCATGTTCAAGGCGGCTATTTGGATAGAAAGAAACTCCTCTAAGACGTAAATTAAGATTTCTAAAAGATATATAGAAATATATTGTCTAATTTGCCATGTCCTTGTAAATGATGATTAAACATGATTCCTCCAATCCCTTATAATTGATAGCCCTAACCTAAACACCATCTCCACTATTGATTTTCTGTTAGACAAAGTTAATAGTGCATCTAACTTTATGTGCTTTCAATACACATATGGCACTTATTTCTTTGTTTTTCTATTAGTGTTGTTTTGTTAATAAAAAGATGTTTAGTAAATTAGATTACTATTATTTATGTCAATGATTAGGTTTCTCTACTAACAAGTTTAAAGGTTAATATACCAAAGCTCTGCCTCACAGATAAAATACCTTTTACCCATTTAACTTAGATTTGAAACATTCATCTAGCCTCAATTATCTAAGATAATTCCAAATTAATTATCAGACTGTATCAGAAGAAAGTAATGAAAACACTGTCAAGGAGGGAAAAAAAGAAAGAAAGGAAAGCAAAAGCATAAATGAACTGACTCCTTATGATGTGAAGCTTTTCTTTTGTATTTTAAATAGTCTCCATGGTCAGAGTCAGGATAATTCTTAAGTTATTATATCATTTTTCTTTGGAAATGTAGAGCAATAGAGGGAGGGAGGAGGAGATGAAAGGGGACATGCTGGGTGGGGGTTGTCTAAATGGAAAGAATGGAGTCTAGTCAAATAGGAGGGGGATGGGGAGAAGAGCAGGGGTATGACAGTATATTGCAGATGAGTATGATAGTCAGTTAAAACAATTAAATAAAAATGATTAAATTATTAAATATAAGAAATTATTACATCAAAGAGTTAAAACCGCATTTGGAGAACAACTGTTGACACCTAATAAACATAACTTATGGGACAATAATGATGAAAACATTAATTATAATTTTCATACAATGTACAGATTGCTATCATACCTGAACCTTCCTGAATATAAACGTATCTATGGCAGCTCAGTAACGGACGAGTCACCGCTGGAACACAGGATAGTTCAGTTTAAAGAGCTCGACTTTCTATGTCCTTTAGGAGATTCATTCTTTGACTTGATGATTCACTTTCAGTTTCAAAAAAAATGATTTATCATTTATAGCGCAAATTCAGTGGCACGCATGGCCCAAATCTTCAAACTTAAAGACGATTTAACCAAAGTACAGATTTCCGATTGGGTTTTGATGCTAAGGCCACAATGTTAAGATGTGGCTCTAGAGCGTGGTGTATGTAAAGCAGACATCTAAATCAAGGCCTTAGTTAACTGTCATGAAATATTTTCCCCTTAGCAATAATGAAGCCATCCAGTGTGGGGCAAAAAGTTGCATTTTCCTGAACAGTAATACCAAGCAGGCCTCTTATCACCATATTGACAGGCACCGTCTCTCAGTTTTGCTGAATCTCATGACTAGGACTGCTACCACTGCTGTACCTCTGAGCACAGCCCATCTCCCTAACACACACATGACCCTGGGCACCACAGAAAACAAACAAACAAAATAATTTTCTCTTTTACTTGACATGGTTGCTCTCCCTTGCAATACCAGTTCTTAGGAGGCTGAGGATGAAGAATCAGAAGTTGGAGGCCAGCCTGTGCTACACTGTGAGCTCTAAGTCAGCCTGGGCTACAGAATGAGATCATATCTCAAAGCCACACAATAAATATTAAATAAATATTGGCCCAATAAAGAACCAAATATCGTTATCAAATTACTCCTAGTTTTTAAATATCTTGACTAACATATCTAGTCTGTCAATTAGCAAATTCTTACATCTATTTTCCTCAGATACTTTCTTGTGCTTATTTCAGTATGAAGCAATGGCTTTCGATCCTACTGCCAGCCTGCTCACATGGGAATAAGCTTCCTTCCTCTCCTGAGAGGGATCACTTATTTTCTCATCTCTTCATGTTGTCTTTCCTGGCTTTTTTCCTTGTCTTATTCTAGATCATCCTTAAGCCATTTCCTGCATTAGATTTAGGAAGTATGGCAGATAATATTCTGAGCTTTTGAGTCTCTAGGAATGTTATACTCTGTTAAACATTTGATTAAACATTGGCTAAGTACTGAAGTACAGGTTAAAATCATTTTCTTTCAGACTTAATGGTCTTATTGGTTCCAACCAAACTCTTTTACTCTCTTCTATTAGAATTGTTTGCAGATATGTTCTTTTATTCAGATAGAACTTAATGTTTAAATCACCTCCACCTTCATCCTTGACCCAAGATTTGCAAGCTGAGATGGAAAAATCCATCTCAAAGAAACTTAAGGATTTCTAATCTCTCCAGTCCTGAACTGCAATGAGTTGGTTACTTTTAACAAATCACATCATCCAGAAGCCTACCTTAGTCCCTAATGGCACTAAGGAAAGAGGGGAGGAGGAAGACATTAGGAAAAGCAGAAACTGCTAGCTTGCATTTTCAAAATTGTATATTCTAAATGGACCCACTATCTACCCAACTATCCATTCTTGAATAGCAAGCTGTTTATAAAACAAATCCCTAATCACTCACTTAGCATTCTTTGTACTACAAAGTACTGTGTTGTAAAGGTAAGGAACTTTAAATTCCCATATTTTCTATCAAAAACTGTTAAAACCAACTTGCCTGGTTACACTCCTGTTCCAAGAACACTTGCCCAGCCAGATGTAACCAACTTCCTTTTTATTTATTATTATTTTTTTTTTTTTGGAAAAAAGAAAAGAAAAGAAATGCTTGCCCATCCAGATATGACCAACTTTCCTTTCTTTGTTAAGAAAGAAATGTTTATTAGACCAGAGATGACTAAATTCCCAATAATGACACTCCTCTTCCTCCTCCTCCTCCTCCTCCTCCTCCTCCTTCCTCCCTCCTCCTCCCTCCTCCTCCTCCTTTTCTCCTCCTATGTTTCCTTCTCTTTTCATGATATTTTCTAAACTAGACAAGTAGACAATCAGAATAGGCTGAGGTTGAACCTCAACCAACAAGGAACAGCGCCCCTCCACACACACACTCCTATGTTAAGAGACTGGCAGAGATTATCTCCACCTCTTGCATTTGCTCCTCCATTCCTATGAGTTTATTATCCTTCTTTGCTGAGATGCTTCAAGCAGAGTAGTGATCGTTTTCTTTGTTATCCCCTGGGTATTTTTAACAATAATAATTTACAACATGCTCTCAGCTCATGCAATCCTTACAACAGCCCAATGAAAAAGATATTTCCATTTCTTTCATTTTGAAGGTTAAATATCTGAGATCAGAGATGTTACATTATTCAACAGAGCCTATACCTGTAAATGGATGATTAATGATCTGTGCCCAAGAAGTCTTACTCAGGAGACCATGTATACCAAACTATGTTATCTGTCAAGAGTTAAATATATCAAAATTTTAAAGAATTCCATTACATCGTGGGTAACACAGTAACATTTAAAAATTATACATGTATAGAAAGTTCTACATGAAGATATAGAATTTAGGTTCCCTTTTTGCTCAACTAAGCCCATCCTAAATGCTTGAAATCTTCATCAGCTTTTCAAAACATTCAGACCCTTCAATGAGTGTTAAGTTGATGTACTGCAAATGTTACAGATCTAATTCCAACCATAATGAGACTTTGAGAGGAAAACTTATAATTTACTTTATTCCATAAATTGGAATATCTATTCATGTAAAAACACAATCTCACCTCAAAGGGTAATAGAGAGAGTTTATTCTGAAGGAAGGGACTATGCCCAGGGAATACAGACTTAGGTTATCCTGAATTCCATGTTTTAACATAGTAATAGTTTGATGAAATTTTTATAGCAACATAATAATATCATAAAATCAAGACAATTCAAACACACTGGTGCAAACATTTGGCAGGGAGATTTTGCAAAGTGGGAGAGTTATATGTCTCAGAAGTTATCCTGACAGCAATCCTAGCCCTTTGGTTGATTGGAAACTATTACTCTGAACATTCCAAAGGGCTTATCTAATGGTCATGAAAGTGTTACCTCAGTGCAAAGAAGGACAATAACTGGCTATCAAGGGGACTAAAGATGCCCTGAGATAATTTAGCTCTAGACTTGTAACATCTCAAAATTTTTAAGATTGTTGAAGTTCTAATAAGTTGATTAGCCTTCTAGAAATGCAACTGGGGTGCTCTTCTTTTTAGAAACATTTGTCAGCACATAGTTCTATTTTATGAGCATTATAAAATGAAAATAAACACTCAAAATAAGAAACTTAAAGGTTTTTGGTATCCTTTTAGATGACATAGTTGGCAAAGACTAATCTTTTATTTTAAAACTTCCTCCTTTCCCATTTTCCTGAATTTTTATTTTGAATAACAAAAATTCAAGTTTAGCAGAGCTATTACTTTGAAGTAGTATTTTTTCAATTTTCATGACTACTTTTCATATTCACTAATTCAATATGTTGCATCAATTTCACTTGTCTGCACTGGGTTAACTTTTCCTGGAGAAATGTGAGTCTATTTATCATAGATGGGCCACGATGACACACGAAAGCAATGATTCACCCAAGCTCAACCTAGGGAACTTTGAGTTTATTGGGGTTACTCATACAGCTTAGGTGAAGAGTACTTACAGACATATGGATACCCCCAAAGAGTTAGGTCACTGCAAATGTCCCACCTAACCATGGATGAGAATCTCTTAAAAACTTCCTATTTCAGTTCACTTTCTACTTCCTGCATACTCTATTATCTCCTAATATCCACTTGTGGGATTATGGCAAAAGAGAGTCATAGCTCAATCCAGGGTGAAGGTCTTCTAGCAGAGAGTGGCAACAGCTGCATTATCATTACCATAAACCTATCTCTGTATAGTCCTGCTCTGGTAGTTGCCATGGCTACCAACACAGAAATCTCTAGTGTAAGTGGTGATCATGTTATAGTTGGAGAAAAAACGTCTTACTACAAAAATCAGCTCCATTACTAAGCCCTTTTGATACCCTTTGCCTGATAGAACTGTCTTTCTGTTTTACATCTGATGTTTAGTAGACATGAAACCCACAGCAAGATAATTTACAAATACATTTATAAATGTGTTTTCTTCATTTAAAAGACACTAATAAGAATGGAGAGATGATTCAGTGTGTAAGAGCTCCTGATGTACAAGCATGGGACCTCAAGTTTTATTCCCAGGACCCATGTAAAACTGATCGTGGCTCTCCTCATCTGTAACCCAGCATGGCAGGGTATAGGTTGGGTAATCCCTGGCTTGCAGGCCATCTATCCAGAGTAACCAAAAACACCAAACCCCAGGTTCATTCAATGATCCTCTCTCAAGGGGATAAAAGAAAAAGTGGACGAGCACCCAATGTACTCCTGTGATCTCTGCACTTGTAAAACGTCTCCTGTCTCTCTGTCTCTCTTCTGTCTCTCGTCTCTCTCTCTCTCTCTCTCTCTCTCTCTCTCTCTCTCTCTCTCTCTCTCCCACACACACACACACAGGAAAAAATAAACAAAGCACTTCTCCCTTGGAGATTTTTTGTAAGTTGGAAGTAGCACACATGAAAGATCTGATACAGAATGAGCATTCAATAACCATTATTTTTTCAATATCAGCTTGTCTAAAGAAGTAGGAGGAGGACGAGAGGAAGAGGAGGAGGAAGGAGGAGGAGGAAGAGGAGGAAGAAGAGGAGGAGAAAGAGGAGGAAGAAGAGGAGGAGAGAGGAGAAGAGGAGAGGAGGAGGAAGGAGGAGGAGGAGGTAGAAGAGGAAGAGAAGAGGGAAGAGGAGGAGGAGGAGGGGAAGAGGAGGAGGAGGAGGAGGAAGAAGAGGAGCATTGTTGCTGAAGAAATGGTTCTGTGGTAAGAGCACTTACAGCTGTTACAGAGGAGCCAGATTCAGTCTAACCCCCAAATCATGTGACTCATGACTGCCTGCAACTCTGCTTCCATGTGGTCAGACAACCTCTTATGAATGCTGTAGACACCTGTATACATGTGCTGCACATACATACACATACAATAAAGTTAAAAAGTGTTATCTGTCTTTAAATGTAAATGGCCTAACTAGAAGTAATCTCATCATTAATTTGTCCAAAGGTTTTCTTAAAAATGTTGATGGATAGTTCCTAGAGTCAATCCTCCATATCCTAAGTCATAAAGATTAGTTTGATTTCTCAAAAAAAAAAAATGAGATTTTCTAAATTGATTGTTTAGGATGAAATAAGACAAGGAGAATACCAAGTAATTTTAAAGATTAGGCCATTAATTATGATTATTGAGCAAAGTCTTTTTCTCCCTTGTAAATATTAACATCTAAAAAGAAATCTTTCAAACCCTTGCTAATCAAATAGAAGTGCTCAGCATACTCTTTTTAAATAGACCTTTCTGGAAAAGGCTTCCATCTTTCCATAACAATTAAGCTACTCTGAATTTCCCTGAATGAATAGCTTTCTCCACATTGTTAATTAAGAGCATGTCTCAGACACACCAAAACCATGATAAGCAGCCTGCCTTGAAATCTCCAGGTTTTCTAAGCTTGGTCTTGCTTCAAAGTGTCTGGAAAGTCTAAGTCTGTTATAAATGAAGCAGTCTGACTCCAAACATTCGTTAGTCAGCATAAAGGTAATCACACTTCCAGGCTAAATTACAGACCTAGATTGGTCCATCTTCCTCCAGTCTAAGAAGAGCATTCAACATGAGTCTCTTTCTACTAAGCAGTCAAGACTGTTGTGTTGCACTCTGTTGAAATTCTGATGAATGTGCATTGCCTGTCAGGCCAGTAAGATCAAAGACTTATGGAGGCATTCAAGGTTTTTTCAATGAACCCTCTTGACTCCTGGCCCACAGTGTGAAATATTGAAAAAATAAGACCAAGTGTCAGGATTGATGACTTAATTACAAAAAAAAAAAAAAAAAAAAAAAAAAAAAAAAAAACCAACAACAAAATGCTTTATGTTACTATATGCTTTTATGTTATGTAATGAATGAATATATATTATTTTTACTTATGAATTTTCTGCTTATTTAGGAGTCATCTCAATAAGATATTGACTCTTAAGTTAGTAGCTTGGTGCCTGTGACTTTGGTAGTAATTGCAAAGATATTTAGCCTTCTGAAATTTGTTATCTGACATTATTAACAACAGATGTATAGAGAATTTTGCCTGGTATTAATCTTTGCAGCAGGGTCTGGCTATGTGTCTAATACTAAGCCAGTTAAATGTAGGTGGGAATTCAGTATGGGGCTATCTGCAGGAAGATTCTTCAATGAAAGTGCCGAGACAGAAGCACAATTTGCCCTTTTACATTTCCTGGTCTCAGAATATACAACAGGATGAGCCGAAAGATGGAGGAAAGCAGCTAAAATGGCAGAACATGGCCTCAGCAAAAGCCCAAGCCTCTGTTGAACACAAAGATACAATGTGACCCAAAAACACAGACACAAATGCCTGTCTTGTTTCAGCTATGTTATTTGAGAGTTCTTTTCCATGATCACCCCACCAACCATGGTCCTAGGCCCACATTAATGAGTAGCAACAGAAAGGGGAAAAGATGCTCTCAACACAGAGAAATGAAGCAGACAAGAAAGCAAAAATAATGGCAGCAAGATATATGAGACTGATATCCCACTAACACCCAGCCATCTGTAAACCTTGTCTTCTCACAACCATCTTTTAACCTTATTCTTCTCACAACTAGTGCACTTCATTTCATCTGCTTATTCTTGCTGATGGACAAGAAAAAACAAAAACCCTGAGTATTCTCTTCCTACAAACTTTCTGCATGCCTATAAAACAAAATTGCTAATATTTCAAACCTGATCATTTCTTGGTAAGGTTAAATTTCCTCCCTTTCAAGCGATACTGTTTCACTTCTAATTAGCTAATTACAGATTTTTTTAAATTACAAAAATCTTACAAAAGCATTAATGAAATTTCAGGAGTGAAATGGATACTAAATTAATCTAATTTTGTGATTATTTTTCAGTCACTTTGAGTTTCATTTGTCTAGTCATTTGAGACATGAATCTTTTAAATACGATGTGACACTTGTACTATCATATTTCAAATGAGAGAACAATTTAACATTTTCTCTTTATTAAAACATTGTGCCATTTTCCACTCTCCAGGGTTACTAGATTTAATACAGGCCCTTGACGTGTTTTCTGTTACATTTAGCTCCTTCTAAGCTTGAATTCCTGATAAGCACTCTCCTAGAAGTGGCTAGACCATTCTGATTTGCCATCCTCCCCAGAAGTCGACCTCTTTACATCCTTAGTTATTGACCAGCATTCATCTCCAGACTAGTGTGGTGCCCTTTCCTAACCCACCCCTACTTCTGTGTTGTCTGGCACCACAGCAGTGGTATTAATAACTGTTTACACTGTGTGCCAGACATTGATCTGGGCACTTTACACAAACAGCTTATTAAAACCCGTAAGGATATCCTATGCACAAAGTAATTGTTTTCAGAAGGTAAAATCATGGCTCAGAGAATATTAACAAATTTCCCCAGGCCACAGTTAGTTAAGCATTAGAATCAGTGAAGCTAAAGACTGAAACCACCATGCTAAAGATTTATGAGTATAAGTCTGAAAGAAACTTCATAGAAATCTCAGTAGATAGGATTTCTCTATACCTCATTTGATATTTGTGCTCTGTTGACTCGGGTCAGTCCCCTTAGATCTTGACCAACTATTCTCACATGCACTCCACAATTCACTTTACCTTCTCATTCACTCTTAAAACTTACATTTGAATCTCTTTATTATATTAAACTAGCTTGCATAACGTAGTACTGACTCTGTATACAAAACCTTTAGGAGACACCTTTAATGTATTACATCTAGGAAGGTGAGCCTGTGAATTAAAGATAGAGAAGGAGACAGAGATAAAAAATAAAGTCTATTCACATAAGTACTAGGTCTCAATGCTTTTTATCTAGCAATCAATTATTATTCATTATTAATCATATCAATTTATTATTAATATCTATATCTCCTCCTTGAGGAATAGCATATTGAACTTCTTGCTCCTGTGTAAATATAATTTCTTAACCACTAATCACTCTTACCCCATCACTCTTTCACCAGTTTGCCTGGTTCTGGGCATAGTCACCAAGGATAACCCAGTCAGTCCCAGGTGCCTAGATCCTGGGTAAAGCCAACAATACCTCCATTGTGCTATATCCTAAACCCGTAACACACCAACATCAGAATGGCAAGAGCCAACATTCACATTGCTATGGGCTGCCTACTGCTGAGGTAGACTCTGACCCAAAACCATTTCAATCAGATACAAATACAAGCTGAATAGAAGGGACTATGTCCATAAGTGTTAACGGTTGGAGCTGTTCCAGAGGCAGAAATGAAGACAGAAGTTATAAAGATCTGACAGTGCATGGTTTCACCATTCAGTACTAAGCTCTGGGAAGAAATTGGTACATACTATCCCGATTTCCTCCTAACATTTGGGATCTTGTCCACACTGTGTTCTCTGAACTTGGGATATTTTTTTGTGAACTAGGTCATAGCTGGCTCTCCCAGAAGCAAAACACCTACTCCATTTCTTGAAAGTGTACTAAGGTACATGCTATAGCTCTTGATTATGACAGTAAGTCCTTTCCTCTTGGGCCTACAAGTTTGTCTGGTACCTGGGATATTCTAGAGCACTGGCACTAACCAGGCAATAATTGTGCTGTTCAGGATTAAGGAACAGAAGTGTAGAAACAGTCTCTTGACCCCAGAGCTGACACTAAACCAAGTTGCAAGTAATTCTCAAATCCAGAGGAACTGGCAGTATCAGGAAGAGGGCAAGCATCTCTCAGGACTGCTCTAAGTGTCAAATGATGGGCCTAAACTTTAGTTTGTGCCAGCCACACTCATGTGTGATGTCAGTTAATGTGGAATGATCTAGAAGTGTTGTCTGTGAGTTCTAGGCTGTGAACCAGATCTTGAATTTGGTTTCTATTAAATGTTAGGTCTCACTGTGGCAACCCAAGAATTAGACTCAGAAACAAAGTCTCATGCTAGTTTGTCTATATGCCATAGTCTCCTACAAATGGATTCCCACTCCTAGCTCTGCTATTAGAAATCAGAAGGGTGGTAAGTGGCCATAATCACCAGCCTACTGGTTTCCTTAACTCACACCATGTATACTGACCTGGTGGCAGGAGTCCTTAGGCCTTGTCTAGCACTAGGTCTCATCATCAGAGATCTGATCCTGGTGTCAAGTCTAAATCCTCGACTTAGTCCATTTTCTCTCCCTAAAGCCATAGTCATCTCTAAAAGCTTCATGTAGTTGGAGGAGAGATGATGAGAAAGGTTCTTCTTTCCTGCTTTCTTAAACACACATTTATTTCTCAATACTAAAGTCAGGCACTTCAGTCACTCACCTGGTTTCCTTAGCTTTCTCTCTCATGTGTGAAGTTTGGTGCACAAATAGCTGTTCAGCTTGATAGATCCTGTAGGAAGGTCACAGGAGAGCTGCCATCTTCCTCTGCTGTCAACAAATTCTAAATACCATGTAAGAAGTAGCATCTTTGTGCCCTCGGACATAAGCTGAGTCATGCTCACTGAAAGATCCTATTAAACTTGAAATAGGCATTTGATCTCCTAAGAGCTATGCAGAAGTTTTCAAATGGCAAATGCTAATTTTATTTTTAAGAGCATCTGCTTCTGAGATGATCAAAGTATTTTACAGTGGTTATATTCCATTTCTATTTCAGTGAGGATTCCCAATAGGACTTATTAGAAAAAGCAAGATAATATAAAACATAGACGCCAGCTCTTTTCCTTATGAGGTAACATTCCAATAAAATTATCATAAATTGAAAATATGATCAATTGAAAGCTCATTTAACACACCTACCCCATAGAACCTCAGAGCTCAGAACACATCACTAGAATCAGTTATTTCTCATTATCAGTCAAGCAAGAGATGTTGCTTGCTGCCACCTCCCTGCATCAGGAGAATGTCACACCACATGCTAAAGGGAAAAGAACAATACCCCAACGCATGATTAACATTGACTTCATATTGGCTTTGCCCAGGTTTTGAGTTAGAAAAAGAATCATATATTAAATCTGAATGAGTCAGCAATCATCCACTAAAGTAAATTCTAAGGAAAACAGAGAAAAGGAAACCGAAAGAATTAAGGAAAATATAGCGACAGGGTTTTTTTTTTTTTTATGTGATTAATGACAGAAAACTGTAACTCTGACTACCTCAAACAATGGTACAATGAATTACAATCTGCATGTGAACACATACACTTATAATAATAAATACACATATAATAAAATATTAGACATATAATAAAGTACTAAAAATAAAAACAAAAGAAAATCCTAAAGCCTCATGGAGCTGTATCAGGTAACAGTACACTAAAGGCTATCATTATATATGATGGAAGATGTATAATACATTATAAGGAAATATACATATATATTCTCTTATATATAAAACTATAATGTTTATTTTAGTTCAGAAATCCAGATTATAGTCAATCATTACAGGGTAGCAAGTCAAGAACCTAAACCAATGAGTAATGTCTTCATTCATGAGCAGAAAGAGAATAAATGCATGCATGCTGAGTGCTAAGTTGGCTTCCAGGGCCCCAACACAAAGAATGGTGTTACCTACTTTCAGACTGGGTCTTCCCACATCAATCAAGATAATCTCCATACCCCATGGATATATCCACAGACCAACATGATATAAACAATTTCAAGTTAAGAGTCTTCTCAGAACTCCAGGTTATGGAAAGAAGATAATCAAAACCATCACAATGGTTACAGTGAAATGGAAGGCATACACAGAAACCTGAGAAATTCAGGGGCCTGGCTAGTCTGACATATGCAGCAGTGAGCAAGAGGAGGCCCTGACTAAAACATGATTGAAAGCAAGGACCTACAGCCAAGATTGTCCACTGAATCCCACACATGCATTTATGCTCATGTATATAAACACGTATAAAAACATGCATACACACACACATACACACACACATCATATAAAGATATGATAAAACAAGATTTAAATAAAACAATATATTCCACAAGATTCAATATGTTTATATGTACTCAATGTACTCTAGTCCTCTTTCTGAGCATATCTAGAGATTAAAATAGGATTCTAATACAAACTGATAGTATCTCTAAAATAAAAAGACCAGGTTGGCCTAGAACTCATAGAGATTCTCTTGTCATTGCCTCCCAAGTGCTGGGAATAAAAGTGTATACTACCATGCCCAGTCACTTACCCTAATATTAGTCTGTATACTTTATGTATTGGAATATTTATTTTTTAAAGATATTTCTAGTCATTGGAAAATTATGTATTAAATGAATAACTGAAAGATCCAACACCATTCTCTATGAGACATAAACACAGTTATTGAGGTAGATCAGATGCTCTGAAAAGCATATCATCTTTGATCAGTATGCATAAAACATCTAACATTGTGAAAATCAGTCAATTGGATTCCACAATACAATACATTATGTATATTTTCCTGGCTTTTACTTCTCTCATACATTTCTACTTAAATTAAATAGGCCCTTAATTATTACCTTTTTTTTAATTTAACACCATAAGTATGCAAATTTGGGTGAATGATTATGGATTATTTTTCCATAATGGCTATACTGAATTTATACTAGATTTGGATATGAAGGTAATATTGTTCTTAAACTCCTGTTATTTGTGACAACAGGATAGAATGGAGATTATTGCATTAATTGACATTAAGTTAGGCAGAAGGAAGGCTAAATGGAATCTCAGTTCATCTCATAAATGATGGCTACCAGATGCTGGTGACAGAAAGTAGGGAGGGTGAGAGAAAGTTGATACAAAGTTGATACCATAAAGATATTGTTAATGTTTAAATAATTACAGATGTTTATCTGGATTTTAACATTAACAATATACAATGTATACACATATCAAAACATATTACCCCATAAATGTGGACAATTTTATGTGTTTGTGTTGAATTGGTTAATAAGAGATCTTTAATATTAGAAAAATAATAGCCTTCTAAGACATAAGGAAATCTCTGGATCCTACTGTCATCTACCAGGACAAGTACACATTAAAGAGAGGAAACACTGAGAGAAAAGTTAGTAATTCAATGTCACACTGGCCTATGAGGAACTATTAACATATTAGCATACTTCAGACTCATCAACAGTTTGCATCCTTTGCCCATTCTTCATCTTTTATTGAAAATAAAATGCTTTACCTCTACTTTCACAAGAATCATCTCCTTAGTGAAATGACTAAAATTGCTACTTACTACAGTTTACAAATCACATGGTAAAATTTCTGAGGACCTGTGCTTACAACGGAGCTTTGCAAGTTGTGCCTTCCCCAGAGCCAATTAAGCCTATCGAGAGTTCTCTCATCAACAAATGAACAGGATAAAAATAAGGGTTTATGTTGAAGTTAAGAGTCAAAACCTGTGAAAACATATTTCATCTGTGAAAGTGAGCCATCTAAATTAAGTCAGAACACAATGATACATTCAGGTATGTCATCCTGCATTCTACATTTGCAGCCTAGTAACTAATTAAAGCATTTCCAATGTATACCTTTTTGGAGTGATACTAAAATCCAAAGCAAATATTTCAGGTTCATGAGGTAGCAAGGAAAAAGCAAAACAATAAACACAAATAGTAAAAGAAAAAGCAAGGCATTAAACCCAATTATGTGAACACTACAATGATAACTGTTTCTAAGGGCTTATCAGGATGACCAAAGTATCTGAGCCTACTTCCCTGTCCTAGCACAGGGTCATTTTCATGTCTACAGTCTATTTCCTTGTTCTAGCCTAATATTTAGAATCCTGTCTGAAATAACTTCTTAGTTCTAGCCTAATGTCAGATTCCTGCTGAAGCCTACTTCCTTGTCCTTGGCCAATGTCATATTCCTGCCAAACAGCCCATTTCCTTGTCCTTAGCCAATGTTAGCTTCTTGCCAAGCAGTCCCAAAGGTGCTCTGCCTCTCCCCATTTTTATTTCGTTAACAAGACTGAGACTGTCTTAAGTCATTCTGACAAGAATGCCTTCCTTACCTGTCATGGAATATGCATTATCAAAAGCAATGCACTTCTGTCTTGACTATTTGCATCTATTTTATTGCTAGACCCTCAACCTAGAACTGACCTTAATACGTGCATGTAATTAAAATGGTATAAAAGCATAAAGGAGGAGGGGGATGACATCTGTATTGTAAATAAATAAAATATCCAATAAAAAATTTTAAAAAAAATAAATAAAATAACCAATGGGGGAGAAGGAATGCTATCAATAGCTTAATCCACTGACTATCTCAAAGCCTCAGGATCCAATCATCTCCCAAAGGCCCCACACAGGATGCTGCTGCTTTGAGGACTGTTCCTTCAATACATGGGTGTGGAAGGACATTTTTGACTGATAATGTCATACACAATGATCTCTATTGTGATTTCTGTCTCTCAGTTTGCTTGTTTTAGTGCCTCATATAAATTGAATTACCAGAAGGAAAAAAAAAAAAAAAAGAGGTAGCAAGGACCAACTGAAACTCTGTGGTTTATATACAAAGAGAAACTTTTTACTTACTCTTAAAGAAAGGAGTACTTTAAAATAGTTGACACGCTGTTCTATGGGAATCTGGAGATAAATGTGGAATCTTCCTAATCAGATTCTAGATGATACAATATTCCTGATGAATAATCCAAGAAAACTACTCTAATGATACCAACACTGACAACCCATACTCAAGAAGAGAGCAAGAGTGCTTGTCCTTTTAATAAAAGACCGACTCACAATCCCGACGCAGGAATGCTTGAGCAACACGCTGACACATCAGACACCAGCAACAGAGTGAGGATAAGAAGGAGGGGTAGAGAACCAAAATAAAATGAACCTTGAGCTCAAGATCACCACAACTAGCTACCAGATACCGGCTGGTCCAAATGAAGGATTTCTTAGGCCAAATTGGGCTCAACAGCGCGTATGTCTAAAAAAAAAATAAAATAAAATAAAATAAATAAAAATACTTAAAAGGAATATTAACTAATTAAATAATGAATATTTAAATATTGAGATTAATTAGAAGGATTTCCTATTATACAAAGTGATTTCCATTTAAAGTTATATTTATTTAATGAGAAAAGTCATAAATTATTTACTATTGTTAATTTGGAACTAAAACAATCAATAAATGGCAATGTTATAACAAAAGTTTAAATATAATAGATATTTATTTATGTGGGTTTTGGCCCCAAAAGTAGCATGGGTGTGGAAGGACATTTTTGACTGATAATGTCATACACAATGATCTCTATTGTGATTTCTGTCTCTCAGTTTGCTTGTTTTAGTGCCTCATATAAATTGAATTACCAGAAGGAAAAAAAAAAAAAAGAGGTAGCAAGGACCAACTTGAAACTCTGTGGTTTATATACAAAGAGAAACTTTTTACTTACTCTTAAAGAAAGGAGTACTTAAAATAGTTGACAGGGGAAAAGTTCCTGAACAGAACACCAATGGCGTATGCTCTAAGATCAAGAATTGACAAATGGGATCTCATAAAACTGCAAAGCTTCTGTAAAGCAAAGGATACGGTCAACAGGACAAAGCGGGAACCAACTGACTGGGAAAAGATCTTCACCAACCTTACATCTGATAGAGGGCTAATATCCAAGGTATACAAAGAACTGAAGAAACTAGATTCCAGACCATCAAATAACCCTATTAAAAAATGGGGTAGAGAGTTGAACAAAGAACTCTCAACTGAGGAAACTCGAATGATTGAGAAACATCTAAAGAAGTGCTCAGCATCCCTAGTCATCAGGGAAATGCAAATGAAAACAACACTGAGATTCTACCTCACACCAGTCAGATTGGCTAAGATCCAAAACACAGGTGACAGCAGATGTTGGCGAGGATGTGGAGAAAGAGGAACACTCCTCCATTGTTGGTGGGATTGCAAGCTGGTACAACCACTATGGAAAGCAGTCTGGCGATACCTCAGAAAATTGAACATGGTGTTACCTGAGGACCCAGCTATACCCCTCCTGGGTATATACCCAGAAGATATTTCAACATGCAACAGGGCCACATGCTCCACTATGTTTATAGCGGCCTTATTCATAATAGCCAGAAGCTGGAAAGAACCCAGATGTCCTTCAACAGAAGAATGGATACAGAAAATGTGGTACATTTACACAATGGAGTACTACTCAGCCATTAAAAATAATGAGCTCATGAAATTCTTAGACAAATGGATGGAGCTAGAAAATATCATCCTGAGTGAGATGACCCAATCACAAAAGAACACACATGGTATACACTCACTGATAAGTGGATATTAGCCCCAAAACACACAATACCTAAGATGCAACGCATAAACCTCATGAAACTCAAGAAGAAGGAGGAAGACCAAAGTGAGGGTGCTTTTGTCCTTTTTAGAACGAGTATCAAAAGATTCAACCAGAGCTCCCAGAATCTAAACCTCCAGCCTGAGAACAGACAGGGGCAAGCTGTCCTCTGAGAGGCTCTAACCAGCAGCTGACTCAGACAGATACAGACATCCAGAGCCAAACAGTGGATGGAGCTTGAGGACTCTTAAAGAAGAATAGGTGGAAGGATTGTGGGCCCTAAGGAGATAGGAACTGCACAGGAAGATCAACAGAGTAAATGAACCTGAACCTTGGAGCCTCAGGACTGAACACAACGTGAAATATGTCTACACAGATTCTCTCATGGGTGGACTGCTCTCACATTGTTGTATTAGTGGTTTCATTAGGTTCAAACATGAGGGTATCAAAAACATGCAGCCTGATAATGGGTGGTTTTAAAAAAAAAATATATAACTAAAAAAGATATAAAATAGTTGACTTTCAAATAACTGGTAACATCAAGCATAATCTAACAAAGGAACATATTTAAAATATTGAGGATTAATTTAGTAGGTTTCCTTATGAATTCTCATCAGCAAAGTGATTTCCCTATTATAAAGTTGATTAGGCTTTTAATATTTATGCTAATGAGAAAAGTCATAAATTATTTACTATTGTTAATTTGTGAACTAAAACAATCAATAAATGGCAATGTTATAACATAAAGTTTAAATATAATAGATATTTATTTATGTGGGTTTTGGCCCCAAAAGTAGTTTTATATTTTATATCAATCCAAATTATAACATTAAGATCACTGCCCAGTTATTTGTAACTTTGAAGAGGAAAACACAGCTATTAAACACACATTGGGAAAAGCATAATTAAATGTCAGGAGTGCCCCAAAGGATTCATAAAAAAACTAACTTGTTCCCTACCAAGTGTTTATCAGGTTCCTACAAGCTTAATTAAGAATGGGAATGACTAAAAAGAGAAAGAAAGAACACAGTGGCAACAACCAACCCTGGTCAGCGAAAGATACCTAGGAATGGTTCTTACCTCCGTTCCACCAAGACAAAGCAACTGAATCCTCTGAAGGTAATGTTCTAACGAAAGACAAAAGCTGTAGTAACCATCATCCCACAATCCAGTCTGTTCCTTTTGGATAGATTTTTTTAAATCCCTGTTAAAATATAAGCTACTCTCTAAGGCTACACATTACATTTTCATTAGCAAACTAAGAACCTCTTATAAAACTCTCTGAGGGGGGAAAGAATACGGTGAAGGGGCTAGTTTCACTCGGGAATTCACCTCCCTGCCTGGCTTGGTTTCCAATGGGGACACTGTCCTCCCTGAATGGCCAGGTTCTCCATGGTAACACAGTCCTTCCTGGAACACAACATGCCACCAGCACACCCAAAGCAGAGAAGTATCTACTATAAACATGTATACAATGCTAGACATGTTTGCTGATCTCATTCTGCCTCCATTTCTCTATTTTTAAGATAAATATCCTTTGTCTCTTTGCTTTTTCATCAACTCAAGGAAAGCAAACTGCAATATAAGGTTTTAGACAAATGATTCTTCCTTTGACTTTAGTTGAACCAGATGCGGCCACACACTAGATACTCAGCAAAACTGAAAATTTTGTAAATGAAAAGTTTGGTATCAAAAAGGAGCTAGGAAGTTTTTGAGTGACTGCTATATATGTGCCAAGTACTTTCCTTAAGTAATTTCAATCAGGTATGTCTAACCTGTTACACATGTGCCCATGTGTCCAAGATTATCTATAAATGGGACCCAAAATATTTGTAAGTGAAAATGTAGGTGACATTTAGCTGTGTCATAGGATTTGCCATCGGGTATGTCAGTGACTCCTTTGGCCTCAGAGCAATCGTTTTACAAATGAGAGCAAGAAGAGTCAGATAGACATCTGTACATTCCCAGAAAAGGCCATAACATATTACAAGGCTGTTCCCAGATGGGAGATGGGAGAGTCAATCCTTGTACTTAGTTGAAAGGGGCTTTTACTTCAACTTGCTTCCAAACTAACAAGAAAATTGTATTGTGGGAGCATGATATTCTAAGAGTATTGATGATTGGAAAATTTTTAGGTCCCTCATTCTTCACATTGTCTCACAGAATGTCCACAACTGTAAAGCTAGGCAAGTAGTCCATAGATGTATAATCTTGCTACCTGACCATAGGTCATCACAAGTGGGATATCTGCCTAAATCATGGTCAGCTAAAAGAAGTAGAGAAAGACAAGCTTGTGACTCAGGTGTCTGATAAAGGAGTATGACTTCTAGCACCAGACATTTAAAATTCAAACGCTGGTTGTGTGTGCTTTAGCTATAAGAACATGTGCAAATTTCTTCCTATGTGTGTATCTTTGGTTCTTCATCTACATTGTCATATGGGAAGTAATAATTATTGTTAGGGATGAAGGAGTGAACAAGTAACATTCTGTAAAGTTCCAAGCCCTCAGGAAATGATCATGAAATGCTTGCTCTGACCTCAGGCATCATTATTCTTATCATTCTATCTCTAGTCTAGAATCAAAGCTTTTCTGATACTGACATCTGTCCATCTAGAGTCTAAGATTTTCTTATACTGACATCTGTCCATCTGGAGTCTAAAGCTTTTCTGACACTGTCATCTGTCCACCCAGAAAGTGATATTTATATCCATTGTATATCCAGTTATGTTCTCTGCCAGAATAGCTTTTTTTCTCAGACAAGTCTAAGAAGGAGACCAAGCCTTTAAATCTAATGCTATTGCTAAAGAACTATTCACTGAGAGAAGTTAGGTGAAGATGTAGCAAGATTGAACTTCAATATCCACGCCTTGGTTCTCTTTGATTTTTAGAATCTGGACACCTTGTTTGGACCCTTCTGTTTCTCAGTAAAGGGAGAAGCTATTGAGTTACAGTAACAAGACATCATAGCTGTTTTTGATCTTTGAGTTTTTATTAGAGAAAAGAGAACTTGTTTTGTGCCATGAGGACCCTGATGCTATTAGCTACTTGTCACCAGTTTCTGCTAACATGTTCTATCCTGTGAATTGCAGTTCTAACCTAATTTTTATTTCTCATTCCCTATTTAATTCTGTCTCTGGCATTCTTTTTTAGGGAAATTATTACAAACACACACACACACACACACACACACACACACATCACATATAACCTACCCCTGTTAACTTCTTTGGCCTCCTAGTTTTCTCATCTCTGACTGAGATGCTGGGATATTCTAAACTCAAGCACATACATGCAGGAGCACACATATACAAATGCTCACATTGCTGTGTGCATGCAAACACAGCTCATAAATCATTTCAATATAAATACAGAGGTGGCTTCTAATCAAAAGCATTTTTGGCCATAGATATCAGGAGACACTTATGGCACAAATAATAAAGGAGACTGTGTGCATTCAGGAATGTTCTGTCTTAAATAGTGATACAGCTTCGTCCATTTGCCTAATTAAGCAGGATTTACATTCTCTATTTCTGATGCCTTCTGAAAAAAAAACCCTGAAGAACTAAGCCAATTAAACCAAATTTTTGAAATAACAGTAAAGTCCCAATTACCGTATTTATTAATATAGCATCATAATAATGAGTGACCTGCATCATAAGGCCTATATCTAGGTATGTACATTACAATGTCTGACCTTTTAATACAAGCTCAGAATTAGAGTTACAGATGTATCAAACCAAGCCCCACTTTTACATGGGTGCTAGGAATCCAAACTCATGTCCCTTTGCTTCTGAGGCTGGCAGTTTACTCACTAAACCATCTCCCCACCCTCTGTATCTGCTTACCTTAGTATCCATTAAATACTACAAGGTGTATTCTATAGAAGTTTTATGACACAAACACATGAGGGACAGAGGAAGGTATAGATGAAGTATCAAAGACTTTTAGGGTACTGGAACTATTCTATACAATACTCTAATGGTAGTAATGGTATAAATATCATTATGCCAGTATCCAAATATGTAAAACATACAACACCTAGAATGACCCCTTTGCTGGCTAGTGTTTTGTCAACTTGACCAAGCTAGAGTCATGGCGGAAGAAGAAAACTCAACAGAGAAAATGTTCCCACTAGTTTGTCTTGTGGGCATTTTCTGGAGTCATGATTGAGATGAAAGGGGCCAGTTCACTGTGGATGGTACCACCCATGGGCAGGTAGACCTGATCCGTGTAGGAAAGCATGCTCACAAGCCAGTAAGCAGCATTCCTCCATTGTGTCTGTCTTTATTCCTGCCTTGAGCTCTTGCCCTGACTTCTCTCAGTGATGGACTGTAACCTGCAAGGTAAATAAATCCTTTCCTCCCATTTGTTATTGGTCACCGTGTTTATCATAGCAATAGGAATATAATCACTAAAACAAACCCTAGAATGTGAGATGAAGCTTAAATACAGATTGACTAGTTGCATCAAATGCTTCTCTCATGGGATGTCAGTGTGAAAAGGCTGGAGTTTGGAACAAGAAAACAAACGCAAACAGCACATCCTTTATGTTACAGCTTTTTCTGCGAACATATCTGCTCTGAAACACAAAATATGTATTTCTTCTGCTGCTGTTTCTGCTTCCCTATTATTATTCTTGTTCCTGTTGCTTCATTCTTCCTCTTATTCCTTTTTGAGACAGGGTCTCAGAGAGTAATTATGGTTGTCCTGGAACTTACTATGTAGACCACGCTGGCCTTAACTCACAGAGACTTATTTTGTTTTTTGAGACAAGACCAGGCTGGCCTAGAACTCACTCTGTAAACCAAGACAGCCTTGAAGTTTGTTCAAATGAGGGAAAGAGGCCAGGAAAAGCAATGTAGTATGTGAACAGGTGCATAAAGAATTTACCTAAACGGATCTTCGTGTTTCTGCGTGTGCCTTTCCATGCTCCAGATTATTCCTGATGTAAGTAAAGTTTCCCCGAACTCTTCAGTGACTGGCCCTTCTGCTATATATTGTCATTAATTGTAAGATCTCTGAGAAACCTATGCTAGGAGATAACAGGAGGAAAGAAATGAAGTATATGCTTCCTTATTTCACCTCTCCCCTGGCCACATGAGAAGCCCTACTACAATTATAAAGGTTTAACTTTGAGACAAGTAATCTACTGTCTTTCCCGTCAGATGTTGAAGATGAAAGAAACTGACTTTTTCAGCCAGAATCAAGCTTCAACTTCTGCTCAGGGAACTGATCTCAACATTATTTTGGGCAGCGGCTACACTACGATTTTAAACAAAAACAATTCATGTAGAACAATGTTTATGGGTGTCCTACTAAAACGTCTCTGAAGCATTTGAATCCTATGCCTGTCCATCCAGTTCCCCTAGAACACCCTATATTATCCTTAGCTGAACTCATCTATACCTCCCTAAATCTAAAACTCTAGGATGACAGCTCTGGATGTTTTCATTTCTGTATGATTGACAGCTCTAAAATTCACCATATCATCTTATCTGGACTCAAAACTATTCCTAATCTCCCTTTAAAAAATAAAAAGATACCCAGCCACTCTACCAGAACCCTGCAGTGTGAAACCCAGGCTGTCGAGCGTCTGCCTCGACCAGCAAGTAAGACACGACCACGAGCTCTTCCTCCACAGTTTATTCAGCACCTTGAACAATCTTCTCTGCCCGGGAGGCCCCACCCCCAGGCTAAATACTCCCGGCTGACCAACCCCGACAGGCTAAGTGGCAATAGCCGATAGGTACACATGCGCGGGAAGCATACCAGACCACCAGCCTTAGCCAAATAAGGAATTGTTTAGTACAGAGTGCACCCGCTTTCAGGATAGCGGAAGGCAGAAGCCAGCGCCGTCTTTCGGGCACGGCTCTTTGCAGCTCTCCACACCAGGCCTCTCTTGTTCCTTCAGGTCACTGCTTTTTATCTGTTCATCAAGTTCTGTCACCTTTTTATCCATTGTTTTAATTAGCTCTTTCTTCTGTCCCTCACGACTGTCTCCATTTCTCATGTACAGAATGTAATGATAACTTTCTCTTTTTCTCCAATCTCCATCTTTTTTCCATGTCCGTCTTTCTAAGTAAATAAATAAATAAATAAATAAATAAATAAATAATAAATAATCAAGCACACTTCATCACTTTCTTAAAATGATTACGTGTCTACATCACTTCTGAAATAAGTCCCTAACTGGTATGACGTCCTGAATGATCTTAAACTTTCCTTTCACCCTCGTTTGCCATCGCTTTCCTTCTCTCACCTTTAGGGTGCCCCTTCTGGGTTTCTTGTAGTTGATTATAAGATATCTTAATACGCCTCCACTCTTCAGTGTTCACTGGGATACATTCCCTCTCCTAAACTGTTTGGCATCCTTCAGTGTTCAGATCACATATCTGTTTGTTCTGTGGTACCCAACAGACAGTGTCCTGATGATGGAATAGCCCCAGTACTGGTATTTTATAACCTGTAGGATCTTCTGAGTTTCCAAGTCTATAAAAGCTATGGTTGGGTAGGAAGGAAAAGCCAAGCCAAATCTCTGTCATGTGGATTATCAAAGGCCCATTAGGTGGGGCTTATTTGCATATAGCTATCCTTGCAGAGGAATGACTGGTAGTAGTAACCCAGGAGCCATCCCTATAAGGCCTTCTTGCTGTTTCAGATGAGAGCCCTGAGAGTCACAAAAGCAGGCAGAGATCTCACTGCACCTGGGCAAGCTGTCACCTCTCCAGCTCTTACACAGGTGGATACTTTGCTGATCTTCTGGCCGAGGCCCTGAGAGAAGGTGATTTCCAACTCTAACAGCACATGAAGCCAGAGAACAATAAACTCAAGTATCTGGAAAGATCAACCTAATCTATGAACAATTCTTACATCAAAGTCACCGAGCATTTTGAGAGTCTGAATGTCCTCCTTGCCAACTTACTACATTTTTTACTCTAAAGAAACTCACCTGTCTTTCGTGCTCCACAGATCCCAGATCTTCTAAGATGATAATGCTTCTTACAACATGTTGCTTTGTTAAAAGACATATTGTTCTTTTACACTTATTAGGTGTAGGTGGGATGAAAGAAAGCATTTTAGAATAGGCATCTTCTCTCTATGTTGAAACCAATAGGTGTGTGTGCTTTTCTATATAAAATTGTCACTGCCATGACACACTATGCTTGTTAAATCTCATGTCTGCTCCTAATATTCTGGCTGTTGTTTTACTGACTCCATGTCACAGATATGGCTAAAATCTATGAACCTGTTTAATGAAATAACTTCCCAGAGGACAAAGACATTTCAGACTCAGTACTACCACACATATTCTCTTCAAGTTTTTGTTTTAATCAGAATTATGTTTTTTGTTCAAATTCCATGTACTATGTGAATTTTCTATCATATTTCAACAAATTTAGCAAAACCTGTAATCTCTTCCTTCAGTTGTAGTAAGTGGATTTGAACTTGCAAGAGTTTCATAAATGGAAGACATAATTTTTTTCAAAATTTTTATTTTCTCAAATACCAAGATTTCTAATTTTTGAAAGCAAATAAGTACAAGAAAAGCATTGGATAGTATTCATAATATGACCCATGTGTTTCTGCAGTTTAGCACTTAAAAAGAATGGAACAGCCGTGGATACCGTGAAGTGAATCCCCATTTAAGCTCATGTGCTCATAAACTCAAACTGTCGATAATCCATCTCAGATATGAAAGAAGTATTCAGACCCAAGCATTTCAAAATAGAGACTAACAAGGCATTGTTGAACTCACCAGGTGTTATTTTCTACTGTACTTTAGTAGCAATAGCACTAAAAAAAAATAGATGCAGCATTTTAAAGAAAAGTAGGTAGATTTTTTTTAACATGATAGGTTAGCATTTTAACATAAGTAGGTAGATGATTGCCAAACCAAAAAAAAAAAAATTACAGCTTAAATAAAACTGACTAGTGTGCCAATAGGAAGCCTATGTATGCTGCTTTTAATTAAAACCTGAAAAACAAATATTCTGTTGTGGATTTTGGAGTATAGCACATATGTAACAATAGCATTAAAGGAATTTGGATCTATATTCCCCAATATCTTTCGGCTTGCAGCATGGCATCTAGAAAGTATTTCATTAAGCATCATGATTCAGTGAAAGCTCTCTCACCATGATCCTCTTTATAAATTCGCTGGGATCATTTTTAAAAGGAATGAAACAAAATCATTTTTTTTTTTTGTTTTTTTTTTTTTTTTTTTTGTAAAAAGCTAAGTGCATTAATTTGTAAGTCTTATTGGTATCTCTTTCGGAGTGTCACAAGCAGCATAAATAGCATATAAGGAGAACTGTCGTAGTAACACCTACACAGCCTTACGTAGCTCTGTCTGTCTCATTCAGGGATAAAGTTGAAAGTATTATATTATATAATTGCTAAAATATTATTGCTTGACTTTTGATCAATGGAATTGTAAATCCACTTATTTCTCTAAATTTGATATATTAAAGTCAACTCAATTACAATCAGGTCAGCTCACATTTTGCTAGCTAAGTCAGACAGTAAAGGAAAATTAAACAGAAATCTACATATCTATAGTGTTGATGCAAATTTTCATTTTCTTCTCATTTGAAGGGAGAAACTCTTCTAAGACAAATGAAGGCTAGTATTTCATTCAGGGTTTTTTTGAAATTGGACCTAGACTTGTCAGCTCTTCATACATACATCATATTCCAGTACCAGTAGATTGCTAACTAGAGACCTAAACCCTCTTGGAGAAAAAGCTTACCTCTTCCATCAGTTACCTTATCTTTCTACTTTCTCCATGGATCGCTGCAGCATGTGCTCCTGGCAAAGCATAGATGCTGCTTCCAGAAAGGCCCTACCTCCTTGATCTTCCTTATTTGAGTCAACATATTTCTTACTTCATGACCTTGGCTCCAGTTCCATCTATTCACACCTGTCAGTATGCATATGTGTACACATGTGCATATATGAGTGCCAGTGCATACAATGCATAAATGTGTGGGACCAAAGGTTGATGTAAAGTATCATCATGTATTGCTGTCTTTCTTGTGTATGCATGGTGTGTGAATACACACATTTATTTGTTAGCATATGTGTGCTCTCATGGAGAAGTATCTGCATATGGGTGCACACATGTGCATGTCGTGATCTGAAGTCAAGGCCTGGTGTCTTCTTCAATCACTTGCCACTTTATTTATAGAGTCAAGGTCTTTGACTGAGCCTAGATATTGGTGATTCTAGCTAGTGTGGCAAGCCAGCTTGAACTCGGGATCTGCTATCTTTTCCTCTAGAATGCTGGGATTACAAGGTGTCATGATACCTGCTCAGCTTTTACATGAATTTATATGGATCTGAACTCCTATTCCCATGCCTAAATATCAAGCACTTAACCTACTGAGTAGATCTTCAGCCCTTTTTATATCATATATCATCTCTTGAGGCTTGGATGTGTATGCAATTACATCTTTTACTAAGCTGACCATAACTGAGACCTAACAAACCCCTCTCTTTCTCAGTAGAACACCATAGACTTTCACTGAATGTGTTAGATTAGTGAGAGTTGTCTTTTGTGAGGACTACCTAGATTTTTTTTTCTAATGTGGTTTAGAAGTAATAAAACTTCATTCCCATTCAGTCTAAGCCCCTATGAAAACAGCAGTACCATGGTTGTTGTTGGAAGCTCGTACCACCAAGAGATTGTGGTGTTCTGTATAGCTTAAGACTTGGAAACCTCCACATTAATGAATATTAAAGTTCTACCATACCATTAGACTGTGTACTTTACTAATATACCAGTCCTAGAAAGGAACAAGTCCAAGAGGTGGAGAAAGGGTGTGTGGAAGATTCCTCAGTTAGTTCTGCTTGTCTTATCTGAGTCGTCTATGTTCCTGAAGCACTTCTCTCTGTTCCTTCTCCTGTGGTGTCCCCCACACCCAGTGCTACTATAGACTTCAAGTTCACAATCTCATTAAGTTACACACACATGTTGGCTAGTATATATCAAGCACAATTTATATATAAACAAACTTAAAAGGAAGAACAGCCATTTTAGGTGCTAGGGTAAAATACAGGAACTAAAAGAACAATACTCTTCTTTGTTTCCTGAAAGCCTATGAAAGTTAAAATCCTAAAACAGTCTTTGAGTCCTGAGGAAAATACATGAACTTGGGTAAGCAGGAAGCTAGGGGAAAATATCCTATCCACACAGTCCTAGAATATGTGGTGCTACTCAACAGGACCCTAGATATCCTCTTACCAACATTCTTCCAGGGACATATGAAAAATTATTTCTGTTCAGGACTCTAAGGGGAAATTAACTTCACTATCACCAACAATACTATCTACAACTTATGTAAATATTAGGGCATGTTTAGCTATCTAGGTAAATATTCCCAGGTTGAGATATTAACATAAATAGTTTATAAGAATGCCTTGGAGCTTTAACAGAAGAACCAATGCTGCCCAGAAGAAATAGTTTCATAATCCAAAGTGCATTAAACTTCCGCAGCCAAGGAACAATGCAGATGCATCTCCCCAAAACAAAACATCAAACAGGAAATTAGGACAAAGTTTACCAATGGAAAACAAAATAGAAGCAACACTTCCAAGAATTTTATACAATACAGGAACTTTTAAAATTAATTTATCCATTTATTTTACATATCGACTATAGTTTTCTCTCCCTCACCACCCCCCAGTCCTTCCCCCATCTCTGTACCCAACCCTCATCCACCCCTATTTCTCTTATAAAAGAGAGGCTTCTTCCCATGCATATTGATCAGCCTTGTCATATCAAGTTGCAGAAAGTCTAGGCTTGTATTTTCTTCTACTGAAGCTAAATGAAGCACCCCAGTTAGGGGAAAGAGTCCCAAAGTAGGCAACAGACTCAGAGACAGCCCCTGCTCCCACTGTTAGGAGTCCCCCATAAATACCGAGCTACATAACTGTTACACATAAGCATAGGCCTACCTCAGTGTTGTGCATGCTCTCTGGTTTGTAGTCTCTGTGAGCTCCTGTGGGCCCAGGTTAGTTGATTCTGTAAGCGTGTGTGTGTGTGTGTGTGTGTGTGTGTGTGTGTGTGTCCTTGACCCCACTGGTTCCTACAATCCTTTCTCCCCTTCTTCCTCAGGATTCCTTAAGCTCCCCCTTAGTGTTTGGCTGTGGGTCTCTGGATCACAAAGATGTTTGAGTGTCTTGCCTATATTCATGTACAGCTGCACACCATTTGCTTGCTTGGTGCCCACAGAGGCCATAAGAGAGCATAAAATCCACTGGAACAGGACTTACAGATTGTTTTTGAGTCACCTAGTGGGTTCTGAAGTAAAAACCAGTCCTCTGAAAGAGCAGCCAATGCTCTTAACTGCTGAACCATCTCTCTCCAGCCACAGTGCTATACAGTTAAGAGTATTTAAAAAGTTACAAAATTGTGAGCTCAAAAAATTAAAATTAAAAAAAAAAACATAAGAAATGTAAATGAAAAGGGATAAACTGTTTACAATGTAAATTGGTATATACATAGAAATCAGCCAGAATGAAACAGTGTACCTAAGTGGTGAAGCACAGCCAAAGCAATTCCTAGGATAAGATATGTTTGCTAAATACATAAATTAAAGGCAAAAAAAAAACTCTAAGGTTAAGAGCAACAAATCTTAAAAGTGTGAAAGTCCAAGAAATTAATAGAAAAGAAAAATTTGAAAACAGAGTAAAAAATTGTTAAATTCTTTAGGGAGACTAGGAAAACAGATAAATTTTTGAAATACCATTCAGTATTAAATGATAAAGGCACAGATAAACACTGGTATTACTAAAAATCAATACAGATAAAATAGAAATTAAAAATCATTAATACTGTCAGGATAAGCTTTGTGTTAATAAACATCAAATTATTTCTTTAGTTGCACAAAATATAAAAATAGCAAAAATCTTTGCACAAAAATAAAAAGTGTGAAAATTATCACCCCTGTAGAATTTGAATTTTACCTATAATTCATAGGAAATTGGATTTCACCTCTGAGCAAAACACTAGTTAAGGTAATTTTACAAATATATGAATAAAATTCTTATGTGAAGAAAAATAATAACTAATGTTAGACATTCAAAGAAAGGGAGAAATAATTCCCCCTTTAAATCTTTCAATAAGATAAGGTAACAGTTCAGCAAAGTAATTAAAGAAACATGGGCCAAACATGAACATATATAGGGTAGGCCAAACTCATTTTTCCATATAAATTCAATAACAAAACAAGTCCCTTAAATGAAATATATGCAAATCAAACCCAGTAGTACACAGTATGTATATTTTATATTTGTTCTCTTTTTTTACTTATATGGATAAAACATATTAACAGTTTAAAATATTATAATCCTGATATTTTAACCATACACTAAATATACTAACCCTGAGTTTAATCTGAGGTAAAGAACAGACTGACATTAAAAGATTCTACAGTGTTGATATAATGCATATTAACAGGTCAGAAGTGAAATTCTAATGATCAAATTGCATTGGTACATTGTAATATGGTACAAAACAAAACCATTTGATAAAATTCAACAACTACTCACATCAAAAAATATGTATAGACTTACTTGGTTACCCTCCAAAACTTAACAGTGAAGACACTTAACTAAAGATACAACACACTGAGTTCCTGAAATCAAGCTGATACTGACCCAGAACCTTCAGCCCACCGGAATAGTTTACACAGTGCTAGAAAGTGCTGTGCACAGTACTGAAATAGTATAGTAACAATCAAACAATCGATCATACTCGACTGTGAATATGGTCAGCTACGATAATGTCTTTCTTGGCAAAACATACCCACTCATGCAATTTTGGTATCATGGGAGTAATCAACCACTCTCTGGGTTGATTTTAGTCCTGTTCCACAAGATAAAACCCATACCTGAGCCCATTGCAGGGCCATGAATTTGTGGCTAGACAGGTCATAGGCACTAAGGGAGAACCTACTACTATTATGCTGCTACATGGATATAGTATCACTAATGACTTATTGTTATACCTGTAGATCAATGTAATTTCAGCTCTCATATGAGAACCTTCTATTTGCCATAGATGGTGCCTAACACAGAGACCCACCACTAGCCAACATACATAGAGTAAGAAACTGAAGAATGTCCAGCCCTAAAGGAAACATTTATACCGAACCCTTTTCTCAAGTCTCAGTGATCATTGGAGAACAGAAACAATGTAGAAGCCAAAGATGGAAGATGAGTACAAGAAAATTAGTGTCTTCTGGACACATCAGGTTAGTTATACCTATAAAGTCACAGAGATAGCATGCAAACTCAAGACAAACAAAATCCCAACATGGGGAGAAGTATTAGGAAGATAATCTCACCCTTTGTCTTGGAGCTATTGTCAATGGTTAGCAGATAGGAGAGGGGCAAATCAGTCACATTCTGGTGGAAGAGCATATATTCATGAATACTTGCGAAGCATAAACTACTCTTGAAAGGCTGTTGTTTTAGGCAGAAAGTTTGGTACAAATATGATCAAAGCACGTTGTACTAAACACTCAAAGACCTAATAAAAATTTTAATGCACTATATGAAATTCACAAAGGAAAAACATACCCTTTCAGTCCTAGGACAAGAAAAGAAACTCGTGCTGGGAGATAAATATTTTCAAGACACAGAGAACAGCAAGTTTAACAGTGAGCACTGGGAGAAACCCTCTGCTCTACAACTGAATCAAAATCCTATGCCCTATCATTTCTCCATCCACAGTGTGACTGGAAATATCATAATGTGTGTTTATGACTAAATCTGACAATTCGTTACGGAAAACATGGCAAAACTACCTTTTAAATAGTGTTGTTAAACGTTGTTTCTTCTAAAGCCCATACAATGAAAGCTGAAGGCTTCAAATTGAATTCCATGAATGGAATCACTGATTGTTTCATTTTTTTTTTTTTTAATATGCTTTTTAAAAGACCAAATTCCAAAAATGTAGAAAGCATTGCAAACAGTATAATATGAAATAAATGAAAGAAGAAAAAAGCAAAGTGATAACATATACAGAAATTCAAGTGAGTCGTTCACAGTTTGCTTCTGATGGTAGAAACAGTGTGATCAGTCACCTTCCATCCGACCAACAAGAGTCCCCTGCTGTGACGCATGTATCACTGTAAGCTAGGATATTACCTCCCGGTTGTTTTAATCTACGCACCTAGTCCAAGTCTGAGAACATTTGACTGTTTTCTCATTTCTCTTGGTAATGAAAGCCAATATAAGGAATGTTTTTACCTGGAGCCCTTTTGTAACTGATTGTGTATTAGTACTTTTCTATTACAACCAAATGGTAGACAGAAACAACTTATAGAAGGTAAGGTTTATTTGGCTCACAGTTTCAGAACTGGAGTGGGGTTTACTGTAGAAGACACGGCTGTGAATCCTTCACTGCAACTGACCAGGAACCTGAGAGAGTGAACTTGAGCCACAAAAACAAATCCAACCTTCAAAGGTTATCTCCTGGATACCTACCTCCGCCAGGTAAGCCCAATACCACTAAAGCTCCCATAACTTCCTAACAGTGACCACCAGCTAGAGAGCAATTGTTCAAACATGTGAGCCTGTGAGAAAATCTCAGACTTAAATCATTAATACTCATGACGTTCTTCTGCAGTTTACTGTAAGAAATGATTACCAGCTAATAACAAATGACAAATGGAATATGTTTTATCTTTATGAGATAATCTACCTCATTGCAATCTCCTGAGAATCATGCACCCTACAGAACTGACTACACAGATTCCAGGAAGGACCCCTAGGGAAGCTGTAGCTTAGGCATAGGGACTACTGAGGATACTGAGATTCTAGAGTGTGGCTATAGCAACTGCAAAAATAAAGAGCATAAAACAGGCAGACGTGTAACAACAATATCAGCATTACAAGTCAACATTTATTATTTTAAAATAAAAAAATTCAATATGAGAATTATGTTGGACATATAAACTTTAAATATCATACTAATATAGTGTCAGAAAATTCAGTAGCTTTAGTCAAAATTACATACCATTCCATTTTTCTTTTCTTTTTAAAAAAAAAAAAAAAAAAAACTATGTGTGTAAGAGAGTAGTGGTGTGAGTGAGAAATGTCCTCGTGTATTTGAACACTTAGTTCCTAGTTGATGCTGCTGTTTGAGAAGGAAATGGAACCGTTGGGTAGTGTAGTCTTCAGGAGAGTGAGCTTTGAGGTTCTATAACCGCACCCCCTTCCTGTCCTTTCTCTACCTCTGCTTCCTATGTACAAAGAAAACCCAGTCAGCCAGCTACCTGCTCTTGCCACCATGCTGTCACTACTTTGTGCCATACCTTGGTGGGCTCTATTCTTCTGGGTCTACAAACCAAAATAAACTTGTTTCTCCCTAAATTGCTTTTGATTATGGTGTTTTATCATAGTAATAAAAGAGAAGCTAATACACTGTGCCAGTCTATCCTAGTTATATTTGTGTTTGTCTACCTTTTAACAAATATATGTTCTACCTTTCAAGCATGAAAACAAAAAATAAGAATATTCTGTAAGTTTTCTTCAAGAGAATACAATAAAATATATGCCTTTAACTTTTAAGAAATTAGCTCTTTGGATTTTTTTTATATGGTTATTTTATTATTATCACTACTTATGGCCTATCACTAGAGCAAACTCTAGTGGTGGGCAGGGCAGTCTTTGAAGAGCCTCTTACCTACAGCCTTGCAAGAAGTATAATATTTATTTTGTTTAAAAAGTAACTTAGCAGACCCAGAACAGCATAACAGAAAAGCCTTTGAAAAGCAGGGACACAGAAATCTTAAGGATTGTTCATTATCTCTGAGCCACATGCAATCCCCAGTCAAAGCCCAAGTATGTACCTTAGTGAATGTTATGGCATTCCCCTTCATCCTCCCACAGATCACTAGCTTTGCATCTCAAAAGCACTTCACGTTAACCAGTTGACAGGGATGAGCCGTCATGAGCAAATGAAGCAAGGGTACAGTTATATAAAGGCTGTAGTAAGGATGTATTTGCATACACCGAACTAAGAATTTAATCTCAGAAATGCCAGAGTCCAGGGAAAAAAACTTATGTCACACCTTTTGATGACATTATTTAACTTCTAAGTACAACCTATGGGAAATTTAATCTCCCATCCACTTTCCAAAAGTAATATTTATATTCTAAATGGACCATGCTTTGTTGTTTGATTGTTTGTTTGTTAGCCTTATGAAAATTCTCTTTAAAAGGCATTCTTCTCAAGAGTTTAATCTACCAAGCGAGATCTTCTAGGGAATGGAGAAGCATTTCCTTAGGCTCTGTTATAAAAGACTAATTTCTTCTGCTTTTTCTGACAAAGTAATAAACTTAGAAGGACCACAATAATACTATGTTTCCTTTTTTATACTTTGATTGACAATTTTAGAAAAAACATATATTTGAGTACAGAGGGCTGGAGACATGGCTCAACAGTTAAGAGGCTTGTAAAGGATGCAGGTTTAATTACCAGCATCATCTTTCAGCTCACAACTGTCTCTAGTTCCAGGGGATTGGACAAGTCTGCTGACCTCCACAGGCATCGTGCACTCACATAGTACTCATGTGTACATGCAGGTAAAACAATCATATGCGTAAAATAAAATTATCTCTTAAAAACAGAAAAAGTGTCAAAGCAAAATATTAAAATAATTCATTTATTCAAATCTATTTTTCAGGCTGATATGCGGGCATTTTCTATTATTGTAGACACTCTGCATGACACATCAGAAAAGGTGCCTTACCTAACTGAATCTTCCCACATAACAAAGCTGAGCGCGCTCCTTAGAGGATGAATTTCTGAAACGGAGTTTTAATTGTTTGCAGAGTATCATAATTATCTCAGCAACCTAATTATGTTGTGTATAAAAACTGTAAGCATTGCTAATTCAACTTTCCTACTCTGTATAGAGGAACGATATGTATATCTGAGAGCAGTGAGATTAATTTTAAGTACCCTTCCAGAAGCACATTAATAACTTGTCTATAACAAAAAAAAGATTGTCTTCTAAGTGTATCCCACTTCTTCTAACGGGTTCTGGTAAAGAAAAAGATGCACTTAAACATATTGTGGAAGTAATCACGAAGATGGCATTGAGAAATTTTAAAACAGCAACATATAAAACATTAGGTTAAGAACTAAAAAACCTAGGCAGCAAGAACATTAATAGACATACTAACATGGCAAGGGAATCTCATGGGGCCTCAACCTAGACAATGAACCTCAAGCAACGAAGGAATACTAGTGGTAGAAGTAGTCTTCCCCTGGGAAAAGCCTCCCAATTGGTTATCTAATACCAAATGACCATCCTTAAAGCTATATACATACAAACAAACAAGTAGCATTCAGACTCAGCAGGCTATACGTGCATATTTATATATTTTTCCCTAGTTATAACACAGGTCCCTGTGGGGGTGTGTGTTTCATAATCCCTGTACTCAGGAGGCTGAGTCAGGAGTTTAGGAAAAGTTTTCACTACATAGAAAGACCATTTCTCTTTAAAATCAATTTTAAGGAGAGGGTAATGATAGGGAACCGTGAATTAGTTGAAATACTTGAATGAAACTGTCATCCTGAAATCCATTACTCTGTCTGTAAATACGCTCAAGACATTGGTTTTTAGGTATGAAGATTTTATTTCTGCCCTTCAGTTGGATTATAAAATTTTAGCAGTTAGAAACATCTCACCCATCTTGAAAACAGCCTTGGCCTCCGGGCCTCATAGGAGTGCATTAGTACTCTTTTAAAATCAAAATATCTGTGATATTTAAATATACTAGGAGATGAGTAAATTAACACACTACTAGAGCTACTCAAGAAGGGTCATGAGATGACATTGAAAGTTCCTCACAAGAGGAGGCTGTGTCCTAGGAAGAAGGTACAAAGTGTCAGGGATCAATATTTACTGTAAATGACTAGAATCTCTGATCCTTATGTCAATGGTGGGGAGAACCTTGGAGTCATGCTAACTGCTCTTCTATTTCTACTGTTTTGGCATCAAATCTTAAGCCCCTGTTCATCCCTCATGGCATGTTGTTGTTGCTGTTGTTTGTTCTTATGATTCCTCCCCTCCTTTGCCACATCTCTGCTGGTCTCCCTGCTAGGCTGCCTCTGAGACCAACGTTCTCCAAAGCTGCAAGCACATCTTTTTATGATACAGTCCAGTTGCGCCATGCCGCTGCCTTGTAGTCATTGTTACACAGCACCCTCTATTTAAGTCTAAACTTCTCGGAAAGAGAGAGAACTCATTGTCTCTTTCTCACCTCTTACTCCCCATCAGCTCTCCCTGACTTCTCACAGCTTGAATTTATCTGCCATCCTTCTAGAAGTTATAGAACACTGAATATACCACACATTTGTTCATTCTCACTTCGGACCACTGGGCTGAGGGAGCCGCAGTTTCCTTGCTCTTGAAAAGTAGTATGGTGATAGATCCAGTACGTTTTCTTTCCTTTGAACATTAAACTTTATTTCTCATGCAGCCTCTTATTGAGACAACAAAAATGCTAATTGTGCAGAACAGTAAAATGCTTGCAAATTATCCTGAGATATGTTATTTATTTAGATAGTTCTTGTGCACCCTGGGACCATATTCTAATCATTCCTGAAAAAATGTTTCCTAAACTATGACAGACAATGTGAACTAAACGAAATTCATATATATGGAACTCAGAGAATATATATTTTATTCCCTCGGGATGGCAGCAAGAGCTGTCTCCAACACTGAAACAAAATGTTTTACATTAAGATACAAGAAGAAAAAAACAGAATAAGACAGTACTGAGGCCTCTCAGCATCTCTGCCTAATTATCTACAACAATGGTTCTCAACACTGGGTTGTGGCACCTTTGGGGATCAAATGACCTTTGCATGGGGATTACCTAAGACCATCGGAAAACAAAGATATTTATTTACATTATGATTCATAGCAGTAGCAAAATTACAGTTATGAACTAAGGACAAAAATAACTTTATGGTTGGGGTTACCACAATTCGATGAACTGTATTAAAGGGTGATAGCATGGAGAAGGTTGAGAGCCACTGATTTAGAACTTTACCATTCAAAATGATGGTTTCTGGGGATGGAGAAATGGCTTGGTAATTGAAAGCATCTGCTGCTCTCACAGGGAACCTCAGTTTCATGCTTAGCATCCACATTAGGCCACTTAAGAGATGGAATGTACTCAGAGGCGGTTAGGTCGTCGGTGGCATGTTCTCACAAAGGGAATAACAGACTTGTCAGGAGACTTTGTGTAATTTCCAAGAGTGGGCTGTAATGGGAGGACAGTCCTGACCTCTGAGTTGCTCTCTTTCTCTATTACCCTGAGGTCTCTCCCTATTGTGTACGTTACAGTCAAATATCACCAACCAGTAGTCCTCCAGATGCCAACTGTTAGGACTACACCATTTTGAAGTTTTGAAACTGTGAACTATATAAACCTATTTTGTCGGTGTCTACACACACACATGAAGTGTGTGGATATGTATGTGGAGGTCAGAGGTCAACCTCAGATGTTATTTCTCAGAAGCCATCAGCCTTGTTTTAGGAGACAAGGTCTTTCATCAGCCTACCTGAAGTTCATAGAGTTAACTGGGCTGACCGGCCAGCCAGCCCCAGGGAATTCTGCATTTGCCCTTCTGCCCCTCTCTCTCTCTGCCCCTTTGTCCCCCTGCCCCTAGACCCCTGTCTCTCTGCTCTCCTCTGCCTTTGCCCCCCTGCCTACCTGTTCCCTCTGCCTCTCTGCCCCTCTGCCCCTTGTCTCCTTGTTCCCTCTGCCCCTCTGCACCTCTTCCCCTCTGCCCTTCTGCTTCTGCTCCTGCCCCTGCCCCTGCCCCCTGCCTCCCTGCCTCCCTGCCCCCTGCCCCCCTGCCCCCCTGCCCCCCTGCCCCTACCCCCCTACCCCCCTGCCCCCTGCCCCCCCTGCCCCTGCCCCCTGCCTCTGCCTCTGCCTCTGCCTCTGCCTCTGCCTCTGCCTCTGCCTCTGCCTCTGCCTCTGCTCTGCCTCTGCCTCTGCAAAACTGTATAGAACATGCTCTACATCCAGCATCTTTTTTCCTAACATAGAACCTGGAGATCAAATTCAGGCCCTCATGCTTATGCACGCTTAAGCATGTTACTGATTGAGTTAAGACTCCAGCCAAATTTCTTTTCTCTATACTTACAAAAGCTCAGGTATTATGCTATAGTAAAGACAGTGGGCTAAGACACTGACTTTCACAATGGATCTGAGAGAAACCTGATCTGATTCCTTCTTGAGCTTTCCCATCTGTTCTTCTATCTGCCTGTTTTAAGATACCATACCCCAAGCAGTCCACCATTGATTATAGTTTTGGTCAATACTCACCTTCCTACAGAGCTAATGTCATGTCTGTTATTCTGTGATGCCTGGAAACCTTTATTTGGGGCAATTATCATCCTATATAATTTTACACTTAACTGATGTGATAATTGCTAAATATTTCTCAGACCTATGAAGGAGACTCATGTCTCTTATGTTCGTCACTGTATCTTAAATGTTTGGTACACAATGGTCTTTCAATAATCCAATAAGTAAGACACAACAGGATGCTAATAAACCTGGCCAGGGGCACTACCAGGAGACAAACTTCCTACAGTTTAAGAGACACAAGGCACCAGAACTGTCCTATCTTGATATTGCCTATAACACGTGTCACTATGTTCTCCTCTAAACCAGCAGTAAAAAGACCTACAGTTTTTTAACTCGTTAAATAATAGTCAATATGTTCTGATTTCCAGGGGCACTAAGTATATGCCCCAGGGAAAATCTCACAACATCTTCTAGGACCATTTTCCTCATTTAAAAAATAGAAAAAAATACTATGTACTTACAGGGCTGTTATACAAAAAACAGGGTATAATTCTGAAAATCAAAACAAAACACTACTGGGCATTGCAAAAAATAGATAAGATTTCTGCAGAGCCTGGTCTCTGGATCAGGGATGCTCTTATTCCTGTTACCTGCATGCTGTGAGTTTGTTTTATTACCTTAACAAAACAAACTCACTCTTACTTTCACATGGTTCCTAAGCCATGTCAAAATTTCTTCTGTACTAGAGACCGTAGAACTTTCTAGAAGGTATTCAGTAAGACAAAAGAATCTTTAGTTTCTCATGTCCTCTTGTCTCTTGGATTAGGTTTCTTATCCTTGACCGTGATGACCAAGGCATCCTCTGCCATTGGTCACCCTGGTTATCTAATTATGTCCAAGTTGCACATAATGCAGATGTGCCCTGCTAAGCTCAGCTTACTACCATACTGGGACAGGAAGCCATAGTGATTTTTGCTGCTTTCCAGCCCACCTATCACTCACTGACGTCTGACCCTCACCACTTGCCTTCTGCTCACTGTAGCCACTTGGCTCTTCCTGGGTCCTGAAGCTGCTCTCACTAGAAAGAGTAATTTTCACAGCCACATTTTAAAGCTCCATTCTCTGTTCGCATTGATTAAGAACCTTTGCAGTCTGGCTGTGCTATGACCTAGAAGTGTTGCAGAGCTTAAAGGTCACCAGGCTGTGAAGCTATTGGAAGATGAAGAAATCAGAATAGGGACTAACAGAAGGAAATTAGGTCACTGGGGCGTTTCCTTGTAGTGCAGATTTATAGCAGAGCTCTACATCCTGCATGACCAGGAGGTGCAAGAGCTTTCTTTTCCCTGTGTTCCACGGTGATGGGCTTTACTATTAAAGGTCCAAAACAATGGGGCAGACCAGTATTGGACTAGATTCCTGAAACTAAAACTGTGAGCTAAAGTAAACCTTTTTTTTTAGGTTGATTCCTCTCAGATATTTTATTACAGTGACAGAAAGCTGATGAATATCAGCTCTTTTATTTTACGTTAAACATTTTTCTCTTCTAAGACTCAGGTACAAAACCATATTGTTCCTAGAACTGCTTCTCCCAAAAAAAGCTGCCACAGACTAGGCGGCAAGACATAAATTGTTGGGATACATTTTGTGAGGGTGTGTCCCTGTAAATTCAGTTGTTAATTCTGTACCCACAGAGAGCTAAATGCTGGCAGGATCTTGGTATTGTTATTTCTATGACCCATCAATTCATATTTTGTAAATGTGTGTTCATCCTCACTTGCCTAAGGCAATCTAGAATTGTATCTAATTGGTTGTAATAAAGAGCTGATGGCCAGTAGCTGGGTAGGACGTGGAAGGCAGTACTTCTGGGAAGATAGAGAAATGCTGGGAGAAGAGGCAGATGTGAGAGATTCACCTCGGAGAATTCACAGAGGTGAATGGACAGACCAGAGCATAGCACAGAGTTAGAGCTGGCCACATGGCAGGATGTCGTGCCAGCATTAGTTGTGTTAGAATAGCTGGGAGACTGCCTTAGCTAATAGGCCTAAGCTAAAAAGTATTCAAACACTTCTATGTCATTATTTATATCACTGGCAGGTCCAAGATTGTCCTGCTATAATAAATAATAGAAACTATTTTCTGCTAGTTCTTGAAGTTGCCTGAGTCCATGGTGTCACATAGGCTGGTTTCTGGTGAGGCCTCTTCCCTCAACTTTTGGACAGAGTTTCCATGATGAGTCCTTGTGTGTGTGTGTGTGTGTGTGTGTGTGTGTGTGTGTGTGTGTGTGTGTGTGTGTGTATGTGTTTAAGAAACCACTGAGGTCTCTTCTTATATAGACTGTGGTCCATTATCAGTTAGGATTCTGCCATCTCTGCATGATTTAGTGATAATTATTTTCTTAAAGGCCCATTTCCAAACGTCTCTATATTGGAGGTTGGGGCTTCAAATATTTACTGAAGGCACAGTTTAGTCAATAGCATGCCCAGACTAGGAAAAGCAAGTAGGTTCTCATTCTCTCATAGGACCTATAAACTATTCTTAATCTAAACTCACATTTCCTCAATTGTCTTTGTTTGGGGTGACTTAACATCTCCTGAAATTTCTTGTTATTTATTTGTTAAACAAATTGTTGATAGATTGGAAACAAGAGTCCTTATTCCCTATCTAATAAGCCGGCCTCTGAAGCTATCCCTTCAATCCTTATATACACCCAGGCATGCCTGAATCAGCTTGATATCCTACCTGCCCCGACTTCTGCTTTCAAGTACCAAACCTGAGATAAACACTCAAGGTGCTCATGACCTAGCATCATTTTGTTCCTGAATATTCCCCAGAAGCTAGAGAAACATGAGAACATTAGAAACAGACGCTGTCATCACTAAGGTTATTAATGCAATGCCCAAGTACTGATTTATTATAAAAGAGCAATTTATACTTTAGGGTGATGAGACACATTAACTACTGGGCCTTCTGTTAATAAAAAAAACAGTTGTTTTTCTCAAATGGCTATTTAGTGCTTAAATTAGGAACATTCAGAACCTAAGACAAAAAAAAGAAAAAGGAGAGTAGCTTTCTATATGGATAAATTTGTGTCTGAGCCTGTTAACTGAAGAGGTGAGAGTCTCGTGTTAATGAGGGAAATGCAGATTTTTAAGCCCTAGAGTATAGTCGGGGTTATATACACAAGGCACTCTGGTCCACAGCTCATTACCTTGCTTTCACCAAGAGCAGTGCTAGCCACACCTGTCTGGATGATGTCTACTGAAATACTGATGTCCAAGCTCTGTGCTCGACAGTGAAGATATAAAAATAAATTAAATAAAAACCTGCCCCTAAAGTGTCTCCAGTCACACAGTCACATTTACCAGAATTACAGAAGAACAAAGTCCCACCATTAACGTGTCTCATCTTCACCATGACAACATTGTCCTGGCATTTGGCGGCATCTAGTATTTTCACTTAATTGTCTCATTTCCTCTTCAAAGTAATCACGGTAAGGAAATGTTGTTAACTCTGATTGGCATATCCAAAACAAATCAGCATGAAGAAGTATACATTATCCAAGGTCACAAAGCAACAGCATAAACTCAAGTTGTTTTTCAAACCCCAAATTTATGTCATTAAACAAAATAAAAGGGCCAGAACAATGGCAGAGATGAAGCATGTGCTCTGAGTGCCTGCTGATAATGATGTAAGCTGATGTAATCCCTGTAATCCATGTAAAAAGACAGATGCAGTGGTTGATACATAGATAGATAGATAGATAGATAGATAGATAGATAGATAGATAGATAGATAGATACATTATATATATATATATATATATGTACACACACATATATGCATGTATATTTATATTTGCATACACACACATATATATGTATGTGTATGTGAATATGTATATATTTACATGTATGTAACTCCAGCACTCCAATATCAAAATGGGAGGTGGACACAGTAGAATCTCTCTGAAGGTCTGGGGCCAGCTAACCTTAAGTACACTACAAGGTAGAAACAAGAAAGAAACTGCTTCTAAAAGGTAAGGCAGAAACGCCATCGGAAGCAACTTTGACTTCTGAGTCGCATGCCTACTACCCACACTCATAAACACACATCAAAGAATGAGTTTCAAAAAATATAAGCTCTTGTCAAATAGATGCTCACACACTGATCTTCAAATCTTTAATTCTATCACTTAGTCTAATTGTATTTTTCTTTATAGTTTTATAAATACTAATATGCCAATGTGAAGAATGTAGTTTCAGTAACAACACTTCTAGTCATTTCAAAGATGAAAACCAGACACATAACACTGGCAATTAAGCAAAATCAACTTTAATTACTTGGTTTATACTAATTGGTCTTCCATAAAATAGTCACAAAAAGTTGATTTTAGGGTTCTGAATCATATCGTTACGTTTCAAAACCAAAACGACATTGTGAAAATAAGGTGTTATTAAAAAAAAAAAAAAAAAAACTTTCATTGTGCTAGCACGCAGAATTCAGCTCCAATAATTAATGTGTAGCTTGGCTAAGTGACATATGGAGAAACTTCTACTCTTTGTAAAACCCATACACGTCAAAAGTCTGCTGAAAGTCTAATGATGTGAGTTCTATATTTGCATAGTGCTTTCTTTCACATTCTACACAGCGAGTCGCTGCCTCTGAGGAGTTCACAAAGACGTGATGGAAACTAGACCACAAGCACACACAGCTTGCTGACATGAATTTTGTCAAGTGTTCCTGCCTACGGTCAGAAAAACGAAGTACGGGGGTTATCAAACTTGACCAGATTGTAGAATCCCCTGGGAAGCTTTAAAAATTTAGATGTCAGGTTCTACCCCAGAATTTTCACTTAATTGGCCTGGGATTCAGCCAGCTATTTGGGGTCTCAGAAAGGTGCCCCCATGGACCAAAATGCAATGGAGCTGAACAGCTTGAAGACAGCCAAGCATGATTCCACAGAAGCACAAAGTGAGAAAGGCAGAGGCTCACTTAGGAAGAGCCAGGGCAGGGGATTTAAGATGGAGATTTCTTTTTTCTAGATTATTTATCATCCCTTTACAGTTAGCAATGCTCTGACAGGAGTCTCTTTACTGGCTGTTGTGGATAGCCCTGGATTTTGATACTAATTCCCCTTTCCTGTGAAGGGCTGCAGAGGAGGTGTGTGTCATTACACAGGTGATTTCTAGTGAACTTTCTGCCCATCTTAATTTGTAAAATAAAGGCTGGAGCCAGTGATTGGGCAGAGGAAGGGGAGGTGGAGAAATAAAGGCTGGGGAGAGAAGAGAGGGAGGGAGGACTACTGGAGGAGGACGACAATGACAAAGGAGAGGACAACTGGAAAGTAGGAGGTAGAGGGACAGATGCAGGGTCTGGAAAATCCTCAAGTTATAAGGGTCTCATAGCTGGGGAATAATGTAGTGTAGGCGTATCTGCCCAATCTAGGCTTACAGAATATATTCATAATTACTGAGTTGGGTTTTCATTGACCAGTCCTAATTGGGTTGGAGACTTAAATATATCCCACTACAACTAGATCCTTTCTTTTTTTTTTCCTTTCTTTTTTTTTATTGGAAATTTTATTTACATTTCAGATGTTCTCTCCTTACCCCATTTCCCCCCTCCCTCCCAGGAACTCATTATCCCTTCCCCCCTCCTCCTGCCTCCACTTTGTACACCACCCACCCTCCCCAGTACCTCACCTCCCCACCCTCGAATATCCCCCCCCATGACCTCCAGCCTTTATGGGATCAAGGATCTCTTCTCCCACTTATATATAGCTCCCTTGCATATATAGCTGGAGCCATGGGTCCCTCCCTAAGTGCTCTCAGGCTGGTGGTTTAGACCCTGGGGTCTCTGGTTGGTTGGGATTGTTGCTTTCCTCATGGTGTCGCGAATCCTCTCAACTCCTTCAGCCTTCACTCTATCTTCTCCATTGGGAACCCCATGATCAGTTTAATGGTTAGCTGTGAGCTTCTGCCTCTGAGTATGTCAGACTCTTGCAGACTCCTAAGGAGACAGCTATATCAGGCTCCTGTCAGCATGTACATCCTGACATCCACATCAACCTCTACCTTTGGTGACTGCACATAGGATGGATATCCAGGTGGAATGGTCTGTAGACAGTCCCTCCTTCAGTTTCTGTCCTGCACTGTGTCTCCATATTTGCTCCCTTGAGTATTTTGTTACTCCTTCTAAGAAGGACTGAAGCCCCCCCCCCTACTTGGTCATCATTCTTCATGAGCTTTATATGGTCTGTGAGTTGAATCTTGGGTATTTCAAGCTTCTGGGATAAAATCCAATAATCAGTGAGTGAATACCATGTATGTTCTTTTGTGATTGGGTTACTTCACTCAGGATGATATTTTCTAGTTCCATCCATTTATATAAGAATTTATCAAATACATTGTTTTTAATAGCTGAGTAATATTCCATTGTATAAACATACCACATTTTTTGTATCCATTCCTCTGTTGAAGGGCATCTGGGTTCTTTCTAGTTTCTGGCTATTATAAATAAAGCTGCTATGAACATAGTGGAGCATATGTCCTTGTTATATGTTAGAGCATCTTCTGGGTATATACCCAGGAGTGGTATAGCTGGGTCCTCAGGTAGTGATATGTCCAATTTTCTGAGGAACCACCAGACTGTTTTCCATAGTGGTTGCACCATCTTGCAATCCCACCAACAATGGAGGAGTGTTCCTCTTTCTCACATCCTCCCCAGCATCTGCTATCACCTGAGTTTTTATTTTAGCCATTCTGACTGGTGTGAAGTGGAATCTCAGGGTTGTTTTGATTTGCATTTCCCTGATGACCAAGGATGCTGAACATTTCTTTAGGTGCTTCTCGGCCATTCGCATTTCCTCAGTTGAGAATTCTTTGTTTAGCTCCTTACTCCATTTTTTAATAGGGTTATTTGGTTGTCTAGAGTCTAATTCCTTGAGTTCTTTGTATATATTGGATATTAGTCCTCTATTGGATGTGGGATTGGTAAAGATCTTTTCCCAATCTGTTGGTTGCCGTTTTGTCCTATTGACAGTGTCCTTTGCCTTACAGAAACTTTGCAATTTTATGAGGTCCCATTTGTCAATTCTTGATCTTAGAGCATAGGCCATTGGTGTTCTGTTCAGGAACTTTTCCCCTGTGCCTAGGTATTCGAGGGTCTTCCCCACCTTCTCTTCTATTAGTTTCAGTGTGTCTGGTTTTATGTGAAGGTCCTTTATCCACTTGGACTTTGTACAAGGAGATAAGAATGGATCGATTTGCATTTTTCTGCATGCTGTCCTCCAGTTGAACCAGCACCATCCCTTCACAATAGTCACAAATAATATAAAATACCTCGGGGTGAATCTAACCAAGCAAGTGAAAGATCTGTAAGACAAAAACATCAAGTCTCTGACGAAAGAAATTGAAGAAGATCTCAGGAAATGGAAAGATCTCCCATGCTCATGGATTGGCAGGATTAATATAGTAAAAATGGCCATCTTGCCAAAAGCAATCTACAGATTCAATGCAATCCCCATTAAAATACCAACTCAATTCTTTACAGAACTAGAAAGAGAAATTCTGAAATTTATTTGGAACAACAAAAAACCCAGGATAGCGAAAACCATTCTCAACAATAAAAGAACTTCTGGAGGAAACACCATCCCTGACCTCAAGCTGTACTACAGAGCAATAGTGATAAAAACTGCCTGGTACTGGTACAGAGACAGGCAGGAAGATCAGTGGAATAGAGTTGAAGACCCAGAAATGAACCCACACAACTATGGTCATTTAATCTTTGATAAAGGAGCCAAAACCATCCAGTGGAACTAGCTCCTTTCTAACCATGAGAAGGAAGCAGAAGTCAGATGCTGGAGGCCAGACTCTGGAAGCCATAGTTGACAGAGTAATATTCATTGAATTCACATGGATAGGGTGGTCACTGCATTCTTCATGTGGATAGAAAATAGCTGGCTACCCACCACTGTGGTTACAATGTCACTCAACTAACAATTGCAACCAACAACAGGAAATGGCTTCCTGAGACAGGAAGTCGGTATTGAGGATGTAGCAATCATTATATCTGCCTTTCCCTAATTTACAAGCACGATTTTTCTTTAGTTTTCAAAACAAAGACCACAAAAGATTTTTAGTAAAGGTAGTGCCTTAGTTTTAGTCTCTTGCTTCTTTCTTTACCAACACATTACAGCACAATAAACAAGAAATACCACCAATGGCATAGAATCATGTTTCCAGGTGGAGAATTATGGTGCTTTAAGGAATGGAAACTTTGTACCTTTGTAATAGAAGAAAACAAAAGAAAAATGAAAGTCCTCTATCTACATGGTATAATTGCTGAGAAGAAATTCTCCCCTCTACATCTTTCCAGGTAGTTATTTCCTTGTCAGAATCTGCTGGGGTGATTCTAAGACACCTTGTTAGCACATCTGCTACCAATGGTGAGCCTAGCAAGGGGAGCATCTCCAGGAGTTCCTCAGCAGGCTCAGGCAGCAGAATGCTTGTGATTTTCTTCAAAGACTCAAATGTGCCACAGTTCTAAGCAGGTACTAGGACAAAACTTTTATGGATATATTTAAACAGAGGATAACATTTTAGAACTCCATTCATTGGCTTCCAGTTCCAGAATACGCTTAGTTGAAGTAATATGATTCTGCTCTACTTAGAAGATGATAGAGAAATGTTAGAGTTTAAGAAAACAATAACAACTAGTTGAAAAGTACAAGGAGTCCCATGCCTACAATGACACAGCCTGCCTTCATCTTGGGCTTGAAAGCCATTTTATAGAAAAGACAAGCTAGGTTCAGTCCTGTTTATACTTAAATCGCTGTTTCTTCAGCATTGGGCTATGTTTTAAGGTGTTGTTATAAATACCTTGTTATGACCACCTTGTACCCAGGTCTTGTTTCAGGAGACTGTTATGACCAAGTTGTTATACTTATGTTCTATTTCTATGACTCCCATTTGTATTCTTGTCAAATCCCCCATTCTGAACGCTACTACTCATGAGCTATGAAAACCTTATCTTCCTCGTGTCCAGGGCGGCTGAAACCCACATCAGGGGAGATGACTGCCAGACCAGGAATATTCTGTTGCACACAACAAAAAAGCTTGCTCCAATTCTGCCAGTTGGGTTGGTGGTCTTTCACTCCTATCTGCTGGAATTAGCACTTAACATCTCTTTCTCTATCACAACCTATAGTCCACACGTCAGAGAACCATCTGTCTGTACCCTCCTGACACTTCCACAGCTACTGAACTTGTTAGCGGATTCCATCTGGCTTCTGGACTATGCCAGTAATCTCCCAACATACTCTATCACCTAGTCTTCTGATGTCAGACTATAGTCAAAGCAATCCTTTAGAACATAAGTCAGATCATGCTGCTACCCTATTCCAAGTGTGTTAGGGACCGAAGTCCTTACAATAGCTCTGAAGCTCTTCCTTTGCCTTTTTGATCTGATACGAAAAACTCTAAAAAATAATTGTATTGAAAATAAGCCTATTAAAGATGGAATATAAAATGTAATTTAAAACTATTAAACATATGGGGAAATCTTAAAAAGGAAATTTTTAAATTAAAGTGAAAATAATAGGAAAATAGTAGATATTACTTTAAAAAGAATTACAATGATAAAGTTTAGCAAGTCATTTTTAGGAAGAATTTCATGAATCTATTCCTAATTATAAATGGATAAGAGCTAACATCATTAAAGTCTTAGAATAAAACATAGGTGTAAATATTCATAACCTTGGACGTGGTAATAGAGCTTCAGAAACGACATCTGACATCAGAGTGCAAGAAACAAGCAGTAAGCACATGTACTCACACAGGGATAGAGACATGCACACACATCCTGTATGTGTCATCACAGTTTAAAGCATCAAAAGACACAAAATGGGAAATTTATATGCAAACCATACACTTGTTATTGTTGTACTCAGATGACATAATACATACAGGAAACCAACTCAGTTAAAATTTGGCAAAAGACTTGAATAGACACTTTTAATGAGCATGTGAAAAGATACTTAACACAATGAAATTTTGGACAAATGCAAATCAAACCAAATTAAGGTGCCATGCTATACCAACTAAGACAGTTATAATCAAAATACAAAAACAAACAACAACAACAAAAAACAATTGTTAAGAACTCATGGTAGGAGAGAATTCAGAAGCAAAGAAGAGGCCAGAGGTGACACGGATGATAAGATGCCCAGCTGTAAAAAGACTTACAACACATAGCAGAGACAGTAAAAGCAGGGAATGAGCCAGTCTTGCTCAAGGTATGATGTACAGGTAAAGGCTGTTGATGACCTGCACCAACGCGCCCTACTACTCATATTGCAGACAGCAGTTAAGTTTCAGGGGAAGATTGAAGTGGAAAGTTAAGTGTTCTTTGGAAAGTCAGTTGAATGATGTTAAGATATTGCCACTTCTGCGGACTTGGGCTGATAGGCAGAGTGATGTCAGCTGTGACAGATAACACATGCTAAAATATTTGCAAATAAATTTCAAGAGCATATAGAGAAAAACCACTCATCATGATTAGGTTGGCTTCATTCAATATGTGCAGGAATGGTTCAACATATGTAAATAGAAATGTATTCCACTACATGAAAGAAACAAATCACATGATTGTCTCAATAGACATAAAAAAGAAAAAAAGACCTTTAGCAAAAACTAACAACCCTTCATAATAAAAGTACTGGAGAGCCTAAAGATATAGACATCTTGTGTCAATGTAATAAGGTCTGTATATAACAAACATCCATCTGACAAACATGTTAAATGTCTTAGCATTTATACTGTTGCAGCAAAATACCATGACCAAAAAATAAATTGGGGAGGAAAGCATTTATTTGTTTTACATTGCATATTACTGTTCACCATTGAAGGAAGTCAGGATAGGAACTCAAACAGGGTAGGTACCTGGAGGCAGGAGCTGATACAGAGGCCATGAAGAGGTGGTGCTTACTGGCTTGCTCTCCATGGCTTGCTCAATCTGCTTTCATACAGAACTCAGGACCATCAACCCTGGGATGGCCCCACATGCAATAGGCTGGTTCCTCCCCTATCAATCACTAAATAAGAAAATACCCTACAGCCAGATCTTAAGGACAAATTTTCTCAGTTGAGTTTTTCTCCATTCAGATAACGTTAACTTGTGTCACATAAGACTAGCCAGCACACTAAATGAAGAAAAACTCTAAGCACTGCCAATGAGATCGGGATAAGACAAGGTTTTCCTTTCTTCCACTGGTGTTAGAAGTCTTAGCTAAAGCAATAAGACAAGAGAAAAATAAAAAACCAAATAGAAAAGGAAAGTGTCAAAGCGTCTCTATTTGCAGATGACATGATTCTAAATGTAAAGATATACCACAACACCCCTAGAGATGATAAACACTTTCAGAAAAGGTTATAAAATAAAAATACAAAACCCAGTCCTGTTTGAATATACCAACAACAAACCTAATGAAAAGGAAATAAGGGAAACAATCACACTCATAATAGCCTCAAAACAAAACAAAATATCTTAAAATAAACCTAACTAAGGAAGTGAAGGGCCTCTACAATGAATATTTCAAACTTCTAGAGAGATTGAAGATGACAGTAGAACACAGAAAGACATCCTGAACTCAGGATGGGAAGAATTAATATTGGGAAATATCCATCCTACCAAATGCAATCTACGGACTTAATGAAAACCCAATCAAAGTCTCAAATCATTTCTTCACAGAAAAAGAAATTGACATGGGAGTACAAAAGACCTCAAGGAGCCAAAGGCAATTCTGAAAAACAAGAAAACTGTTAGAACCCTGATTCTGAGTTATATTACAGAGCCATAGTAATAAAAAAAAAAAAGTGTAATAGAGAGGAAGGTTATGAAATTCTCATCTATGGGCATGGTGTATCTAGGGCACTCCTGAACTCACAGTAACTGCAGTTGCCTGCTTAGGACCTTAATAAGACTGAGCCAGTAAACATTCAGTCACAGTCACAGGCTGCCGGGGAGAAGTTAATGACATCGGAGAGCTGCTGGAGGAAAGTGTGTCTTCAGTGACATCATAGTCACTTGGAGAGTTGCCCATGCTACTGTTGATAGCTTCCTAACAATGACCACTTGAGTGGCCCTGGATAAAACCAGTAGGTCACAAAGAAAAAAAGACATAAAAGCAGGGTACAAACTTGATGAAAGTAAGGTGGGGATACTAAAGGTTAGAAGGAAATGATAGTAGAGGGATGAATTTGATCAGAGGGTATTATTCTCATGTATCCAAAAAATGCCAAAGAACAAATTAATTTTGAGAACAAAAGAAAATAAGTATTAACAAAAACGTGGAAGAGTTAGAACCTACGTTAGTAGAAGTGTACAACTCCAATTGCTATGGGAAGCAGTTCATCTGTTTCTCATAAAGTCAAACAGAATTGCCACATTTCATTTCAGTAATATTCTCCCAGATACATACCTGAAAGATTTTCAAATAGGCTCCTATATGTACATATTCAACTACTCACGGCAGCATAAGTTGCAAGAAGCAAACAGTGAAGACTCAAATGTCTGCTGAACAGAATTTTTTTATCAATCAGATAAACAAAAAGCAATACATGTAATGTGAATACATACTCACAATCCCAGACACAAAGGCAACGTTGTACGCACTACCTTGTGGACTAAACTTGAAGATACCCTAATTAACGAAAGATATAAGATACAGGCGGTCACATATGGTATGATCTGTTAATTAAAAATTTCCTGATTAGGCAAAATCATGGAGACAGAAAGAAGATGGGCAGTTTACAGAGGATGGGAGATTAAGAAATTGAGGAGTAAATGTGCAGCTTGGTTTTCATGTAGGTCTCAAACATCTGGAGTGGGGGCTTTCCCAAAACATGCAGCCTGTATATGGAGTATGGTCTTCTAAAAAAAAAAAAAAACAGTTGTTCAGTTAAAAAAAAAAAAATTGAGGAATAACTCAATTTAGGGTTACTGTTTAGGGTTTTCTGTGGGGATAATGAATATTTTTAGAACAAGGCAAGTGGTGGTTATACAGTTCTATGTATGTACTAAGTGCTGCTGGGCTATACACTTTAAATCATTCGTGCCATATGAATGTCACCTTATTTTTAATAGTATTTGTATTCCAAAATAACAAAATAGTGATGTAAACAATTAGAAAACACTATTTTTAATATTATTCCCATAAGACTAATAAGTCATAAGGCAATTACAAATGAATCTCATATTGCTGAGGCAAATCAGTAATAAAGTAAAAATACACAAATAAATCTCACAAAAGCTATGCAAAACCGCTAGGGAACAAGGAAGTTTCCTTTTAATATTTAAAGAAAAAAATTGAATAAATAGTGCATAAATAAACCATAATTATTATATATAGATATTCAATCTTATGCCTTCAAAATTGATTTTAATTTCCACCCAAAACATGACAGGGAATTTCATCTATTGTGAAAAGATAATCCAGAATTTATATTGAAGTATAAAAGACCAGAAGTTAAGGTAATGCGAAAGAAGAGAAGAAATGACACAATTCGAAAGACAGCACTTATTGAAATACTCTATGCATGTAACAATTAATGACAAAAGAGAAAAGGAATTTGAAAGAGAGTAAGGAGAGATATGTGAGAGGGTTGGAGAGAGGAAGGGGAAGGAGAAAGTGATATAATCTCAAAATTTATAAGAAATAGATTTTATTAATTAAAAATATAATAAAATTAGCCTTTTCAAATAAAAAAAGACGTTGAAAAACATACTTAAAACTTGAGGCTTTAAGGTGAGAATGCATAACATCCAAGGGAAGGGATGGGAGCACACACATCTCCTCTACAACCATGGTGTGGTGGACACATCCCTCTGAATGGAAGGGTTAAAGCTACATCTTTAACTCATACCTGCCTGAAATTTATTAAAAACATAAATATGAACAATTAAAGCCTTTTGAGTTTCAGGAGACAATTTCCAGGGTCTCTGTGTGTTGATAAAGCTACATTAGCACCTGTCTGACCACTGGCTCCTTATAGTTAACACATAAACTACAGATGGGTGAAGAAATTGTAGCTGATATAGCCAACAGTGGACTGAGATTAAGAATCAATCATAAATGCGCATCTAAAGCACAATTATGAAGTGCTACTCAACAGGAAACAAGAAAATTTCAGAAGAAGAAATACAAATACACCATAAGAAAATGGGAAGATGGACAGTTTCATTATCTTACATTGAAAAGCAAACTAAGGCAGTTTCACATGTCATATGAACAAAAACTTAACGTAAGGGCACTAAGTGTTGGTGATAAGGGCACCGCTCTTAGTGTTGTAAATTAGTACCTCACTGGAGATCTGGCAATAAGGTGTCCACAAATGTGCCATTCCATTCAAACAGCCTAGTAAACTTGCACGTGTATAACAAGAGATGCCAGCATATTTACTGCTTCCTTGTTCAGTGTTGAAAAGCTCTGAAACTGTTTTCCGTGTGTTTCTCAGTAATAGAAACGGAATGGTTAGGTTGAATAAAGCAAGCAGTATAGACATTTGCAAGATATCAAAAACTGGAAATACTTTGAACAGCGCTGTTTTTATAAATACAAGCACATAAGTAAAGTAGCAAATGTGTGTCTGGAGAGACAATCTATATTTGTTTATCTCTGAGAGGCAAGGGGACCATTATACCTTGGGATATTTTTGAAACAGGACCTTGCTGTATAATTCTAATTGACCTAAGTTCATTATGGACACCAACATGGCTTCAAATTTGGAGTGATCTTCATATCTCTGCCTCCCCAGTACTGAGATTAGAGGCTGACATTTTCAAACCTTGCTTATGCTGTGCTATGATTCTATAGTGTCTCTGAAGATTCACATATTGGCCTGGCACCCAGCTATGAGGCCATTGAGGAGTGATTGGATAGTGAAGTCATTAGCATAGCTGCAGATTAACCTGCTGAAGAACTCATGGCTGGAAGGCCTATTAGGGGGTGCAACCTTCTTTGAGGAACTGCTTCACTGTCTACGAGCCTATCAAGGATACATTTTGTCCCTGCCTACTTCTTCTCTCTTGCTACTTTCTAAGTGACATAATGCTGGCAGTTTTTCTCTACCACACATTGCCATGATGCTCTACCTAAACAGAAGGCAACAGTGACAACATCAAGCAACCATGGTTGGAAACCTTTGAAGACTGCAACCATGAGCCAAAACAAATCTTTCCTTCATTTAACTTATGTCCTCAGTTATGTTACCAAAGGCAGACTAGTAAAGGTAATAAGGTAGCCACAAGAACCTTAGCTTATTGCTATAAAACTGTATTTCTTTGAAGATATAGTTATCTGAAACTAATGCGGAAGCTTAATCTTAATAAATATGTGTGGCAGATGTCTTTTACAGCCTGTGGTTTTTCTTTGTAAAGAAAAAAAACAACCTAGTCAATAACTGTTATATAAATGGATAAATAAATTATTCATTTATTCAGTATAGATTCTATTCTATGTTAGACATTAAGAAAGCAACAACAAACAAGGAATGGTTTTCTCCACTATATATATGTCTTTTGAATGAGAGATGAACATGCAAACAAATAAATGTTTTAATGTGAGAGGATAAATATAACAGAAATACATTAAAGATGTAGTCAATATGCAACGGAAGACTAACCAGTTCTACCTAAGGCTGTAGGAGTCCTGAAGGACTTCAGCAAGGAAATTACAAGTAGTTTTTTCCCAACGGAAATAATTTAATTCTAACCATGGCCTCACATCTTAGCGAGATGACGCTTACAGTTATCTTAGCTGGGATCAGAAAACTGAGCCATGGTATTCGCAGTCAGGATCAGTCTCTGTGATTTTAGACCTCTGTGCCTTAAAGGGACTCACGTAAATAAACCTTCACAGAAGGTCGTGACTCTTATCCTCAGATTCAGTAGAAGGACTTAATGTGAAACAAGTGGCTGGAGACAGAAGTTTACTGAAAGAGGTCAGGAAAAGTCAGATTCAAGTTGATCCTGGAGTTTTGTCACTTAGCCCAGCTGTGCAAAGCCATATCAATCGCTCTGCCCTTTGAGAATCTCAGCCATCTCTGTGACTACACCAGAAGGCCGCTTCCCGTGCTGTGTGGCCCTCTACTTTCTAAAAGCTCGGTCTATATAAAGCTCTCGGACAAAGCTTTCTCTCTTTCAGGATCATTTAAGGATTCTTCTAACTACGAGTTCAAATTTTTCTACATATATTATAACATGGCTTAGCAGTGTCTACAGGTCACTCTTTTTAAAGAGCCACACCTCTGCCCAATAAAAAAAAAAATCACTTCATAGTTCACTGTAGTAAACTCTAATCCATAAGCTGAATGTTTTAGGTTCTCAGGTAAGTAGTCTATACATGTTCTGTGGTCAATTTTACCAATAGCCATTGTGAAGTATAGTCCATATTCTTTGTATGGGTTGCCCTTGGCATTGACTACAAAACCAAGCACCAGAAGAGGATAGTGTTGCCATTTAGTTTATTATCTAGACCAGGAGAGTTGCTTGTCTATATGAGGTTTTACTTTTATTTACTACCTAGAGGAGTAAATAACATATAGTTGCAAAATCAACATAAACTTGTCAATGCAAGTGCTTTGGGGAGTTAATCCCCTCTTGATAGAGAAATAGATTATTTCAGTCCTTGAAAAGACAATGGATCTTTAAAATACTGAGATGGTCTAAATTTAAAATCAGTGAGATGTGCACAAAATGTGAGTTCTACATGGTCTACATGAAGATCAAGCTAAAGTGGTGGGGTTATTTCCAAGACTTTGGATTACCATTGCTGCTTGTTTATATATATATTATATATATATATATATATATATATATTATATTATATAAACTTAAATCACATAATAGCATTTTCTTTTAGAAAAATACTTTGTGTTAATGTTTTTGGTAAACTTCTATAATTGTAAATATTGCCAAAAGTTATTAGAAGCTCAAAGCCTGGCAGCTGAGGTGATGATCATAGAAGGAGAGTAAATCACTGTGAATTTATACTTGGTTGAACAGGGGTAGAATGTACTGGCAGTGGTACTGCATTTTATCCTGGAACATTCCACAGGAAACTACTGTGCCCGAATTTCAGATGTTCCGTGGAGCCCTTCTTGAAATTTATTTTTATGGCTATGGTGGGCATTTATTCCCACCCACATTGAAACTATTCCAAACCTAAAATTCTTCTGACCATGTTTTAGGGGGTTCTATCACCCATCTGTTCAAATGCTGGAATAAACTCAAACTTACTTTCAGTGAAAATCTTGGCTCACTTCTCAGTACTCATTCAGCTCAGCCCCCTGTAGAGTTGAAAGGGACTCCTACTCTAACATGCAAATTCACAATTCTATTGGGGAAATATGCTATCTCAAAGATAAAGCACAAATATTAAACAGGGGAAAGGTGTGCAAAGAATACAGGCCCACACACATATGAACACACAACATGCACACACACAAACACACACATATGAATACACACACACAATTGTAGATATCCACATATCTGCACTATGTATTTAGGTCTTAATTCTTCTGCTAAATTGTGTAAACTTGTTCTACCAACAACATGCATGAAATAAGGGTAAGAAAACCCCTTGTGGAATATGGGCATTTTTATTTGTTGAGAGTATTGTTCATTTTATTAACCAGCCCTTTCTCAGCCCTCATCTAAAAGTGTTTTAGAGTAAATTTACTGAGAACTCAGAACCAGGAATAATTCTGCATATTCTAAGTCGAAAATATTGGTTGTTGTAGCTTATGTATATTGTGTTGTGACCTTTCTTAGTGTTGGCTGCCAGAAAGAAGGAACTGACATTAGATTCTTCTTTAGCATTTGAGAACCATTAATGAGCATTTTATTTTCAAATTTCACCCCTAAGCATCTTATTATTCTGATCTTTACTTTCATTTCATTTACTTATTTTTTTTCCCTGACTTATATGTTACTGGGCTGTAACTGCTTCTGAGGAAGGTTCTGTGGAATAAAAAATAAGGTGTGACTTTTTTTTAAATTTAAATTAATGATTATATTTGAGGTGGTGTGTTTGGTCTGTGTGCGTGTGTGTGTGTGTGTGTGTCCATGTGGAGTCAATTCTTTCCTACCAAGTAGTTTTACTGTACACAGACTATTTTATCTTATTTAAATACTATTTTTATTATTTTTAATTATGTGTGTGAGTGTGAGTAGATGAGGATGTGCGCATGAGTGCAGGCATCCTCTGAGGTTGCAGGTGCTGCATACTCCTGGAGCTGGAGTCACAACAGGTGACATGGTGCTCAGAACCACACTCAGGTACTCTAGAATGGTAGTGCGCACTCCCAATTGCTGAGCTGTCTCTCCAGCCCTGAAGTATTTTAGTCTTATAGAAATACAATTATTTCATTGTAAAAGAAATAATAAAGACATTAGTATTTTCTTGCCATCTCTGCTCAGCATGTAAATATCAAACCTTTGGATTGAATTATGTTATGATATTTAACATTTACTAATCGCTGCTTTGGGACCAGCAAGATGACGCAGGGGATAACCGTACTTGCTGTCAAACCTCACAACCTGTCATTTATACCTGGATCCCATAGGTTGGAAATGACCAGTGACTCCTGGAAGCTGTCTTCTGACTTCTACCTACACAGTATGGCAAGATCATGTTCCAGTGCACATACATCACCACACAGGCACATACACATGCACATGCATACGCACACGCACACACACAAGTAAATGTTCTTAAAAATATTCATAGGGGATTTTTGTCTGCCTTGCTGATTTGAATTTCATAAAACTCATTATTAAGTAGATTTTGACTTGGGCTTAACGAAGAATTTCAACAAGTCCTAAAATAGCCCTGACTTCACCGTTGCCATTTTGTGTCACATATTTATGCAGAGTGGAATTCTCAGTGTCGAAATGATAAGATATGCATATCAATCTACTCTGAAAAAATATTAAAGATGCTCTATGGCTCGATATCTTATGTCAAATTTTTCTTTATATAAAAATAATAAAACATATCCATCTCATTAGTAGGCAAGTTCACATTCTTCTCTCTTGAATGGCACAATCATTATATGTATATATCAAATCAATAGACACATATATTAAATTTTTAAAATAATTTTCTTTATGATTTATTATTAGCAAAGGTTTGATTTGTATACTTGTTGAATAAACCTCTCAGATCAAGAGTCACATAAAATGTCTCAGTGTAAATGGTCCCTATGTAGAAATGTCCAAGCAGCCATAAGGTAAGCTTCTCACACATACGCATACATACAGAGGCAGAGAGAAACCTACAACACCTCTGGAGCTGAATTTCCTCATCTGTGAAATGACATGAATGAGAAACATAATCTGATCTCTCCACTTCTTTTTCTGTAAATAGTGGCATACTTTGTAATCTAGGCTAGCCTCAAGCTTGTGATTCACCTACCTCCACTTCCCAAAGAGTAAGAGGATAGTCGTGTACCGCCATGCCGGATATCTCCACTTCTAATTCATACAGTTCTGATGTCTATTTCTCAAACTCTCTTAGGCTGATATCTCTCAACTACATCCTTTCTTCTTAATGTAGATAGTTGCCCCAACTTTCAGCTGAACAAAATAATGATATCCTTTGTGACATTCTCCTACTCAATCTTATTTACACCCAACTCACTGATCTTACCTTGAAATAGTCCCCCCCTCCTGCCTTCATGTCTTTATTTAAGTCCTACATTCTACATATAAAATGAAACATAAGATTTTCGCTTTAGGTGTGCCTTGCTTCTCTTGGCAACATGACCTCCAGTCCCTTCCATTATCCTGAAAATTACATAAATTCAGTTTCTTTGTGTGTAGGTATGACTCCTTTGTGTATCTTACCAAATTCTCTTCATATACTCATGTGTTGGTGGATATCTAGGCTGATTGCACAGTTGTCCATGATAAGTAGAGCAGCAATAAGCATGTATGTGAATGTATATTTTGGTTGAACTGCTGATCTTCAGGGAAATACCCGGGAGCTGGGTTATATAATAATCATAGTTTTCATTTTCTGAGAAACTGATTTCCATAGTGGCTCCATTAATGTGTATTCCCACCAGCAAGTTCCTCCATATCTTAACAGCATTTGCTTCTGATGGCAGATATTCTGACTTAGATAAGATGGAATCTCAAGTATAGGTTGATCGGCATTTTCTTGATAGTTAAGGATTTGTATTTCCAAGTATTTCATCTTTGAAAACTGTCCAACTCATCAATCATTAATTTGTTAGATTATTTGGACTTGAGTGTTCAATATCTTTAGTATTTTATATATTCTGAATATTAACTTTTTGTCAGTTATATAGTTGGTTAGTATTTTTCCCATTCTATAGGCAGTCTCTTCTCTATGATGAATGTTGTTATGCCAGATAAAACTTGATGTAGTTCTAATTTGATGCCTTTTTCTGAGATATTTCTTAATTCCCTTGAATCCAATCCTATTCTTCCATAGAATCATTTGTGAAGTAACCATCCTTCTACCTATACACCTTAGAGCTTCACTGAGCAACTTGCTCTTCAGAATAGGTCTGCCTAGTTTTCTTTGCATAACACTCATTAAAATCAGCAGAAATTCTTTTATAAAAACTCTAAAAACAGCGCTTTGAATCACTTCCTTTATGACAAGCTGTTATGGTCAAACCATCTTCCTTCATGGCCCCCACCCTACTCCTCCACTTAACTTTATATTCACTTAAAGAAATTCACTTCTTACCAGTGGCCTTCCAAGTCAGCAATTAAATGTAAATGCTAGTGTTTGCATCATCAGAGAGAAAAATCTCCACCTTTCAGTAAATGAGCTGTCAATATTTCAAAATTAGCATACTAACTCAGTTAAAAGAACTAGGGGACAAAATGCAATTCCACACACTGTGCAGTGCTTGAGATACAAGGTAGCTGCTCGTTTTAAACACAAACCTAAGTCAAAACACCAACATATACTTTGTAGCTCTGCCACATACTGACTTCTGGCATCATTCAAACAACTTAGCATTTCTGTGCCTCTGTTTACTTCTCTGGGAAATCTGGGAAATGTGACGGAAGGAACAGATGAGTTAGGTCAAATTATCTAGCACCTAGAAGCATTTAATGTAAATTATCATTTAATCCATTACTAGCCAAAAGCCATGAATTTAATGGATTAAAAACATCCACAGCGCGGGCAGTGGTGGTGCACGCCTTTAATCCCAGCACTTGGGAGGCAGAGGCAGGCGGATTTCTGAGTTCGAGGCCAGCCTGGTCTACAGAGTGAGTTCCAGGACAGCCAGGGATACGCAGAGAAACCCTGTCTCGAAAAACCAAAAAAAAAAAAAAAAAAAAAAACATCCACAGTGCACTGATCTATCTATAATAGTTTATTTTACAAATACAATTGCAGCAAGCTTCCTTACAAATACCACTTTCATTTTTATTTTGGACAGTAGCAACTATAAGTCATTTTAAAATATATGGTTATATTGAAGCTACTTCAACTACATTCCAATGTGACCCACTAAAATTAAAAGTACCACAAGCCACCAGTAACTTAAAGTACTCATGGAAATATATGCAGCTATCCTACAATTTCAGCATCTTCATAAAAAATATTTTCATTGGAGATTAAATTAAACATAAAATAACTGGAGGAGATTATATGAGTTTGCTGAGTTATTCTGATGGTTATAACAATGACAGAATACTTGGCTGGCCTGTAACCCTCAAATGAATGTATTCTGATGGAAGTATATAAATTAATATGGTTAAAGTAGCTTTTTGGAAAATCAGTTCACAATTTCATGATCAACTGAATGAATGACATTTGTTTGAAAAACTTATCAGGCTACAAAATATATAAGATATGTGGTGGCATGTCTCATGATCTACGCTTCATGACTGATGTCACAATATCAAACAGAAACAATATAATTAGAAAAATGCTAACCTAATTCATTAGGCAAAAATAACTCCATCACTTGACTATCCCATCTCCAAATCTGCTCAACTTGCCTTTCCTCGGAAGTATTGAAGTAGCTATTTATGCCGGGTAAAAGTGATTCTTCACTTTATTTTAGACTAAGGCTAAAGTGTTGGTTTTATGTGCCAACTTTTAGAAACAATTCTAAAATTTACATCATGAGATGTGAATTGTGTGCCCACAGAGCATTGCTGAAATCCCCTGAGGGAAGTGAACACCCACCCACGCCAGATGGAGACTGGATCCCTCATTCTCCTTGTAACACCTTCCAGAATATACTTGCTTCTGTACTAACTTCAGCTTCCTCAATCGATTTAGAAACTAATTTCTCAGTGACATCACTTTTTATTCTTGTCCATTCATTAAATCACTTCCAACCATTACGTCATACAGACGCAATGATTCTGGAAGCTGGATGGACTAATTACACACAAAACAGGCAGCAAATCCCAGACCAGTGGAAGCTGTCTCAGAGACATTACCCAGCTCTCCACCATTTGTTTTATTGAACAGTTTATTTCCTCTAAGTCAAATTTTTTTTAAATCTCTTGGGAGATGTATGATGTCAGCTCAGTTTCTAATGTTTTCTCTTTTTAAAATATTTTTTAATTTATTTACATTTCAAATGTTGTCTCCCACCTGAGTCCCACTCCACTAATTCCCCCACCTCATCCTTCCCCCTTTTGCCTCTAAGTTGGTGCTCCCCCACCCTCCCAGTCACTCCTACCTCATGCTCTTAGCATCCCCCTTCTCTGGGGCATCCCCTCCCAGTGAGGCCAGATAAGGCAATCCTTTGCTACTTATGTAGCAGGAACTACAGGTGCTCTTTGGTTGGTGGCTTGGTCCCTGGGAGCTCTGAGGGGTCCCTTTAGTTGATACTGTTGTTCTTCCTATGGACTTGCAAACTCTTTCCCCTAACTCTTCCATTGAGGTTCCTGGGTTCAGTCCAATGGTTGGTTGTATTTGCATGTGTCTTAGTCAAGTGCTGGCAGAGCCTCTCAGAGTACAGCCATGCCAGGCTCCTGTCTGCCAGAAATCGTGTCATCAGCAGCAGTGTAGTGTCTGGATGGGATGGATCCCAAGGTGGGACAGTCTCAGGATGGTCTTTCCTTCGGTCTCTGCTCCAATTTTTGTCCCTGTGTTTCTTTTAGAGGAGAATGATTCTGAGTTAAAAAATGTGAGAGGGGTAGGTGGCCCCATCCCTCAACTGAGGGTCATGTCTATCTGCTGGAGGTGTCTCCTCAGGTTCTATCTTCCCGCTGTTGGGCATTTTGGCTCATGTCATCCCCGTTGGGTCCTAGGAGCCACTCGCATCCCTGGTGACTGGGACATTTTAGTGGTTTCCCACATTCCCCACCACACACTGCTGCATATATTTATTCATTCACCTAGCCTTCTGGGCTTCTCTCCTATCTCCCACCATACCTGATCCTGCCCTCTTTTTCCCTCCCTCTCCCCCTTCTCTTTCCCACCAAGGACCCTCCCACCCTCTGCCTCCTATGATTATTTTGTTCCCCATTTTAACTGGGATAGAAGCATCCACACACTTTAGTCCTTATTATTAAGCTTCATATTGTCTTATCATGGATATTCTGAGCTTTTTTCCTAATATCCACTTATCTGTGAGTATATACCATTTATGTCCTTTTGGGTCTGAGTTACCTCACTCAGGATGGTATTTTCCAGTTCCATCCATTCGCCTGAAAAATTCATGAAGTCTGCGTTTTTAAAAGCTAAGTAGTATTCCATTGTGTATCCATTTTCTGTATCCATTCTTGTGTTGAGGGACATCTGGGTTGTTTCCAACTTCTGGCTATTATATATTATATCTGGTTTTAGGTCCTTGATCCACTTGGAATTGAGCTTTGTACAATGAGATAAAAAATGGATCAATTTGCATTCTTCTACATGAAGATCACCAGTTAGACCAGCACCATTTGTTGAAAATGCTTTTTTTACTGCATATTTTTTAATTCTTTATTAAATATCAAGTGACAAAAGGTGTGTGAGTTTATTTCTGTGTCTTCAATTCTACTCCACTGATGTACCTGTCTGTCACTATATCAATACTGTGTGGTTTTCTCATTATTGCTATATAGTACAGCTTGAGGTAAAGAACAGTCATTACCCCAGAATTTCTTTTATTGTTGAGAACTGTTTTTGCTATCCAGGAATTTTTGTGATTCCATGTGAAGTTGAGAATTGTTCTATCTCTGTGAAGAATTGTGTTGGCATTTTGTTGTTGATAGCATTGAATCTGTGGATTGTTTCTGGTAAGATGGCCATTTTTACTATGTTAATCTTGCCAATCCATGAGCACAGAAGAGCTTTCTATCTTCTGAAGTCTTCTTCGATTTCTTTCTTCAGCAACTTGAAGTTCTTGTCATGCATATCTTTCACTTGCCTGGTTAGTTAGTTTATATTATTTTGTGCCTATTGTGAAGGGTGTTGTTTCCCTATTTCTTTCTCAGCATGTTTATCTTTTGTATAGAGGAAGGCTACTGATTTTGAGATAAATTTTTATCAAGCCACTTTGTTGAAGTTCTTTATCAGCTAAAGAAGTTCTCTGGTAGAACTTTTGGAGTTGCTTATGTATACTATCATATCATCTGCAAATCATGATACCTTGACTTCTTCCTTTTCAATTTGTATCCCTATTACCTCCTTTTGTTGTTTAATTGCTCTAGCTAGAACTTCAAGTACAATATTGAATAAATAGGGAGAGAGTGGGGAGCCTTATCTTGATCTTAGTAAGATTGCTTCAAGTTTCCATTTAATTTGATGTTGGCTGTTGGTTTGCTGTGTATTGCTTTTATTATGTTTAGGTATGGGCCTTGAATCCCTGATCTCATCCAAGACTTTTAACATGGAGGCGTGTTGTATTTTGTAAAAGCATTTCCGCATTTAATGAGATGGTTATGTGATTCTTTTATTTGAGTTTGTTTATATGGTGGATTACATTAATGGATTTTTGTATAGTGAACTATCCCTACATCCCTGGGATGAAACCTACTTAATCATGGTGAATCATTGTTTTGATGAGTTCTAGGATTCAGTTTGTGAGAGTTTTATTGAGTATTTTGCATAGATATTCATAAGTAAAATTGGTCTGGAGTTCTTTGTTGGGTCTTTCTGTGGTTTAGGTATCAGTGTAACTGTGGCCTCATACAATGAATTAGGTAGTGCCCCTTTCTGTTTCTATTTTGTGGAATAGTAGGAGGAATATTGGCATTAGCTCTTCTTTGAAGGTCTGATAAAGTTTTGCACTAAAACCATCTGGTCCTGGGTTTATTTTGTTTGGAGCTTTTAATGACTGCTTCTATTTCCTGAGGGGTTACAGGATTGTTTAGATAGTTTAACTGATCCAGATTTTACTTTGGTATGTGGTATCTTTCTAGAAAATCATCCATTTCATCTAAATTTTCCACTTTTCTTGCATCTAGGCTTTTGTAGTAAGATCTGATGTTTTTTTTTTAATTTCCTCAGTTTCCCTCATTATGTATTGCTTTTCATTTCCAATCTTATTACTATCTCTGTTCCCACTAGTTAGTTTGGCTAAGGGTTTATCTTCTTGTTGATTTTCTAAAAGAACAAGCTCTTAGTTTTGTTGATTCTTTGTATACTCTGTTTTTAATTGGTTGATTTCAGCCCTGAGTTTGATTATTTACTGCAGTCTACTCCTATTAGGTATGTTTGCTTCTTTTTGTTCTAGAGCTTTCAGATGTGCTGTTAAGTTGCTAGTTTAGGATCTCTCCAATTTCTTTATGAAGGCATTGGTGCTCTGAATTTTTCTATTAGCACTCTTTCATTGTGTCCCTTAAATTTGGGTATGCTGTGCCTTCATTTTCATTAAATTCTAGAAAGTCTTTATTTTCTTTATTTCTTCCCTGACCAAATTATCATTGAGCAGAGAGTTGTTCAGTTTCCATGACTGTGTGCATTCTGTTGTTTTTGCTGTTATTGAAGACCAGCCTTAGGCCATGGTGATCTGATAGAATGCAAGGACTTATTTCAAATCTTCTTGTATCTGTTGAGGCTCTTTCTGTGTCTGATTATATGGTCAGTTTTGGAGAAGGTACTATGAGATGCTGAGAAGAAGGCATAATCTTTTGTTTTAAAGTGAAATGGTCTGTCGATACTTGTTAAATGCATTTGGTTCATAACTTCTCTTAAGTTTTACTGTGTCTCTGTTTAGTTTCTATTTCCATGATTTGTCTATTGGTGAGAATGGGATGTTGAAGTCTCACACTATTATTGTGTGATGTTCACTGTGTGTTTTGAGTTTTAGTAAAGTTTCTTTTGCAAATATAGGTGCCCTTGCATTTGGGGCATAGATGTTCAGAATTGAGAGTTCATCTTTTCTCTCTTTGTTCTGTGTATTGAATATTTTATTATGTCACAGGAGGAATTTCTTTTCTGGCCCAATCTATTTGATATTTTACAGATATCTTGTATGCTTATGGCCATCTTTTTCTTTAGGTTAGGAAAATTTTCTTCTACAATTTTGCTGAAGATGTTTCTGGCTCTTCAAGTTGGTGATCTTCACTCTCTTCTATTCCTATTATTTTTAGGTTTAGATTTTTCACATGTCCTGAATTACCTGAATGTTGTGGGTTAGGAGCTTTTTGCACCTTGTATTTATTTTCTTTTGACTGCTGTGTCAATATCTTCTATGGTATCCTCTATGCCTGATCCTCTCTTCTCTCTCTTGTACTCTGTTGGTGATGTTTGCATCTGTAATTCCAGATCTCTCTTCTAGGTTTTCCATCTTCAGGGTTGCCTCCATTTGTGATTTTTTTTTTATTGTTTATATTTTATTTTCTAGGTCCTTGGACAGTTTTGTTCAATTCCTTCACCTGTTTGGTTGTGTTTTCCTGTATTTCTTTAAGGGATTTATATGTTTCCTTGTTAAGGGCTTCTACCTGTTTTCTTGTGTCCTCTTGTATTTCTTTAAGGGCATTATTTATGTCCTCCTTAAAGTCCTCTATCATCTTCATGAGATGGGATTTTAGGTTGGAATCTTGCTTTTCAGGAGTGTTAGGGTATCCAGGGTTTGCTGTAGTGGAAAAATTGGGATTCTGGGGTGCCAAGTGACATTGGTTTCTGTTGCTTATGTTCTTGTGCTTGCTTCTTAGTATCTGGTTATCTGTGGTGTTAACTGGTCTTGTTGGCTGACTGGAGCTTGACTCTCTTGTTTGCAGATGGAGCTCTGTGAGCTGGGTTAAAGCAGGCCTTCTGGGAGGCAGACAGTGTTATATCTGGTTAGGAGAGGGCCTCCTGTGTCCCTAGTTATGGCAGGCTTCCTGTGACCCTAAATTAGGAAGATTCTAGTGACCCTGGTTATGACAGACCTCCTGGAAGTCAGGTGTCTCTGGATACGGGGGGGCAGATCAGGAGCAAGATGTGCCTCTAGCAGGGTGGAGAGTCCTGAGTCCACTAGATTCTGCGCAGGTCCTAGCTGTCAGCCCATTTTATTTGATATTTTAACTTGCTATATATGATGCCTAACTTTTATATAGATTTATTTCCTTAATATCTCAACATCTGAAAAAAGAGGTCAATCTTTGCTCTAGGTCAATCTTTCCTAAAAATGGTCCAGTTACCTTATTTTTCTTCTCTAACCAACAAAGTAATTTTTCTTGATTTACTTCAGCATATTTAATTACTTCAGAAAGTATAATACTCGGAAGCCATCTAATCATTGCTCATATTTTTCCAATAGGTATCTGGTCACATTGGAGGCACCTCTCTGGGGAACAGATCACTCCTGTGGGACCATTTGATCTGCACATCCTTTATTGGAATTATAGCCAGCCAGAAAAAATATTGTCTTCAATAACATGTAATAAAGTTTTGGAGGTTTTTTTTTTTTTTTTTTTTTTTTACCACTGCTATTCTGGCCTTTTCTAGGCTACATTAAAATCAGAGAATTGTCTTATGAGTTTAATATATCATCCATCTATTTGTAGTGCCCTCCTTTTTATGGCCTTTCATTTTCTCCTCCATAAAACATCAACCAACAGACCTGCACAGAATATTCCACGTGCCTGAAACAAAAGGCATTTTCACCTTACTTCAGTTAAATAAACATTTCTATTTTCTACCCATTCACTTGAAAATTGTTGAAAGTTTATCCTATCCTGAATGCTAGGTATGCAGCTGTAACCAGTTCAGCAAACTTCTTTGTAGTATTCAATCCAGTGGTATGGTGGGAGAACAATAAACAAGAATGGACTCAACAAGGCACGTAGCAAGAGAACCTCCAGAGGAAAATCAAACAAGCCAGGGGGAAAGTCTAAACAGAGAGTGTTACAGATGTGGGAGAGCTGTTATTCTGTGCTCAGTTAAAACTTGTGGTACACTGCACACAGTGCTTGTTAAAGACGTTTACTTGAATCTTCTATGTCCTCTAACAGCTGTGTGACTCTTCTGCTTAGCTATTGTTGCATAACAAATCATCCCAACACAGTTGACTTATACACTAGCCATTCTTCCCACTCATGAGTCTGAGACTGATGAATTCTGACAGGATAGGGAAAAAAGTTCCTCTGTGCACCATGATGTCTGTAACTTTAGCTGAGTGATTCCAACAGCCAGAAACTGGAGCTATCACAACTGATACTCTCAGAAGATCAATCTTTCTACACACGACCCCTCTGCTTGGCTCATTTGTCTTTCTCCCAATATGACAAGCTCAAGGGCATCAGGGTTTTTATACAGTGTCTCTGGGCTTCAAATACAAGTATCCCAAGAGACAAAAAGTAGAAATCACCAAACTTTTAAGGTCTGGACATCCAAATTGGCAAAGTTTCACTTCTATAATATTTTATTAGTACAAGTTCAAGTTGAGAACATCTCTCCATGAAAGAATTCAAAGAATGTGTGACCATCTTTACCAATGTTCTTGGAAAAACTCCATTATTTTGTTATATCTTCATTGTCTGAGCTCTTAGCATGAATCACAGGCTCTAATTTCGAGTTTTCTAAGAATAAATTAGTGAAAGTCAAGTGTCTGAAGGATGGCAAGCACTCGTGGGTATTAGTTACTTTTTCCTGTTTTTCTTCATGGAACCAGGTATTAAAACTAGAGTCTCATACAGTCTAAGCAAGTGTTCTACCATTCAGTCATCTTATTCTTTTTAAAGCAATTGTAAAATGCCTTTGGAATGTCCTCTCACCAAACAATGGACTAAACCAGTTGTAGATGAACTGGAGCTTGCTCATGTGTAATAACAAAGAATCTACCTTCTTGTGACCAGTGTGACCAGTTTTTCAAATGAGTGACAGCATCCCCTGCTCCAAGTTCTCTATGCCTAAAATATGCTGGCAAAGCCCCAACTGTTTGTATTCTCTACCCCATGAACTCATTCTTGGCCAGTTGGAAATGGGAGTGATAGTGCTTGGTTACTCAAGATGGTACTCATATTTTGGTTATAGAATGATCCTATAAAAGCAAAGCATTATAAGAAATGTAGATTTTCATGGACCTAAATAACACTTTTAGGACAACTGAATGACCAAGGATACTGAAAAATGTAACACTAACACTGGGGAACATGGCTGGTGGCCCTGGACCTTCCTCTGGAGGGAACCAGGACTTTAGCTGGGGTTATTTTTCTTCCTACCTGCTTCTGAGTTGGAACAGTCAGAATGTCTTTGAGGTGCCAGGCCCAATTAGACAAGCCTTCCTGACTGCCACTGACCCCTCCGAGTCTCTTGATACCAGTCCTGGCTGCAAGGGAGAGTGTCACCACTGTCCTTGATGAGCATGCGAGGAGGGAACAGTTTGTTCTTATTGTTTCAGTGATATTCCCCTTGTATTTTCTCTGCAAAAGATCCTGTAATGTATTTCATTAGCTCCTCTCATAAAATACCCTTCAAATTTGAAATGGGAGCTCCAATTTAAGTTACTCTTCTAGAATGCATGACCATTATAGTGTAAAAACAGCCCTGGTCTTGTTTCATTTATTTTGCAGTAATGGGGTTGCACCTGTGAGGTAGAAGTAAGGGTAAGGTCTAACTGAGTCAAGCAAACAGCAGATTCTGTCTGGCTCATGGGGCCGACATTGGAATTATAGCAATATCTGCAGCAAGTTAACTGAAAGCATTAATAATTTCAGTATTTATATTATAGTTTTAGAAGAATTTTTATGGAAACTGAAAAAATAGAATAACTAAGCTAAGCACAATACTAATCACCATACTTTAAGCAAAAGTAACAGCAAAATAAATATTCCCAGCCTAGCCCCAAAAGAAACAAAAAATAAATGTGCATCCTATAGGGAAACAATCAAGTATTGGTTTTACGTTTTCTATAGTTTGTAAACCAGATCATTTAAAATAGATCTCCTAGAGACTAAGTTGAAAACCAGCTGCCAATATGCAAAATAATGATCAAACACACTAAGAAAAATCAATATCTTTCTCCGACTAATGTGATTTGAAACTACAAGGAGAATACAAAAACAAAATTGATTGTTACCAATTTCTTGAAAATGGGAACAGTGGGTGTTTTCATCCACAAGGCAAAACAATATCTATTCACTTTAACTTTTAAATGGATGCATTGACATATATTCTTTAATTTTTTTTCTTTCTTACCACAGAATGGTTATAGAAACCTCACTTGCTAGAGAGGGTAAGCAATGAATGGAACAAATCAGAACTGGTTAAATGGAATTTGACATCTACTAAATACTCAAAACTAAAAATTGATGGGGGGAGGAAACTTTTAAGTACTTCACTCTTGCCTCTGATTGAAGCCAGCACATATTCACACCATAATATTTGTGTAGTTGTTGGATTAGCACTAAGTAGACCTGATTTAAATGTGTTTACTGACTTGGGAGAGATAACCACAGAACGTCAGAAAGTTACTCCTAATCATTGGTCTTTGCATCTATTCAGTTCTCTCTCCCACTATATACAATGAGAAGGATATCAAATATTCCTTGATAATCCTAAAAATGATGTGATTTGCTACTTTTATAATTCATTCTTGTCCTTAAGCAGCCATGCCAGGGACTGAGGAGAGCACTCGTTGGCAGAAATCTTGCCAAACCTGCATGAAGCCCTGGGTTGAGTCCCAAAAAAAAGTATAAATTGGTGGTACACATTCCTAAGCCAATACTTGGGAGGTAGAGGTAGGAGAATGCTAGGCCATCCTAAACTACATGGTGATTAGTTAGTTCAAAACATCTGGGCTGCAGAAAGGGGGTGGGGATGTGGAAGCTCAAAAGTTAATAGTTTACAATGAGGTCTTAATATTTCTCCTGATTCTAAATTCAACTCTCTCTGAATTGACTGAAATCATTGACATGGGACCAAGCAATTGAGGACTCCCTCTATCTCCTAGTAGCTCTAATCTTTGAAATATCTAGCCTAAGTTTGTATCTAACAGGATATCTGCCTTCTAAAGAGAAGTGTTCAGAGACAATGTGTGAATATCAATGCAGGGGTGAAATAAGTAAACTCAAGATTGCTAATATACAGTTGATCAGAGCAAGTTATGTGACCGAACTCAGTATCAATAGAGAAGAGAATTAAACAGGATGAACAGGACATAACTATTTAGAGGAATGGTGATTGGAGAGGAAGAACAAAGCAGTGTTGCCCACCCCACTTTGCTATTCCAGGCAAAATATCTCAAGTAAGTAAACATTGCAATTATATGTGAACAATTTAACCAGGCAAAACTGACAAATTCAAGACAATATGTTAAAAAAATATTTCCATTGGCTACTTCTTGCTTATACCCACTGGTCATATTTCTTCTCCCTTGAGAAACATATAAAGAAGAAATTCCACTCTCATCTCGAAGCTAATACCAAAACAGTAAAAGAGGATTGCATGACTACTTTTCTTCATCCTCAAGTCTTGTTAAAGCCTGTATCAGCATCTTTTTCTCTTCTGGTATCTCAATAATGTGAACTCCATTAAGACATACACGGATACAGAAATAATCAGATAAAAAATTATTCAGAAAACTGTTATAATCAATACTTGGATAGGAATGGAGGGAAGAGTACAGAACTGATAAAATACAGAAATTCTCTTCACCCAAGGCCTCAGCTAATCCTCAGGAAAACTCAAGATGTATGACTCTTCTTTCTCTAATTGGCCTGTAAAGGGAGGCATTTCAGCCTTCATTGATATTCACAGTGGTTTAGCCTTCTCCAGGATGTGTGTGACCTCAAATAGTTTTACTTAGCCAAGGACTTTGACCTAAGGATCATCTAATCTAATACCACACTCAAGAATCTGTTGAGTAACTCTTTCATTCCTGATTGAAAAACTGGCATGATTGCATACCAGCTTTAACATCAGGAAATTTCAGATAGTTTCAATGGGGATCAATAGCTGCTCTAAACAAATTATGAACTTTTTCTTACATGTTGGACTCATACTGTGACTATCCACAGTTTGAGACCAATGTTTAATTTGAGAATTTGGTGACCTTAAATTTTAAACTTCTGTTTTGTTTGCTTTTTTATTTGCTTGTTTGAGAAAAGAGAGAGAGAAAGAGAGAGAATAGACTTAGATGGAAAGGGGTAGGGAGGGGGTAGAAGAGGGAGAGTAAACTGTGATCAGAATATATTGTATGAATTTTCAATTAGTCATAAGCTAAACAAAAATAAGAAAAATTATTATTGCTCTTTCATACACACACACACACACACACACACACACACAGAAAGAGAGAGAGAGAGAAAGAGAGAGAGAGAGAGAAGAGAGAGAGGCTCACAATTTGATTACCTGAATTCTTTGACACTCCCTAATTAAATTAACATTTCATTCAAAGCATCAGGCTCAGGTCTCTCAATTTCTCTGAAATTTATAACCTCCTGCTGAAAATTTGTTTTGTTTCTGTTCAGTTGAACTTTAAGCATAACTGTTACTCTGAAAAGAGAGTTGATTAATATGATTCTATTTTGCCAACATATGGCCAGTTTTTATTTCATTCAGTTCAATTCAGCAAATGATTAATGAAAGGCTATTGACCAAAAAAGTTTGTGAGGGATTCAGAAGTAACCAGATACAGATATGTCTTCCTAAGTTTATAAGACAAAGGGAGATGAGTGGAGAGAGAGAGGGAAAGAGAGAAAGAAAAAGAGGGAGGGGAGAGGGAAGGATGAAGAGAGAAAAGTAGTAGTCTACCAATTAGTATGGTAAGTTGACATGTAAAATTGAAAATATTTGTCTGTAAGAAAAGAAGAGCAGATGCATCCGGTTCGATTTAATATAACATAGCAGACAGTGGAATTAGTTTTTCTTCTAGCATCTAATGCTCATGCCCCTGGGGAAAGGAGAATTTTTTATAGGAAAAAGTGCTAAAATCAATAGAAGAAAACAGGATCAACAAGCCAAATGTAAAATAAAGTTTTGAAAAAAGCTAAATAAAACTAACTTTAAAACAAGGAGAAATTAATGAAGACTCAAAACCTTATTTGGTGTATATGAGTTTAATTAGTTTTAAAGTGTTTTATGGAAATTATAAAATTTGCAGGTAAATGTATAAGACTATAAAAAATAATTCAGAATAAAATAAGCGTGACAGAGAAAAATTAATGTTGCACATTATCACTTTTGTGTAGATCCTAGCATCTAAGCTTTATATTTGTGTCAAATCTAGAATACATGTAGAATCAAGGTAGCCAGAAAGGTTACACTAGAGAAACGGAGTAGAGTGATCTTAAGAAAGGATGGTAGAACACAGGTGATATGAAAGGGGACAGGAGATTAAGTCAGCAAGACAGATGGACCAGTAGGGCAGATGAGGGGATGGAAAATGAATAACAAATAGTGAGGACATTCAAAGTGGTATCTGGAAACCAATCTTCACACAAACACACACACACACACACACACACACACACAAAGAGAGAGGACAATCAGGGTAGGGAATAGAGATTATGTGTTTAATTGAAATTACCCTATATTGTGGCTAATACTCCTCTTAGAAGTCATTGAGTTACTAAATAAAAGCCCAGTACCAAGTGTTGGATACTTCCCTGCAAATTGTTGATCAGGGGTATCCCAAAGGCCTTAAAACTATACAGAGTTGCCATTGCTCTGTGTAACTCATCAAACTTGAATGTAAGTCCCTATGGCTACAACCATCACACACTGGGGACAGGACATGGAGAAATCAATGGCACTACTGGCAAGAAATTCTCAAAGAATTAATAACCATTATTTTTAAACAGATGTTTTCAACAGATATGAAATTTCTTTGCAATCAATTTTTCAAATTTTTAAAATATTTATTCTCTGATAATCTCATATATGTATTATTAGTCCCAAAACTGCAAGAAGAAAGACCACCAACCCAAATCATCATATCCAAATTAATTAAAGCAAGCAATTGAATTAAAGCAAGTTTTTTTATTTGTGTATACAGGATGCCTCCCCCTAAGGCAGAGTTCATGTGATCACCATTGGATATGAGGAAGACAGGGTTTTTATAGCTCAGAGGTAGGAGGTTTCCAAATGGGAGATTTGGTGGGCAAAATAGGCAGGGCTATAGGAGCAGAAAATAAGCATAACAAGTTAGTCATAATGACCTCCTGAAACAAAGACATGATTACAAGGTAGTAGTCATAACAACAGGTAGTCATAACAACCTTTTGAAACATAGATAGGGTTAGGGTTGCAAGACGGTTATAAGAGCTTTTTGAAACAAAGACATGATTGCCAATCCTGGAACAGGCAGTACAAACCCAGTTGTAGTTAAAGTTACAGATGAGGCATAGTCCAATCCTTGAGAAACAGAGATTTAATCATCAACAGAAATGAACCTAGCTTGTCTTAACTATAAGATGACGATCAAGCCTACGATGAAGGCAGGCTGGTTCATCAGTATACAAACAAATATAATCACATCCATCCAATTACCCCCTTTTCTTACAGGGAGCCTACCAGTGATGACCACTCAGACACAGTTTACAGCCAACTGAAAGTATCTCAACCAGCTGGGACTATACTCAGGCATTCAGGACCCAAGTGTAGCACCAATGCCCAGAGCACTGGGCTGTTGAAACAGGGACCAAAGCTTAACATCATGCTCAGTGGCTGCAGGGGGAGTTTTACATAAGGAAACAATTTGACAGATACTTAGATAAGTAGTTAGCTGGAGAGTATTCTTCAAAAAACGGTAGTTTAAGAGGAGCTAAGTTAACCAGTGAATCCTAACCTTGGGTTCCTAGACTAGAGCTGGGAAAATTTCCATGGGATTCTCTATCAAAAAAGATCAAAATCTAGTTAAACCAGAAATGACCTCAGCAAGAACACAAGATGGAGGAATGTTTGTATTGTCTTGCCCTATCAAACTCCAGCTGCCCTATTATATACCACTAAAACACCTCCTCCCAGTGTTAAATCATTTTCCTTTACTAAAATAGCCCACAGTGAAACTGTTCATTTTTAAATAATAGAATTCTAAACTATTATGAGAACCCAGGAGTTGGACAAGTATATTCTAATTAAAGGGAATAGAGGTTTTATTAAAGCCCACAAACTTGCTTCAGTAGACAACTCGATATGGTAGATGACTACACAGAGAGACGCGGCGAGAGATTAGAACTCAGGGTTGAATCTAAAAAGACTGTAGCTTAGGACACTTGTTCTCCTGGTGTTCTTCATACTTTCTCTTGGAAGTTGTTTTCTAGTAAAGTATTTGTGATTTTTGTTTGCATGAATTCTGTTGTTTTCATTATGTTTTTGTTTGTTTGTTTGTTTGTTTGTGAGTTTAGGGTGTTTTATTGTTGTTATTGTCTGTTTGTGTTTTGGTTGTTGCTTTCTGTATGGAAAAAGAAAATCTCCTAAAACAAGGCACAAGGGGAAAATGGTCTCAAACTCTTACAAAAATAATATTCTGTCAAAGTTGCCTAAGAGAGAGGGAAGTTTTTCCTTCTATCTGGCAATTGTGGCATCGCTATTACAGGAAAGCAGAAGACGAACCTTGTGAAGGCCTATCCTTCATTCAGTCAATAAAAACATCCTCCCACCTCTTCCACCCACATGGAACAGTCGATGGGAATGAAATTTTAGCCCACACAGACCAAAACCAGGAAAGCTCCAGCAAGAAAGATACCAGAAAAAGATTAGATAGAAAATCCTAATCTTATTTTTTATGTTTCCCCTTCATAAAAGCATTTTATAAAAAGCATTTCACATTAAACAGAGATTAGTGGGCCTGACCTTTCACTCTGAAAACACAGAGCCAGACTTGGAAGACTCAGAAATGAAACAGAATATAAAATGTCTCAACACTTTTAAAATTGATTATAAACAGAAATTATAACATTTCACATATTAAGTTAAATAGCATATGTTATTGAAACTTGTTTCACTTTTATTTATACTTGTTTAAAGTGGCAGCTAGGAAATCTTAAATTATATATATTTATATATCAGACTATATTTTTAATAAGAGCACTGGTCTAAGAAATGTATCTTCTCTAAGCCTCTTTCTAGTTTGCTAAAAGGGAGAAAACCATGATTATCCTCCCTTATATGAGGGCTAAAGTTATATTACTGTGCTTAAGAGATCTATGAAACAAAAGTGGCTCTAACTTGTAAGCCCTACTTGCCCAAGGACAGATGAATTCCTGGAATGCTGGGGGCTATTCAAGCAAGGTAACAAGAACTTTTTTTTTTTCTTCTATAAATGAGGTTTGTTGTTCCAACTGCACAGAATATACTTGATCACTGTAAGTGAGGGTACATTGCAGGAGGTATGTCAGGATGTATGCTTGCTCCCAACTGGATAGGAAGCTTTCTCCCATTGGACGAAGGGAGGAAGTATGTAGCCTTGTAGGGTTTGTCTTTATAAGCACCTGATTTACATAATTCTGTGCCATTCCATATCCCAGATATGGACCTGGTCAGTATCCATTTTCCTAGCCAGTATTTAATAAAGCTTGCTTCAAATTTAGCTCAAAATTTGGGGTAGCGGTCTTATTCTCAGCCCATAGGATTAACACTAACTGTTTTGTTATCAAAGATAAATGACCTAAGAGCTAGGGACATGATTCATTTAATAAAGTACTTCTTTCTGGTAAGCATAAGGATCCAAGTTCAAATTCCCAGAACCCAAGTACAGCCGGACACTGTATTTCCTCTGCTCCTTCAAGAAGATGGAAGATGAAGACAGAATTGGCTCTAAAGCTTAAGAGAGTCCATTAGCCTGGCTTACTCAGCAGTAAGCAGCAAGGTAGAAAGTAAAGACTAATATCCAAGGTAATCCTCTGACCACATATCAATGGCATATACACATTCACATATATGAATACACACGTACACACCATATACACAAAAGATATAACGTAAAGATACTTACATTTTTGTAAAATTCCATAAAATAAACATAATATTTTTCTGAAGTATTTGATGGGATCTAAATAAAAGTAATTGTTAGGTCTCAAAGAAAACCCCAAGCACTGCAGGCCCACTGACTTTGTCCAACTTGATAGTCTTGGCTCAGCTCATACTGGACTATAAGACTGCTGGTGGAGCTTTTAGCATTCCTCGGGAACCTGTGAAAAAGATTTCTGTCTGATGAGAAAAGCGTCTTCCAATCTTCCCTCCTCTGTGAGGCATGTGGCTCCCTGTTGATATGTACCTTTGGTGCATACCAAAGCCATTGCTAGCCCCAGACTCCTCTGGTCCCCATTTACATGTACTTGTTATACATTGCAAAGTCCACAATAGTCTCCTGGCCCTTCTTACCTCCCCCACTTCTCCTCCTCTAGCCTCAGAGCTGTTCCAAATTACAGCTCACTTCCCACTCTCTACTCTTTATAAAGAACAGGTTTTCCCTGTCCCTGTTCTTCTTGCTATTCTTTCTCTTGCTATCTTATGCTCCATTCACTTCTCTCCCTGACACTCTCTACCAAGAAATAGCCCTGCCCCTATCCGGTTTGCTTCTTTATCTCTCTGAGCTGGATCCTTCCAGATGCCTCTGAATGTTCTCTCTCTCTTATTCACAATATTTCCACCAGCCCCTTCCCCCATATAATTTGAGCAGCCATCTCAGTGCTTTCTTTACTGCACTGTTGTTTACAGTAACTATAAAGAAAAATAATTCCTAATGTAATATCTGAGAATGAATATAGAACTAACTTTAGCTATTCTGCCACTTGAATTCCAACACACCATAGAAAACTAAGCAATGAGACCTTTAGGAGATTTGCCTGATGCTGCTTGTAATCAAATGCTAAAAACTGGCCGCCAAGATCTGGTTGTCTCCATGAGATTTTTATCACAAATAATGCTATGTAACCTTGCTCCCCAAGTTTAAAGTCAGTAAAAGGCTAAAGCCTGTGACTGGGTAGTAGATAGAGGTAGGCCTGTTTTCAGTTACCTGATTGAGGGTTGCAGGTAGAGAGAGAGAAGAAGAGGAGAAGAAAGGACAAGGAGAATGGCAGAGTCCACAAGAAGAGGAGATGGACCATGATCATGTGGCTAGGAAAAACAGCAAATAACAAGGGACATAGGCCTGGGAAAAAGGTTAGAATAGCTCCAAGCCTGACCAATCCATACTTAGAGCTTATCAATAAATATCTCGATGGTGTGTCTTTCATACAGGCTAGCTAGAAATTTTAATTCCTTTTACAAAAACCATCAGCATGCTCCTTTTGTATAAATTTGAAATGCCAAGCACACAAAGTCCTGTGACAGGCTTCCTGATGGATGAACCCCTGCGAGAGTAAAATGCTACTCAAGTAACCAAGCTCAAGGGATGGAATAGCTATCACTCTATCCTCACAGGCAACCTGCCTTGGAATATAAGATACTGTGATGTTAGCACTCATGTTACTGATAATTTGACCTAACATCTGCAGTAAACAGCAATATTATCTAGACCCAGAGTTTGTAATCACTGCTGAGAGAAAAAAAAATAGGGCAATATTCTCACTATAATCTAGATATAAAATCTATGCCTAAGTTAGAAAAAGCAGGTTATATTTTTGAAACAGAAAATGCTTCCTATGTTCACCTTTTCCTGCAATTGCACCTGACTTTCCAGGAAATAAGATTAGGGATAGAAGGCCTAAGACTATGAGGTTGAGGTGGGCAAAAGATAAAAGAACAAAGTCAGCCTGCATCTGAAGTAAAGGTGCTTTCACAATCTCCACCAGCTGTGATAAGGTTACTCCACTGGATAGAACTTCAAGAAACCAAAAATTTTAAACTAGTTTTAAAACCTTTTAATCAACACGTAAAAACAGAACATTTTACCAGGTTATAGGAGAGTATCCTAGCACATGTATTAAATTCGCAATTGGCATTTTCTACAACCTCAGACATTTATCACTTCTTGACATTGTTAACATTCAAAATTCATTTATACCAGCCATATTGCAATCAATTGTTGTCAACTCTCTTGTCCTCCTGGGTTACAAAATATCACACCTAATTTCCTCCTATTCAACAGCAACTAGCATCTGTTCATCACCCTTAAAAGTTCTCCAAGGTAACTACTATCAAAAACAGGGCACCTGAGTCAGTAAACTGTCTACCACACATCCTAAGTTAGCACAATGTTTAACTTTTGACAGCTCACATTCTGAAAGCATCAACATTGTTACAGTTTCTTCCAAACACATCAAGTTTCAGAACTTTCATTTATGTGCCAAAACAGGCTTGCTTACACAGTTTCTGTACCTTACTCCTTCAGAAATAGTTGAGTAGCACCTTCTCTAATATTCTCTCTGACACACTCTTCTCTCAAGCCTTTATTATAAAAGCATGTCCTTTTGTATTGGAATTTTCTGCATTTGTAGGTGGCAGTTCTAACCATATCTTTCAATACAGTTCAATGTGTTAGAAGCAACCTTTATTGCTTGCTTATATGTCCAGACAGGAGACCTCTATCAGAGTGATATACTTTGCTTTCTCTGCCTCCTTTCACACTAGATCTCCATATTGGCATGCACCAGAATAAACTAAGCATCTTTAACACCCTCTTTTCTTCAGGATCTGCATATAGAATTAAGGAATACGCATGATCTTTCTGTAATGCACCACAGAAGACTGGCTCCTTGGTTTACACTTTTCTGGGACCGTCAGTCACTGAAGAAAAAAATACATTAGCACAGTAATTTAAGTGACCTCAAATATAATCTCTAAATAACTTTAGGTCATTATGAAGTATCATTTTATCTTTAACTACTAGACCCTAGGTCTATGTCAATCAATTTTAAATAAAGTAAAGAATTTCAAGGAAAGGAAAAATAATTGTTTGTGGGTCTCATGAAGCACCTACATAGTCCCTGAATATTTCATAAATAATTGGGTCACAATTCAATGTGACAGCTAGAATTTTTTAAAATTGCCAACCTAGAAAAACCATAAACTGCTTAAAGCTGAACCCTTCAAATGCAGGAAACATGAATGTCACACTAACATAGTCCTTCCTGAAGAAAAGACAAGAGTAGTAAGAATAGGCTTAATGTTAATATTCTTATTTCTTTTCCCTGTCGATTCTCCCTCCTTATGCAGAGGAATAAGCTAATTTGTGTATCCTGATCTAACACCCTATAGTACACATATTTCTTTAATTAATTATTAATAGCCTGTGCACATTTACAGGCTCATCCTGGAAAGATAGCATAAATAAATGCTAAAAGGTTTCTTTGTGCCAGCCAGACACAGAGATCAAGTAAACCATAATTTGTGTAATGCATTATTTCTAGCAGAGATATTACAGAGCAGCAGTGGAATCGTGTATTGAAGTGGCTGGCTCACATCCTCCTAAGCCTCAGTCCTCATTTATGAAAGGAAGCAAATGAAACAGCTCACTGTGCAGGCCTTTTGTGAGCCAGAGAACTCTACTCACATGTCGACAGTGGTTCATCCTGCCACATAGAAAGTGAGGCATCGCACTGGGGCTAAAGCAGTAGCAGCAAGAGCAGAAACATCCACACAGAGAAGAATGAGGAGGCATCACACCTTTTTATTCAAATCCTGCATGTGAAGGGGAACTGATAATTTAATGATCCTTTGAGCTAAGCTGAAAATTTATATCTTTTACTCTAGCCAGTGTTATGAGGAGCTCACCAGAAATGAGCATTCAGATATAGTTTATAACCAACTGAAAGTCTTAATCCAACTGTCTGGGACTACACTCAGGTATTTGGGGCTCAAGTATAGCACCAAATGTCCAAAGAAAAATTGTCAAAGGCCATAAACCACATTCTGGCATTTAGCTCAGCAGCAGCAGTGGGAAGATGGGTTTCATGCAAACAAGCAGTTTAACAGAAGCCAGGATAGTTAAGATGGCTGGTGCATCTTGATCTCAGATTCCTCCCTTGGGTTGGTTAATTTTTCATGGGGCTTCTCATTTAGGAAGTTCAGATTCTAATCAAACCTAAAACAGACTGTCCAAAAGATGGAGAAACCTCTGAACTATCTAGCGCTGTCAAATTCCCAACTGGTTCTATCAGAATTAGTAAATCAATGACATTTCCTGTTCTATGAAGGCACAGTTGGTCCTAAGGACCAGTAGCTTAACTGAGTTTATTCGTTGTTTGATATCAATGGCCATGCAATTAAGGATGCAGGGTCCCACCATTAGCCTGGTCAAGATAAGAGCCCCTTCTTTGAAAATTATCCTGACTATGGCAAGGTTTTCTCTAATCATCCCAATTGGTTGGCATAGAAGTAGCAGATTTCCCCAACAAGTGGAGCAGAGGTTGTCCCTGACTCTGTTGCCTGCTGAGGTTAACAATCTCTCTACTCAGCATAGAGTCGCATGGACAGTGCTATGGTGAAAGCATTTGCCTTTCCCCCAACAGAATGCTTGAGTCAAAGCTAAAACCTGAGCTCATTGAGCTGATATTCCCCAGCTGAAAATCTCTGCCCAAATAGTCCTATTTTGTGTCACCACGGCTTCTGCACACCTGATCTTCTCTTGGATAAAACTACTCCTGTTTGTAAATGCGGGATATCAGTCAAATCAGGCCTGACTGACTGGATCAGATCAGTCACCTCAAGACAATCATGCAGGGATTCCATGGGATTATCATATGGCAGGAGACTGGCAAAGTGGAGGGTTGATGTCTTGTGGAACTGAATACAAGATTGATCCAAAAGCCAGACATGATGTTGGGTCAGCCAGACATTATCTCTCAATTTCCCCCTCAAGTGGAGCTCAAAAGACTGTGAGGTTGTCAGGAATAGTTCTTGTCCAAAAGTTAGTCCGTTTTTGTTTTGTTTTTTCCAACAGAGAAGTAGCAGCTATGGCCATTTGATTATGACTGAGTCAAGTCTCTTTGACATACATGCCACTGGCCTTTTCCAGGGTCCCAGGGTTTGCATTAAGACTCCCTTAACAATGTCTCTGGCTCATCCATGCATAAGTAGAATGGCTTAGTAATGTCTTGAAGGGCCTGGGCTGGGAAAGACACCAAGGCCTTTATTTTCAAGGCTTTGAAAGCTCTCTTCCAAGTCCATTGCAAAGGTTATATACCCCAGTTCTGGCACAGAAGGGCTTTGTTGTCTCAGTAAGGGCCATTATCCACAGCTGGCAATATGCACCCTCCCCTAGGAATTCTTACCTGTCTTTTGATTGTGAGAGTAGGGATTTGCAGGATGTCATGGTAAATCATCTGCTTTATTTCCTCTAGGTTATAGACTGGTATGTGACCTGATGGAAAAAGAGCTGAGCCATTTTGGCTCATACTCTGTATCCCAGGGCTTGGAGGGTTTGTCAAAGGCTCTCTGTACCTGACTACATCCTCAGTGGTCAAGTATATGAGGATGTCATTTACATACTGGAGCAGAGTATTTGTGGATATTTTATCAATTCCAACAGATAGGCACTCAGGACTTCAACAAATAATGTTGGTGAGTGTTTGAACATTTGAAGCAACAGAGATCATGTTAGTTGGCTGCAATATCAACTCTCTAGGTTGGTCCATTCAAAGGCAAATATAGGTTGGCTGACTAGAGCCAGTGAGAGTCAGAAGAAAGCATCTTTTAGATCCAGGAGCACATAGATCTTCCTTTCAGAAGGCAACAAGGTTAGAAGGATCTACGGGCTTAATTCTGTGGGGTGGCTGGCTCATTTCTACCCATTTGTTGACTTCTCTTAAACCCTGCACCAACTGAAATTCTCAAGTATTGGACTTCAGGACAAGAAGTAAAGGAGCCTTTTTTGGCTGAGACTCTGTATCCTGTATTCCATGGGGAATAGCAGGAGATAAGAATTTCTGCCCCGTTCAATCAGTCAATATGTTTGACGATCCCTTTGTTGACCTCTTAGCTCATGGACTATTGTTTAACCCATACCAATACTGCAGAAGTTAATAACTAAAGTATTGAGTGATTATGAGTGGCCAGTGTGCTGCTAATAAGATGGGTTCCCCTAAGCCTAAACATTAGGGAACCTTGCTTTTAGTCCCTGCAGGTAGCCGGGAGGCTTTTCTTCCTTCCTATCGTTGAGTCTTCAAACGGAGAACTTAGTAAGGACTTGACCTAAGTCCAGGGTTAGACTAGTTGAGTTTCCCCTGGAAGCAACAGTGGCTCTGAATTTTTGTAGTAAGTTCCTTCCTCTCAATGTGTATGGAGAGTTCAGCACGATCAGAGAAGAATGAGTCAGTGCTTGTCCAAGGTCTACAGTCCAGAGGTCCGGGGACTGCTGTCTCCCTGAAGGTAAGGAGTCTAAGAGGTTCTTTCAAGACAAAGTAGGCTTCTCTGATACATATTTAAAAGTTAATGGGCTTGCCCCTAATTCTTTCCATCATTCTGGGCTCACAGGGGCTAAATCATCTCTGGCCTAGTCATTTCCAGCTAGCTGTGGGGTAAGACTGATCTCTTTTTCTTTATGCTTGGACATTCATTCTTTCAGTGACTCTTCTGCTTACAATAGGAACATTGGTCCTTCCCCAGATATTTTCTTTTCTTTATCTTGGTCTATTTATCCTATTTCTCTTTTGTATGTTTCCTGAGGAGCAACACTCATGGCATATGGTATAGGAGAGTATCTCCCTGTCTATCTTCGGCTAAATCTTAACTGTTGTAAACTTTCTGAGCAATTTCCAAAAGTTGAGACATATTCATCACTTCAAATCCTTCCAATTTCTGGAGCTTTCTTCTTGTGTTTGGGGCCAACTACATGACAGGCAATATTAATGGCTCAGTGGTTTTCAAAGGCATCTGGGTCTATGGGGGTAAATATCCAGTATGCCTCACATAGCGTTTCCAGAAACCCAGTGGGCGATTCATCAGGTCTTTGAATTACCTAACTTACCATAGATGAGCTGGTAGGTTTCTCTGGCTGCCACTTTTAATCCTCCAAATTATATTTGGTAGATGGTATTAAATATCTTCTTACCTATATTGGATCACAACTGAGCTGGGTGGATGTGAAAGTTCGTACTACCCAGGCCTTGGTAGCTAGTACTAATCTGCCATCTGGCCCCAGAGCCAATTTCCTATTTACTGTTTGTATTCTGCCTGCATGGGAAGGCAAGGAACCCAGGTGTAGCAGAGTTGGCCTTCTGGCCTCCATTCTCTCCAGAATAGGGGACTGAGTGTTTCATCCACTCCTTCTCCCATTTCTCATTGTTCCAGTTGGAAATGAAGAGGCAGAATATCCATCTCTTTAGGTGGAACAGAGAGAATATGTGGTTCTTTCAGCTTCTCAAATAATTCTGGCTGGACAAAAAAAGACTCTGACTCCCAAGGAGAAAGCACAAGTTTTCAACCATGGGGGCAGATGAAGGGCAAGGGTTAGCCAACAGTCAGTGTAAAGGAACTAATCAGAGTGACCAAGAAATCCAGTCGCAACATTCTAGACTATCCTGCCTCTGACTCCCTAAGGATCTAAAGATTATTTAAGTGGCCATCCTACTTCACAAAAGGGTCACTCAAGTTCACAGAGTGCAGAGTCCTCCTGGGGGAGGAATGAATAACAGAATCATCCTAATCAGAGAAGCCCTTGTGAAGAGTGTTTTAACACACAATTTAGAGGGGTCCTCGGAGAGCTCACATTGCATGCCCCCTCAATCACAAGGCCCAACCTCAGATCAGATGACTTTTTAAATGTGGTATCAGGATACCTCCAGAGCACTTAGCAGCAATGGGCAGAGGGTTTTCCTGAAGCTCTAGAACATTTCAGAGTGTACATCCCCTAGGAGTCCTCCACCATCCATGTACTCTTCCCTGTTCTTGGGATTCCAAGATGGCTAAGTCTTTGGATCTTAATGGAACCTCCAAAATGTTATGTGGAACCTACTAGAGACGATCACTAAGACATAGTTTAAGCCAAGTGAAAAATCTTTATTTCAGCTAGTTAGTATTATGCTCAGGTATTTGGGACTACAGTGTAGCATGAGTGTCCAGAGCAATGGATTATTGAAGGCAAAAATCACATCTTGGCATCTCACTTGGCAGCTGTGTGGTGGGAGGGGGGACTCTGTTCAAGTAAGCAATTTAACAGGAGCTAAGATAAGTGGTAGCCTGAGGAGGGTTCTGCACAATCAGGCAGTTTAATGGAATCAAAGATAAGCTGGTTGGGACATCTTGACCGCAGGTTCCTAAAATAGAGTTGAGTACTTTTCCACGGGCTTCTGTCAAGATTAAATTCTCAAGCCTTAAATGGCCTCAACAAAATGAAGGAAACATTTGAACTGTGTGCCCCATTAGACTACCATAAATAAATAAGCTGTAACTTATTTTTCAAAATGTATGCTTATCCTAACTTTTGACAGTTCTATCACCTTTCTGACCATTTTTATCCCTTCTTATAACATATTCCTTCCTCCATGTTGACCACTTCATGTCAATCATGAGCATCTCTGTTCAGCTTGGTTGAAGCTGGAACCAATTATAAATTTTAATTTTTACTATCCACTCAACCATATTATCTAGTTATTTTAAAATTTGTGTCTTTTTTATACTAAATGGACCCAAACTCTCTTGGATCTTCTGGAAGAAAAAAAAAATAGTTCATTTCTCCAAAGCCAGTTCTTGATTTGTAGCCTATAGCTGGCAAGCTATCACCCACATTTAAAAGTCTGAAAGCTGTCATCCCTAAGATGTTTTCTTAATTTATAAATACCTGTTTTCTAACCCCTCCACGAGTCACCTAGGCAACCTAAGAAGAAAATTTTTGAAGGTTTAGAAAAACTTAAAATAGGCTTGCAAATTTACCTATCTTTCCACATACCTGACAAAAAAGTAATAAAGATTTTCAAGTTGAACAAACCAATGCTGGTGTTATAACCAAATATTTTCCCATCAAAATTCTAATCAGAAGAAAATTACAAAATAATATATATATATAATTTTGATATATATATACATATATATATGGAACTCTTTAAAAAGATCAGCCATTGTGTACAAAGGCTTTACATTAGCACAAGTTTATCAAATTATTAAAAATTTGCTTTTCTCTGTGTGCATGTGTTTGTATGTATATAAGCAAATATGCCTGTTCATGTATATGTGAAGGCCAGAAGTCAATGCCAGATGTCCCCCTCAATTATGGCTTACTGATTTAGCTATACTGACTGGCCAGCAAGCTCCAGGGATTCTCCTGTCTCCAGCTCACCAGTGCTAAGACTCCAGGTACATACGCCAAGAGTGCTAAGCATTTGCACAACTTCTAGGGATCCAAAGTCAGGTCCTCGGCTTGTTGGGCAAACACCTGGCACTGAGACATCTCCTCGGCCCTAGAAACTAGTTCTTATGAAGCCTTTATCTATTTTCCAATTTGAAAAACTCTTTACATCTTAATTTTCTTATGCTATTTAGCAACACATACATACACATTATCAACACATTTCTTCATGAGCAAGCTATGAGATTTTGAGTTTTTAAATAATTTTTGTTCAAATTTCAGTTATGTTCTGATTCCATGTAAATAAGTCATACTAAGCCCTACATGTGAGCAAACAGGGTGATTGAAATTTCTCACCACAATCTGAAAATACAATGTCAAAAACAACCATGCTAATAATTCCTCTATAAATCTAAACCCTTAAAGGTCATATGTATTTTATTTTCTAAAATCTGGCATACTAAAAATAAATCATAGGTATTTTCCCATCTGGAATTTAATTACCCTCTGGAAACCATCAGTTATAGTCAGAGGGTGCCATTTAGCAGCTGATGTGATGAGGACTTCTTCCGTTTGCCTAGCTTGCTTCTTAACAAGAGCTCAGACAGACCTAGCCTCCCTCCATCGCAGGAAAAGGTCACAGTCTGTCATTAGAAGCTTGAGTGAGAAACAGTGATGTGAACATTTTTATGATAAAAGTTGAAGGACCCCAAAAACAAAAACATATTGACATTTAAAGTGGTATTTATGAAATAGAGGGCACCATGGCACAGCACAGACATGGTATGCCTGGCAGGGTTTTCATTCATTTACAGAAGCCGTGGGTTGCAAGTAGCAACAAAGGCTACTCTGTCTACTATCACCTTATTCCTGAAAATTCCCATTCCCAATTGATTCAGGATAGTCTGCAGTCTAATAAATCATTATTAAAATCAGAGAAAAAGGCATCACACTTATTTGTATCTAAGGAAACTATATTTTGGTTTTTGTGTATACCCCACACACTACACATACATATATATTCATGTTCATATGTGTGTTTATATGTGTGTGAAGGTACATGTGCCTGTGGAGGCCGGAATGTTCAATGCTAGGTGTTTTCCTGAATCATTCTTGTCCTTATTTTTTTAAGACAGTATCTCTCACTGATTGAAAAGCTTGCTGCCAGCAACACCCTGAGATCCTCCTGCCTCGTCTTTCCTGGTTTCCTAGAGTATACCACAGTAGCTGGCTTTTTTCATGGGTGCTGCAGATCTTAACTTCTGTCCTCATGCACATGGGACAAGCAACTTATGAGCTGTCTTTTCCCTATCCTCACTTTATTCTTGAGGCAGAGTGTCTCTGTGTACCCTAAGAAGGCTTCAAATTCATCATCAGCTTGCTTCAGCCTCTTGGGTACTGATCTAATATGTGTGGCATCAATCATGCCCAGCTATTTCTCTTCTCATTATGATTCTCCAGTCATCCCAGACATAAAGAGTTGATTAATACGTTGATTTTTTAAGCACAAACATTTTTACCATGATGTAAAACAGTAGCACCTGCAGGATTACAAAACTTGTATAGACTATGATAATCCAAGACCTCATGCACAGTGACTACATAATGATGTCTAAATGCTAACAATGTTTCTCATATTCTTAGATTTCCAAAGGAATCTTTGAGTTTCCTTTGATTTGGTAAGTACTTGTTTCCATCTGATTTGATTCCAGATGTATGTACATCAGGCACCTGTGTGACAAAGGAAAATTTAAGCATGATAGCCAAAATGAAAAAACCCATTCAAATGGGAGAATACTGCCTTCATAGTGCCGAAAATTCAAGCAGTACGTTAGATGGTTAAGGGGCAATGGAGCCATTATGATCATCCAGCAAGGAGCCACAAGAAGCCAGTGCTGCCATGTTACATTTACAAGGAGGAGGTCAGCAAGTAAAAAGAAGAGAATGAACAATTCTTCTCTTATACAATATCTGTGAGTCTTTCTTAGGTCTAGAACTGATAGTAGATATCATATGGTCCAGGTAAATAGCTATTTTTACACTTGAGGATTGAGTATCTGTTATAAACATCTCCTTGTTTCCATGCTTAGTAGAGATGATCAGAAGACAAATATTGTGTTAACTTTCTACAGAGGACACTGAGATGTGAATAAAATGGCTTTTCAAAACCCCCCTCCCCAAATTATCATTAAACAATAGTAGTTACATGGGTCAAATAAACTTCAACTTTGCACCCTAAACAAATATTATGTGTGTAAGAAAGCAACAATCTCAGAGCTGAGAATTTGGCATCTGACACTAAGGCCTATGACTTCAAAAAGACTATTATGCTTTCTTGATTGACAAATGATGCAGTCACATGAGAAATTCTAAAATTACAGGGCTGTGTTTTCACGACAGGTCCCAACCAGTGGTTTAAAATCCATGTTGCTTGAATATGGCAGCCGTTCAAGAATCTGTCCAGAACATCTGAAATTAAATGCCCCATCAAGTTTTGAGGAACTAAAACTTTTAATCATACATTTCCCTTTAAATATATCTTTTTCTTTTCAAAATCGAAGCTAAATTTCCTGAGCTGTGATCAAGAATTTGAGAGTCCCAACAAGCTTATTGCATAGCAAAAAAGCACTCAGAAGACACTTGTAGTTGCAGAACCAGAAAGCACTAAAACCACAATATTTATCTTATTTGTAGCTGAAGTCGTAACAATCCACACTGCAGAGGGAAGTGAAAGCCACCCTAATGGGGAAGAAAATGATAAAACATTAGCACAAAGAGGTTTGAGATTCAAGGTCTGAGGGCTTGAGCAAGAATGCTTTCTCTTTTCACTATTACAGGAAAGTCATATTTGCAGCTGTATTGTGACAAATTACCTCCTCCTGTATCTCATTTCATGAATTGCTTCTTCACTAAATATATTTAGTCATCTCCTTTTCCTGTTTACTCACTGAAACCATCTAAATTCCCATCTTCAACTCCAGTAGAAAAATATCTACATAAACATTTCTCTTGCATTTAAAAAATGGACAAAGTACTTAAAGAGACAGGAAACATATTTTTTAAATCAGCAAAGAATGTATTAGATATCATTGCAACATTTTTTAAACATTGTCTTCCCATAACGCCCACATTCTTGCCCCTCTGCTCATCCTGCAGCTCCCTGCCCCAGATTACTTACCGTGTCTATGTTAGAAGATGGTGATGTTTCAGCAGGTAAAGCACTTTCCACCAACCCAGAAGCAGTAAGCTCAATTCCTAGGACCCACATGGTGAGAGAAGAGAATCTATTTTTGCAATTTGCTCTCTATCCTCCACATGTACACCATGGCATGCATGTACCCATATATCACACATACATGCAAATAAATAGGTATGAAAGATAAAGAGTTACTTAGTTTAAAATTGTTAGATGACAAAACTTGAAAGGAATGTGGTAGCAGACCTGTCTAAAGGGTCTTTCAAAAAATCAAAATGAATGTAGTCCAGGAGGAGGAAGCCTTTCTACAGAAGAGAGAGCCTTCAGATGACCAGGAAAATGAGCAAGATTCTCAGAAAGCCCCAGGAAAGGACAAGGTCACTCCTCACAGAGACTAGAGCACAAGCATGGGTTTGGAAATGAGAAAATCTGTTCTCTATTTCTGGCTACTGAACTGTATGTTCTTCATGGTCAAACATTGTTCCACCGGTCATTCCCAGTACTAAATATGTCCAAATGCTAACAGCTCTTAATGCTCCACAGTGATGTTAAGTGCCATTTGTCAACTTGACTGATAAACAGATATTCAAAGTAAGCATGATTTCTAGGTGTCAGCATTTTAATCGTAGGCTACACAAAAGGCTACTTAACCTAAAATACAGTGCATTGCTGGCCTGCAGTGTGACTTCATCAGATCTTCTGAAGACCATAAAGAACAGAAAAGGCTGCAGAGTCTATCTCTTGCATTCCATCTGCCCAGTGCATCTTAACCCCCTGTTCCTTGGATTGGGACTTATACCAACAACTCCTTAGTTCTCAGGCCTTCAGAATCATCGTGAATTATATTTATCTCTTTCTTGGGACTCTAGCTTGCAGGTTCAGCCTGAATAATTACTGATAAGCCAGTTCTTCATATAAATCTCCATGAAAACATAAATATAAAAGAAATGCAAATAAATGAAAGTATCCCCTAACATCTCCCAGACTGAGGACAGATTCCAGACAGCGTTGCATTAGAATATAGATGCAGAAACTTTACTCCTGTTGCCCAGGTCTATGCACAGACTAACAGCATCGTACTTGTATTCTTAATGCTATCTGATCAAGCCTCACCCCGTCCCCTTCAGACAACCTCACCCCTTGGATCTGATGATATCTTGTAAACATCCTCATCTGAGCATTTGGCCACCATAAAAACTAGCTGCAACATCTCTATAAAATATAAATTCCCTTTCCAATAGGCCTTGCCCTTCCTTCCCTCTCACCAGTCAGATGCTGAGGCTACTTAGAGACTATTTTTCTTGACCATCACTTGTGATTCCATTGCTTTGAAGCCAGAACCACAATACTCAGTCCCTCTGTATCTAGCCTGATGATGTCAAACTACCCTGGAATCCTAAGTTCTCTTGGACTTCAGAAGGATGACGGTGTGTTCATCATCACCTTTGTACCTAAAAGGTACCTGAAAGTATCTAATTGCTTGAGCTGTGTCCTTATTAGTCTCTAGTAGCATACAGGTAAGGACTTCATCTTCCCTTTTCCATCCTAGACTGTATGTCTATATACAGAGATCCTGACTGAAACCTTGTCATGCTCATAAATATTTGCTGAATTAGCAGATCCCTAATCCAGCACTACACTCTTTCTAATAGCATCCCAGTCATCCCCTAACGACCTTCTTCAGGACCTTTAGCCTCTGATTAGCGGCCATCCTTACTTCATGGATTCCTTCATCACTTCCCATTAGAAAACACAGTATTTGCATTACAATGTACAACAGTAGCAAAATTACACTTATGAAGAGCAATAAAGGTAATTTTATGGTTGGGGTGGTCACCACAACATGAAGAACTGTATTAAAGATTTCCCAGCATTAGGATAGTTGAGAACCACTGTCCTAGATTATATTGTCTACACGTGTTTTCCTTTTCCTTTTAGGGGGTAGGCAAGATCCACTGTGGGATAGCCTACAGCTAGCTATTCTTCAAATCCCACAGATTTGAAATTTGCCTTCATTACTGAATCTGATAGTAATCGAAGTGTGCCAGCTGTTAAATGTAAGCATTACCTCTGCTGGAAGAGCAAACCACAGGTAGCCACAGATCTCAGAACAAAGACCTTCACAGCCAACTGTAACTGAACTCTCACAGCCCAGGCACAATCGAGGTCTGTGAGATTTATCAGGTGGCATCCCTGCAGTGGGAACCACTGCATAGCCATGCTTACTTCATAGCTTTACCCAAGGCTCTGATTTATAAACTACTTATAAAATGAATTATAATATACTAAGGACTTTGTATCTTCTTCGAAAAACAGTGGCTGATATTTTACAAACCTCTGGATTTCCTGATGCTTTGCATTGAGTGTCAGGTTGACAGGGGTTGCTATTGATCCTTCTTTCGGTTGGCATGGTAAAGGCCTTCCCTGACACCTTTCTCTAGGTAAATAAACTTAATCATAATAACGATCACTTTTTATGTGAGTACTTAGATCAGATAATATCCATAAACTTCAGCAATATTGCATGTTTACTCTTCAAGTTTGGCTGTCTCAAATGCATCAAAAAAAAAAACCACAAAATTTGATTAGTATTAAAATTGTAACATGGTAATGAAAGCTGAAAAGACAATTTAGGTAATGAAGCCATGAGACTGACTAAAAGCATTTTGAGGTTAAAAATCATATAGACTTAATCCTTGACATCGTTAAGCTGTATTTTTCCTTTGTTATTTTTATTCTAAGACCAAATATAGGTTCAGATCCCAAATAAATTTAGGTCTAAGGTAGCTTGGGGATTAAAGAACAGATGGGAAACCAACAGTCCAAAACTGAAACATATCCAACCTCTGATGTGCTGTCTGATACTTAAAACATTGCTCTTTCAACTCTAAAATGAGTTGATTTGACAAAACATTCTAGTTAGCAATGTCCAAAGCTATTTTGGAGCTGACTATTGAGGGTTTCTTTAGATACCTTGTGGGTAACAGAGTTGAAAATTCATATACGGAGAAACTATTGTTGACTTAAACTTCTAATTTGATTTAAAGGGGGGGGATGAGACAATGGCTCAGTGGGTAACGATCTTATTGAGTGAGTATAAGGACCTAAGTTTCAGCTTGCATATACACATGTAAAATCTGGATGTCCTGACCTCATGCTGTTACCCCTGTACTGGGAGGAAGGTTGCAGACACAGATGGATCTAGAGGACTGGCTGGGTAGTCAGTCTACTTGAAATGAAGTGTCAAATTCAGTGAGAGATCCTGTCTTTAAAAAGTAAGTTGGAAAAGGATTGAGGAATATACCCAAAGACAACCTATAGTTCCTACACATGCCCACAAGGGCTAGCATACAACACACATACACACACACCACACACACACACACACACACACACAAACCAGAAAACAGTAAGCAGTGAGTGTAGTATATCTTACTGGGAATAATCCAAATTTTAGAAATGATCATGGTTTCTGCTGACTTATATGCTGAATATTTGGTAAACTATTAAGGTTTTTTGAGCCTTAGTTTTCTCATTTGGAGGGTAACAAAATAAACTGGAACTTCTAAGAGGGTAGAAGTTATGTATGTGTGTGTAGTATAAAATCACCAGCAAAGCCATAGTTACATCTCAGCAGATGGAAAATAATTCTCACTAATGTGGTGTCAAATCTTGATCTGCAGTGAAATGTCTAAACTTATTTTCTAAAAGAAATAGAGCTACTTGTCACAGGTGACTAGGAATTGAGTGGCTTTGGGACTATATTCCTAGATTTAAATTTGTTGCACCTGGAGAACCACAAAACAGATGGACAAAGGGACTTTGAGTCATTAGGAAGAAAGTTTTGCAATATAAACAAAATACATAGGTTCGCCCATCACAATTATACTCTGCAAATGTGGGTCTCATCACAAACCAAGATTACCAGGTCATTTGTCTGATAACAAAACCTCCTTTATTCTATCTGCTCCAGTTCAGGTCAACCTACTACTCACTGTCAGACTGAAGAACAATCATCTGAATCAAAATTCTAATGGCAATGTAATCAATATGCAACACCTATTCTGGGCCTGGTCTAGCTCCCTGACATTCTTTATATACCTCCTTGATACTACTCTGATGGACTCTAGAATTCCAGTTTAAAGAAAAATAAAAAATAAAACAAACCAGTCACCCCTAACATGAAGTCTTTCTGGTTTGCCAAGCAAATAATGAATGTTGGGTGAGCAGGCCTTATAATGGAAAGCCTCTCTACTTCAGCAATAGTCTAGTTACAACTTAATAAAGTTTAGAGTTGCTAAAAAGCTGAGGCTTCATCTAACACAACCGTGTATTTGATAGATAATGGAGCTAGATTGCAGATCAGAACATCCAAGTAACTTATCCATGTTTACAAGATAGAGAGATAAAACTTAAAGTGAGTATTATCTCCACAATATGCTTTAATAAAAACCCCTGCAAAAGAACAATACTGCATGCCCAGTTCTCTTCAGCCATAATGCTCTGTGACTCTCAGCATTGTGTCAAACACATACCTCTTCCCCATCTTCATCTCCGAACTTGTGCCCTCTGCTACTTTTGAGTTGCACAACTAAACTTGTGAATATGGTTGAAACAACATATACTGTATGGAGATTTGAAAACTGGATTTAGGTATTCAGTGGATTGTTATGTAATTCACAGGTTGTTGTTTTTTAATATTCTGTTTGGAAGACACGCAGATACGCTTAACGAAATACAGAGAGAAGATCTATACTTCTGGTCTTGAATAATGTTATTGTAAAGGAGTGAGGATCTGAGTGGGCGGAGGGGCACATTGTTGGAGAGGAGAAAAGCAGCTTCTGCCAGTTTGTTTTTCACATCATCCAGGAAGTCAGCTTGACAGGGTTTCACTGATGGAACTCTCCTGGTGACTGTTCCCATCAACAATCACCTCGTGCACACTGGAGCATGGGTCTGACGTCATGCTGACTGCTTCAATTTGCCAATGTAAGTCTAAGGTTGTGCTTTCAGGCAAGGAGCCAATACAAAGGCTTTGTCACCCACAGTTCCCATGCTGCTCTGGACGCATCATCGCTTTGCAAACTAACAGCCAAGGTCAAGAGCGTTGTCTCTGTGCTGAGCTATACTGACACACTCTGAAGCCTGCTTGAATCTACCTTCACAACACTTCAGCATTGGGCTCCGTGAATCACTCTCAAGGAGTTTTATAATCTCAGTGACTATTTTCAGGCACCTTTGCAAATGACATCATTTAGTTTCACTTTACAATAGTTGTTAGTTAAATTTTGCGAATGAGAGAATGAAAAAGGATTCTAAGCTCCAGATCGTTACAAAGAATACTTTTCCAGATTAGGAGATGACTTCTATGGGATTCTATGATGTGCTTCAAAAGAGTTTAAATGTCATCACTATTCAGTAAACAGTGATATCCATGGGACCTTCAAAAAATGTTTGTCTTCCTCATTTGCAGATAGGGTTACAAGACAGGCACATATGGAGAATGGTGAACAGCTAATAACATAGTCCTTGAGCCATACAAACAGACTTCCATGTTGGCTCGATTACCTAATTCTCTAACTGAAACCTGTAGGGAAGACAAGTAGGCTTTCTCCTTTTATGAATGAGACTTCAAAAGATGCTTTTTCCTACTGGGATAAGCACATCACCATGAATCTTCTACTTTGACTCAGACAGAAAGTGAACTCAAACAAAGGATGGTCACTCTGATAGTAACATCTTGATGCACACCTTCAAATGAATTTGTTCTGAATAATACATCAAGTACCTAAGAACTCACATCTTAAGCTATTTTTTAAAGTACATTGTGAAGTGCAAAGCATTAAAAAAAAACAGCAATGTTGCCTGACATTTGAAGAGAGTGTCTATTAAAATAAAAAGATCCTTTTTTCCTGGACAAGTATAGAAGTGAATTCCTGGTCTGGGGTTTGTGCTTCATAAAAACTTTCTTGTCTTTAGATCTCAGTTCAAAGGCGGAAGGCTGTGCCTGGAGTGCCGTGGCCAACAGAGATCCATAGCAGTTCCTCTGTGAGAAATAATGGAAAGAAGTGCACAGTTCGCTGGCAGACTACCAACTCTGGAACAGTGGCCACAACAGTCCCTCCCAAGTAGTGTTAAGTACAGAATCTGTAATGTAACTGTGGATCTCTGGACAGAGCAGTTTTCTACTTGATAGAGAATGCTTACAGGTCATAAAGCAGCTTTGGAAAGGATCAAAACCTTCTCATGAGCTTTAAGGTGTAATGTGGAAGTACAAGATAAAAAGTTGAAAAAAAAAAAAAACAGCCTGTGATTTGACAGATACTTAAAGAATCCCATTGTATCTGGATACCTAGGAGATTAATGCCTTCTCCTTAAGAACAGGTATAATATCTAACAATCCTCGTTACCATTACAAGATAACAGGCACATCTACCAAAGGTGCAGTCATGGGAAAAGGACCTTTCTTGGTCACATCTCAGAAAAGCTTTTTTAAAAATAAGTGCCATTGACTGTCGTTACATCCCATTCAAACAACTGTTGCTTGTACAATCAGCACCTCCTATTTTTTTTAAATTACAGTTGCTTTAAAATGGACTAGCCTATGAACTCTATACTTGAGTAGACTGCATCTTAGAACTCCCCGTCAGTACTAAGAAATGACCCTGGCTTATAACTTCTGGTCAAGTAATTGATATCTGCTAAACTTTAAAAACTGGCTCACCCATGGCTGTATATGGAAAACATCAATAGATCCTTCGGCTTCATTCTCACATTATCAGTGATGCTCACAGGCTAACTGTGTATGGGAAATTCTATGACAGGTAGAAAACTCCCTTTTAGACTCCATGATTGCTTCATTAGAATGGACAAAAGCCGAAACGTTTCCCCGAGTCATTACTGTCTTCAGCTTATAAGACAATCTCACATTATTGCACGATAATCACAAGTCATGTCACGCTATATCCATGTGGTATGAAGTGCCAAGACAGACATAGGGATGACAACCGTTCAGAGGTACCCATCAAAATAAGCCCTCATGATGAAGGTAGTCTCCCACGGCTTCTCTCATATCCCAGCTCACAGAGACACAACAAACCATCCTTTCTGTTGTTGATATTTGAGATACAGTAGAAATCAAATGGAGTCAGGGCAATGAAGACAAATCCAAAGAACAACATTTTTGAATCCTTGAAAAAGCTCCTCCCACCACCATGAGTGGGCACGGTGGCTTCTGAAACTCTTTCAACTCTCGAAATTCACCAGGTATACCCAACATATCCTGTTATTTCTAACCTTCTCAGAAACCCAGGAGAAAAGACCGGCACCCTTTCCAAATTCTAATTAGAAAATCGGTGCCAAGGGACATGGAGAAATTAATCCAGTATCACATGCTGATGCAAGGGCCAGTGTCCCTTCACCATTCCACTGCTGTCACTGGAGCTTGTCTCTGAATAGTCTACCTGCTCCAGCCTCACCAGCTCATGAAACCCCTTTGTGAGTAGGCAGATGGGATTAAGCACTCATTTATGGTCTCTGCGATGACAACAAAAGAAAGAATTCATAATAAGAACTGTATTGAGGAACTACAAAGATCAAGACAGGGGCAGTAGCCCACACCTTTACTCCCAGCATTGGGGACCCAGGCTGAGCCAAGAGTGTTGTCATGAGTTCGAGATTAGACTATGATACAACACAGCACCAGACCACCAGCCTAGGCTACAGAGTAGTACTCTACCTGAAACAGAGACAGAGTAGGGTTAGAGAGAAAACCATAGTTATCGCAGAAATTTAAAAAGCGCCCTAGAAAAATCAGAAAATTTCAAAATAAAAGTCACCAAATTGTTCACCATGGGGTAAAATTTTGGAATTACATCATACCTGGGGCAGAGTTAGGATGGTTTTAGCATCAAGACCAGCTTGAGCTACATAAACAGAATAGCTCAGCTACATGGAAAGAGAAAGAAAAAGAGAGGAGAGAGAAGGAGAGGTAGGGATGGAGTAAAGGGGAAAGAATGAAGGAAAGGGAGGCAGAGGCAGAAGAGCGTAGGGAGGAAGGAAGGAAAGGTAGGCCTACATAATTCATATCCTCAGTAACTACAGGACAAGAGAGAAACAAGAATGTCCTCTCCATAGAAGAAACTGCTCTGGCTGTAGCAGCAGGCATGCTGCAAACAATAGACAGACTGCTGGACTACCATGATAGCAAGACCACAGCTCTACTTCTTATAGTAGTCAGTCATCAGGGAGCTGCAGGAAGTTCAGTTAACACCAGTGATCATCAAGCTGACAGATTTGACTGACCTTGAACCTCATTTCATTTTTATTGCAATATGTTAGCATGATAAGACCTTTCCCAAGAGGGACCTGTAACACAAATCTGAGGGCATTCAGAGCTGTGAGACAGTCTATGCTGAAATCTCCTCCCTTTCCCCACCAAACACATGTCTACTCAAAAGCTTTCCCAGAAAAGACATGGCTATTCAAGCCAATAAATGAGATACATACTATTGCTCTGCCTATTTGGCAGGATGTTGATGCCAACTTCCCTTCAAGACACTCTTCAGTAGATAGGCTGCTTTGGGCCTGCTGTACTTCTTTTCTTTAAGTAACTCTCACTTTCCCTTTACTTCAAAAACTAATCTATATGTGATTTTTACTTTCCAGGAGAGAGGACCCACCTGGCCAGTAACACTCTAAGATCCTCCTCCTCCATGAACATCACCTCAAACACGATCTATTTCCCCTAGTCCCCAAGGAATTTGAAGTCTCCAATCTCTTAGATGACCTCTCTTGCCATGACATTCCTCAAATAGACAAGCAAGTCTACAATGTTTTCCAGCTATAGAGTAAAGTTTCTGGAAGTTGAAAAGAAGATGAAAATGTGCTGTGATGGTTTGCGTGAGAAATGTCCCACATAGGCTCCAGTAATTGGTCCTCAGTTGGTGCTGTTTGGGCAAGGTTTAGGAGGTGTGGCCTTGCTGGAGAAGGTACAGCACTGTGGGTCGGCTTTGAGATTGTATATATAACCTCACCCCATTACCAGTTTGTTGTCTCTGATTGGTGCTTAAGGTTGGACATGCTCTCTCTCAGCTCTCTGCTGTCATGTCTCCTCCGCTATCACAGACTCTCCATCTGCAATCACAAACCAAAATAAACTATCTCATACATAAATTGCCTTGGCCACAGCAACAGAAAATCAGCTAACATAGGTGCAGCCACTCATCATCTTAGCTGAAGACAGCATTATATGAAATTCTTAGGGGCTATCAGAAGTGCATCCGGTGAAGGTGATTTGACTATATACATTGTAGAGAAGAGTATGAAGGCTCAAAATATTTAGAATAGAAAGACCACCGTGGCAGACTAAAGGCAAGCAGTACCTCCCAGCTTCTGTGGCTCAGAATTGAGGCAGTTCAGAATTTAAAAAAAGCAATGTGGGTGCCTAAGGGAACATGCTCAAGTTTAGTACTGGACAAAGTGTGACTTGAAAAGTCTTCAGTTATTGAAACAGAGGGTGAGAAACAACATAATACCTCTCAGCCTGTGAGCAGCATACCAGAGAGGAGGGCTAACTGGTAGGGAAAGAGAGAAAGATGTAATGGGTAAAACTGGCACTACAGATGTCAAACAGAAGAGCAGCCTGAGCTTAGACCATCCCGCACTGTGGTGCAAGTCTTGCTAAGAAATCATCTGGGCTTCTCAACATAAGCACAGTGCTATACTGACAGCTGTAAAGATCAACACCAAGCTGGTGCTTTAGAGATATAATTCTGTATCTTCCTTTCCTGGAAGGTCACAGCAATTGACATGCTGCTCTGAACATCTACTTTGTAGCCAGTGGCCGAAGAATGCAGTGAAGCTAGCCATTGTGAAATATGTGCTATTCGGCATAAGAGGCAAGGGTGGAACCTCTTTGCTAATGCTCAATCACCAGCTAAGGAAGGTCAAGAGACCCTGGAAGCTTGGATTGTGACAGTACGCCCTTGGGAATACACCTTGTATGGCCTCTGTTTTGAATTGCTTTTTACCCCATCCTGTATTTAGACAACATGTGTTCTTGTGGCTGGTCTGGCCCATGTCACCAAGACAAAGTTGATTCCATGATACCTGGTACAAAGTAAGGAAATGAATGTACAGCCAACAACCTACAGCTCCAAGCCATGCCCACTGACCTGCTGACAATACCAAAGAAGGAAGGGGTGAATATGTCTCAGGCTTTGTATGCTCCATTGGTTTCATAGTCCACCGAGACATAGAAAGATTAGTGGGAATGGGGGATATGCACTAACTCTTGTGATTGAGACAATGACAAGGTTATCTTTTCTTTCTCTTTTCATTTTTTTATGAAGACTTTTATATGCTTGCAGATGAGTTTATGGTTTTTTCCTTTTTTATTTTTTCAGACATATATTTTTATTGTTTAGTGTTGTAATTTTGTTTTTCTTTCTCTTTCTCTCTTTCCAATCATCAAGTCCTTATACTGCTTCTTTCCTTTGCTTATATACAGTCTTCATTTTTCATCATACCATTTAATTTATTATTTTTGCTTTCAATTCTCTATACTCTTCTTTCTTCATTTTTTTCTTATTTATTATGATGTTTAAAAACCATTTTATCTGTATTATTTAACACTTCAGTTTGTTGTTCCTACTATTGTTAGGAATGTTGATTTCATAGTTGTCACTTGGTTTGTATCTGGTTCATCAATACCCATTGCACTAATGTTATTAGCATTTCCCCTTTTTATTTGGTGCTAAGTATGAACCTCAACATTTATACAGATGTCTTCTGCTAAACTGTACTCCTAACTGACATTCAGCACATATTACGATACATACTATTCTCCCCAACACAACTTCAGTAAATGCTTTCACTTAATCAATAGGGAAAAGAGGAAAAAAACGATGAAGCAAGTATCCAGGTAGCCATACTCAAAGAAGACTGAAGATCCACTTCCAACCAAATAAAAATCTGCAGCCCACAGGAAAATCCTCAAAATACTTGCAAACCAGGTTGAAGAACCTATCAAAATGTCACACCCAAGTTAGTTTCATATCAGAGATGCAGCGATGGTTCAATTAAAACACTACATAAAACCCAACACCCCTTCATTATAAAAACTATAAAAGCCCAGAAAAAACTATGTATAGGGATTCTTCATCAATATATAAAAGTTACATATATCAAACTGACCGTGAACATCATACTCCATGAGAAAAAACTGCAGGCCTTTCCACTGAGATAGGAAACAGGACAAGGATTCCCATCCCACTGCTGTTATTCAATGTATTTCTCAAAATATTAGGCAATGCACTAAATGGTGGGGACTCAGGAAAGGGGCTATAAACGTGAAGTACATAAATCAAATCATATGTCTCTCACCAAGTCTCCTCCCTCCCTCTTCCTCCCATGGTTTTGTTCCCCCTTCTAAGTGGGTTTAAAGTATCCACACTTGGGCCTTCCTTCTTGTTAAGCCTCATACGTCTGTGAATTGTATCATGGCATTCTGAACTTTTTGGCTAATACTCATTTATCACTGAGTACATACTGCGTGTGTCCTTTTGGGTCCTGTATAACTTATGGGTAGACAGAGGAATCAAAGTCACCATTCAGTAGAGGTCCTTGCACACGCGTATTAACAGTCTACTACTCACAATGACCACACTGTCAGGCAACCTAGTACTCAACAATGAATGAAGGAGAAAAGAAAATGCATGGTGCAGATCCTCTTCAGTCATAATGAAGATGAAGCCATTTTATTTGCAAGAGCATGGTTGGGCCCAGAGATCATCACGTTAGCACATTTTAGGATGAGTGACAAGTGATGATAGACAGATAGAGACATAAGTCAAAGAGGGTCCATTACAGAAGATGGGTATCACCAGGGTGATGATGGAGAAAGAAGTATTAAGGAATGATAGACAATATAAACATGATCCACATGTAAATATTATTCACTTGCCTGAAAATATCACAATGAAATCCACTGTCTAATACAATGAATATGCTTATAAAAATAAAAAAGGACAAATTACAATTTTAAAATAGACCAAACATATGACCCTAACATAAACTCTATACACAAACAAATAAAACCAGCATTTCAAAGAGGTATTCACACTCATGGATTCATCTAAACACTACTTAGAGTAGCCAAAATATTAAATCAACTTTGGTGTCCTTTGATGAGTGGATAATGAAAATACTGTGTTTCTATTTTTGTGTTTTGTATTTGTATCCCATTTATGCCATGAAGCATTATTTTCAAAAATAATAATAAGCCATTTAAAAAGAAGAAAACTTGTCATTAGCAACCTAACAATGAGATCCATCTCAAAGTATAAGAGATTAAAATAGAAATTACTAGAGATGAGGAACAATGGGAACAGGAAATAAAGGAAAGTTGGAGTTGTGCATTGAAACACGGTTCCTAAGAGTACCTAGGGATCATCTAGAATTTACATACCTGAAAGAGAGCAAGGACATGAGTGAGTCCACACATCATGTCAGCATAATTGCTAACTATGAAAGGTTCATAGTTCTGGTTTTACTAGACTTTAAATATCTTTCAAATGACATCGTGACACTGTTGTAAACGTTAACCAATTGAGAAGGTTTCTAACATGGCTAATCCACCCCAGTCTGACTCCGGCTTCTCTCCTCAGACGACTTCTAAATGCTTCTGAAAGTAGATACAATATTTTATGAGATTTGATCACACCCTTCCTCCAAAATGACTTTTTTCATTGGAATTTTCTAGTTTTAATTTTTTATTTTCACTCTGTATTTAGATCTTTATCTCCCTGTGTGAATCTGGCAGCCTTGTCTCTACAGACTAAGGGTAGAAAGGAGTTACCCCCATCTGTCTCCTCATGTCAGGTTGCTTATTTTGGAATGGCTAATTGATAAAAGTTAAGAAAAAGCAAAGAACCAAGCAAGGAAAATACAAACAGAGACACCTTCACAGAGGACAGTTATCCAGGTAAAATTCCCATCTAGCAATATCACAGAGATGTACTGACCCCAGAATCCCCAGGCCTAACATATACACACCCTCTAGCTAACAAAAACGCCAACTTGTAGGCAGCTTGTTGTTTTAGTGATGGAAGCACCTAAGTAAACATTTCTTTATATTCAGTGTACAACACCACCTCCTGATACAGACTAAGTTGCTCTATTTCATTTCCCTTTTCAGGTTGAGAGAGATGTCTGCCTCATAGTCATTCTGATAATAGTGATTATTGAAAGTCCTGATTAAACAGAGAACCAAATCATGCCTAGCCCGAGGATGATACTCAGAGCCAGATGCTGTAATTCCTCCAGTAGAAGCAACTTATGAAGACAACCAGTGTCATTTCCGATATTCAGTTTATAAATTCAAATAGACTGCGCTGTGCATAGATTTCTCTCGCAACTACACACAAGCACACTTAAAGTAATGTGACAGGGAGGAGGTGTGGTGATGAGAGGTCAAAATACCCTGATGTCACTCCTATAATCATAAACATAAAAAGTGCAAAGGGGACAAGTCTTCAGAATCACACCATCATAATGGCTGCCACGCCTGTTTTTTGTCAAAACTCCTCTGCAGGAAAGAACTGCACAGGGTTGTGGGAGAGAAAAGGCACAGAAGAAGCACCATTTCTGCAAGGAGAAAGGAAACACAGATGTGACCCATCTAATGAGAAGCCCCCCTCCTCAGTCGCCTGCATCCCAACATAGCTATCTCCTCTGGTGATGAAACAATGCACTGCGCTGTTTTCCCTGGCTTTGGAAAGTGACTACATACACATACATCAGAGCTGATTTTTATGAAGCTACAATTGCTTTTTAAGCAGCCCTAAGGATAGAGTTCTCCAGTGGGAGAACAGGGTTTGAAGCAACCAAACAGAAAAAAACAACACAAGAATTGGCTTCAGGAAATATAATTGAAACAAATTTTGTTTTTCTTTTTCTAACCATTGTTCACGATTTCTTTCCAGTTACACAACTGTTTTATGTCTTAACTACAGGTGATGGTTAATTTCAATTGTAAACTTGTTTAGATTAAGAAATGTCTAAGACATTAATGAGGTATACTCCTCTGGATGCATTTTCAAGGGTATTTCTAGAATTCTTTTACTAATAAGGGAAAGGTGACCCTGCGTGTGAGCAGCACCATCCTAGGGGCTATGGTCCTGTACCAAATAAAAAGTGGGAAGGGATAAAACATGCTGAGCACAGACACCCCCCCCTTTCTCTGTTGCCTGATCCCACTGCCATGTCTCCCTCAACACAATGGACTATGTTTCCTTGAACTATGAACCCAAATAAACCAGTCCTTAAGTATTTTGTCAGTTACTTTAAGACTGCCATAAGAAAATAACTAAGACACCATTTTGTTTCTACAGTAACATAATTAAGGTTTAAATCTAGATGAAGAGAGAAAGCAGAAAGCCTTGGAAACTGTTAATAAAACTGTAGCAACTTAGACCAATGGAAGAGACTGTCTTCATCCATTCTGGCAACAAAAGACTGCTCTGTGTTCATTATCAGAGCCACTTTACCACCTATGGCTTAAGGAAATGACTATTGACACTTTAATAGCTTTAATCTGAAATAACAATGTACATAAATTATTTATCCTACAATTAAATTTGTCCAAATATTTTCTTTAAGAGTTTATCTTCTTGAAAATGTACATTTATTGCAAAATTACTTATAAAAGTAAAATATTAAAAATTATGTAAATTTTTAGAAAATTAGAAAAATCATTAAGCTGGTCCCTAGAAACATTGCAGGTGTGGCTGCTATGTCACATGTCAGTAGGTGGCAGGGAGGACAGAGGCTATGTCTATGCTCAGTGTTCTGACCTATGAACATCTAAATGATTAGAAGCCTACCACTCCCTGAAAAAAAGCAAGTCTGAAACAATCAGTGCCATCAGTCTAGTGCCAGAGGGCTTGGACAGGGAGCTAGCCTGAGATGACCACCAGTCTGGCATCTCACAGGCCTGGACAAGCTCCCAGGACTTGAAGCAAGCCAGAGACTAGAAGAATCCTGCGAGTCTAGACTAGGGCTGAAGTGAGTCCAAGACATATGACCTTCCCATGGGACCACTCAGGCAGGCTGGGTGAAAAGGGAGTCCAAGAAGACCATCAGACAAGCGCTAAGGGACCTGGACAGGAAACTAGCCTGAGATGACCACCAGTTTGGCACTGTGCAGGCCTGAAGAGGCAAGACCATGCCTGAGATGATCCCTGCCTGGTGCCATAATACATAAACAGGGAATATCACTCCTGATACAATTCCTAAGATGACCCCAGACATTCAGAGACACAGGCACCACTAACAGAAGCAAGTAAGTGGTAGAGAAATGGAAGAGAAAGAGAAAGATGTGGGCACAATGAAGACAGGCAGAACTAGAAAATCAGGGTAGTAAGGTACAGCCTTATATGAGTAGCAGGTGATGCCACCTGGGACAAGGGTGGGGTCCTGGGCCTGTGCTGCCACTAGGGGCCTTGGCCCTGCACTAGCAGGAGTCTGTTACCACCAAAGGCCAAGAAGATGTTCCTGGTCTGGCTGCCACCTGAGGGAATGTTGGTTCCTGAGGGGTGTACAGAACTGGCCACACCCCTAATCTAGGCATTGTGGGAGGGCTGGCCCTGGGGACAGGAGAGCAGAAGAGCTGACCCTGCCTCTAGCCAAGTGTAGTATTTGGGAGAGCAGTTTGCACGTTGCAGGAGTTACTGGTGATCTGCCCTCAAGGATATAAACATTGGAAATCTGGCCTTGGCACTCCTCATGAATGAGAGAGAGATACCCTCTTTCTCACTTTCCCATCACCACCTGCAACAAGCAGGAGACCTAGCCCTGGGGTCACGAGAGCAGAAGATCTCTCTTTGACCCTCACCACCTCATGCCCCAGCAGTAGGCAGAAGAGTTGGCCCCGATGAGGCCATGAGATCAGGAGAGCAGTTCTTGCCCTCACCTGGGCAGCGCAGAAGAGCTGGCCCTGGATATAGGGGGTTTGCAGGTGAGCTGGCCCTGCCTCTTTTCTACTGGGTAGCTATGCAAATGAGCAAGAGCTGTCCTCCACCTATCCCTCGTCCCTCACCATCTATGGCAGGCAGTAGAACTGGCCCCAGGGTCATGAATGTAGAACCGGCCATTTTCCTCAGCAGCTGCAACACTCAGGAGAGTGACCCTGCACCTTGCCTGGACAGCAGGGTAGATGTAGCCAGACTTTTGGGTACTTTATGGGTTCTTATGTCTACCACCCTTCTCCACCCTTATCTCTTCCAACCACCACCCCTCAACAGTAGGTAGAAAAGAAAGAAGGCTAGAGTGGAAAGAGGATATTGATCTCCTCCGACTACCTCCTGCTGATTAGGGGCATCAAGCTCCTTGGGGGCAATTTTGATCTTGTTTGCCGGGGTATCTCCAGCCAGCGACCACCAGCACCAAGAGCAGCAGCTCACAGCTCTCTCGGGGCTCTTGCATTTATATAGCCTCTCAAGAGTCCCACAATTCTAAATGGCATACACTTGAAGAAACTATCTGCAGCTGGCAAAATCATGCTCCTGCCAGAGCATGCGGCCAGTCATAGCCAGCTGGTATGAACAATTTGAAGCAGCTCTCTTTCCCATACCTGGGATTAAAACAAATACATATTCCCATAACATTTTTATAATTCTTACTCCAGGTAGAGCTGGTTATAGGGTTTCTAGTGAGCCATCTCTAAGGGCATGAGAGCAGGAGAGCCAGCAAGCTACGAGTTCAGATACCTCTCAGGCCTACATCCAGGTATTCAAACTGACCCACCCCAATATCTACCCTATCAAGGAACTGCAGGAGTGCATGAAGGGGCAGGTCCTACAGATCAAAAATATACAGGATCTCCATGACACAGGGCAGCAACAGGATATCTGAGAGGAGTCCCAGTGATGTTCCAGTATTGATAGAGTAGCAGAAACCAGAGGCTTTGTACTAGACCAACAAATCATTGCAGTGAACATCTGCAAGCAAAGGAGAATGAAGTATGCACAAAAGGGTATACTGTGGGCCACTCTATGATATACTACAACTTCCACAGTAATATTTTTTTCTCTGTTCTGGGAAGGTTGCAAGGGTAGAGGGCAGGCACAATGGAAGGGGAAGACGAGTGGGGCTGAGGTACATGATGCGAAACCCACAAAGAATCAGTAAAAAGCTTTTTAATGAAAAAAAGAAAAATATTAAGAAAATATTGGTGTCTCTACTGAATTTGATGGCAAATCCACAGTAATGGCTGGTGAAAGAATTCATAATTATGCTGTTGCACCACTCTGCCCATAAATATAAAATGGAAGGCAAGATGCAAAGATTAGAATATTTAATTCTTCTGCATAATGAAATTATATAAAAAAAATTATTTCCATTATCATATTATCATCTTATTTTGCAGTTGACAGTGTTAAGTGGAAAGAAAATTATACATGTATTCGTGCAAAAAACTAACTAAATAAGATAAAGCCTCAGCCTAGGGAGCTGAGAGAAGCAAGGAAGATATTTTTTAAAATAATATGTAAAAATTATATACATAGCTTATCATTAAGCTCTGTGGAGGACTCACATCTCTCTATCGGTCATCAGGAAAGTATAATTTCTAGTGTATATAATTAAGAAATATTTCAAGACAGTCTTCTATGGCCTCTCCCTCGCTTTATGCCATTCAGAATGTAAGTACAAGGCAAAGGGGGAAAAATGCAACATGTTGACTTTTAGAAGCTTGGATATAAATGGGAGGGAGGTACATAGACCATCCATCAGCTAGTTGGGGGCTCATTCACCCTACATGTACAGAAATCATGAGGAGGCAAGAAGGGCTTCAAATATTGGAGTCTAGTAGCTCTCATTTCTTTCCAAGTTTGGAAACACACGCAGAAGAAGCTGAAACGACAGCAAATGACACTCCCTAATGTGACAGTCTCCATGAAGGCAGAGGGTTTGGGACCCTTGGTCCCTGCAGCAGCTATTGTAACAGCCCTCAGCCCATTGCCCCTGAAGAGTTAACTGTTCTTGTAACAGGGAACTTTGGGTTCTTCCCTCCTTAATGCTCTGCAACCATTTAGCTGCTTCTTCAGTTGCCCTGCAGATGGTTGCCTGACCTCTTCATTAGCTACCGGCAGAACTGACTTAGGGTGCCTGCCTCTGCCAGACTTGCACTCTGAAGCTGGAATGTGAGCCAGGTAGCAGGCTGGTTAGTAACTGCTGGGTGCTGGGTGTGACCAGGACCACTCAGGTGCATATATATGCCACAGGCTGAATTCCTGTGAGTGGAAAGGATCACCAACAGTCCTGATCTGTCAGATCGTCAGCGATCGAACTATACCTGCTGATCATGCACATAGAAGTCCAGACTGGGAAAATGGATATTGCACAAATCTTAATTGTTTGAGATCCTAGTGCTGGTGGTTAAAAGCCAAGTTCAAGCACCCTGGACCATCGCTAAGGCTGACAGAACTTCTTCACCCATCAATCTGTCTGTTGCGGACATTCTGTACTCAGAACTGTGATCCCAGGACTTAGTGTAAAGTGATCTTTTAGGGAACCCAGGGTTGAGGGTGTGAAGTCAGGCAGGATGTGGTCCACTTGTAACACACATCCAGGGTCCTCAACTATCAAACTGATGTGGAGTTTATTATTTTTCATTAGCAAGCTGCTACTAAAGCTCTCTGGCTGGCTGGCTGGCTGGCTGGCTGGCTGGCTGGCTGGCTTGCTTGCCTGCTTCCTTGCACTGCCACTAAAACTCTCTGGGTGAGCTTGCTTGCTTGTTTGTTACCAGCTCAACCCACACAACTGAAGGTAGTCAAGGAAAGAGAAGTCTTTACTGGACTTGATGTTGCAACACAGAAGTGTCTCAATGAGCCCAAGCAGCTCACCTTTAGAGCCTGAAAATAGGTATTCGGACAATCATAACCACATTTGGACCAATCACACACTTCTTTAGGCCAATCGCAGCAGCTTCATGATTTAACACCATGCAGAGCCATTAAGGCTTGTGTTTTGGATCAATGATGGCCTGTCCCTTAGTAGGTCCCAATCATAGTAGGTCTTACAACAGGAGACTTGCTCCACCTCTGGTAGGTGAAAAGGTTCACTGAGGTTTATAATTGCAAATTGTCTGCTACACAAATATTTCTAACAGCCCTGGCTGGGGCAGTGGCTTCAAGTGCCAGGGCAATTAACTTCAGTCTTTTGCATAATCCTTTCAAGGCATCTGTGGAGCATTCCAGGCGGCTGGCTGGTCCTGGGGTAAGGGCAGTCCAGCTGGCTGTTACACTGATAGTGCTTTTGATCAAAGCAGCAAAGAGAGAGTTCAATAACTGCTAATTAGGAAGTCAAATCGATCTATCCCCAGTGTCTTGCTTTATTTACAGGAAAATAATCAGAAGTAGTGTTTACAACTTTAAATATAAAAAAGTTAGCATTAATACTAAAAGCAATTTTTAAAATGCTTTAGCAATTCTTATATTTCCCTACTGCCCAGAGAAAGCTAATCCAGTTTGTTTGTCTTGGTTACATCCTTCTAAAAGTCATCTTCAGGAGGCTCCTTTAACCCTTATCAACTGGACGTGGCCCACTAGTCTGCCTACGCTCTGGAACAGCAAGAGAGATTCATCCCAGCATGGAAGTACTCCAAAGGAAATATACCAGCCTACTAATGGATTAACCCAGTTGGAATCCAGGAGCAAAGGAATATGATTAATGTCCATATAAATCATCCTTCAAGATACCGAAGCAAATGGAAAAGCAGAAGTAAATATAGATGGAGAAATTATCCACCAAAAACATCTATTTAAATTAAATTTCAACAGCCCTTAAACAGTAGAAAATTGAAATTTTTCCTTTTGTGGTCAAGAATAAGACAAGGTTGATACCAACATCATTAAAGAAGTAATGATTGGTAAAACAAAGATCAAACCTATCATCTACAATGAAATGATTGTGTACATTAAGGACACAAAAATTGCAAAGAAATACTAGTTCTAACAATTGAGTGGTAATAAGCTAGTTTGTCATGGCTGTTAAGGTCAGATCAAAACATGGAAAAAGTCAACTATGTTTCTGTGTACAAGTGAAAAAAAAGCTAAAATTTATTTTTAAAATATTTTATCACATATATTTATTTGTTTGCTTGTGAGGAGGGTACATGTGGAGGTCAGGAGACAGACAACCTTTGGGAGTCAGCTCTCTACCTCAACCATGTGGGTCTTGATAACCAACCCAGGTCATCAGGCCCAGCAGCAGGCACCTGTATCCCCTTAAAATCTTGTTAGTTAGCTTCAAGTCCAATTTGTGATTCCATTAAAAGCAAGGTTTCAGCACACATTAAAACTGTAGGACAAAGTGCAGTTTGCCCATCTGACAAAATGAGTTCCATATTCAAACAACAGATGCCATGTGCAAAGTTTGCATCCTCAGAGACAGTCTGCTCAGAATGACCTCTGGAGAATACATGTCTCCTTGGATATTCCCTCCTCTAAAACCTATTAAAATATTTAGCACTTATAACAAAATAAACCTATGAAATATCAAGGAATAAACTGACTAATCGATGCCTGATAATGTAGACAGTTATAAAAATCTTGTTGATTAAAATTAAAGAAAATTTGACTACATGTAAATATAAGCCATATGTATAGATCAGGAGATCAAATACTGAAAGGTACTCTTTCCCCCAAAATCACAATGTATAGATTAATTCAACTCTAGGAAAATCACAATTGATTCTGTTGAACCTGAAAATCTTGTTTTAAAATATATAAAATGGAAAAGGCTAATAATTGCCTGTATTTCATTTATTGTTTGTTTGTTTATAAATATGAAATGCTTCCAGAATTTGCATGTTATCTTTGTACAAGGGTCATGACAATCTTCTCTGTATTGTTTCAGTTTTAGTAGATTTGCTACCAAAATGAGAACAATCGCCTATATTTTTTTAAAGAACATATTTTATTTGACAAAACAAATATGTCAGAAAATCAACACATCATAATTTCAGAATATTTGAAAAATGTAACATTTGCCCAAGAATAGATAAATGTGTTAACGGAACAGAACTCTCAGTTATAAATCTAGTCAGAAATGGCCTCTTCATTTAAACTCATTTTACAATACATCAGAGAAAGAAACAACCTTTCAATAAGTAGATGAAGACATCTGTAGAGAAAGATGACACAAGGCTATGTCATACCTTTCACAAACACTTCCAGGCAAGTCTTATCCCAGATTCCACATGAAGCAGAAATTTGTGTAGACGACATTTAAGACATGTTCTGAAGTTCAGCACTCAAGACAAGGATTAGTCACATAACGGACTCAACTACAGTGTTATCACTCCAAAGGCCTCTATTAAGCTCAGGAAATGGCCTGACCTTCAGAATTGACCAAAATGTAGGCAAGGGGCCAAGACTTTTGACCATTCATTGAGCAGGCATTGGATACAGGTTACTACAGGGAAGAGGCAGATTTTGGGCAAAGTGACTCTTTTAGGCGATTCATAAACAGAGCCCCCTGCAAGACCCAACCCAGAGTTATCAGTCAACAATACTCCTTGGGACTAGAGAAAGAAGTCTGAGTCTTCAGTGAGTCAGGGATGGCTAAGTCAGCTTTCACATAGGGAAAGGAAAAGAAACGTCCCTGGAGATGATGTCTAGAAAATATCTTCATGATTCTAATGCAGGGAAACATTTCTTAGATGCAGTACATAGAGTTAGAGTAGATTATTAGGCCAAGTGCTTCCCTAGCACACTGCAAAGCCCTGGTCACACACACACACACACACACACACACACACATATTCCAAAAACACTAAACATAATTGCAAAGGTGACAGACAAGACTATAGAAAAGGGGACTATTAAGAAAATAAAAAGCAAGCCATGGAATGGGAGAAAATATCTGTAACGACATAGAAAAATAAAAGAGAATTTCTACAATGCTAAACAGTTCTGATTCCCCAAAATGAAGTGTGAATGACCAGCACGGCTAATGAGCACAGTCTTTATCACACAGTAATGAACAGGTGTCAAGACTGTTGCCTGCAAACCTACCTGTAAGAACCCAGTGATCAGAGTTCTACTAAATGCATCCAATCAAAGGAACATGATACAACTCAATGTATACTCTCCTTGATTAGGTGTTGTTAATCCAAGAAAACTATAGGCAGTGTGCTGGTTAGTGTTTGTCAACACTAGATCTATCTGGAAAGAGGGGATATCAATCATAGAGATGTCTCCTTTCATTGGTCTCTGAGCATGTGAGTATATTTTCTTAATTGCTAATTGATGTAGAAGGTCCAGTCCCACTGTAGGCAGTACCATCTCTGGGTAGCTGGGTCTGAGCCACAGAAAAAAGGTAGCTGAGCAAGCCAGGGAAAACAAGCCAGCAAGCAGTGTTCTTCCATGGTTTTGGATTTAGCTCCTGCCTCCAGTTCTAGCCCTGAATTCTCTCAGTGGTGGACTGTTGCCTGGGAGATGTTGGATAAACAAATGCTTTCCTTTCCCACATTGCTTTTGGTCATGTGTTTACCACAGCAACACAAAACCATACTAGAACAGATAAGACTCAAAATCCCTTGTTTTCACGTTGGGATGACTTCAGCCTCCTGAACTTCTGTACTTCACTCAACCTCGGGAACTATTGATTATTTTCTGTACTGCTTTTTCTCTAAAGAAACTGAACCTCTTTTATCTTTGTTCCCACTTTCCCAAATTATTCTCAAGTGCTTTACAAATTATCTCATCATACCCTCTGAACAAAAGGGATGATCTATACAATTAGCAAACTAAATATACCCACATCACCAATATCTTTGAGAAAAGTTTTTTTTAAATGGTTGTCAAAATAGTAAGCACATAGAATTATACTAATACTACTCCATGTGGTGAGCCTGCTGCAATACAGAAATATGGTTGCTCCTTAAAGCTTCCCCTTAATCTTCAGATGTATTCTACACAGAACTGAAAAGTGTATACCACAGAATTAATTTTCTTGGGACTGTCTGGAGGTCTGTGACCAGACACAGTGGGCCCCAGTGCCTACTTTTATGCATGCTGAATGATGAATAGAGCTTTCAGTAAGCACCTCAAAGATGTATATTCCTAAGTTTTGTATATGTATATAATATCTTCTTTCACTTTTAGTAGGTAAGGAAAAAATAAGTACACACACACACATACACATGAGAAAAAGAGACTATAAATGAAAGGGAATTTAGAACTGCAAAAGAAAGAAGGAGGGGGTCAACAAGATGACATGATAGTAGAAGTGCTTGAAGTACCAGCCTAAGGTCCTGAGTTTCATCCTCCCAACCCATAGTAGAAGGAGAACCAAGTTATCAAATTTATCCTCTCTCACCTCCAAATACACATCTCTTGGTCACATACTCATGGTCTATCTTCATGCTCCATCCTGCCTCATGACAACCTCTTTCTTCTCCTCTCCTTTTTCCTTCTCTTTTCTCGTGGTCCCTAACTGAGATCCCCTCACTTGATCCAAAATCCTGTCTTCTCTCCCTGCCCGGTCACAGTCTCTAGTTTTTTATTTACCAATCAGGGATTATTGGGGATGTCTTTACAGCACATTGGTCAATACGATGTCCAATAATAATAATTTAATAATAATAATAATAATAATTAAAAACAATACATTTTATAAAGAAGATAAAATATGCAAAATGGATTAAGTATGTTTTGGTGGGGTGCATTGATAGATTTCCTTAGAGCTAAACCCTCTCAGGGTTCACATAACAACAGAACTTTACAGAGCATATACACAAACCCTTGTAAACATCACAGAGACTGTGTGCCTCCAGCATCAGGACAGTGAAGACAGGAAGGGTGGGCTCCAAGTCACTCGTAAATACACAGATTTTTCTTCCTCTTATAGGTAATTTTTAAAACAATAAATGGTTACTTATCATCATTGATAATTAGATCCTTTCCAATTATTCAACAGCATATTTGGTTCGGAAAGTAGGAATAACATGATAAACCAAAGTAAGAAAATTTTGAATAAAGAAGAGAAAACAAAGGGAAATGAACCCAGAGTTGCAAATGAGGTAGTGTACATTTGAAGAAATCAGGAAAGGTGATAAGCAAGTTGTTAGTGACTGTTCTGAAGAGAGGTCGAATATAAGCTAAATGATGCCAAGGAACTGGAAAATGCTTAGGAGGACAGGGAACGGGAGAAGGGAACAGAAAACAACATTAGATTAAATTGGTAAGGAAGAGCTGAAAGTCTGAGTTTCAGAGCAAAGACTTGGGTCACTCATCAAACACACATCTTTAAGCAAGGAGTGAACTCTCTCAGTGGCGAGATTGTGTCCCTACATCAACTGCTTTCATTGAGGAGAGGCAATGCCAGAACTTTCTAAATTCCATCCTGTCTAAAAGCCACTGGGGTCTCTCCAGAGTGAAAGACTCACCTCAACAGACCAGAACCAGACCGATCATTCTGCATTTCTAGCAAGCTCCCATGAGAAACTGGTGTTACTGAGCTATGCATCCCACTTTCAGCAATAGAGTTCAGTGTAGCAGGACCCACTAATCATAATTATCACAGTGTTTGTTAAAACCATTCATTCTGATCAGTGCTATACATCTATACAAATTCTGAGTAACTAATGACTGCATTCAAATTTTTCTTTAAATACTACAATTTTTAATTAATTTATTTATTCATTTGATCTGTTTATTCATTAATTTTAAGTATTAGGGATCAAACCCATGACTGACATCTCCAGCTCTTAATTATATCCTAAATTGTTTCACGTTACTTTAAAGGATGCTAAGAAACATTGTATAAAAGTTAAATCTTGTTGTAGTAATTTTTTATTAATCATTTTATTCATCTACATTTCAAATGATATCCCCCTTCCAAGTGACCCTGCCACAGCCCCCCCATCCTATCCCTCTTTCACCCCTCCCCATGTTGTAGTAATTTTATGGGGGGTTTCTGTCCCCACTCTATCCTATTTATTGCCTGAGTAAATAACTACAGACACCAGATTTTATTAACAAGCTGCTGGCTTGTGCTGGACAGGTTCTAAACTATTCTAACCCAACTAGTCTATTAATAACCATATAAATCTCCCATTATTTGCCAACTGGGTATTGCTTGCTTTGTTCCATGTGTGTCCTCAGAGCAAGCATCTCTTGGTCACATGCTCATGGTCCATCCTGCCTCATCCTTTTTTCTACTCTTTTGTCCTGGTCTCTACCTGAGACCCCCCTCACTTGATCCAAAATCCTGTCTTCCTCTCTCCCCTACCCAGTCACAGTCTCTAACTTTTTGTTTACCTGTCAGGGGCAGCCCTGCTTATACACTGAAGGCCTAAAATCAGCCATAGGCCTAAGTCAGCCTGCTAACACAAAGTCTTGGGTCTCTGTGGAAAAACACTAAAACAGATGGCTATAAGATATTGTAAACAGGCAGCTTCGGTGGAAATTTACCAGCCTGGTGAGAACAAGTAGTCATAGGTCTTGTGGATAGTTGTAGACCTTGGGTAGCTTTGGTGGATAGTACTAACTTAGATAAGGACAAGTGAATCATAGGCGGAGTCATAGTGACCCGTCCCCTGAACCTTCACCCAGCTGATACTCTGTTCTGGAAGATATCTGTACTCCCCCTGAACACCTACACTCCCGTGTCATCCCCTTCCCCATATGCCTTTTTGTGTATGTAACTCCTGTGTGAAAAAGTAAAAATTATGATTTGATCAGACTATAGACAAATCGTGGTTCTTTGTGGTCACCTGTTTCCCCCATCCTCTCTTTCAAGTGACCTCCCTGGACCCCTGTTTACTGCCCTGCTGGACGGGGCATTTACCAATCAGGGATTATTAGGGGATGTTCTTTACAGCACATTGGCCAATACAATGTCCATGTCCAGACTGCAGCCTAATCTTGGGGTACAAAATGCAGTATCTGAATACACAGTGCACAAAACCAATCCCAACAAAATCTGTTTTCATTTCTTCTATTAATCCGTCCCTTATTTCTTTTACTTAGTATCTTTTTTCTTTGAATTATCATCAGAAAAAGCTAAAGGCATAAGGATAAGAGGTTAGAGAGATGGATCAGCAAATAATACCTTTTTCTATGAAAGCATGGGAACCTTGGATTAGATCCCAGCACCAATATAAAAATCCACTTATGCCTGCACATACAGCTGTAATGCCAGAGCTTGAGGAGGCATGGGGTTGAGGAATGGAGAGCAGGAGGATTGCCGGGGCTTGCTAAATTCCACTCTAGCTCCAGGTTCAGTGAGAGAGACTGTCTCAAAAGAGTAACAGAAACAGGGAGAACAAGATACCCAACATCCTCTTCTAGCCTCAGTACATGTGCATGGACATGAACACCATACACATATGCATGTATACAACACACACACAAACACACAAGCAAGCACATGCATGCATGTGCACACACACATACACGTGTACACCTACAAACATGCACACACACACACACACACACACAGCACACAGTTTTGGCAACTAAGAGAATGTCATCCACTATGTCTTCTCCAGTCTGTTATTGCACTATGAAAATAGTAAGTCTTCCTGGAAACAAAAGTGCTCTCTCTCCCAGTGAGAGCAAGGGAGACTGCAAGACTGAGGAGAGCATGTTCTCCCTAATTTGTCCAAATTTGGAATTCTGTAGTCACTTCTGTTGCCTAAATTTTCGGTTTTATCTACATCAGTGGAAAAGACTGATGTGATATTGTCACTACTTCAAGGAGGGGACACATAGCAAAACTACTTAAATACATGAATGGAGGTCCAGACGTATCCACAAGGTTCACCATTAACCTCTCTCCTGGGAAGCTGGTCTTAAGTAGTTCTCCAGATGGCCTCATGCACTGAATGGCTATTTGAACTCTGTTGGTATCTTCTATTAGCACTCATTAGCAAACATGAGATCTTTCTGTTTCTGAGAGTGTCAGCTCTGATTACAGGATGAGAACAGAACAGCTTCTTTGACCAAATTACATCTTGGCACTTACAGCTGTGATCCACTCTCCAATGATTATTTCAAAACCCATTAAAATGAAGAAAATCAAGAGGGCGATTCTCATCTGAAACCATTAGATACAAAGTCGTGTCTTGCTCTCAGACTGACACTGTTCAAAAAGACAAATACCCAATATTGAGGCTCACGAACAAAAGCAAAAATGTTACCACGTAAACCCTTTGTTCAGGACTTGCACAGATCCTTCCTGCTTCACCTTTGCTTTCTTGTTTAAATTGGAAACATAACAAGCAGCTGACAAAGGCTATATCAAGCTTTTACCTTGTCTTGGGTGGAAAAGTAGACATCAATTCCTGGGTGGTATTGCCTTTGAAATGTTTCTCCCCATCCTTAAAGGTAAACCCTGCAGATATCTCAAAGGATGTAGTTGATCTGCTAGTCTTTCAAGAACAGAGAAGATTGTGGTTAGCTAACTAATGAGGCATCCTACTTTGAAAGCTACTTGCACCGAGTCTTAGAAAACAGTGCTGAAAATGTGAAGAAGAAAATTTAGAAATCAAATACTGCTGTACTAAGGGACCTGACTTCTGTCACAACAGTGGGGGGAAAAGGACAAAATAATTCACTTAGAGTTAAGACAATGACTTTGCTTGAACTCATTTCATTATTGCCCTGTTTGATTGAGAACTCTGTGTCAAATAAATACAAGAGTTTTATAAACCTATTGATATCAGCTCAGCTTTGAACCTTTATTTTAATTTCAATATTATAAATAAGGGCTATCAGAATACATTATTATAAAATCATACAGAATCATGGTGCTTAAAATAGTCAAGGAAAGCTTTAGATTTCAGAATTCCCTAACTGCATGCAAGACAATGAGAAGCACCTTTTAGCAACTTCAAAATCTCTCTTGAACAGTGAATACCTAATGGTTTTTCCTTCATATGTATATATATATATATATATTTATATTTATATATATATATATATATATATGAAGTTATATATATATATAAACTTTCTGTCTGGATGGAAAGAATACAAAAAGCCCCAGAACACTAAAAATTATACCCACATATTTTTATGTGGGATTCAGTGTATATAACATTTAGATGTAAACACTTTTTTTTCTTTTTTTTCTTTTTTTTTTTTTTTTTTTTTTTGGCTTTTCAAGACAGGGTTTCTCTGTGTAGCCCTGGCTGTCCTGGAACTCACTCTGTAGACCAGGCTGGCCTCCAACTCAGAAATCCGCCTGCCTCTGCCTCCCAAGTGCTGGGATTAAAGGCGTGCACCACCACCACCTGGCTAGATGTAAACACTTTTAAAGAAATAAAAGTTAATGAAGAATGAACTAAAACAACAGTGATCTCAACATGTAGAGCAGACTCTTAGGACTGGCTTATGTCAGATACTACAAGTGAATTTAGTAAAACTCTCAGATGAATAATGAAAGACAATTATGTGTGGAACGTGGCCACCACATGGCCATGGGTAAGTACCTGGCCCCAGCTAGTGGTGTTGTTTGGGGAGGTTGTGGAACTTTTGAGTAGCATGGATGGTGGGGATCGGTGACTAGAGGTGGAACTCTCAGGGCCATAGCCTGTTCTCTTTCTGACCTGAGGACTGTCAGAATGTCCTAGCACCAAAATCTTCAATAAACTGCCTCAATGGACTCAATCCAACTGTGATAACTTTCTGCCATGAGACTGTTCTCCTTGAGCCAGGAGTCGAAATAAATCTTTTTCCCTCCTTAAATTCTTTCTAAAAAGAATTTGGTCTACAAAGAAAAAAAGTAACCAATTTAGAAATCAACAGAAGAATGTTACAGACTTAACTGGATGTCTGCATGTAGCAGGATGCAAATAGATCCATATCTATCACCCTATACAAAACTCACATCCCAGTAGATCAAAGACCCCCAAACATAAAAATGGAGACACTAAATCTGATAAGAGGGAAACTGGTAAATAGCCTTGAATGCATAGGCATGAGAGACAACTTCCTGAACAGAATGTTAACAGTTCAGGCACTAAGATCAACAATTAATAAATGGAATCTCTTGAAACGAAAAAGCTTCTGTAAGGCAAAGGACATCTTCAATAGGACAAAACAGCAGCCTACAGAATGAGAAAAGTTTTTTATCAACCTATATCCAATAGAGGGATGATATACATAGTATATAAGGAGCTCAAGAAATTATACATCAATGAACCAAATAACCCAATTTAAAAAGTGGGATACAGATCTAAACAGAATTATCAACAGAGGACTCTACAATGGATAGGAAGCACCTACAGAAATGTTCGACATTCTTAGTCATCAGAGAAATGCAAATCAGAATGATTCTGAGTTTCCATCTTACACCCCTCAGAATGACTAAGATCAAAAATTCAAGCAACAGCACATGCTGGCCAGGATGTTGGAAGAGGAACACTCCTCCATTTCTGGTGGGAATACAAACTTGTACAACCACTTTGGAAATCAATTTGTCAATTTCTCAGAAAATTGGGAATAGTTCTACCTCAAGACCCAGCTATAGCACTCCTGGATATATACCCAAAAGATGCTTTATGATCCCACAAGAACACTTGCTCAACTATGTTGATAGCAGCTTTATTAGTAATAGTCAGAAACTGGAAACAACCTATATGTCCCTCAACTGAAGAAAGGATAAAGAAAATGTGGTTCATTTATACAATGGAATATTACTATGCTATTAAAAACAATGGCATCATGAAATTTGTGGCAAATGGATGGAACTACAAAAGATCATCCAGTGAAATAACCCAGCCCCAGAAAGACATGGTATGTACTCACTTATAAGTGGACATTAACCATAACGTGTAGGATAACCAGGCTATAATCAATAGACCCTTTCTCCTGTATTCACTTGCCTCCCTCTTCCCCTCTTGGAGCCCCTATGAATTATTTCATGTCCCACTTCCTATCACCTATATCATGCCACAACTACCTATGGTCCCTTTATACTTCCCTGGGTTCTGTGATTATACCATATTAAATACTCACATCTGAGAACTGCAGCTAGGAACCACTAATGAGAGAGAATACGTAGCAGTTGTCTGAGACTGAGTTACTTCACTCCAATATATTTTCTAGGTCCATCCACTTAACTGTAAATTTCATGATTTCATTATAGTTGACTAGTATTCTACTGTATATATGTACCACATTTTTTATTGGATATTTTATTTACATTTCAAATGTTATCACTTTTCCCAGTTTCCCCTCTGGAAACCCTCTATCCCATTCCCCCTCCCCTTGTTTCTATGAGGGTGCTCCCTCACCCACCAACCGTTTCCTTCCTCCCCGCCCTGGCATTCCCCTACACTACGGCATCGAGCCTTCACAGGACCAAGGGCCTGGCTCAGCCATTAAAGGCTAGGCTGACAATCAAAAAATATGTACCACGTTTTTATTATCCATTCATCTGTTGAAAAATTTTTTGATTGATTCCACTCCCTGGATATTGTGAATAAGGTAGCTATGAACATTGCTGAGCAAGTACCTATGAACTAGGATGCCAAGCCTGCTAGGCATGTGCAAAGGGAGTGGTAAAGCCGGGTAAATGCTCCTTTAAACCACAGACTAATAACCCCCCAGTACCAGGCATTAAACATACTCATTTTGAATAGTTAATCAAGGTAGTCCAAGTGATTTCCAAAACAAAGTAGATAATTGATCTAGCCTTTGGTTGCCCCTCTGGGATTAATGGTTGGTCTCTATTGCTGAAGACACCACATATATGCAGGAAACATGGCTCAGATGATTCAAACTGGATCTGAACTAAAGCCTCTTTCCTGTAGTCTAGTTTCTACTGTTCCAGAAAATACTATGCAAGCTGCCAAGAGAAGGAAGCAATTAAATGATCCTACCCAATTGCAACACCTATGAACTACAATGATTACTAGCATGGCAAGATACACATAAGGGTGCAGTAAGAGTCAGTCATGCTTTAGTTGTAACCAACAACTTTCTAGTTGGATTTAAGGTTCACTCAACAGGAAGGAAACCATGCCTCCTACTAGAAACCTAGCCAACATTCAGAGGCTAGTGAAGTCATAGAAAAGAATTTGCTACTGCCACTTGGCACTCCAGTCAGGACATTTCATTGAGACCATCACTGACATTAGGCAAATTTGCAACAATAGCAAACCAACTAAGCCCAACTGGTGATATGTGTTTCTATCCGCCATCTTTTATTATGAGGTTCCCCCTTGATTCTGGCACATACAGGCCATGTATGAGATAGATTCTGCAAAATGAAACCTCCATTCTCTCCTTGAAAATGGTATTTTCAGTTTTGTATTGTTCTGGCTGCTTATCGAGCTTCTTAGTACGATAATGCTCAGGAATACAAAGCAGCCTTCTTCAGGAAAGTTTCCCTTTGGTACCACCTATATTTATTCAACTGGAAAGTGTGCTCAGAAGAATCCTGACCTGGAGCTCTATTGATGTTTCTGAACATGTTCTAGAAGCCTAGTGAGGACCAATTATTGATAACATGTTAAAGACCACACCTTCCTTTGTAAAGAACACCATTGCTTTTTCACTAAATGCTTCTTCTCTCCATTAAGAAGTGTACCACCAATATTTTATTTTGCTGGCATTCTTCTGAAAAGTTTACTTCTAGTCATGGTGCCCAGATATTGAGCAAAGACCCTTCTCAGTAGTCTAGCTCAGCATATGAAGTGGATCACAAAGATCCAACTCCCTTTAGTGGCTAGAGAATCCACACTTAACTCAGGCTCATGGAAATTCCCCTACTTGCCTTTAAACATATTTTCTATGATGTAATTCTTGGTTTTCAATCATTTACACAGTCCTTCATTTTGACTGCTGGCAGTCATAATCAAATATAATCAATCTGCTATGTTGATCAAAGCCCAATTAGTACTGATGTACAAACTGCTCTAAGTGACTCTAAAGTGGCAACAGACGGTGAAACTAGACTAGATGCTAGAGGTGGAACACTTCCAGCGTCAGACATTCTTTCTGAGTAGAAAAGAAAAAATGAACATGCATACCAAAATGCAAATATGAATAAAGTAAAAATGATAGGCATGTATGAAAAGCCATGATGAAACCTATTATTTTGTAGGCTAACAAAAAATAAACTAAGAAAAAGAATGATTGAAATTATGTATTTTTTTCACTAAATGGAATTCATGTCCATTGATTTGAAGAGAGGTTGGACATTCCATATCCTTTCTTTCTTCTCCCCTGCCAATACAAACTATAAGCCATGGTTGGCTCTAGATTTTGCAATATACTATACATCCTATTGAGAAAACCAGGAACCAGCCCCTACGCTTTCTTCTCCCTTCCCTCGCTTCGTTTTTATACCCTTCTACAGATTGTATATACTATTAATTTTGAGTTGCTGATGGATTTTCCAGGCCTCCTTCCCTACCCGCTTGCCTATGACAGGTACATTTTGTGTCTGAATGTGTAGTCCTAGTTTCTGTCCCCTCTTGACTCTAGTACCCACTCCTGCCTTAAGCTTAAGAATCTGCTTTGTGTTCCAAGAGCTGTGATATATTTTACATCACTGTTCCTGCTGGCAGGTGTTTTCTTCCTAGAACTGAAGATTAACTACAATGTTTTATACAAGTCAGATCTTATTTCCTGGAAGAAGTGGAGCACTTCTCTAAAAGCATTTTAAATGCACTCTTTAGTTTTAGGTGGAACAAGGTTCCAAAATGTTATACATTAATATATTACATATAATATATTAATTATTAGGGTGTGGTCAAGTTCTCTCAAGGTGAGGGCTATTTCTGTTCTTTCTATCTATTCTCTGTGGCCATTTTTTAAGTAGATAAAAACATGCCTTGGATAGAGATTTAGCCTCTATGCAATCAATTTATTGTTCTAGGCATCAAGATTCTAACACAATTCTCTAACATTGAAATTACTAGGGCAGAGGACATTATTTTTGAAGAATTTTTCTGTCATTGATTCAGGGTAAGGGCCTTCTAACAACTTTGCAGTCAACAATGCTATGTTATAAAAACTGAACAGTAGTTCCCTAGCCATGATTTTGCTTTTCCTAGGTCTAGGTACATGGGGTCTGAACATATTACATGGAAAACTATAGAAAGTAATTTACAAGTTTTAAATTGCACATCCTTCTGAGTAACTCGATACAGCCTCATGCCATTCTGTACAACCCACTCATGGCATGAACCTCCCCTTTGTCTAACACATCACTAGTCACTCGATCCTGGTCTTGGTCTAATGCTTATGTGCACGTAACTTTTAGGTAGAATCCTAATAAGATCACACTGCTTTTATAGGCTCTGTATAGGCACTACATAGACACTCATAATGCCATCAAAGGTGGGTGAAAACCGTACAATAAGACATACTAAAAGTGGGATCCAGACCACAGTCCTATAGCTTCTGCTACAGTATATTGCCCTTGCTCCATTTTATCCTTACTGTGAAGTTTATATGGTATGTATTTAGAAGTTCATGTTTATTATATATACATATTAAAAACACAATACACATAGAATTTCATATTATTTATCCATTTGTGGTTGGTAAACATGTTCCCAAATATAAATAAAGGCAAGTATTTAGAAGGATTTTACAGCTTAACCTCCCAATCTGCCATATGAAATCACCCACTGGGTATTTTATTAGATGTTTCTAATGAGGAAAGATTTTTGCCATCACATTCTTTCTTTACCTAAGGTAACATTACTGCCTTTCCTTGAGCTATCTGCCCTAACTTTTAAATTGGGAGAATTTTTTATCCCTCTATGTATTTTGCCCCAAACCAGAGAAACTTAAAAGAATCATTTTTTCTTGGTTTATTATAAAGTATTTTTAAAGTATGCATTCTAAATTTAAATAAACACGATTAACTATAATATAGTTCATACTTTTAAAAGATGAAGACAAATCCTGACTTATTACTGGGCAAGAAGGGACATATTACTACAGTTTTTGGATTGATCATTTAAGAAAGAGCATGAGTCAACCTAGATGTTTCTAAGTGACATCATAATGTTCAACCCATACTGACATGTGAACTATAGACCAAGACTAAAAGGAAGATTAGATGCCAGAGCAGGACATAAGTCAAGCCGAATTTCTACCAGGAAGAATATTGATGAGAGACAAAGAAGTCAATAAATGTAGATATATCTTGATATATTATATGTGTATAATATTAAGATATATATTGTGATATGTAAAGAGTAAGGGTCTAATCTTGGAACCCAAGGTTGCTAGGAACATTTGACTTGCAGTTACATTGCACCTCTGGAAAACTAGTATCAATTTGCAGGAAGAAGGCTGGAGGAATTGCACTAATATAGCTGGGCTAACTAGAAGTCTCCAATCCCTCTGACCTTATCCAGTCAATATATCGCTCTCAGTGGTTTCAACATATGCCAAATACTCTGTAAAGTTCAGTACTTACCGTACACCTTGGAACTAGCCTGGTCTTTCTCAGTAATATAAACATATTCCTGGATGCAGTGCACAGGAAATAAATAAAGGATAAGTTCCTCATTTAATTATTATAGTCTTTTTTATTGAATATTTCATTTATTTACATTTCAGATGTCATCCCCTTTCCCCATCCCTCCCCCAGAAACCGCCATCCGATTCCCCCTCCTCCTTTTTGCTTTTATACCACTTTAATTACATGCAAGTATTAAAGTCAGTTCTAGGTTGAGGAACTAGCAATACAATGGATGCAAATAGTCAAGGAACAAGCAAAACAATAAACACAAGTAATAAAAGAACAAGCAAGGCAATAAACAAAGTTCCATGATCACTCCCATGATCACTATTTCTAAGAGCTTATCAGGATGACAATTCTGATAGTCTTACTAATACTTGTATTACATATGTGTGTATATTATGCAATATATATATATATATGTATATATATATATATGTATATATGTATATATATATATATATATATATATAATATTGAAATTTAATCATGAATTTCAATATTAAAAATGAACTCTAAACTGCTTTGACTATTTGAAATTCTTGAGTTTATAAATCCTATGGGGTTATTTTGCACAACTTATGAGCTTGAGTTATAAGTATCAGGTGATTCAGGATGTAACGGACAAGCAACAGTGGGGCTAGAAACAGGCTGCATAACCAATGAGGTGATCTAAAACAATGTTCTTTACTGTCCTCTTTTTGGCATTATTTTTCTAAGTGTTGGTAAATTTTACTATATCAAAAATTTTATTAGATGTTTTCCAAATTACTTTAACTATATTTGAAGCTTCATTAGAATTTTACCTGTCTCTGTTATAATGCTAAAAATCAATAGTGTTTTCATGCTTTGTGGCTGTTATGTATATGGATTAAATAACATATGAGCACATATAAAGCAATTTATATCCAAGTGATAAATTCCCATCTAATTTGTTATGTCTACCTATGCTGAACTGTGTTAAGGAGCTTTCAAACTGATGCCACCTTTAAAGTAAAAGTTCAAATCATTAGCTCATTCATTGAGATATACAAAACTCCAGTCTATTCTGGCCTTTAGGATGATCTTCTTGCTGCTTTGTAACTAGTAGTGGTGAATCTTTCCTGCCCTGCACTGTCTCGTCAGGCTCCCAGCTCTACTTGTAAGCTCCCTTCCATGTGAGAGAGTAGGTTTAAGGAAATAAGAGTGTCCATAAAGAGGGTCCAGCAGTGCCAGAAAAAATAAGCAGGAAGAATCTTGATAGAAATCCAGAATAAGAAAGTCTGACACAATTTATGGACTGTCATCTGAAAATTAAGCTCCACCTTTAAGAGAAAAAATACATTTTATAATAAAGGAGTGGGTAGGATCTGGAGCGTATTTTAGAAAAGTCTGTTGGACCCCACTTGGCCAATTAACAATCAAATAACAGACACAGTAAATACCATAACCAAGAACCAGCAGTAGGCATGGAGGGAAGAGAGGAGTTCATAAATTAGGAATACAGCACCACTGCCCCAAGTAGAGGAGGGTTGGTTTTTTTTCAACTTTTAAAATTGGTACACAATAATTACACATACCTATGAAGTTAGTTGTGAGATTTTGACACATGTCCCCTATGTATAATGAAAGCAACAGAGTAGTTCCCTATTCACCACAAACACTTCCCATATCTTTCAGTTCAGAATACTCAGAATCCTCTCTGCTAGCTCTTTTTAAATATTTAAGCATTGCCAACTAAGGTTATCCTATGGCAACTGTGGTTCTATGAACATTCGCCATCCTTCCTCTTCATTCCTTCCTCATGCTTCCCAGTCTTCGGAGCATCCTCTTACCCTCTGTGTCTATGAAATCAACATTTCCAGCCTCCAAACATAACTGACAGTGTGCAGAATTTTTCTTTACTTACTTCGCTTAACCTAAAGTCCGCCGAGCTCATTCATATTTATAGACAAGAAATAAGGAAGGAAAACAGGATGAGGTCGACGGCAAAGTCATCATTGGGTGTCCTGAGTAGAATATATGTATGTCCAGAGGGAAACAGAAAATAAGTGAAACCAGAGTCTCTGTGTGCACACTGATGATAATGGAAAAAAGGGAAGCACAGCTAGCCCTTGGGTTTCTGAATACCGAGGTTAAGAGAAAAATAAAAACTAAGTTAAGGTCAACAGTTTTGCAGCTGTTGAACAACAACAACAACAACAAAAAAAAAATGAGTGGACCAGGTGCTCATGAGAGAGTCTGAACTGTTCTTGCAGAGCAATTTGAAAACACTCTGGAAAAGCAAAACATACCCACTCTTCGTACCTAGCTATTTTGGGGATTCTAGTAATCATTATAAAGATATTTACCGCTCGGTGTATCTTAAAATTACTACAGTGTATCTTAATGCCTCTGTAGAACTTAACATGTCTTTATTGCTACAGAAAATACTTACAGGACATAGCCTTCAGATTGAGCACTCTGTAGATTCCCAATTTATAGATAAATATACATTTAATATGAGACATTCCCTCTCAAGTTAATCTCTGTGTAACACATGGATATTTGAGAATATTCTGTTGCCCTTCACTATTCTTCAGAGAATAATTATTGGCTTTCATTGTATGTGTATATGTGTGTGCATGCACACATATGAGTAAATGTGTCTGTAAAAAGCCAGAATAAGGCATTCGATCTCCTGAAACTGGCCTTAGAGGTCATTGTGAACCATCCATTATGGGCCACTGGGAACAAAACTCTGGTCCTCTTCAAGAGTAGCAAGTGCTCTTAACCACCTAGCCATCTCTCCAACTCCAGAAGTTTTGAGCCCCAAATTAGGTAAGTACCCCTAAAACACTCCAGGAAAGCTAGACATCTTTTATTCTCAGATCTTGACACAAGTTGAACAATAGTGTTTCCTTGTTAATGTGTAAGGTCCAGAAAGGCAGGGACCACATTGGTTTTGTTTATTATTTTACCTTCCCAATGTCTGCATCATGAAGCCAGGCTTCAATAAATAGCTGTGTAATAAACACATAAAATAAAGAAAGGATAAATATGAGAAACAACCGTCTGAATTTGAAGGAGGTCTGTGACCAAGTAGAATTTCTCTTTCAATGACCTCATTGAGAACCTCCCATTCCGATAAGCCCATTTCTTTACAACTCCATTAGAAAGTACTAGTGCTCTGCAGCAACAAAGAAAAAGGAAAAATGAAGACATTTTTAAGATTTAAACTGAATTGCTATGACTTTACATATTCCATTTTTCTTGGAAAACCTCACTATGAGTTTGCATGATGAAAGTCAGTATGCATTGGCACAGGACACCGACATATTTGGTAGATGGTAGTAGGAGTGGCAGGAAGTGCAAAGGTAGTGGTGGAGTTTGTAAATTTCATGCTTGTTAAGTCAAGATGAACCATGAGGGCCATGTATCATGATTTTAATGAGAACAGGTTGATGGGAATGATGGGGAAAGTTACTGGAGATCTTGAATGTGGATTTTATACATAACTCGTCTTTACAGACCTGATTGGAGAAGGAAAGAATGGCTTAAGATCACAGGTATGAAATCGGTCAGGAGCTTGCTGGTAAAGTAGACAAGAGACGTAATTTGGGCCCTATATAAGGTGGTACTCAAGACCAAAGAAGAGTTTCTACTCTTCCTTTGAAGGTTGTAGTCATTAACTGCAATTTAGATTAAAGAGGAAGGAAAGGATTTGAGGATTGAGTGTGAGGTCAGCATCTGCACTTAAGCTCAGGGCCGTCCTTGTAAAAGTTCAGTACACAGCTGGGAAAAGATCAGGAGCTTTAAAGAAAGCCTTAGCCAAAGAAGGAGGCAGAAAAAAATCACTGTGTGGGTAAGCTCAAGTGTGGAAGAATTTCCAAAGGCAGGAACATTGAGGTTAAAGGGAGAACACTAAATGGTCTTTTAGCAGGAGGAAGCAGAGGAAGAGGAAGAGGAGTAATGAAGCCAGATCTAAGGAGGCTTCAAGGAAAACAGGATGCTGGTGCAACACCAAAGATGGGAAGGAAACGTGAAAAGAGCTTAGGCTGTAGTTAAGAACTGAGCAACCGATTTTTTGGGGATATAGATAAGGCTACCAACATTCAAGCATGATTATATTAAAGCTCTTGAGTGAGAGTAGATAACTTTAGATGATCTGGACAGGCCCCAAATATGATACAAGTGTTCATATAAAAGGGAAGTGGAGAAAAGAAAGGAAAGCCATCAGGGTGTGAGACTTCAGCAGCAAGCTGTGAAACTGCAACATTGTGGATTTTGAAGACGGAGGAAGGAGCCATGAGCTAAAGAAGGCAGATGTTTGCTGGGAGCCAAATCAGACAGGGAATGAAGCTCAGCAGTCTAGAAAAGGCAGAGAAATGGGTTGTGCCCTAAAGCCTTCCTAAGGCTACAGCCTTGTCCTGCTGATGGCTTGGTGTCAGCACAGTGAGAATGGCTTTAGAATGACAGTCTTAAGAACGGCAGGAGATTAAATCTGTCCTGTGTTAAGGCATCCTTCTATGATTTATTACAATGGCATCAGGAAACCAATTCAGGAGAGAGGACTAAAACTTTTTTAAATGCCTATAAGAGAATAAAACATGAAGACTATGTATGATACGATCTTGGGGATTTTTCAGCAAAGATAAGTAAGAGCTGATTGCTTGAAGGAAATCGGATGTAAGATAAATTTGTGAGGGTCCATTTGGTTATGTGAGAGTTACCTTCATATTCAGGGACATCTGGAAATGGTCCGTAGGCATCTATGAGTCAACAGAAAGTAGAAGATACAAGAAGCTAGACGTTTCAATGTCGCATGTGAAGAATAAGAAACTGGCAGGTGGCTAAACAGGGAAAAATAGGAAGGAGTCATAGTTCAGACAAAATATAAAATGTCATCTTACCATTTGTTTAGCATCCATCAGACTACATTTGGATGTTATGGATTGCCCTAGCAAAACACATTGGCTGGGCCCACTGTACCACAACACAGAAAAGACTCTCTTGTTTTATTAATTTATTATTTTTGATTGTCCATTTTACACTCGCTTTCCACCAGTATGCTATTATAAACACCATTAGATTTCCAAAGGACTAAGAATAGTACAAAATGCTAAAGGAGGGAGGCTAAATTGTGTCAGGATTATAGATTGCAATCTAAGAGCTTTTAGACTTAAGGCTCATAATTAGCCCTGCTTCTGAAGTGACCTTTCTATAAGGCAATTGTAAGATCTGAGCATCATTCTCAGTACTGAAAGTCACAACCTCTGGTTTTTTTAGGAGGTAGACATGGCTAAGACTCTACAACCTGTGCCCTCATCAGGAAAAACAGCAGCCCAGCAGTTTACTAATTCAGAAAAACACATCTCTTCAGCCTAGCCCTTTCAGCTTCAGACTTCCTAATGTGTTTTTTTTTAATCAGAAAATAACCAAAAACAATTTACTCATATGTTGAAACTGTCAGAAATATGTCCTTCAAAACACATGTACTTTGAAGAAATTTGTGAATTTCTTCAAATTGCCTGTCCATGTAACTCACTGAACTAGAACTGTTCAGAGATTGAGGAAACTGATATAAATGGTCTCAGATAATGCACATATATTGTCTGGGAGCCTGGGAGAACATAATAGGGTTACACATAAGATAAAACAGGCTTTTTCCCTTTCTGAAATGTCAGATTGTAGACAGAAAGGGAAATAACTACATGCCTTTAGCTCCCAAAGAACAGACATTCATCTTTATTGGAATGCTTCTCTATAGAGAAGGCTTGAGAGGCAGGAGACCAGGAATTATATACACTGTGATTCTTATATGTAGGCATAACAATATTGTGCACTGTGAAAAGATTATCTATGTATTATTCAAATGCTTATTTCTATGCCCACATACCTGGTTGCAACCATTATTCCAAGTATCTTCTGCCTCAGTGTTATGTCAGCATTGCTCCCATTTATTCTCTGATTTGTCAATAAAAGCTAATCAGCCAATGACTGAGAAGGGGAGAGAATAGGGCACGACTTCCTTCCGGGCAGGGGAGTAGGGAGGAGGTAAGGAAGAGTAGAGATTATCCATGGGGAAAGAGTCCAGGAGACACAATGAGAAAATAACTTGAGTAAGTATCTTGGAGATTTTGACTGGGAAGTAGCAAAATTAGTTTAGAGGATTAAAATAGAGTGATACCACTTGATCATTGTGCCCTTAAAGATTGTTAAATAAATATAATAATCCAGTCTTATTTGGGAGCTAGCTAGGTAAAAGCAAAACTGTAACACACTTATTTAAAAAGCCTCTAACACTTATACACTATAATTTTCTGTAGACAGACAGTGGTACCTGTTAGCTGTTTTCCTGTTGAGCAAATGAGTGAAAGTCAAGATCCATAAGGAATGCAAAGACCATGGCACATGTATTCTCTCAAGTTCAATAAAGAGCTGAGAGACACTGGGGAGGGCCAGGATTTTTCTTCTATCTAATAACTAGGAGAGATCTGTACTACCTTTGGGAAAGACCAAACCAAGAGAAATATCTACTATGTGAAAGTGAACCAGTGCCAGTGTAACCTGAAAAGGAGACCTGTTTCAAATTGAAAAAGTACAAAGAGGTAGGATCGTGTCGACTGTCCTCAGCAACTTGAGAAAAATAACACAAGTCAAGACCTGAACAAGACCACTGGCTACCTCTGAAAGACTGACGCAAATGTTGCTTGTTTAGACCCATACAGACTCTCAATTGTCTTGGCTTCTTTAAAGTCACTAGCCTCCAGTTGAGCCTCTTATGCTATGCATTATTTGCTAAGTTCTCCTGCCCATATCCCAGCAGCCCATGACAGCATAAAATCAAGCATCAGACACACTGATCCTGAGTTAAGCAAAAGTGCTATAGAACAAACAGGGCCATTTTGGAGAAAGTGAGAAAGCAGGAGAAAGAAATAGGATGGGATGGAAAGACCTGAGACAGGAAGAAAGGATGCTGGAAGGTTAGTAGGGGAAGCCTAAGACAAATCCTTAAGAAACTTCAAAATGAGTTTTGCCTAAGTCAATAGTATGAAGGTCTATTCTATTAAAATGTGCTTTGTCTGATCCATATGAAATTTGAACTTGAACACAGAACAAAAATGAAGACTGTGCCTCTTGTTTGAGAGTACGTAGTTTTAACAGATGAGTCTCTAAGTGAATAGTATCCTAGCATGAATGTATCCCCTCAAGATGACACTTTCCAAGTAACCTTCCCCACTTCAGAGCCAACTGTAATTAGGTGTGCTGATAAAGCTGCTAAGCCATCCAACAGTTACAATAGCCCAAAAGAAAACAACTGGTAGAGAGTCATATGAAAATTAATTAAAATACCACATGTATTGTCTGCTTGTACTTCAGTCTTCTTGGCTAACCTGCTATTCTTTGGTTAATTATCTGCAGATCTTTAAAACTGGTGAGAATTTAATCAAAGGGAATTTCTTTTAATGCTATGTCTTTTGTGCTAGGATTAAAAAAAGGGCGGGGGGTGGGGGGAAGTCATGTACCTATAAGAAAAAGTATCCTGGACGTTACAAAGATAATTATTATGACAAAATGCATGTGTAAGGGGAAGGGAGGCAGAATATCTTCTCATCAAGCAGACACACTTTCCCCCGAAGTAATACTTATACCATTTAAATATAAATATTCTTTAAAAAGAAATCATCTGAAAGCAATGATTGTCTGTCCCCCAGAAACAATCTGTTGCCAAAAGTTCAACAAGGAAGGTTAGTGCGCCATGAGCCCCACCTCAGTCCATGATAGGCCCACTCTTGTCCAGGCCCAAGTGTAAGCAAACATAGCTACAGTATGACCATGTTTGCCATGGTTCTACCATGTCTGAAGACAGCGTTTTACACATTTTTCTCTTCATCTGTAGCCTATTACATACTTTCAGCTCTCTTCCATGATGTCGTCTGAGCCTTAGTTTGCATGTTACAAATGTCCTGTATAGACCTGGGTGAGAAAAGAACCTATAGGAGAACAAAGGTACTGAAAGGTGGTGGAAGGCAAGGGTAAACACAATACAGCACATGCATGTGTATAAAATTGCCAAAGGGCAAATTTAATCAATTAAACAAAAATAAATTATTGGCATGCCTTGGCTTCTTTGTGCTGTTGCAATAGAACACCTGTGTAATTATTAATGAAAAGAAATTTATTGCTTCCCAGTTCTGGAGGCCACTGAGTTCAAGATGAAAGTGCCCAGTCTGATTCACTAAGGCACTTGTTGTATCTTAGCATGATGGTGGGAGGTGAAACTCAAAAAAGGAAACCCAATTCTTCAAGTCTTTTATGCAATGCCAATAATCCACACTTGTGAGGACTTTGTGTGCATGACCTAAACACTGCCATTAACACCCCAAACACTGTCACATTAGATTAACTTCCCAACATGCATTTGAGGGATATATTTAAACAGACTACTAGAAAACTCCACCTCCTCCTCCCCCCCAAGCACAGTGGGAAAGAATTTCTTTAATGACTGATGGTCTTTCTATGCTAAATTAGTTTGGGTTTTCTAACTAGAGACAAAAGAATTTCCAGTCTCCATATGCAAACTTTAGGAAGAACTGATGAAAATAAAGAGACAACCCAATCTACACTTCCTTGTACCACTTGGATTTTCTTTTCTGCATCAGTTCTGTGACTAAACCATTGCTGTGAATAGTAGAGTTTCCTGAGAGACTGTAAACATGGATCTTTTTTTTTTCTTTTCTTTTTTGGTTTTTCGAGACAGGGATTCTCTTTGTAGCCCTGGCTGTCCTGGAACTCACTCTGTAGACCAGGCTGGCCTCGAACTTAGAAATCCGCCTGCCTCTGCCTCCCAAGTGCTGGGATTAAAGGCATGCGCCACCACCGCCCGGCGTAAATATGGATCTTAAGATCACCAAGTTATTAGTTACTAGGATCTCTGGGAAGCAGAAAGCTGCTGAAAAGAAAGGAAGGCTTTTGCCCATGACATAACTGAAGAACTGGTCTACTCAAGATGTGGACCTAAAAATGAGCCAGATCTCAGATCTCAGCCAGTGTGCTCACCCAAGAAAAATATAGACTGCTCAGTTAAACTTCAGAAAAATCTTTAGAGTTTCAGGAAAACATAAACAAATAAACTTATATATGCATATATAAATTATGTGTATATATATTCATTTGATTATTTGAAATCTATATTTATTACAGGTAATTCCCTTCAAGTCAGACTCCAGGCTGTATATGCCCTATTGACTATACAATCTCAAGCAGCCACATTCACCATACATGTGAGTGATTTTACTGTTCAGAAGTTCTGGTTAAGTACTAGCACCAACAGACCAGTCTGAGCAATGCTTCAGACAGCAGCAGGAGAAAACATTCTTGAAGATGCTTTGTTACTCTTGCTAGGAGTCTGATTTAGCAATCACTTATCCCCAGTTAGTAGCTTAGTACCTGATGACCAGGTACTGTTGTCTTGTCCCAGGTCTGTAGAGCACTGGTGGACTCCTGAGTCTTCAGTATGAACATTGCCAAGATATAAACAAAATCTCTCAACCCATAGACTACTTTCCCTCATCCTCAAATCCCAGACCACCTAACAACCCCAGATACTCCAGACCTTGAGACTGATACCACCTAGAGACAAGTCACCATTTTTAAAACTCTAAAGTTTGGCATGATTTCTCTCAATGTTAGTCACCCTATTGACCTTGAACTCTCTCAAACAGGACATCTTTAAAGAGGACTTCCATGGACTCACCAGGTATAACTTCAGACCTCTCCTTACTTTATCCCATGGCTACCAACATGGTACCCCTGACCACCCTTCCAATCTCACATATGTTACATAGTCCCCATACTTCCCTTCTATGCTACATGTTAAATTAACATAGTCAACATTTTTCCTATGTTGTTCAGAAACTAAGGTAGTATCTGGTATAGAATAGATAGATGTTCAAAATTCAGTTTTTGAACATAATTTTTTCTAGTAATTGAATTTCTAGAGGTGGGGTTATTATCATTTTATTCTCTGATGGGTCTGTGATTTAATTTCTTGCCAATATCATTATAAAATCAGCAACGGGTCTCACCTCCCTCCCTGCTCTTTCTACAAATGTCCTTTCTATAACAGACTTAAAAAAAAAAAAAAATCCAGTGAGCTCACTAGTACCTGCCATCTAAGCTTCCTTACCTGAAGCCTCGTCTAAAGTTAATGTCCAGATTCACTCACTTACTTTGGCTCCCTACGAAACCAGTCATAAAAGGGGAGCACAGAACCTCCTTCTCATCTTGAGATCAAGACTCTCACACTGTGTAAAAGATGATTAGATAGATGATAGATAGATGGATGGATGGATGGATGGATGGATGGATGGATGGATGGTTAGAGAGAAAATCAATTCCACTGTTTTATAGCTCTGATGTTTCTTCTCTGTGTATGTATGGCTGCAGATTTTCCATCCATACTAGATTTAATGAATTATGAAATTTCTAGATCCTCGTACAATTCAGCATTTTCATGCTAGAAGAGTAAAAACCTAAAATATAGTTATTCTGTCAAAGCAGTTTTAGTACCTACATTTTTAAGTGAATATTAGTGTCCAGAGAAAATTTTTAAGCATTACTTTGTATATAAAGGAAAAAATAATCCTGTTATAATCCTCTGTTCTAGAGTAGTGCTGTCATTCATTCTTGATTACTTATTTCTTGGAACCACTTTGTGGAGTTTCTTATATTAAACATCAGTAAGATTCTCCCAGTTTGGATCTACATGTGTATACGCAAGTTACATCCATGTGTTTGGCAAAAAGAAAAAAAAAATTCCAGTATATGAGTTTTTAGGAGGAACTTTAATGTTAGAATTTAGGGCAGAGGGGAGACAGAGAGAGAAGAGAGAGAGAGAGAGAGAGAGAGAGAGGAGAGAGAGAGAGAGAGATATTAAGGACCATACTTGAGGATGATGAAAAATGAGATGTCAGAAAATAAAACCAACAAAAACCCACAGAACATCTGGAAATGACCTAGAGTTTTCACAAGCAAAGTGAGCACCAACTCCCCTGTGTGACATAGGAATTTGGTGGCTGTTTTCCCAGATCATTAGCGTTTCTAGAACACAGTCAGATCAGGTTCAACAATCCACCTCAAAACATCCAAAGACAAAAACTACACAGAGCCTGCAGGGACAGAATTCTGTCAGGTTCTTGTTGCAATATCCCATCATCTGGGACATTTAGTAACTATGGAGGAACCAAAGAATGCTGCTGTTGTTACACAAACGTACTTTGGTGATAGGTGGGTTTTTTGTTTGTTGGTTGGTTGGTTTTTTAATTTCCACAGCTCCCAACACTGGAGACACCTTAAACTATCTCTAAGGAGACTCTCTGATGGAACTGTCTTACAGTGTCACTGTTGCTAAGACCATATTCCTTCATGTGAGCTCCCTGGCTTTCTTTTAGGGTCAATGCAATTTATGGAAATTACAAAATAAAATTGAAATCATATGGAGTTCCTGGGAGACTCAACTTCTAGGAGACTGTAATTCTTGTCTGAGGTTTTCTGTTTTCTTATTAATTCCACTAACCTCTTGTACAAATTTAAATTAGACAAAAAGAAAAGAAAAGAAGAACATGTTTACAATATGAAATTTAAAACAATGAAAAAATATACAGGAAACAACTTCTAATCCTTTTAGATTTACCCAACTCATTGACAATGGAGCTTACTACTTTAGATCCAGGCTAGGTGGCAAAACATATAATTGCCCTTGGAGAGTTAAGATTGGAGGATAATGAGTTAAGATTGGAGGATAATGAGTATATGGAGGGGTATGTGTGTGTGTGTGTATACCATTTTAACCACATTTTTATTACACTGAAGCAAGTGAAAATCATATGTGATAGTAAGAAATATCTATACTTAACATCTAAGCATAGTGTAATGCTAATGCATTAGAAAATTAGCAATCATCAAAGCCTAGGAAGGGGAAGAGGGATGAAAGATAAGAATTAATAGATAAGGGTGCATCTGTATAGAAGGAAGAACTTCCCTATTCTGTACCATCATGGGATAACTACAATTTGAATATTTAAAATAGCTATCAGAAAGAATTCTGAATGCTCCCAACACAAGTAAATTATAAATATCTGAAATAATAATGAACCAATTATCCTGATGCAAACATACACACTGCATACGGGTATTAAAATAGTAGTTCTAGTCTTTCCAAATGCTGTGACCCTTTAATACAGTTCCTTGTGTTGTGGTGACCCCCAACCATAGAATTATTTTATTACTACATTATAACTGTAATTTCACTACTGTTATGAATTGTAATGCAAATAACTAATATGCAGGATATCTTATATATAAGCCCTGTGGAAGCTTGATCCCCCAAAGGGGTCATGACCCACACAGGCTGAGAACTGCTACATCAAAATAACATATGTGCCATGTAAATATGAATAATTAATGCATCTTCTAGACAGAAAAGTAACATTTATGAAATCTCAACCATATGGATGCTTAAACAATGCCTGAATGATGACAACACCAGATGACACGTCACTGTGGATAGGAGAAATTTCATCCACCCCAAACCCCACCTCTCTATCCACCCCCACCCCTACCCCATGTGTAGAGTCACAGGCAATCAATAGCTGCTGGAAGAAGAAAAATCAGCTTCTCTAGAGGTAAGCTCTCTTAACAGGCTATCCAATCCATAAGTCAGCCATAAACACTTTACATATATGCTTATGTGTGTGAATAGCTATGTATGTATGTATGTATGTATATATGTATGTATGTATGTATCAATTATAAAGAAGGGGTCATGAATTTAAGAGGGGTATGGAGTTGGGAAGAGTTTGAGGGGGGAGAGGAAAGGGTAGAAATTATACAAGTGAAGGTTTATGCATGAAATTTTCAGAAAAAAAAAACTTTAAAAATGAAAAGAAAAAAAAACTGCCCACAGAAATATAATTTTCCCTCTTACCACAGATGGGACCAATTCTTGGAAGTTTCTGTGGATCTGTTTTGTTTTCTTTGAGGGAAAGCACAGGGACCCAAATGTTGGCAGTATTGATTCCCAGAGGGTAGACTTGTAGGTGAAAATGGAATTTACTCATGTCTGTATTCTTCATGCCAGAAAATTTTATCAGGACTTGAACTTTAAAGTACCAGGAATTTTAAGTAAAACTGTGCTTTAGCAGAAGTTCACTCCTAATCTAAAATGCTTCATTTTGTTTATGTTGTACTTTAACATGAGTATGAAGTAGATTATGGGATGTTTTAATCATTGCCCTAAGTTTCTCTTTCTCTAAATGGCTTCTTATCCCACTGACTTTTACAATGACCTATTATTAAATGACCAGCACTGGAAAATTTGGGTTAAAACCATTTGTCTTAATTCTCCCATTAAAATACAGGTGTTCTACTGGCTGACATTTGTACAAAATGATCTCATATATCACAGATGCTTCTATTCTGACATTGAAGAAAAGAACCTCGTACTGGAACAATATTCAAAGTGCATCCTGGGCTAGACCTTGTCTTAATAAAATCGAACAAAAACAAAACGGCAGCAGCAAAAGGAACAAAAGCAAGCTCTGATTATAAAAGGGAGAGCAGCACTTCCAGGCCCTTTGGCTACGATCTAATGAAGGTGGCAAGAATTAAATAGTAGCAGCAGGATCAGTAATGTTGATTCTTATCCCAGTATTATCAGGAAACTTCTAAGTTTTTCCTTTAAAAGTGACCAGTTTCAAATCATCCAAAGATATAATAAAGAGCTGAACCACACAGGGTCCTAATGCATTAATCATGCAGATTTAAACAGAAATCCCCTTGAACTAATATTAAGAAGTTCCAACAGGCCCAGACATCACAAAGGAAAGAAGATATACATGGGTCCAGACATCCCATAATGGTAACTCTAATATGATCACGAATGATGCTGAGGAAGAAGAAAAGGGCAAAGGCAACTAATGAAATCGATTCGTCTCTAAGGAAACTAATTGCGTGACGGAAGAGAGCCCCACAGAGAAGAAAAACACAGGAGAAGAGCAAAAGTCTTTGAAATTGTTGAAAACAGATCAAGAATGGATAGAGGTTTGCAGACACTGTGCAGATAAAAGAGAGGGGAACGAATCTTCAGCAGTAGGAAAAACAAGCCGAGCACGGAACCATCGAGGACAGACACTGAAACGCTGACAAATGGGGAGAGAAGGCAAAACCGTCCGTATTTTTTTCTCTCTCTAAAATTCTTAAGCTTTACTTCTCTCATTCAAACTGAGAAATATGAAGACAACTTTAGAACATTGAGACCAGAGTGAGCAAAGGCTAAAATGAAAACGAATTTGACTGTTTTAATTTTTTTTTTAATCTCTAGCTCAGAAATATATTTCCACATACTAAAGAGTGCAGATATAACTGCACATTGTAGAAACTGAGAGAGGCTGGAAAAGACTGTAAGGATTGTTACCACTTTCAAAATGGCAGAAAAAATAAATTGTAAATACAGTCTCCTAAAATAATGATCAATCCCCAAGAAGATTCTAAACTTGTATATCAAGCAGAAATAAATGTACAGAGAGGTTTTTTTTTTTGGGGGGGGGGTTGTTTTATTTTTTATTAACCATTTTATTTGTTTACATTTCAAATGATATCCCCCTTCCCATCTCTTCCCCCCCTCCCTTTTGCCTCTATGAGGCAGCTCCTTTACCCACTCACCCACTCCCACCTCACCGTTCTATCATCCCCCTTCTCTGAGGCATCAAGCCTCAACAGGACCAAGGACCTCCCCTCCCATTGAAGCCAGACAAGGCCATCTTCTCCTACATATGTAGCTGGAGCCATGGATCCTTTCGTATACTCTTTGGTTGGTGGTTAATCCCTGGGAGTTCTGGGTGGTCCAGTTAGTTAATATTGTTCTTCCTATGGGGTTGCAATCTCCTTCAGCTCCTTCAGTTCTTGCCCTAGCTCTTCTATTGGGGTCCCTGGGCTGAGTCCGATGGTTGGCTGTGAGTATCTGCATCTGTATTAGTCAGGTGCTGGCACAACCTCTCAGCGAACAGCCATACCAGACTCCTGTCAGCAAGTGCTTCTTGGCGTCAGCAGTAGTGTCAGGGTTTAGTGTCTGCAGATGGGATGGATCCCTAGGTAGTGTGGTCTCTTTAGGTCCCTAGTCTTTACTTTCAGCAAATCTCCAAAACATAATTCTTTAGTGTGCATAGAGATATCAAAGATTTTCCCCAGAGTTTTATAAAAATGCTTCATTTATTCATTTAATTTTCGATTTCAACACTATTTCCTCACAAAGGTTTTTATGGACTGTCCCAATAAAACATCCCTCTGTCCTTCCTTCCAGGTTGTACCATCACATGCACTATTTGAGTTTCATTGAAGCTTATCTCAAAGCACCTGTCATCCTGATACTTTCTGCTCTCCCGCTGGTCACACCCAGCACTGTAGTGGGAGGCATCATCAAATTCTTTCAGTCTACCCCTGGAAGCCACTGGTACCACCTGACTACAGTTACTACTGTCAAGTAGATAAAATTTCTACAGTGGTTACAAGTGAATCCTAAGATTACATAGTTTTTTATCAGTCAGTTGAAATACTAGCTCTTAGGAAGTTTTAAGAAGTCCTCAAGTCACCCCTGCTCACCACACACACACACACACACACACACACACATACACACACATAATAAATAGCCACATAGAGAAAAAAATTTTTCTCAGTGTGTTTGCTATTTCTATATAGGAAGACCATGGATTTGTGTTAATTTTGTATCTGGCTACTTTGCTAAAGGTGTTTATCAACTGTAAAATCTTTAGAAGCTTTTTTATGTTTAAAATTGTATCTTCAAATAATGATACATTGACTTCTTATTTTCTTATTTAAATCTCCTTGATCCCCTTCAATGGTCTTACTGTTCTACCTAAGACATCAAGCATTATGTTGAATAAATATGGAGAGAATGGACATCCTTTTCTCATTCATAATTTTCATAGAAATGTTTTGAGGTTCTCTCTGTTTAGAATAATGTTGTCTGTGGACATGTCTGTAAATTATATTTATTATACTGATATATGTCCTTAAAATCCCTAATCTTTTCAAGACTTTTCAATCATAAATCGATGTTAAATTTTGTCAAAGATCTTTTGTATATCTAATGAGATGATCATGTGGTTTTTGTCTTTTAGTGCCTTTATGAGGTACATTGCATTTATTGATTTATAATTAGAACCATCCATTCACTGCTGATATAAAGCCAATTTGACTATGGTTGATAAACTTTTTGATATATTCTTAAATGCTTGCAAGTTTTTATTGAAATTTTTGCATCTATGTTCATATTGGTCTAAATTTTTCTTTTGTGTCATTGCTGAATTTCTGTGTGGTTTGTAATTGTGGTAACAGTGGCTTCAAAAATGTTGAGATTAATGATGGAAACAATACTTTTCACAATAGTATTAAATTCTTTGCAATAGCTATTGTGAAACACTTACATAATAAATACTTTAAGAAAAATTGAAGACATTAGAAGATGGAAATATCTCCCATGCTTATAGATCAGTAGTGTTAATACAGTGAAAAATGGCCATCCTACCAAAGGCAGTCTACAGATTCAATGAAATATTCATCAAAATTCTAATAGTTTTCACAAAAATAAAAAGTCTTAAATTTCATATAAAAAGACAAAAAAATGGAATAGCTAAACAAATCCTTAATAAAACAGAAATTACTGGAGGTATCACCATCCGAGATTTCAAGTTGTGCTAAAGAGCTACAGTAATAAAAACAGCATGGTATTGGCATAAAAACACATCAATGAAATAAAATTGAAGAACTGAATATAACTCCACATACAAACAGATACCTGATTTTTCTCACACATACACACACACACACACACACACACACACAAACCAAGAGTACACACTAGAAAAAATTCAGCATCTGTAATAAATAGTGCTGGTCAAACTGAATAGCTGTATATATAAGAATAAAAATAGACCCATATCTATCACCGTGACTAAAACTCAACTCCAAGGAGATCAGTGACCTCAACATTTGACCTAATATCCTGAATATAATAAAAGAGAAAGAAGGGGATGGTTTTGAATTCTTTGGCACAAGAAAAGATTTTTCCGAACAGGAAACCAATAGAACAGACACCAAAACCAACAACTGATAAATGAGACCTCTTGAGGCTAAAAAATCTTCCACATCAAAGGACACCATCATTCAAACAAAGAGGCAGCCTGTAGAACGGGGAATATCTTTACCATGTATACATCTGACAGAGGGTTAGCCTCTAGAATACTCAAAGCACTCAAAAGGCTGAACATCAAGCATACAAATAACCCAGTTAAAAATGGGATATAGAACTAAGCAGAGATTTCTCAAAGGATGAAACCCAGATGGCTGAGAAGCACTTTTAAAACGCACATCATTAGCCATCAGGTAATGCAAATTAGAACTACTTGAATTTCATCTTACCCCAGTCAAAAATGGCCAAGATCAGTAAAACAGTAAGAGTACATGCTGGTGAGAATATGGGTGAAGGGGAACATTCATCCTTTATTAAAGAAAATGCAATCTTGTTGAGACACTATAGAAATTAATGTTTACATTTCTCAAAAACCTAAAAAAAAATAGCTTGATCCACTACCACATGACCCAACTAGACCACTCTTGAGCATACATTCAAAGGACTTTACATCTTACTACAAATATTCTTTCTCATCCATGTTCATTGTTATTCTTTTCCCCAAAACTGGAAACAACTTAGATGTCCATCAACCGATGAATGCATAATGAAAATGGAGTATATTTATACAGTGGGGTAGTATTTAGCTGTTAATGACAATTGCTGGTAAATATGTAAAACTAGGAGGAAAAAATATCATCCTGAGTGAGGTAACCCAGATCTAGAAAGGTAGACATTGCAGTCTTTCCTTAAGTATGGTTATTATCTTTTAAGCTTCAGATATACTTATTTATTTTAGACTATCTACAAAGGTTCGGTAGCTGTTAAGGGATCAGCATGGAGGAGTGATTCTTCCAGGAAGGAGAAACAGAATATAGTGTTATAAAGAGCTATGGTAGAAATGAAAACAGGAGAATTAAATGGGAGGGGAGAGGCAGACATGGTAGAAGAGAGGATAAGAGAAGGGGTAACAAACACTAAAGGCCTTTTGAAAAGCCATATGGAGCCAGGCGGTGGTGGCGCACGCCTTGAATCCCAGCACTTGGGAGGCAGAGGCAGGCGGATTTCTGAGTTCGAGGCCAGCCTGGTCTACAGAGTGAGTTCCAGGACAGCCCGGGCTACACAGAGAAACCCTGTCTCAAAAAACCAAAAAAAAAAAAAAAAAGCCATATGGAAACCTACCATAGAAGCATATGTACTTTTCAAATTGTTGGCCAAATAAACGGGTCCTATATGCTCGCTCCAAGGATTACAGGTTATTGCCAGTGCTATTGGCTATCCTCCACATCTTGACAGTAAGACCCTCTTACTGAAAACACCATACACTAAAGTCTTGCAAACATGGAGAAAACCAGCTGCTGCTCCACTAGAAGTTTCACTTTGCTGACTCATGTTCATAGTACTGGAAGCTATACATGCTACCAGAGAAAAAGTTCTCAACCTCATCCAGCTAAGAACCCTGTGAGCTACAACAGAGAGTTGCCTGTAAGACATAACACAAATTTTATATGAATAACCACTTTTTGATTGGATTTTAAGCCCACCCCATGAGACAGAACCCATACCTGACACTATTAATGAAGCTAAGAACCTGAGACTAGATAGGTTTTGCACCTAGAGGAAAACCTATTTAAATGAATATAGCAATAAAATGACTCTTAATGACATACTATTGTCCCCTAAGATCAGTGACTCACTCAATACTCATCAAAGAGAAACAAAGAGGGTTTTTGTTTTTGTTTTTTGCACTAGATGGTAAATAACATTGTTATGCACAACGGAACAATGTGTAGAGAGTGAGAAACTTTGGAACACTGAGTGCTAAATGGGATGTCTCTGTCAAAGACCTCCTCTCAAGGCTCAGAGATTGATTTAGAAGAGGAGTTGGGAAGACTGCATGAATCCAGAAGTGGTGATGACTTCAAGGAAAGAGCCTTTTCCAAACACAATGGAGCTAGTGCACATATGAACTCAGAGACAGTCACAGCATACAGAAAACCTTAATAAGTTTAAGCCACACAAAATCCTAGCATGGTGAAGGGTAAATTTGTACAAAATGCCAGCCCTAATCAAGAAACTCCTTGCAAGTCATACATGCTGAGAGGGAAAACCAGTCTTCTTCAATGGAATGACACAGCGTATATCAACTGCACTGTACAAATCTAATGCTCAGGAGTAGTTCACCAATACAAATAAGACTCCAGTTTTTGTGAAAACAAATCAGTTCCATTTTGGTTTTATTTTATCTTAACATAAAGGAAGAACATGAAATGGAGTGAGTCTAGGAGGAGTTGGGCAAGGAAATGAATATGATCACAATATATCAGATGAAAATTATAAAACTTAAAAATTAAATGATAAATAATTCATAATTTGAAAAATAACCAGTTGTAATAGGCATGTTGGCATGAGCAGAGACTCAGGGAACATAGGGTGTCATCTTCCAGGGAACAAAGCCAAATCTAACAATCCTTTTAAAGCCACCCTGAACATGATGGAGACTCTCACAGTGAAGTGCTCACAACGGTGCTCAAGCAGAAGGTTTGCTGCCTATATACATGACGTTAGCATGATGTGTTTGATTAAAAGTCTAATAATCACAGGCCAGTGATATATAGATGGTTTATGAATTGGGTAGAAAAGCAGACCAGAACTTAGGACTTTCAGCTGTAATTCCTGTGCTTCTCTATAATTTTCATCATTCTTTGTAAATGAGTGAACACTCACAGTCTCTTCACAACACCAAAAATATTCTTGAATAAAATGAAACTCTCTACTTTTTAAATGCTCTGAAATGACTTTATATTTAATTGATCACTGGGGAAAAAAACTATTGTTTTGTTTGGTTGTATTTACTGTATTTGTCTTATGCTTTCCTGTCCAAATCTATTTATGACTCTAAAAATGTAATTTTATTAATAAATTCTATGTGATAAAAATAAAAATTGTAAGTTTAATTTCATCCTTTTGGTTCAAAAACCTCATTCATTCATTCATAATGCCTGTAGTTAACCACAGAACAGAAGGAATGATATAATTAGTCCTGACTCTATCAATTGCTCTTGGGCACCTCTAACAGTCCATTCTAAAATATGTCAATATTTTAGACCCAAAGCTTTAATAATATTCTTTCAGGCTTTAAAATTAGGTTTTAAAAAAGCAACAATGTAAATAAAGCATGACTCTAATCAATACAGGAATATAACAACTAGGAATTAAATTAAATACCAAATAGGACTTACCTAAATTTAGATAGTGTGGTATTCTATAAAATAAATAATCCAGGCTCTCCAACAACTCAATTGCATAAAAGGAGGTTGATTGCTGTAATAAAAGAGACTTTAGATAGCTCCCTGTGCGGGAATGAACTTTCTTAAGTACTGATTAGAACAACTTAATGAGAAACTCTAAGGTCCAACTGTTAAATAACATGTATGAAAATAGCCAGGAAGATTGAATTTATAAGCTGAGAATTTCACAAAGTGATGATATCACCAGCCATTATATGCTACAGATCAGAGTTTATAATGGCCATTCTGAGGGGGCGGGGCCGGGGGGAGGCTCATAGACAATAGTGTATCCTAACATGTTCACAGAAGGAATACGTGACATAATATCAGGGATTTGCTCTAGATCCCACCCACTGATATTTCAGGGTTTCCAACCCTTTATAACAGCTCTGTAAGAATTTATTACATTCTCAGCTTTGCTATTTCTTTGCAAATTTCCCAAAATAAACCATTTTTTTAAAACATGTAGTTGTTACCAAAAGTAATACATTCAAATAGGTATCATGTATAATTTATGATTGTAGGGGTCATACAGTACTAAACTGCTTCCAGATTAAGAAATCTCTGCATACTGTATAAAATAAAACATTTATGTTAAATCCTAAGAGACAGTGCTGTTAGTGAGGAAAAATGAGATCGCCATGAAAATTAGCTACGGTTTAGTCCTCTGGAATCACCCAAAACAAGTGCTCACAGAATAGAGATATGGGGGAGGTAGAAAAAAGAGCCACCCCAGGGCCTTGTAGATTTTGCTTTCTCAGAAATAGTGATTGACACAGAGTACAGGGAGTCTACAAGGCTAAAAATTAAAGAGGAAATAGAGACACATGAGATGAAGGAGCCACAAAATAATTTCAACTATGAAACCAGTATTTCTCTACCACATACGGTATTTGGAAGTTCTCAGTTATAAATACTCTAAATGGTATTTCTGAATAGTATACAGAGAGAGAGGGGTGGAGGAGAGAGAGAGTGTGTGTTTTGTATGTATGAGATATGTGTATATGCAAATACACACACTTGTGTGTGCAAGTGTGTCCAGTGCCTCCAAAGAGACATTTAACAAGAGCAACAGACACCACCCAGGTGTTTCACTTCTCCTTACTAGAAAGGCCAGTTTAATACAAGTTAGAATATCATTAGTAGTAGAAGTACAAGCTCATCCTATTCTTTAATTCAACAGTAATCCAATGAGTCTTGATGGTGTCAACCATTTAAAGTTTGAAATACATTTTTAAACACATATAATAATTAGAGTAGGACCTAGCACTTCATTCTTGTCATCAACCTCTCTCTGCTAGTGAGCTCCAAATGGGTTCTAGTCCAGATAAACTGACTTCACATGGCTTCTTGAAAATAGGTCATGCAAGGACATGCAGGAAGCTGCAGGTGCTCCCTGAATAAGGTCCAGATTTCTTTACACCCCATGCCTAAGAGGCTGAAGAGGAAAACATATCTGCCTTTCACACATATAAGAGGCAAGCTTTCCACATTCTGTTTTATGGCTTCCCACGTGTTCCAAATAACCTGGCTGGCCAGTAATATTCATCAGAAAAGCAAAACTCATCAAGTTCATGCAACAAAGAGTTCTCTATTCACATTTCCATCAAGGAAGCAGGATAAAGACAAGCAAGATCTGCACAGAAAACTAACGCAAACCAAGACCATGGGGGATACCTACAAATCCATTAGCCGTTTGTATGGCAGATCTTTGGGAGACCTCATTATCCGCTTTGACTGTATTAAGAAAGGAGCTTTAGAAAGCCTATTAGGAGCTTTACAAAATAATCTTTTGACAGGCCGCTCTCTACTGAGCTGTGAAAACCTGGAAAAAATGGATTTTTTACTTTGATCCCTCCTTGGTTTTGTTGCTACACACACTGGTATTTCAGAACCAGTCAAGTGGTGTGCAGCTTACCATGGGCCTTCCCAGATACTATCTGGCATTTTCACTAAAGCATACTTCCCTTAGTTTTAAGGATTTAGACTCCACCAGGGACTGACAGGCACACACTGCCCCCATCAGGACAAATTACTTTGCAAAATTAGATTTTTTTTTTCCAGCATAATATTTTTATCTGGGAATTTCACATAATGCACCTTGAACGCCCTTACTTCCCAGTACTCCTCATATACCCTCATGACTTCCTTCCAGAGAAAAAGAAGAAAGACAAAGGAAAAAATACCAAGTCCATTTTGGGTTGCCCGTTTACTCGTGGGCGTGGTCAGACTCCCAGAGTCCAGTACACTCAAAGAAAACTGAGTCCTTTCCCACCCCCAACTCCACCCCCACCCCCACTGCCATCCCCACCTCCACCCCCTCCAGAAGCCATCAGCTACAAAGAGTTACATGTCAGGATCACTATCACAAATTTTGAGTTCTCTCCAATTCCTGTCTAGACCGTTTCTTTGGGGTGAGATGAGGGAGAAGTGGGGAGGGGTTGTCACAGACGCCTTCCATGTCTCTCATTCTCAACTGTGAGTCTGCAGTCATCCATACCACTGGAAAAGAAACTTCTTTGCCTAAGAAATCAGCTGAACATGGGAAGTGTGGAAAAGCAAGCAGATTTCAAATATTTGGATTCTTCCTTGACCAAAGCACGCTTCTTTTAAGACGAGTCATTCTTTTTATGGGTCATTATTTAAATTCCGATTCTCAAGCACTATTCAATTTCGACAGCACGCAGGGCCATCTTACAGGCTCACTTCTAATTTACAAAGTCATTTGAGGAAAAATTGTCCTCTCTGCTCTCTCACTGTACAATTATTTGATCTTCACAAAATCATATCAATCTGGAACCATCTGCAAGTTTCAAAATAGAATCTAAACCATAATAATAGGAATGTTCCTCTGTGGTTTGTGAATAAGAGTTGGTTATATGTTTTATGACTTAACTTCCTTAAGTTGCCTCAAAATCAGACTTTATGAATGAGTCAGAGCAAGCGAAGGTGTACCCCAGTGGTCCTGTAGCTAACACTTACTCATTATAAACAAATAAGGGATTATTTGTTGTAGTGGGGGATTTGCTTGGTTGGCTCTGTTGCTGTTTTTGTTTGGGGATTGGGGGATTTGGTTTTTTGTTTTGCTTTTTAGAGAAAGAAGAGAGAGAGAAAGAGAAATAACTGATGTTCATAAATACTATTTAATACTTGGAAGTACCTAGCTACATATGACAACATGCCAACCTCCATGGGAATTAACCCTAGAGGAAAGCTGAACTACCCATGTGACATGTGTTATTATTTTAAAGAGGTTCTTAGCAAAAAAGAAAATCACAATTATACAAATTGCATTTTGAGAAAAATATTAAGTATAAATCTAATATAGAATGGTAATATGAGACTTACTAGATTATCTGATGATAATCTGTAAAAAAAAATTCAGTGATAAGTTTTGAAGTTTTAATTGGATAAAAACTTACAAATGAGAGGGAGGGATGGTCTGGCAATACTTCATGGATAATCCCTCCTGCTTCGAATGATCTGTACACAGAATTCAAAACCATTTTTCAAATTGCACCCAAAATACCAACTCCTTATATTTTCCATTCCAGTAAAATGGCACTCATATATGGCACCTTCTTTTAAGTAGATTTTATTGAATACAACATGTATAAAGTCATGGTAAAATTTTAAGGTTAATGGTGCAATGAATTGTCACAGAATTCAGGCACTCATTCAGCTAATACGCAAATCAAGATGGTAAATGCTAACCACTACGACCTGGGACTGTCTTTAGGCCTCAAAATAATTGCCATCACAAAGGCTATTCGACATCTAACATAAAAGTTGTACCAGTTTTTTAATTTAATTTACATGGAATCATATAGTGGTTTTGTTTGTCCAGCTAGCTTCTTTCACTCAACACTCTACTTAAGACGTTATTGTACCATGTTATTGTACATGAATTCACGACCTCCCATTACAGTATGCTAGGAAGTTAAGGGATAGTTTATGTGTCCATTATATAATTGATGGACATTTGGATGGCTCCCAACTTGCAGGTAGAAACTACTATAAACAACCCAGTGCAGGTAATGGATGGGTATATCTATGTCCCTACTTCTGCTCTTCATATATTAAAGCATAAGCCTACTAGTCAAAGGTATGTGGAAATTTACCAAGAAATACAATCAGGTTGACAAATGATCATAGTTTATATTCCAACTCCTAGGGACCAAGAGTTCCAGGCGTATCCTGTCTTTCCAGCACTTTATACTGCCCACCTTCTTTTTAGTAAGAGATATCCCCTAGCGCATTGAACTTGGATGTGAATGCTGAGTGGTGATGCTGAATACTGGTCATGAATTCACTGAATTTGAAATGACGTGATGATTTAGGTCCACTTAGTCATTCAATTTTGATTCTTTTCTTATTGACTCATAAACCTTTTTTATAGCCAAAATACAAATTCTATCATTATAGTTACTTGCCTTCTTTATTCATGTCCCATTTGGTTTGGTTTTGGACTTACAATTAAGCATATGGTTTTTTTTTTTAATATACTTCATCTTATTATGTTTGTCTTATACTATTAATGCTTTTGTTGTCATATTTAAGAAATTACTGCTTACTCCAAGATCATAAAAAATTTTACACAATCTATTCAGAGATTACTATAGTTATCTTGTAAAGTATTACATCTAAAATATATTGTTTATTTATGGTGTGCAATGTCTGTTGATTTTATGATTTCACTGCATCCAATTAGTACATATGTCTTCTATATAATCATTTGCCTAAACTGCTTCCACTACAACTATCATGGCTATTTGTGGTTGTCCATTTGAGCACATCAGAATTAAGTACAACCCAACAATGGAAAGCACACCTGTGATGGATTTTTGCTTAATTTTACGTGGGAAAATCTACTTCTAATCTGGGTCTTTGAAGTAGGAAGACATGCCTTCAATCCAGATCTACCTCTGATCTGAGCTACACTTTCTGATGGAAGCCTATATAAGGACATAGAAGAAGAAAGCTTTTGCTCTTTACCTGCCTGCTCTCACTTTGTAAGCAAATCCTTTCCTTCACTAACATTAGAGCCTACTTCTTTGGATTTCCAAGTATGCTGAATATAAGTTGAGATATCTGGCTTCCAGGACTGAGAAACTACTGGATTCTTGTGATTTCTATTCATAGCCATTGTTGGATTAGCTGAGTCACAGCTTGTAAGTCATTCAAATATATATATATTTTATATATTATTATATATATATATATGTATTTGTGTATATATATGTATATATTGTGTATATATATATGTATATATGTGTGTGTGTATGTATATATCTTATATGTGGTACATTGTAATATATACATTTAATACCATATGTCATATATGACATATATACATACATATAGAGACATGTATATTATACATACACATACATACATATAGAAAGAAAGAGAGAGATTCATTCTATACATTCTGTTACTCTAGAGTACTGGACTAATACAGATTTTGGTACCAGAAGTGGTTCTAGAGCAGCAGAAATATAAGAACGAATCTTACAAGTATCTGGATTAGACTGCCTAATTTGCTAATACCTACAGGTACCAAAGCCTCTCCTGGGAGCTTTGAGAGTACTAAAAGACCATGATGAAGTATTTAATAGACTTAGGGAGATAAATGCATTTGATTACCCTGATTGACCAATTGAGGGTAGCAAGAGGTGTATTGACTTTTTCTATAAAACTTTTGACAATTTGTGGAAACATGAGGAAAAAGATGATGAAGATTAGTTGCTCTTAGCACCTCTGGATAAATTGATAAAGAATAGGAGTGAATCTCTGGCCTAAAATTAACCAACCTCTAGCATCTCAGACTATGGTAAAAGACAATGAACTTAGTGATTAAATTAACCAGTTTCAGATGCTCATAAACAGTCTCAAGGTTTCTATGTAGTCCCTGGAAGAGAATCTTCTCTCCTGCACCACAGAGCTCAAGTTGTGTAAAATCAAACTGAAACCCTTGCTATAAGGTTGGCTGAATTACAGTGAAAGCTCAAGTCCCAGACTTGGAGGATGCTGGCTGTTAAACTAAGGGCACTAATTGGTAAAGAATGGGAACATGTAATGCCAGATGGGGATGTGTGTGACAGGACCTTATTGAAGCTGAAAACTTTAAATCCTCAGATTCCTTAGGATTTACCTCACCTGAGGAAGTAGTTTTTCTCCACTCTCAACCTCACCCCCTGAAATATTACCTGTTTAGCCTTTGATTAGGAAATCAATCATTCACTGTCTGCTAAACCAGCAGTAGCTTTCTCTGAATGAAATGCCAGGCATGACAATACTGATGTCCCTCAGGGCCCACCAATAGTTGTCTCTAGACCTATAACCAGATGAAAGGAAAAGCAGGTTCCTGGAGAAGAGGTAGAAAGTATAGTCCATGAGGAGGTAGACTACACTAATACTATTAAAGAGTTTAATAAGTTTGCTAATTCATTCATGGAGTAGTCTGTTCAACATATGTAGAAATGGATTTGAAGGGTATGGGATAGTGGTGGAAAAATATAAAACTGGATCAGGCTGAGTTCAGAGGGGATTCTAGGTTTAATACAGAAGCTCACACAGCTTGAAAAGATGTCAAAATAAATTGAATTGTTGGCTGAAATCATTTGTCAAAAGATAGCCTACTGGAAAGGAGTTAGAGATGCCTGATATCCCTTGGCTTAGTGTTGATGAAGGGATTTTAAGACTCAGGGAAGCTGTAATGCTAGAGGAACACTGTGTAAACCTAGTCCTGCATAATGCTAAAATTGGCATGACCAGATTAAAACAGTAATTATAATCCCTAAATATCCCTGGTTTCCTCTCTCAGTCTGCGACCACTTCCCCAAAAAGGCTAAGAACAAATACAAGAGGTAGGCTCTCAACTAATACACTAATCTAAATAGGCAGTCACAACTATTAATCCAAAAATTACTTTGCCTACCCCAAGATCTTGGAACCAGGCACGTTTGATCACAGACCCTGGCACCTGGGCTAACTCAAAATCCCATTCATTGCCTGAGCCACGCTGACATGTAAAGTGTTTTCTGTGGCCAAAGCTGCTGTGTACAAACTAGAAGAGGTGATTATTTCTTCAAATGTGCATGTATCGGCGCAAGGCCATAAGGATACTGAAGAATTGAGAGAAGTAGAACCCTGCAATGAAATAAAATACATCTTTTATAATGAACAATAAAAAGGGGAGATTTGAAATTCCCTAAGCAAATCCCTACTTAAAGAGCCCAAGAGCCCACTGTGAGAGCAAAGACAATTAAACAAAATCCAGAAATAATCCATGAGTGAAGAGATCAAAGAAATATAGCTTATGTAACTCATAATAAATAACCAAATAGAAACTCTATGCTAAAGATAAAAATCACCGAACTGAAAAATTAAACACAATTTCAAGTGTAGACACAGTCAGGTGGAAGAACAAATCAGTGGGCTCAAAAATTAAGTCATGAACACTCTCCAGTTAGAGGAGCAAAAAGAATGAGAAATGAAAGCGAGATGGGAACTGACAGGACCATGAGACACCATCTAGAAGATCACCTAGACATCACAGAACATTCAGGAGGAGAAGAGACAATGGAGCAGAACATTTAGTTAAACAAGTAAGAGTTGAAAACATCCCAAATCTTAAGAGGGGAGATGGGCATACAAACTCATGAAACCCAAAGAATACTAAATAGGTTTGACCAAAATGTGGTATATATTATACTAGTCTGAACAAATTAGAGACAGAGAATTCTGAATGCAGAAAGAAAATAAGTCAACATATTATATACAAGAGTGCTTTCATATCACTATCTCTGGATTTTCATCAAATACTTCAGAGGCTGCAGCACAAGTTCCCGTGAGTGTTTTACACTGTTGGAGTTAGGAGTGTTGAGACAAGGTCTCACAGTGTAGCCCAGATAGACCTCAAATCACACTCTTCTGTTCCAGCGATCCAAATGCTAGGATTATAGGCATGTATTATCACAACCAGCTTCAAAATAACGAAATTTAAGGAAAAAATACCCTAACATCAAGAATACTAACCTGTAAAAACTGTATTTCAAAAATTAAGCAAAGATAAAAATTTCCCTGCATGAACAAAAACCGAAGGATATTCCTCACCACCAGACTATCCTTACCAGAAATGCTGCAGGAGTTTCTGAAGTTAGAATGGGAAGGTGTCAAACAGAACCACAAAAACATCTGAAGGTACAAAGCTCGCTGGTTAGTATAAATATGTATATAACTAAAGAATAATGTAAAATCATATTGTGGAACATAAATCACTTAATACTAGTATAAAAGTCAGAAACAGGAGGAAGCTGGAGAGATGGCTCAGAGGTTACGAGCATTAGATGCTCTTGCAGAGGACACAGGTTTGTTTCCCAGCACTCATATGGTGGCTCACACCATCTGTAACTCCAGTTATGGAAGATCTGACACTGCATGCATGTGTTTGCATATGTGGGGGTTTGCATATATCCATATATATAATGTAGATGTAAAGAGTCTCTAAAAGATAACTGCAGTAAATAAACTGGTTAAAGCAATGTGTGAAAAAATGTGCACTCAATTTTTCTCAAAGTTATGGGATGTATCAAATTAAATTATCAGTGCATACAGAATTCCACAATCAAGATATATAGTAGAATTGAACATTTCTACAGGTGAAATGATCTATTAGGAAGTTATGATGAAAATATGTATTACTTTCAAAGAAGCAAACTATCACTGCTATATAGACGTAATGGAAGTCGGTGCCAAGCAGAATATCTTTAAAGTGCTGAGAGAACATAGGCCTCTGCCCATACTTACAAACCCTAAAGATAAAGGAACAGTAAACGTTTTTCCATATCAGTATAAAAATAAGCACTGTGCTGATAAACAGAATTCTCAGCAGACAGTTGTAGATGACATCTGAGTAGACCTGTAGACCCATTTAAGGTTTACTAGCCCCTTTGGAGAAGAGAGGGCAAATAAAGCTTTGAAAAGAATAACTGTGCTTGAAGTTGACTACATATGTATCAGATATCATAGATGTAAGCCGTGGACATCCCATCAGTCTCAGTAACCTCAGTATAAGCAATATGCTACATATGGTTTCCAGAACTAAGCACATCACAACATAAATATAGCTTAACCCGGACAGCAAACTCTGTCCCTTGTGTATTTACATACAACAACATCCCCAGGCTTTTTCTTCTTTCCACTGAACTGAGTTCAGAAATATAATTGCAGGGCCAGGAAGATAGGGAAAAAGCACTTACTGCACAAACCTGGCGATCTGAGTTTGGATCCTCCGAACCCACAAAAACTGCTTGGTGAGTTGAAGCATATCTGTAATCATAGCACTCCTAAGGTGAAATTGGAGGCAAAGACAGGAGGATTTCTCAGAGGATCTTGGACCAGTTAGCCTATTACATGATGAATCAACAAGAAACAACAAGAGATACTCTTCGTCAACAATGAGGGTGAGAACTAACTCCTCAAAGTAGTCTGTCTGACATCCATACATACCATGGTATGCATGCTCCCACACCACACATACACACACAAAATCATTATGCATACACACCCATACACACGTCAGAAATACACAAATTAAAAATAAAATAAATATAACTGCAAAAGTACCTCTAATTCAGCTTACACTCTTCATAAAGACAAGTGATAATGTTTAGCATCCTGTTTGCAAGGCCTCCTCCACAAAAGAGAGGTTAAGGCAGTGAATCACCACTTCCTAGCAATAATGTGTAAACACTACATAATCGCCACTGTGTTTTCTCTTTCAGCATTGCTGGTTGGAGTGTCAGTAAAGTTTTCTATTCTGTGTAAGAACTTTGATCAGATGCTTGACAATTTAGAGATTTATAAAAATTTACCATTAGTGAATTTGTGTATTATAACTATGCCTCCATTAAACTGTTAGATTTCACTGTCTGCATTTCCTGTGTTTCCTAACTTTACCCAGTGGTCACTTATGATTATGGGTACAAGTTAATCAACATATGGCTAATAATTAAGCCAAAAGAGAAAGCTTCGAACAACCGAGTCATTAGGATAATCATGTGGTTCCCACACTGGTGTATGGCATAAAGAAGCTAGAAAGTTTTCTAATGGAAATATAGACGAGGATTCGAGTAATTTGGTCTTTGTTACATGTGTACACAGACTCTGATAAACTCTAGATGATTTGTATGGTGACTTATTAACCCACTGAGAGCACTACCCTGAAGCACCACAGTCTCCAAGCCCTTGTTCTGCTTCCCTTATTTCTGTGAAGCCTTCCCTGCATGAAACAAGCAGGCACATTAACATCAAGCATCAAGCTGCTGGAGCTGGGGTGTGGCTGAGAACAGCACTTATGGAAGACTCTGGGCTCCATCCCCAACACTACACCAGAAGAAAGATGTTTAAAACTCACTTCTCCTTGAGTCCTTCATTCCTACCAGAAGCTTCTCTACCTTGTTCATTCACTGTAAATATGGACAAGAGCTCAATTCAAATACTTGAGTGTTTTGGTTTTGTTCTGTTTGGATTTTTTTTTTTTTTTTGAAGAACACCATGTCTTAAAGACAAAAGTTACAGTTTGTTGGCAAAGCAATAGACTGTGCAAACCACATGCATTCTCAGTATTAGTGATTTAAAAAAAGAATAAAACTGAAGAGGAACAACTACAATCACTGACTACATTTTAGTTCGTCACTGTCAACATCTAACAGAAAAGCAGATAACGCAATGCATAGTCACAAGCCTGTAATCCTAGCACTTGGGTGGCTGAGGCAGGAGGATCACCAGTTTAAATCAACCTTGGACACAGAAGATATCAATACCTAAAAAAAAAAAAAAAGTCCAAAAGTGGAGCAAGGTGGCAGGCAGGGGGAGACATTTGGAAGGGAAGTAGGGAGTTTGGAAGTTGGACAAGAAGGAAAAAGGATGGAATGGGTGATAAAAGAACAAGGATATTGAAGATTTAATGCCATTTTAAAAAATTAGTTGCTCCTCTTCATCCCCAAGGCAGGCCATGTAAATTATCAGTCCTCTTTCCATAGAGTAAAAGTAAATTAAAAAAAAAATACCTTTCTCATTTGTTCATTTTGATGGTAGCCATGAAGAATCTGCTATATCTAGCTGAAATCTTAAGACTTCCATAAAACAGAAAACAGAGGATTGCACGGAGTTCTAAAAGGAATCAGAACAGGTCTTGCTCATCTCTCCAGACTGTAGGTATTAGATCAGAGACTTTTATACAATCCCATGTCTATCCAGTACCCTATGGCTCAGCCATGGTTATACAACAGAGTCACCATAAAAGTCTTCAAAAGGCAATCTTCAGAGAGTGTTGGTTTAGCTTGTAGGAAGAAAAAGAGAGACTTATCCATGGGCTGGGAACATGGGACATTTCAATTTCTCAGAAGCTCCTGTGCTCAAGACCCATCCAGATCTGGCCTTTCATAAATGATTTGATTTACAGTATAAGTGTTACATTGATATCTGTGAGCTAAATGTTCACATCTATAGAGAAGGAGCTTGAGAATACCAAATCCCAATTTATAGCCAATCAATCCTAAGTTCCACAGACCTAGACTTCTTATTGGTATGGAGTGAATAGTCCTGTGGGGTTAGCCCTTCAACTCATCCAATGTGGCACTGTAAATCGACAGATGTGGTCAGAGCTGAACTGGATTGAAGAAGGCCCAGGTAGTGTCTGCTAAAGAATTCATCATTTGTTGTTGATGGGAGAATACACCACATACTTTTGGATCACAGATATGATTGCTCTAGTTTAAGCATCTGGTAAGAGAAACTGGATCCATTTTATCTTTTATATCCTCAGACTATTCTTAAAATACACCATAATTTTTCAAAGGAAACTGAAATCATATTAAACATTTTCTGGTTATAATAAACTTAAATAAAAATTAAATGAAAATAGCAGAAAAATCCCTAAGTTTTTGGAAATTACAGTCTTATAGAAATAAGTCCATGTAACAAAAATGGAATTGCAGAAGAAATTAGACAAATTACAGCAGTTTACAGGACTACAGCCATGCATCTTCGTACATATATTCACTTCTCTGAATTACCCAGAAGAGCATAATTTTTCCTTTTTTTCTATCTTTCTTTTCTAAGCATACTTCCTCTGGTAATTTGGGCTTTCCTAATCTTTCTCTACAGCTCTCCTTCCTGCCATGTGGCTGCCTAACCCCCATGCCAGCTTAATTCAAAAGACATCATTTCTTTTAAGAGTACAAAGGCCAGGTGCAGAAACAACAAAGCTCTTTTTAATACATATACTGATAAAAAAATATTATATACAAATGTCTAAAATAAATACCACAGGTCATGAGAAACAGATCAAATATCCAACATAAAACTATAAACAATAAACTATTAACAGGAATATCAAAGAAGGGAAGGATTTGGAAAGGAAATAACCATACTTTGTCCTTAAGTAAAAATCAACTTCAGAGAACAATTAGATATTCATCAATACCCATTCAAATTACTGAAATGAAAAAGCTAAACTATACTAGTCACAATAGTAGTTAACCTCAGGGAATGGCTGGATAGTGGCTGAGAGGTAGGAAGAGTCTTCTATTGTGAGATGGTGTTCTGTTTCATACTGCTGAGGAAGTTACAGGAGAGTAAAAGCCACCTTATACAAACACTTCTCCATGTATGCTGTGCTTTAGGTGAAGACAAATGGAAAAAACTGAGCAAGCTAAGACTAGATAGAAAATGTCTTCCTCTGTTGTACTCATACCATCTGCTGAAGAGAAATGGAGGGCCTAACCTAAGAAGTCTTGTCAACTGTTCAAAAATATGACTGTTCATAGGCCCAAGACCAGGTACTCCAGGGTCTTCTCAGAAAGTCTGATGGTGATGTGACCTTGTCTCTCTTTGCACGATGGCTCTTGTAATTGTAGCCATAAATTAGGGGTGGTGATTGGAATTGTATCAAAGTGCAATGGCTTCCAGCCATGTAAGAATCAGAGGCAATGTATTCATTCCTTCCTGTGTGTCTCCTGTCCAGTGTCCTGTACATTCAGGGTACCATTTACTCCCTTGATCTGCATCCCTCTTCATCATTCATATGGTCACCACATGACCCATAATCCATAAACAGGTTTGTCAGTGACTGACTGGACAAATGAATAAATTAAGCAGTTGGTATTTAAGAAGGTGAAAAAGAAACAAAAAAGAAGGTTGCACCGCTTCACAACACGGGCCGCAGGCAACCTCTGACATGTAATTTTTAACCTGGGACAAGTATTATTGATAAAGACACATGTCAGTGACAGCAAACCAATTTAGAGATTAAACATCATATCTTCATTTTTCTGCAGAAGTCGGCAACAGGACTCAAGGCCTCATTTCAATATTTTCCAACCTTTTAAAAAGCTATTCTACCCTGACAATAGTTATTTGACAAGTCCATACAAAATGCAAGATACCATCCTTAAGTTAGAAGCAATTAAGAAAGAAACCACTAGTCCAAGACGTTATCACTTGAGCTGACTTGGGATTTGTTCTGAAATCCCTTTCTTCTGTGTGAGCTTTCATTTCTCTGCGCTCCTCTCGCCCACATTTTAGCCAAGTCATTGACTCAGTTGGCAGGTGACAGAGTGTTCTTGCAGCCGAAATTGCATTTGTCAGTTTGCTATCAATGTGTCCTGTCTCTGAGGATTGCTGTAGTCTTGTCTCTAAGTGAAACTATCTGTCTTGCGTTTCCCTCCTGAGTGAGATTTATGAGAGTGAGCACTGAAACCGCTCATCTCCCTCTAATTCAGTCATCATTCTGACACCAGAATGCCTCTGAGTTTTTCCCTCTGCAGAGGAAAAAGGAAGGCTGCTTCCTTCTTTGCTGTCCTAACTTTTGTTCATACATCAAACAGCACATGATGTTGCTTTAGGTTTAGGAAGTACTCAGGCCCACAAAGGCATCTTCCCAAGTATATTAATCAGGGTTCTCTAGAAGAAAAAAACTTAGACAATGAATAAATATAAAGGGTTTATTGGAATGGCTTAAAGGCTATGATTCAGATAGTCCAATAATAGCTGTCTACCATAGCAGAAGGTCTATGAATTCAGTAGTTGTTCAGTCCCTAAGGTTGGATGTCTCAGCAAGTCTTCAGTATATACCACAATCCCTCAGAGATAGGCTCTGATGCCAGTAAAGGAATGGACTTGCTAGCAAGAACAAGAGCAAGCAGGAGAAGAGGGCAAGCTTCCTTTTCCTATGTCCTTTATAGAGGCTGCCATCAGAAAGCATGGTTCAAATTAAAAGATGATCTTCCCACTTCTACTGATATAATTAAGAAAAATTTCCTCATAGGTAAGCCCAGTCATTTGGTTTTTAATTAATTCCAGATGTAGTCAAGTTGACAGCCACCAAAATTAGCCACCATACCAAGCTTAGCTGGAACCATCTTGAACACTTTACTCACAGCTGATTCACAATCACACCATCTCTTGGGTCCCAAATTGTACCTAGGCAATTGACTAAACTCTCAATGCTCTACAAAATAATATCTCTGATTGGAATGACTTCTATATGTATATGAAAGGTCAAAAAAGGCTTAATTTCTTTTTTTTTTTTTTTTTTTTTTTTTTTTTTGGTTTTTGGGACAGTGTTTCTCTGTGTAGCCCGGGCTGTCCTGGAACTCACTCTGTAGACCAGGCTGGCCTCAAACTCAGAATCCGCCTGCCTCTGCCTCCCAAGTGCTGGGATTAAAGGCGTGCACCACCACCGCCCGGCTAAGGCTTAATTTCTAAAAGGAAGTTGCTAAAAGATAAACCTGTACAAAAAAGAATAACATGTTTGATTCACTGTATTAGTAACAATAAGTACCAAGAAACGTTTCTTGTTTCTAGTTAATTGGATAGAAACTAGTTTCTAGTTAATTGGATAGAAAGGAGTAATTCACAAACAAAAGCTTTGTGGGAAAGACACAATGTATGGTGACTATCATCACACAATTTGGGTTTTTTATTTTGTTTTTGTTGTTTTTGAGCAATGGTAGAAAGTTCTCTTTCCCATTTCCTCACTTCCAGTTGCAGGAATGGCGTCTTGAAAATAGGCAGAAGTACCTTACAAGTGCACATTTAAAATGAACACCCTCCTGCAATTCATACTACTGCATCTGCTCCTAATACCTAATTCAGCATTGCTCACTATGTTTCCCAGTGCATCTGGAGTGGCTTATTAAAAGGTAATTTGGATATGGAGAAAATGTATCTAGTAAACATTTATAACTGGAAACATATAAGTCCTGCACCAGAATTTAGACATCAAATAACCAGATTTTAGTATGTTTTTAATCTTATAAACACTGCCCATGTCCAATGAGGCTTGCACAAACTTGCATTGAGGGGGCTAAATTAGCCAGAGCCAGACTGACTCCATGAAAGGCTGTAAACTGGCAATTCAGGAGACTAGGCCTGTGTTTATGTTTCCCAGAGCTAGAAAAGTTCAAAACAAGTCAATTCCAGGAAAAATCACCCCTCTCTCATGGTCAGCCAACTAGGAGATGCCCCACCACCTAGTCCTGAGCCAAGTATCATTAATCAGCAATGGTTCCAGAACGTCCCCAAATTCCCCAGAGCCTTAACCAATCACAAAGTCACCCATATCCCTGGAGATAGAGCTAACAATGCAAGAGAAAGGTTAAAGGTTACCCACTCCTACCCTAACACCTTTAAACTGAGACTCTAAAGCTTATATATCTGTCTTCCATCCTAATGAACAGTAGACCCCTACATGCTGGATTTCTGCTGAATAAATGCTCTTTGCTGATGTATACTATTTAAGTCTGGGGTATCATTCTTTGGAGAATCATGGACCCTTACAGCATCTCCTCTATACTTTTCAAAAAACTAAACACATATTTTCAAATTCAAAAATTCAGTTGTTCCACAAATCTTTGGGGCTCTCTAGATGGTAAATAACTATCACATATAAATGGATCAAATCTACCTTCTTTTTCTATTTCCACCTAGGGGTCTTATACCCGACAATATTTCTATGAGTTTCCTCCTTAATCCTTGGTCCCTCTAGTGCTCTCCCAGATCTATCATGTCCTTGTTGTAAACACAACAAGAATCCAATTGTCCAAACAAAAGCTTAGGAACTCTTCTTGCTTCCTCTTTTCCACTCCCTTTCTATATCCAATCCATCTCAAAGCTAATGAAGGGCAATATATGCCACGGGGTCAACAAATATAATCTATTTTCTTCAATGCAGATGCTTTTAAGAAACAATAAAGTGATGTAGTAGTCTGTATCTCCATGATTGCTACATCTATCTCCCAACTGGTCCAAACTGAACCTAGGACATGGCACTAAAATACAGCATCATCTTACATTGCCCTTGAAACAAATCCTTACTCTTTAACTGAGTAAAAAATGAGGGACATCAGTTTCTTGCAGAATGAAGAACATTAAAAACACTATTATGTTTCTGTTTAGTCAAAAAAAGGCCTGGGTGCTTTGTGTGTTCTGTGTCTTTTATCTCATTTTTATGGGAACTTGGTATTGTTCATTCAGATGAGTAATAAAATTTTTTCTTTTTTGTATGTAACAAGGATACAAAGATTTTTGTTTTGACAAGCTCCATCTGTCTAAATCAGATCCCAATCATGGTATATATTAAACAATATTTGATGGCCCAATCCTTAGAGAAAGTTCTAAGACTATATTTTCATTAAACTAAAGAGCACAGATTTCTGTTTTCTATGGTTATTCCCAATGAGCTCACATAATTTAGAGCAGCTGTTACAAAAGGAAGCTGTGTAATTCACATCTGGGGTATCACAGTGGAAATCCCTCCCTACATTAAAAGTACTCAGGCATAAGAGACATCAAAGTCCTGTGCATTATTCATAATTATAACTCTGTATCATATGTAACCACTAGGCAAGTCCAAGATGCTCTCAGTTTCTAAGACAAGTGATGCAGATGTCACATGCCTATTTATGAAATGCCAGAGCAGCTCTCATATGCATGATGAAGAGTTCTATAATTCACTTCTTTAAAGATCCTTTAAAATCCTGGTGGTTCCAAATCTTGAAAAGCACAAATGATAAAAGTGTTGTAATAATTTCCATGCAAAATAACAATAGAGAACACCTCCCTCAATAGCTTTTCTTTTTCATTAACTCTTGACTCCAAATGGAACTTCCCAACAGAAACAACACATCCTGAATCTAACTTCCTAAGAAACAGCTCTTCACCACACCTGAGGAACCAAATGGGTAACATTTAAGAAAGCATTCCAAAAAATATAAGCTCCGTTTGTATACAAGGAGTGGGAACCATAACTTCTAAGACACGTTTACATTGAAGAAATGTCTGGAATGTGAGAGACTCCAAATAAAAACTTGGGAGAAGGAGTTAAAGATGAGAACCTGGAATCAAAAAAAAAAAAAAGTTAGAAAGAAAAGAAAAAAGAAAAGGGCATTATCCTGGGGAACTTGAATACTGAGAATATTTAAAATAAAAATGGCTCTTGATCTGTAGTGGTTTGGTTAGATTTGGTGCACATAGATTCATGTGTTTGAATGCTTGGCCTACAAGAAATAACACTAGGAAGAAATGTGCTCTTGTTGGAGGAAGTATGTCACTGTGGGGAGGGCTTTGAGGTTCTATACTTAAACTCCACCCAGAAAAGGAGAGATAAACACTCTTCCTGGCTGCCTTCAAGTCAAGATGTAGAACTCTCAACTCCTTCTCCAGTACCCTGTCTGCTTGCATACTGCCATGCTTCTTGCATGATAATGGACTGAACCTCTGCAACTGTAAGCCAGCCTCAATTAAATGTTATCCTTATAAAAGTTCCCTTGGTCATGGTGTCTCTTCACAACAATAAAACAAAGGCACTGTGTCTTAACGAATTACCACAATGAAACATCTACTTAATTTATGGTAAATCCTGGCTTAGAAACAGTGCACACTGTAGAGTATAGACACTGTGCCTGTGTAGTTATATGGCTCACTGGGAGCAGAGGTTTTCTACTGATGCTTAGCATTGCTTAAGAGGGTCAGACCACATATTGGTAATCCAGGAAAAAAGCAAAATTTACAACTACAAGTATGATTTCTAGGGCTCAGAGTATAGCTCAGTTCTTAGAGTTCTTGCTTAGTATATGAATCCCTGAGATCAATGCACAGTGTTTCATGAAACCCCAGCAATAGTAGTATTTGGAAAGCAAGAGGATCAGATGTGAAAGATCCTTCTTGGCTACATAGTGAGTTTGAGGCCAATCTGTGATATAGGAGATCTAGTCGCAAGCAAGCAGAGACAAAGTATGACTAAATACCACTTTTATATCACAGTAAAGTAGCACAACTGTAAGTCAGACTATCACGTTGGGAGCTGCCTGTTCTCACACACATATTTGAACAGTATTAAGACTGAGATTAAGAACAATATCATTTAATTGGGGTAGGAAGCACGGCAGTGTGCAGACAGACATGATGCAGAAGGAGACAAGAGCTCTATATCTTGATCCAAAGGCAATCAGAAGCAGACAGACTCTTCTGCACTGGGTAGAGCCTGAGCATAGGAGGAGCTCTCCAAAGTGCACCCTTACATTGGTAAACTTCCACCAACAAAACCACACCTCCTAAAAGTGCCAATCCCTATGGACCAAGCATATTCAAACCACCAGACATGGTATAAATATCTATAAATTTTAACATCCCCAAAGATTAACTTCTGAGTTCTCAGAGTTGCCTGGTGGTCATGTTAATTTGTAGGAGAAGACATGATTTCTCTATGTTATTGAGTGGGAGGGGAGTCTTACTGATGAAGAAAGAACACATTAGTCTGTTTTCCCTAGGTATATTGTTTCATTGAAGTCAGAGACTGAAGTTGACGCTAACATATTGCTTGTAGTAGAAAGAGTATTGCAACTGGGTACCCTCCTGGTTTGTTTAAACTCTGAGCCTAATTATGTTGGATGGTGGAGTGATGGAACAAAATAAATGAGAATGCAAACAAAACAGCTGATCTACCTTCTATGTCCTTCACAATTTATACCCATTTCCAACTAAGTAAAACCCAATACTTAATAACAATAACCCTCCAATTGGCCCTCATTTTGAAGCTCTTCTGGTCTTTCAATGGGATTGATTTTCATCATACCCAAGCTACATTTGACAGCCAGTGTGTTCTTAGCAGCAATGCCTACACTGTTTTGCCTATAGCTCATCCACTCTGATCCTTTAAAGATGTTTGTACAAACAGAAATGTGCCTGTTGTCAATAGCATAAGCTGAGCCATGCATCTGTAAACAACATGAAAAATGAGTGCTATCCTACTTTTCAAAACATAATAATGCATACATGCCAGGACTTTTGCTTAAGCCTCATAAATGAAGGCAAACATACTCAGGGAGAAAGAATAGGAAGGCACTGGGTCTTAACCATATATTTACTCTGTAGAGTGTCCCTCCCCAACTCATCCAATCCCTGAGCATCTCACGTCCAAGCTTTTTACATGCTCCCTCCCCATCTGCCCATCCTTAGAACTGAATTTACCTTCCTGGAAAAACATTTTTTCATTAGGCTCAATATAAACATCTTGATTTTAGAACTTCCTACATAGTTGATTTCCATTTCTAAAATAATCATACATGTGAAGCTTGTATGATTATGGTGGAATTTTCTAAAAGAAAAAAAAATCTGTTTTTAAACTATACAGCAACCATATCAACATAATTGATTCACCTATCAAGAAAAACACTAAAATAATAGTGACTGAGATGGAGAGATGGAAGTTTCCTTTGTTTTCCAAGCTGGAGCAAGTAATCCTAGGTTGGTGTAGCAACTCAATTAAATGGGCAAAGATACACACTGCTTCTATATTTCCCTGTCACTATCTCTACACGGGACCATGTACTAATGTCCCGAGTATGGAGAATGGAACTCCAGTCATTGCACATGTTTTAAATAAGCATTAAGAAGGAAATAAAAAGAAATGTTCTCTCTCTGCTTTTTCTCTGTGATATCACATATGAAAAGAAGGCCGGAAAATATTTTACAGCAATATACCAGCCAAAAACCAGAGCTCATTTGCCTAAAAGGGAGCCACTGGCAGGCATGAAATTCTTACCACTACATGTTTCTTAAATTACTTTGTGTAAATGACCATATTCCATGCAGTCAATGTTAGACATCATCAGAGGTGGCCAGTACCTTTCTCTGTGCTAGCTCCATTAGATGTATAGTTTTAATCTCCCTATGAACAACAAAAATCTTTGTAGTACTTTTCTTTTTTTATTATTTACTTACTTTACATCCTGTTCACAGATTTCCCTCCTCCCTCTCCTCCAAGTCCTTCCATCTCCCCTCCCCTTCCCCCATAAGCCCTCCTTTTCTCTACAAAATAGGGGAGGCCTCCCATGGACATCAACCACCTGTATCTATCCCATTGCACAGTGTGACTAGGCACTTCTTCTCCTATTAAAGGTAAACAATGTAGTCCAGTTAGAGGAAAGGGATCCAAAGGCAGGAAACAGAGTCAGAGGCAGTCCTGCTCCTTCTGTTATGAGTCTCACATGAAGACCAAGCTACACATCTGTCATATATGTATAGGAGGCCTAGGCCTGGCCCATGTTTGCTCACTGGTTGGTGGTTCAATCTCTATGAGCCCCAGTGGGGCCAGATTGATTCTGTAGGTTTTCTGTGGTATCCTGGACCTCTCTGGTTCCATCAATCTTTCATCCCCCACTTCCACAGGATTCACCAAGTTCTGCCTAGTGTTTGGCTATTAGTCTCTGCATCTGTTTCCATCAGTTGTTAGGTTAGGAAAAGCCTCTCATATGGCAGTTATGCTAGGCTCCTGTCTGCAAGTGTAGCAGAACATTATTAATAGTGCCAGGGATGGGCTTCCTCCCATCATGGGTCTAACATTGGGCCAGTCATTCATTGGCCATTCTCTCAATTTCTACTACAACTTTATCTCTGCACATCTTGTAGGCAGGATAAATTATGGGTTAAAGGTTTTTGTGGCTTGGTTGGTGTCCCCATTTCTCACTGGAAGTCTTGCCTGGTTATAGGAAGTGGCCAATTCAGGATCCATATCCCCTATTTCTAGTAGTCTTAGCTAGTGTCACCCTAATAGATTCCTGGGAGTTTCCATTGTCCTAGGTTTCTAGCTCATCCCAGAGATGCCCCTCGACACACCTATTCCAGTTCTTTCTCCCTCCATCCTCCCCACACTTGATCTCTCATGTTCCCCATACCAACTTGCCTCCTACCCAGTACCCTCTCTCCAACTACCACTTATGTCTATTTTATTTCCCCTTCTCAGGGAGATTCAAGCATCCTCCTTTGGGCCTGCCTTGTTACTTAGCTTCTTTGGGTCTGTAGATTGTAACATGGTTATCCTGTATTTTATGGCTAATATCAACTTATAAGTGAGTACATACTGTACACATCTTTCTGGGTCTGGATTACCTCACTCAAGAAGATCTTTTGTAGTTCCATCCATTTGCCTACAAAATTCACAATGACATTGTTTTTAATAGCTGAGTAATATTCCATTGTGCAAATATACCACAATTTCTTTATCCATTCTTTGGTTAAGGCATATCTAGGTTGTTTTCAGTTTCTGGTATTACAAATAAAGTTGCTGTCAACATAGTTGAGTGACTATTCTTGTGGTATAGTGAAGTATTTGGGGGGTATATCCCCTGGAGTCGGTATAGCTGAGTCTTGAGGTAGAACTATTCCCAATTTTCTGAGAAACTGTCAAATTGATTTCCAAAGTGGTTGTGCAAGTTTGCACTTCAACCAGCAACGGAAGAGTGTTCCCCTTGCTCCACATCCTTGCCAGCATGGGCTGTCCCTTGAGTTTTTTACCTTAGCCATTCTAAGGGGTATAAGATGGAATCTCAGAGTTGTTCTGATTTGTATTTTCCTGATAACTAAGGATGTTGAACATTTAAGTGATTCCCAGTCATTAGAGAGACCTTTGTTGAGAATTCTCTAATTAGATCTCTACTCCATTTTTAAGTGTGTTATATGGTTTATTGATCTCTAATTTTTTGTGTTCTTTATATATTTTGGATATCAGCACCTCCTATCAAATGTAAAGTTAGTAAAGATCTTTTCCTATTTTGTAAGCTGTCATTTTATCCTATTTACAATGTCCTTTACCTTTCAGAAGCGTTTCAGTTTCAGGAGGTCCCATTTATTAATTACTTACCTTATGCCTGAACTTTTGGTGTTCTGATCAGCAAGTTTTCTCCTATGTCAATAGGATATTCAAGGATATTCCCTATTTTGTCTTCTATGAAATTTAGTGTATCTGATTTTATGTTGAAGTCTTTGAACCACTTGGACTTGAGTTTTGTGCAGGGTGAGATACATGGATCTATCTGCATTCTTTCCTTGCAGACAACCAGATAGACCAGTACCATTTGTTGAGGACACTTTTTTTTTTTACATTGTATACTTTTGGCTTCTTTGTCAAAAATCAAGTGTCCATAGGTGTGTGGGTTTAGTTCTGGGTCTTCAATTTGATTCCAAAGATCAACCTGTCTGTTTTTATACCAATGCCATGTGGGTTTTATTACTATTTCTCTGTAATACAGCTTGAAATGAAGGATGATGATACCTCCAGAATTTCTTTTGTTCTGATATCTATCTTCTTCAATTTCTTTCTTCAAACATTTGAAGTTTTTTTTTGTATAGGTCTTTCACTTAAGTTTTTCTCCATTTAGTTTGATGTTGGCTATTTGGTTAGTATTATTATCAATCTTGTTTTACAAATGTATACTCAACCAATGGACTGAAGTCAGAGACCCTGTGGTTGAACTAGGGAAAGGCTGGAAGAAGTTGAGGATGAAGGCAACCCCATATGAAGACCTGCAGTCTCAATTAACCTGGACCTCTGAGATCTTTCAGACACTGAGCCACCAACCAGGCAGCATGCACAAGCTGGTTTGAAGCCCCGACACATATACAGCAGGAAGACTGCCTGGTCTGCCCTCAGTGAGAAAAAGCACACCTAACCCTTGAGAGACTTGAGGCCCCAGGGAGTGAGGAGGCCTGATGGGGTGAGGAGGAGTGGGGTCAGAGGAGGGGACATTCTCTTGGAGACAGGGGAGGAGGAATGGGATGAGGAACTTTCAGAGGGCAGGCCAGAAGGGGGTTAATGACTGGACTATAAAAAAAAGATTAAAGATAATTTTTTGAAAAGACCTAGAGAAGTGAAGTAAGTTTTCAAAGGTCATGCAAGCAGCTTTTAAGTGACAACATTAAACATAAGCATGGTCCACGGGAGTCCAGAAAGTGAGGGTCATTCTGCCATTTATATTCACCTCACCAAGATGTACTGTATATACAACAATGGTGCTCAAGTCAGCTGAGACTGATATAACTAGACAACATCCTACAGGATACCAAAGTATATCAGCTGGCAATTATGGCACTTCTTAATGAGCATACTGCCCTCATATTTACCTGTGGGAAAAGGGGCTGCAGTGGAGGAGTCCTGGAGGCTTCCAGGCTGCAGGTCCCACATGCAGGACAAAGTCTAAGGTTCCAGAGGCTGGAAGCTTTGGCGATGGCAGGCCCCAATGATGCGAGGAAGTCCTTGGTTCCAAAAGGGTTTATTTTCATGGTGGGTGGTGGATGGATCTGGATGTACCCCACCCCTGAAAATCAGGGCAGACCTGAGTTAAATAGGGAGGGAGAAAGGGCGAGATACTGGTTAAGGTTTAATTGGCTCTGCCCTCTGACCTTCATTAGTGTGTAAATCTCTCTAGAGCCTGAAGCCTGTAATCACACCCTCTAGCTGTGCACTTTGGGAGGGGCTGTAATGGCCTACGTGACTGAACAATGTAGGTCCATGGAGATTAGACTGCTTGTCAGGACCCTGGGTTCTGGGGACATGGCCGAACTCCTGCTGTTTCTCCCTTGGAGTCTCGGGGTTCCAGGCCCATGCCCAGTCAAGAACCAGGATACCCTTATGCCGTCCCACATTTACCCAACAGTGATGTCTGAGAACAGCTGTAATTTATATATCAAAATGAAATGAAACTTAACAATAAAAATTAGTACTCTCACTGGCTATCCCTGTCTTCCTGACAGAACAGGTAGGAGGCACTTAGGTCCCTGGGGGAGATTCTTAAGCTTCCTCAAGGTTTAAACACTGCTGTGTTTTACTAGAGACTTATACTCAGGCGAATCACTACCCCATTTCCCTTCTCTGCCACCTTGACAAACTGTGCATGGCAGACATAGTAAAATCGCTGCATCGTATTCCACTAAATAGATGCCTTCTACCACAGTTAATACTTAGCTTGCTTCTACTATTCCATATTCTTAGTAGCTTGATATATATTAAGCACAAATAATACAGTATCGCTCAATGTTCTTCTTGTACCATTTCACTGCTTCATGAGGTTAGGCATCTAGCTTCTGTTAAATGCCTTCCCAGAGGGTTTTCTGATTGCCATGCTGCCCTTTGAACATCCCAGTTTAATTAACATTCAAAAAAAAAGTCAGCAATGTACCAGACACTGTTCCTCCTTGGAGATGTTGTAGAGAACAAGGGAATGTGGACTCTGCTCTCGAGGAACTTGAATTAGAGAGACAGATACAGATGGAACCTAAATTGCTGGTGGAAGTGCATACAGAGTACACACAATAAATAAATAAATAATAAATAAATAAATAATAAATAAATAAATAAATAAATGCATTCAACTCAGCTTGGCATCAAGTGCCTAGAAAAGGGTAACATAAACAGACACAGTTGCAAACACACACACATACACACACACACACACACACACACACACACTCATATAAAGATAGACTATGCTCCCAGTTTTTCTCCACTATTATTCTTAATTCCACATTCTTCTTTCACAGGGTAAGGAGTCCTTGACAAGAACAAGAAAACAGAAACAGAAGAATCGGCTCTCTAGCTCTAGATCCCTCAAATTCACAGAAATTCTGGGACATTAATTTATGGATTTCCAACAGAAAGGAATCGTAGCATATTTATTCCACTACTAGAGACAGGCAGATGAGAAGAACATCTTTAAAATCAAGTCTGGAATCTGTTATTCCCAGGTAGAAAGAAAGCTATAGAAGCAGAGTCAAATTAGACGAATCTGACTAGGTGAGGGGATACACACCCGTAATCCCAGTACCTGGGTGGTGGAAGCAAAAGGATCAAGAGTTTGAGGCCAGCCTGGTCTACATAGCAAAACTTGAACTCAATGTCCCACTAATCCATCCCCAATGTGAAGAGTCTGATCAGAATCAACCACAGGAAAAATAAATAAGTCTTTTCCACTTTGAAGCAAATAAAATGAAGAAATGTGAAAATGACCTCCAAACTAACGTAACACTGCTACAATGCTAACCAACAGATGGATAGAAAATTTTAAACCTGATTTTAATTCAGGTCTAGTCTGGGAAGAGGAGTTTCCTGAACTATAGTGAAATGAAAATGCCCTTAAAAGAACAGAAATAAAATGTTTGTGTATTCTAGTTGGAAATAAAGCTGAAGACACTCAGGTGTGTGGAGGGTCCCATGTTAGTTTGACCTGTTCTCAGTACTGAATCCAGGTGATCCTAGATTCTGTTTGCTGGATAATGCACTTAGGTTACTGCACCTGAATGACTGTCATCACATTTAAGACATCACTACTTTGTGAATATTGTAAAAGAATAAAATATCTAAGTTTCCAGTATATACAGGTTACGTGCGTGTGTGTGTGTGTGTGTGTGTTGTGTGTGTGTGTATGTGTGTGTGTGTAATTTCTTGCCATCTTCTTTTAAAGAATGGTACAAATACATGTCTTACTTTAAAATATGTCACATAATCCTGTCAACTCCTATACACACATTACAAAAAATAAATTATAAGAAATAAATTTTAAGATCTACTATAATGGAAGACAGTTTACTCCCTAACAAAGCAGTGAGAGAAAACTTACAATTTATTCCACCATTGACATAATTTAAAAGGTCAAAGGTCTAGACAATTTCTCAGCAGTTGAAGCCAACTTTAATCAGAGGTCTTGGAACAATAAGATACAGCAGAAATGATCTTAGAGAGCTCAAGGGATTTTAGCTATCTTGTTCTTCAACAGTGTTTAATTGGTGTGTTTATAAGCTCAGATTTTAAGAAGTTAGTATTAGTTTTGAGGTAACAGAAGAATTTGAAAGACACATTCAAGGCTGAGTGTTGGGAGAAGAGAGTAGAAGTATCTTCCCTGGATGGAGAGAAATAAGAGGTTTTTAATTATGAGAGTTGATAATATCCTGGTTTCCTGTAGCTGCTATTACCATAAACCAGGGAGTTTAACTTAATAAAAATGTGAAATGGAATACCTCTGGAAGTTGGAAATCCACACAGAATCTCACCGAGCTAAAATCAAGGTGCTACCAGGTCAAAGTTGAATTCTTGAAGAAGCTCTGTAACATCTGTTTCCTTTCTTCTTTCCAGCTTCTAGAGAATGCTAGAACTGCCTGTGATCCCTCCTCTATTCTTAGAGGCATCTTAGTGTGCCTCTCATGGTGTGACATCCATCCCTGATGTGCCTGTTTGAAGGACCTGTGTGATCAATCCAAGACAGTCTTCCCACCTCAATGCTCTTCTCAGGCACATCTGCAAAGGCTCTTTGCCATATGAGGCAGCACTCCAGGTGGCGAGGATAAGATGGGGTCATGTGTGAGAAACCACAAATCAATTCCGCTGACATGAATACTCTTTGCAGCAACACAAGACTGCTTACAAGCTTATAGTCACTCAAGAAACCAACTGCTACACCAGAGATCCTGGTCCTCCATCACCATCACTCAATGAGGATGGCTGGTTGTGTCTCTATCAGTAGTTTAGTCCTGCTCTGCTGAGTCATTATGAGGGTATGCCAGCCATTATAGCCAGAATCAGTTGTTATACAATGTAGATTAAACTATCCTTCAATAAAGCAGCCTCCAGGAGGAAAATTATAGCGATGCTAAGAAGCAAGGAAAAAGTTACGCCTCCGATTTCAGCTTTATTATATTTTCCATTCTCACTACTGCATTTTGTTTGGAAAAAAGAGGTTTTTAATCAGCCTGCATCTACTGGCTTCTTTGCAAACCAAACAAAACTGTTTTTTCCTTTGTAAAATCAAGTCTAATAAAATTACTCTGTGAATCCACTCTTCAGGGAGAAGGTATTTCAAAGCTGGAAAAAGAATAAGTCTCTCAGCCCAAGTAAATGTTCACAGGAGAAAAGATGGGTCACCTTTTGAGATAAGACTTTAGAAATATTTCAATCATGTAGGATATTGAGTAGTAAATGATGTTAGTGATTCATAAAAATTCCCAGCCATATGTGAATCAAAATCATAAGCTAAGTTAAGATGTCGAAGAGGGAACCACTCTGCACTTCCACTTTAAAGGACTTGATGCCAATTGCTTGGTGAATTTGGTGAGCTCTCTAACACTAAGTCTTACCCAAACTCAAAATTAATCCAGAAACAAACAAACAAAAATAACATAGAGAGTGTAGATTGATCACAGCCCTGGAAAAAGCAACTCAGCAAGCAGCACTCCCAGAGCATGATGGTCTTAAAAAGACGTCATATTCACCAGAGATGAGTGTGGAGAACCACTGCTTGTCAAGGTAGCCATAACATATACCACAGATAGAATAGGGGAACCTGGAAATTTATTTCCTCAGTTTTGAGGACTGTATGTCTAAAATAAGGTGTTGATAGGTATTTTCCATACCTCCCTGCTTCATTTTGTTCCTGGAATTCTGAGACAAAAAGTGGGAGCTCCAGGAGTCCCAAATGAGGAGGCATGGACAACTATCTCAATATGCTAATTAAAGAGGTAGGTAATGGCGAAAAGCAGAAAAGATTTAATCAATATGTACATTGTGAAGAAAGAACTACCCTACCCCAGCCCCTACAGTCTATCTTTATGTCACAGACACAAGCTTTATGTTTAAATAAGGAGACACAGGACAAGAGACACGCATTGCTATTAGTCTTGGTCAAAGTGTTTTATTATCAACTATTATCAACTATTGTCAACTATTATCTCATCTCTGATTCTGCAAGACAGCATTAAAAAGTTCTTACTGCTTAAAGGGAGCAGCCTGGTTCCTGTTAGAGAATGTCCCTGCCCTACAGTGCAGCCCTGCTAGCATAGAGAATTGCCCTTATAGGGGCAGAGGTGGGGCTGGGGCTGGGGGGGAATGTTGCTGGGATCCAAGGTGACTATAGGTTTAGGATAATGGTTCATCTTGTGGCTTTATCCCTGAAGGGTAATCAGGTAGGTTAATATCATGCCATGTGTTGCTAGTTTAATGACTCTTTGACTTATTAATGCAACTCTGATATGAAGTCAAACAGGAATCTAACCAAACTAAAGAATGTAGATACAAAATAAAGGCAGAGATGCCAGAAATCCTGGCTCCTGGTTACATTATAGGCCAAGAGAGGAATCAATGCTTTCTAGCAATAAACAGTGTGAAGTGTCTATTAGCATTCTCCGACAAAGAGAGCATGCTCAAAGACTAGGTTTCCTGACTCCCATTATTTTTTTCCTTACAACGGCCTGCATCCTCTGCCAGGGGAGTAAAGATGAACTCAATCACAGCACTGTTGCTCACAGACAACGAAAAATGAACCAGGCCAGCAAGATTTCTGCCACCATACAATAAACCAGCCATTTTTCCTTTATGCCTCCTGGATTTCTCAGGTGACTTTTAAAATCCTCTGCCACACTAAGGTGCAAACACCTTTTAGAAACTTCAATACTTTTGGGGATTTTAACAGCTCTGCTTATGCTACAGTCTTGAGAAGTCTGTGAGGAGCTTTAGCTGGGAAGGGACAGGATCAGCTACCACGCGTGACTAAGCACCATTGTGCACAAAAGATTAAAGGGAAGCAAGAAAGCTTAAGGACGATCAACTTGAAAATGAGGCAGTGGAGCAGGCTCAGAAACGTGATGTCACCTACCACACCAGGGACAGTTAGATGGAGAGAAATACGTGGCTGAGCTCTGTCTGCACAATTACACTCAATTGTACTGAGTGATTAGTTGAACAGAGGTGAGAGTTAATGAGTTACTCTTTGTGTTGGGCAAGAAGAAACCATAATTTACTAAAAATGAATAAAGAAAAGTTACTTTGAGGAAGATATATTATGGGTTCATATTTAGACCAAGTAGGAAAAATGAAAATAATGTATATTAGGTATTTGAATAGATAACTCGGGAACTAATCAAGAGCAGGGAACATAGATATAGATTAATCACCTAAGGGGCACAATTAGACACATAAAAATATATTAGAAATAAAGTACCCAAGGGGAATGCACATTGTAAGAAAGCACAAAAATAATGCAAAAGTAGTGGCAAGTATTCTTAAACATAAGACCTCCACACCAAACTTCCTCAAGTAATGGCAAACAGAAGTGAATAAAGTGAGGGGAAAACAAAGGTCCCAATATCCCCCTGTAAAAACACTGGCCCAGTGACCTGCCATACCTTTTACAGGCTCTCTGAAGTCCCAACAACACCAACTAGGGCCAAGCTTCAACATATAAGCCCTTTCTGTGCTATTTAATATCTGAGCAGTCACATTCAGCCATTGCAAGGAATTTCTCATTTTTTGATGCAGCCTGTATGTAGTTTCCTATTGGAAAATGTGTTGGTCAGAGTGTTACAGCCTCCTAATCCTTTGCAACATTCAAATATTTATTAATAGTCCATGGGGTTTATAGTTCCTATGCATATTGTTTAATGTTGACTCTGTGTCTTGTGAGCCTTAGTCTTTAGAACTGCAGAATCATCCTGGATATTGTAAAAGACGATTTGTTATAACAGTTCTGACCAGTAAGGGTGTCAGAAAATTTAGTTGATATCTAAAGTCCTTCGAAACTTTCAGGATTTAGCTTAATCTGACTGTCTTAATAGTTCAGGTCTTTTCATGTTTCCTTATCCCTAGAGCACAGTTGAGGTTGTAAATCCACTCATTTTCTATCTGTCCTTGCTGCTTTCTTTATTACTTTTTCTTTCAGAGAATACAAATTCAGAAGCCTTCCACCTTCATTCTCTCCCTTTCTGAAGATTGACAAGAAACAGTGGTGATGCTGTCTTTTGCCAGAGGGCTCATATAAAACAAATAAAAGCAGACACCACATCAGTTTTATGAAATACCAGCAATAGAAGTTTCCTTATCCTTAATGCTCCATAAGAGAAAAACAATTTTGACACATCTCAATGTACAAGAAAAAACAAGCTGCCTTCATACATCAAAGATATTGCATTTCCCAATGTCCTTATTAGCACATTTTTTATTTTTGGTTAAGATATTAATGAGTGCTTGTGAAATTCTGACCTCTGTTTTCTTACCTGTTATCTGTTTTTTTGTTTTGTTTTGGTTTTGTTTTTTACCTTCTTGAGAATTTGTAAGTCCTGTGAGGGAGAGAAAATTTGAAGAGATTGTGGAATAAAGTCAGGTCATGTTCAGATTTATCTCATCTTCATTTGCCAAGGAAATATTGGAGCCCCTGAAGATCAGCTGACCCTGTGCTACTCCTCCTTTTACACCTCTCCCTTGGTGACATCGTTCAATGTTGTAAGTTGAATGAAATCTCCCAACTCCAGGCCCTGGCACAAAAGGGATTTGAAAACCCTTCCACTCAAAACCTCTAGAAATACCTGATAGCATGTGCAAAAATAATTTTCAGCATATGTTCAAAAAGAGACAGAGGATGCCAAAAATTGAGAGCAAAATAGGTCTGCATGATTATATGTCAGAAAATAAGCCAATGATTATTAAAAAGCATCCAAAAATAATCTCTGGCAGGAGACATAAGAAAAACTTTTCAAATGCATGGTGAAAATTTGGCAAGATAATGAGATGAGGTTGATGTGTACACAACACAAAGGAAATCACTGACATGCCCCACTGGAAGTTAATGGGTCAAAGGAAATCGATGATACACCCCACTGGAGGCTGATGGGTTAAACTGACAAATCAGAACAGAAACAACAACCCAAGCACTGAGTGATCAGCTCAGCGTATATTCCCACATCCGACAGTCAAATAATACAGTTTAGGTCAACTTAATGTTTAAAAAAACTCGACTATTTGCTTCAAACTAACTTTCCATAATTATGGAACTATTGATGAAAACCAAACCATGGCACCACAGAACATGCAAATAACCTACCATGTGGCTACAATGTGAAATATAAAGGACATATGATGGAAACATAGATGTTTACAATTGGAAGGCAGTGCACACCAGATATGATGGGACAGATTAGAATCTCTGATAACATACAGGAATGTCGAAACCGAGTGCTACTTAACTCCTATTAATGTTAAGAAAGCACTGAAAGCAAATAAGCTTATCCCATAAATGAATATGCTTACAGGAAGATGACAATCAAAGCCAAAGTATAAAATGGATCATCAATCTCTGTCCATATTCACTCACACACTAAAGCTAACAGCAATCCTTGACTTTTATTTTCCTTCACGTCTGATATTTAATGCACCACTAGGTTAATTGGTTCTTTCTCTAAAACACATCTGACTTCCATCTATCTTCACACCTACCACCTAGATGAACTTTCTCTACCACTCAAGAGAACCTCAATAATAATCTATTTTATCTGTAAAATCCATTCACCACATAGATGCCAGGCTAATTTGTTTCTGTTGTAAACCAAAACAGGGGCCATTTCTACTCTAATCCTTACAATAATTTTCATGTTATCATTTTTCAAAAGTCAAAGTTTTTGGCCATTGTCTACAAATCCCTACTGATCCAACTTCGTTCTGACTCCCAGACTTGAGACTCTTTTATCGTTCCCTGGTCACTGTGGCCTTCTCTCGGTTCTTAGACTGCTGTAAGCCTTTTCCCCTTTTGAGACTTCAACATAGTTTTATGCTCTGTCTGTCCAGAATGTTCAGGTTTCTGCTGAAATGCCAACCTCACTAACCACTTTCAGAAATAACCTCTCTATTCAATCACTCCGTCTTGTTATTTTCTTCTACCTCCCTCAAAGCATTAATCATGATTGGAAGTCTCATTATTTATTGATGTGCTGGCTTACTTTCACTTGACCAACTAGCAGGTAGGCTCGGAGATTAGAAAATTTCTCTGTCTTATTCATTGCTGAATCTCTTATACCTCACACATTAACTCTCATACAGAAGAGCTCAGTGAGTATCGTTGAACAAACAAATGAACTTAAACCTACTTCTATTCACAACATGACCTACAACCCACAAGATTATGACAATTGGTCTGTAATTAGTAATTGTGTGTGCATGTGTGTGAATATTTGTGTTTACATAGGTGTGCATATATGTGAACTCATGTGAAGATCAGAGGACAGTGTCTTGTGTTTGTCCTTGGGCACCATTCATATTAGGTTTCAAGAATGGTCCCTCACTGGCCTGGAGACTGCCAAATAGGCTAGCTAGGCAGCACACCCCAGGGATTTATCCATCTCTATGCCTGCACCCCTAGCACTGCGGTTACAAGCACACTACACCATGCCTGGTTTTCCTTAAATGTGTGTTCTATAGATCAAGCTCAGATCCTCATGCTTACATAGCAAGTACTTTACCAACTCAGGCATCCCTGGCACTCGAGTCATTTCAAGCATAGTCTTTCATCACAGATGGTTTGAAAAACACTAATCTAAAACAATAACTGGACTAGAGATTGGCTCTATCTGCTTTTTCATTTTTAAACTTATTAAATATTCAATAAATTTCTGATTGTCAAATACACAGCAGCCCCTGAGTTCAACTACAGATGAACAAGACATACACTATGTCCTCAAGAATTTTCCTAACTCTTGAGGGAAAACAGGTCCTCCATGATTATAATACAGTAGGACAGAATCATGTAATAAGAACCATGATGAAAAGAAGAAAAAACATCCCACACTCATTAGAAAGATCACTGTGGAGGAGAGGTGATGCTTAAAGGAAAGGAAGTTGCCAGATAAACAAAGGAGGAAAGAAAGAAAAAGAAAAAGAAAATCAAGAACACCATGCATTTTGGAGTGTACATGGCATTAGAATCTCCAGTAGAGAATGATGTAGAAAATAAGGCTAGAGAAACACTTTAGTACTGCGTTTTATTGTAAGAACATATACTACCTATCAGCCTTTGCTCCAAAATTACAATTCTTCCCACACTGACCATGCTCCATTTGGGACTATGAAATCTCAGCAGATGCCTTAAAATCTTCATGGAATTAGTTAGCCTCTACCTTGAACATTAGTTAACTTAGCCGCATTCCTTCTACCATGAACCTAGAAGGTCCCAGTTATGACTGTGTACCAAATAGTTGGAGTCTTAGAGTGGGAACTTGTGCAGCAAAGGTACAACCAACCCTCAGTGTACATGGAACCAAATTGGCAAATATACTTTGGGCACTGTAATCTGCTAATGCAATTCACCACATGGAGATGTAGGCTAAACTCACTGTCCCCTAGCCCATCTTGGCAGATGGCTGAAAAACATGGTGTAAGGATCTTATATCTAGGGACAGATATTGTCCATGAGTGCCATTTTCTGGTCTTTATACCACAGCTTCTAAAATGTGGTTACCCTCCTCAACTGATGGTTCCATTCTAGGTAGAAAAGTAGAGGTCTGTGACTTGCAGGTTATTATAAGGTATCCTGTTGTGCTTTTGCAAGTCAGTATGGGAGGATGCTAGTCCCCAGCCATGGAAATCTGAATGAATGTACATCACAGCACTGAGTGAGAGACACGTTAAAGTAGAAATTGACAGGAACTCTGCACAGAAATAAGGCCAATCCAAAGCTTTTCTAGATGAAACTCAAACTAATGTTCTGAAAAGTGACTGGTGTGCCAACAGAAGATCTGGGACACACAAATCTGAGAATATATACATGCCATCGAGATTTCCTGTCACTTTTTTGTGTCTCTAGAGACATGGCACATGTTCACTATTTCACCATTAATGGTATCCTTTTCCTGTTCCAATCTAAAGTGGGAGGTGCTTGTTCTTTCACGTATAATTTCATCCATTCCAAATCCGCAATCTCACGGTTCATAAGCTCCTCGCCCTGTTCTTTTGAAGAGCAACAGTCCTTTGATGCTCCTGTTGTTTCTCGGTGTCAGCATTAGGTCTTATTCATATCTGAAAATCAGAGATGTTTCCCAAATCTGCACTCCGGCAGTTCTCAAGATTTTTATACCCAGTAAAATAAACTGAATGTCTATCCATACATCTAAAATGTTGATGTATTGAAACGCTACTCCTCATGTGACAGAGTTAACAAATTGAGTCTTTGGGGTGTAATTAGGTCATAAAGGTGTATTCCCATAGGTAGGATCACAATCCTCAAAGAAAACCCAGGAAAGCTTGCTTCCCTTCTCTGCTCTCCACCCTGCAAAGATACAACAGGAAGGATGCAGCCTGATGCACAAAAGAACCTTTTCCAAAACCACTGCAATAGCTTGCAACATTAGTCTTACACTGACAGAATTATGAGAAGCAAAGTTCTCATGTCTGTTAACCGTATGGTCTACTGTAATTTGTTATATTTACACCAAACCGACAAGAGACACACAAATTCATTAATGGCATTTGTCAAAATTTCCTGCACACCATAAACCTTCCCTCTCTAGCATCCCTGAAAGTGACACTGGTGTGTGTGTGGAAAAGAAAAACTACATCAGGTGATTTTCATAGCTTGAAGATTCCCGGATGCCCAGGGACTCTATAACATCCTGTTCTGTGTTCTTCATTTAGTGACTAGAAAAAGAGAATGCCATTTGTCATTACTTCAGTCACACTATGTTCTTTAAGGTAAAATTTTCTTGTGTTCATCTATGCATTTAATTATGGTATATTGATTTTACATATTATTTCTTGATGGACATATTGTAGAAACATTTTTATAGATTATATTAGAAGAATCATGGTTTTAAACAGAGCCCTGAAACCAAGTGGTTCTAGGTCCTCAAACTCCTTTCCATCCTTCCTTGTAGCTCCTACATTTTTGCTACCATCAAAGAGTAAACTACCTTTCTTTGTGCCAGAAAATAACAAGGATCTTCTTAAAGGATGAAGTTTAAAGATGAAGATAGAAACGTAACATCACAGATCCATGGAGAGCAATCCAGAGTCCTACATTATCTGCGTAACAGATATCTGTTCCCATCAAGTTTTTCACTGTAGAAATATTTTTCATGTAAATTACTGTTTGTACCGAGGAGACAAGGCCATTATCTCAGACAAGTCCTAGAAACCTAACTGGTTCACAAGTCAGAATCTCACATCAAAGACATGGAATCACACAGACTCACTTTGCTCTAATAAACAAAGATTTAAATTGTTCACAGTTATTTTGTTTGCTGTATTTTGTGAAATTCAATATCCAATGGGAAGGAACAGAGATCAATAACATTCATTCCTGAGTAAAGGAAGTTGCTGTCAGCATTAAATAAATGTATTTTTACGGCCTAGTAGAAAGCTCCATGGTGGAAACACTTGCCTAACATACTCAAGGATCTAGGTTCAGCTTCCACTACCACAAAATGGGTAATTTTATCCATCTTAATATATGAAAATACCAGTGTCACTATTGCCTTCAAATATTTTATAATTCATATATCACAAGCATGGAACAAGAATTACTTTTCTTGTCTCTTCAGGGTAGTTTTTTGCTTTTTGGTTGATTGGGTTTTTCTTTTCTTTTCTTTTTTTTTTTTTTTTTTTTTGTATGTGTATTTTGTTTGTTTGTTTGGAAGCTATTTTTGTTTTCCATTTTAAAGGAAAGAAAGACTATAAAACAAAAGGGAAGGAGAAAGAAAGTGGCATTTTAGTTTAGAAATATAATATTTTAGCTTCTTTGTATATCTTGATGGCTACTCAAGGGACACTCCAGTGTCACTTAACATGCATGGCATTAGCATGGAAAAGACCGGCAGGGGACTTGCCTTTAAGCTGCATTTATATCCTGAGAACACACTTTTCACTGAAATGCTGCAATATTTGGGGGCTTGAGAATAATAGTAGGGTTTGTCTCACCCTCCCCTGATTGCCTTGATATTGCAGTACCTACAATCTGGCAATTACAGGAAAGCCTGCTGTATGCTGGGTACTGATCTGATCTCTGGTGTCACAACTATGATTCAGAACTTTATGTCTCCTCCAGTGAGCTAGTAGCAGCCGTGGAGAAGTAAGTAATTTTAAAAGAATAAAAAGATGGCCCTCAACAAAATAGATCAACAGAGGACAAGCTGAGGAGACAAAGTCAGCAGAAAGAACAAGGTGTGACAGATCTGTGTAAAGCAGTCAAGTTATAGCAACTTGGACCCACAGCTTAGACAGCAGCTGTCGGATCCATGGCCGAGACTCCAGCTGTTGTCAGAGATATGGCTTAATAATGATGCCTGGAAGAGGAAGAGCCACACCTCTTACTGAGACACCTCTGCTTCCTGTCTTTGAATCTAATACAAGGTTAGAAAAGAGCAGTTCCTGTGCTTCCCTGGCCTATTGTCTTAGAAGTTCAGAGCCTGTAAGTCAGAATCCAGAACTGTCATTAATAGGCTGGCTGAGTGATCATTGATAAGTTATTCACCTACTGTGGATTTTACCTCCCCCAGCTATAAAATTTTACCTCTCGGGGTAATACAATAGTCTCTTCTCTGTGGCTTCATTCTGCTCAGTTCCAATTATCTAGAATCCACAACTACAGTCCAAACTAAAAATGAGAAACTTCACACTCAAACACACGCGTGTACAACACAACAACACACACACCCCCTTAGGTTTTAAATTGTGTGTCTTTCTGAGTATCATGATGAAATCTCATACTACTACTTTCTATCCTACCTGGAATGTGAATTATGCCTTTGTCAATGTATTCACATTTTATATGCTACTCACTCACTAGACACCTCTGTTATGAGACTGGGATAGTATTATAGTGCCTGCGACTTGTCTACATCATAAGCCTTATTTTATCTTAGGACCTAGACATAATCGTGATGTGATTTTACATTTTCCATGAAGTGAATACATTATAATGCTATGCTCAGCATACGAGAGGCAAACTACATTCACATAACTAGTACTACACCATATTGCTATAATTGTTATATTTTGCTGTTAGTTACTGTTGATGGCTTCCAACTACGTCTAATTTATAAGTTAAAGGTAATAGTAAATATGTGTGCATAGGAAAAAAACATAACACATAGCATCTGGCGCTCACCACAGTTTCAGGGTTTCACTCAGGGTCTTGGAACATATCGTCTGTGGGATATATTGGACACAGTGCTGAGGATCAAGTGAGGTGTGTAACCAGTGCCCTGTTCTCAGCAGGCACTCAGGTACTGCTTGCTTTTTCTCCATTTCACCTCATTCCACTTCGGTGCAATGAGTATTAATAAAGAGTGAATATTTAGCATACTACCTACATCGCAGACACAGACACACACACGGACACACACACCCTGAACCTAGCTGATTTTCTGTCAAAATAGATATCCTAAGCAACCCCTCTCAATGCTGTTCTCAGTCATTTCTAGCAAGGTGACAGGTCCAGGAAGGGACACAAATCTCCTTTATCTCCAAACCATGCCAGAGATGTAGAGTTTGGCACAGACCCTGCAGCGCAGCCCCATGCAGCTACCTCTCCTGACACAGAAACAAAAGTCAAAGTGACATGCCCTCACTTTCCATTCAGAACTGATGTTATGAAATGAAAGATGTTTATTAAGCACTCCCTAAAAATACCTAAACAAATTGGTTCAGCCTATGCAATTATATTCTGAAAGTATAAGCCTTTCAGACACATTAAAATCTATTGGTCCCCAAGAAAGTATCCCCAGCCATCCTCAGCATAAATTATAAACGCTTTGCTGCTTCATGGCCTCTTTAGTTTTAGCATAATATTTCTTTCCTTTAAAAATGCAACAGATCAGAAGAGAGGTGCAACTATCATTTCAGGTTATATAAGATAAAAGAGATGCTACTAAAGAAATATAAATGCACTCAACCAAAAAAGAGGATGTAAATCTTCAGGGGATGGTCTGGGATGACCCCATGAATCTCACCAGGAGACCCAGTAATAAGCGGGAGAAGTATATAATGAATGAACAAATAGATAGGAATCAGTTACTCGAATCTAAATCGCTTGGAAAAACATCTTCCCCTGCCGCTCCTGACTTTGGCTCTCCTCGTTCCTTTAAACAAGGGCAGTGTGTATCCTGAGCTGACCTGAAAAAAATATGGAGCCTCCAGAAATCCACTCGATGAGAAATTAAGAAACATAGCTCAATATTTAGGGCTTAGATTTTTAATAAGGTAAAAATTAAGAATGTATTTAATACCACACTTCTATTTAGGACTTGTGAATTTTCCTGGAGAAAACAGTGTCCCAGAGGATGGAATAGTATGGAACAAACTCTCGAGCAAGAAAGAGTTAAGTAAACTGCTTGTTATTTGTACCCTAACATATAGTTATTATATTTAGTGTAGCTCATGCCTGTGCAATTTGCCAGTATGTCCATACACTCTCATATTTACCAGCCACCCCCCCCATTTATGAGAAGCACAATCATTCTGGCAAAAATGAAGTATATTGTCCAACTTTGTCAGATCCATCTTTGAAAAGCCCATCCTGGTTCTCACATGAAGAGAAGTGAGTCTCAGGGGGAAAGGAACTCACTGGGGACTGTATCTCTTAATCTAAGGAGAGACAAACCTTAAATCAAGTTGTTAACCCCAACCCTTGGATATTGGCTCTACACTTAGCAAGCTCCCTCAAATGTATGGTTCCCCTCTCATTTAGCCTTACTAAGTAACAATTAGCTATCAGCTTATTGGAAATTTACATAAAACAAGTTAAGTCACCTGCACACAAAAGTATAAAGAAGATATCATAAGCTACTGTTTATAATACAAATTGAAATATTTCAATGTAAGCTATACTCAAAAATTTGTGTGTATAATATGCTGCTATCCCAGTTTATAAACTGGACAAGTGAGACTCAAGCGGTAATCTCCAGCTCGGACAGCTGGTGCTGGCGGGGCAGACCAAGTACCAGCTTTCTAACCTCATGGTATATATCTTCTTACTATACTTTCTTGTCAGAGCGCCCCTCCTGGCTCTTCTACCAACATACAGTATTTAAAAACAAGATCCTGCATTCTCAATGACCAACTCATAATGTTCAATTATATCCTGAGGAAACACCCACCTGAACTTCACCTCTGCAAGAATCTACACACAGTGTAGAACTTCCAGCTGCATGAGAGACTGAGCCACACTGATATTCAAGTGCCTAGTAGTGAACACTACTATATACATATATAAAACTATAATTGATAAATACTATATATTTCAAAAGTAACAATTAGAGAGGAGTTTTAGATGTTCCCATCACAAAGAAATCATAAATGTTTGGGATGTAGGGTATGCCAGGTACCTTGATCAGATCATGATCCACTATAACATGCATTGAAAATTCATACCATATCCCATAAGTACATACAATTACTATTCATTAATTGAAAACATTTTTAGTACTTAATAACATGGAAAGTTTAGTCAGCTGTTGTATGATAAAACTTTTGATGCCACACACATGTCCACACATCCCAGAAAGGGGCCACAATAAACCAAAGTATCTATACCACCAAACTTCATTGTGGTAAACCATGAGTTTTACTGGAATTACTTATAAGAATATAGGTGAGGGGTTACTTCCTGGAGGAGAAATAATTCAAAACTAGCTGCATCACCAAAGCCAACCCCAGAATGGGTATTAGCTTACAAAAGCTGGGAACATGGGACACTGCACAGCCTATACACAGGGACTTCCAGAAGTTACGGAACTTCCCTGAAGAATGGAATATTTCATTCTTGGATGAAACTGTTACACATCACCCAATATGATCAATATATACTGTATTTATGTATAAAATTATCTTACTGTATCCATAATTATATAATTAAAATTACATCTGACTTTTTAAAAAAAATAAATTGTAATAATTAATATAACATAGAAGCTTCAAAAACAAAACAAAGTAATCCATGAAGACAGTAAACATTCACTTATTGCCAAGGGGCCCTACATGATGGCTCACACACAGAAGATACTAAGTTTATACTTATAGTCTGTTTTTACCAAACAATCTCATTAATTTAAGTTGAATTACATTGTCCTAATATTTGTTAACTCTTTTAACCACTTAACTAACTCTGTTCATTTCACCTGGTAGAATTTTCTAGCCACAAACTAACTTCTTGTTGAGTTCAGGGAATTAACAGCACATTTTAAAACTTCTGTAATTGTCTAAATATATGAGCTCATTTCCTGAAACAAATGCAACCTTAAAAGGATCACTTCTGAAATGAGGAATTTACAGAGGACTAAAATGTATCCAGAGCGAGTCCCTGGTTTGTGTACTGCAAACTCATTCTTTGATCTGTGAATTTTATAATGGAGAACTGCTGCATCTTTCTGTAGGGTGATTGCTTTGTTGGATAATGTGGTTATCTGACAAGCCTTTGCTTAAACATGGAGTTTTTATTGTTTCATGCAATTTTAAAGGCCTGTCATGCAAGTCAAAAGGTAAGACTTTCAGAGTCAGCAAGAACTCAATTTTAGCTATTTATTAAATTTGCCTTGAGAAACAATTACATTAGTAGCTGTGCCAGCTAGAAAACTGTTTATATCCCAATAGCTACTTGTTCATATTTACCAAGGCAAAAGCCATTATTCCTCACCTAACTTATGTATGAGCATGTACACTATCAAAGCCTAGCACCTTTGTTCAAGTTCTGTTAGGCAGTTGGTTTTCTTCCCCGAGAACTATAAGCTCTCTTTGAAAAGGTCAATAAAACTCTAACCTCACACACAAGGCATGGATACCTAACAGGAACTTAACCTTCTAGATGTGCATAAAGTTTGTTTTTAATTAATTGATCACTATGTGCTCAGACACACACACACAGTATTTTAATGATTAAGGAATGACTTGTGAAAAAAAAAAAGTGAAGCATAAGAAGCAATACCAAAAAGCAGCAGAAAAGAGAAGGGATTGCATCTAAAGCACTTTGCATCCGAGTCCTCAGAAACTGAAGCAGGCCATTAGATACATCGGCAGGATGTGTGGGGGCGGAATGCGGGACTTGAATTTTTAACATTTTGTCTTTATTTGAGCTCTGCTGGTGTTGAGCCCGTATTGGACAAGCGTCTGTTGTCCACCAGAGCTGGTTTTGCTTTGGAAACTTCCTTCTTGAGTAGCAGGGTGCTCCACAAACCACAGTGAACTTTCCAGTTTGCGGTTTGGGTCGACTGTCTCACCTTTCTCTAGTGCATTAGGACTCTAGCGGTAAATAAATGTCACATGTCTGGAAAAAGCTGAAATTCAGAAGATTCTGGAAGGCACAAAATTATAAAAAAATAAAATAAAGCATAATCTGTTCTTGGATAGTATTTTTGTGTTTTAAAATATGAAATTTTTGAAATTAAAAAAAATGATTTATTAAAGTACCACATAGGGTTGGCCTTTCACAAGTGTCTGATAATATCAACAGCATATACATGGACTATGACTTCTGCAAAGACCTCCTGCCTACTAGAAGTCTAGTAAAGTTAAATGTCCTATTAACCATGTTATGATACTGGCAAAGCCCGGGTCATTCTTTATTTTTTGAAGTTAGATAAATCTGGCTCGAAGGTCAGATCTTGTACTTGTGACTGGGTAGCCTTACACAATCCTAATTACTATCAAGCTCAGGGCAGGCCTTTGCATTATTCTGCATCCTTATAAGAATCTTGCAAAGTGATAACCCAGTCACAAAAGATGCACTCACTGGTAAGTGAATATTAGCCCAAAAGCTCGCAATATCCAAGATACAACTCACAGACCACATGAAGCTCATGAAGAAGGAAGACCAAAGTGTGGATGCTTTGGTCCTTCTTGGAGGAACAAAATACTCACAGGAGCAAATATCGAGACAAAGTGTGGGACAGAAACTGAAGGAGGGGCTGTCTGGAGACTGTTCTACCTGGGTATCCATCCCAAGTGCAGTCACCAAAGGCAGACACTGTTGTAGATGCCAGGAAGTGCATGCTGACAGGAGCCTGATATAGCTGTCTCCTTAGAGGCTCTGCCAGAACCTGACATACACAGAGGTAGATTCTAGCAGCTAACCATTGAACTGATCAAGGGGTTCCCAATGGAGGAGTTAGAGTGAAGACTGAAGGAGCTGAAGGGGTTTGCGGCTCCATGAGGAGAGCAGCAATACCAACCAAACAGAGCTCCCAGGGTCTAAATCACCAGCCTGGGATCACATAGGGAGGGACCCATGGCTCCAGCTGTATATGTAGGGGAGGATGGCCTTGTTGGGCATAGGTGGAAGAGGAGATCTTTGGTCCAGTGAAGGCTGGATGCGCCAGTGTGGGGGAACTTGAGGACGGGGAGGTTGGAGTGGGGGAGCACAGCCCCATAGAAGCAGGAGGAGGGGAGATGGGATAGAGGGTGTAGGGAGTTAGGGGGAAATGGGGAAAGGGATAGCATCTGAAATGTAAATAAATAAAATAGCCAATAAAAAAATTCTTGCAAAGCCATCGTTTGTTTTCCCATGAGGTGTGTAGAGAAAACAACCACCAAGTGGTCGAGTGACTTATTCAAGTTTAGAGTTGTAGAGTGTGTCAAAATTCAGACACTAACACAAGCCTTTCTACTTGTTTCAATTTTTCCAAGCACTCATCCTTGGTTATAAAATGTAGATAATAAAAAAAAATATTTTTTGAAGTGAAGACTTGAAAGAAATACCATAAGGAAAAGTGCCTGGTGGGTCTCTAGTATCTATTTATCTTGTGTAACTCTAACTTCATTTTGCACTAAACAACTCCCTGTTTCTTCCTCCCTCTGTCTCCTAGCAACCACCACTCTGCTTTCCGCCTCTATAAACTTGACTGCTCTTGATACCTCATGTGCATGGAATCATTTATCATTCCGTGATTAACTTACTTGTTAACTCTTCTGAGTCCAGCTATGGTTTTGCAAACAGCAGCACCACCCTTTGTTTAAAAGCCGATTAATAGCCCACTGCATATAGCATCCCCAAATTATAATGGCTCAACATAAACATTTTTTTTTATTTTATCATAGTGCAAAAGTGCTACACATCCACTGGAAATTTTGAATTTTAATCTTTTCCGAGGCCAGCAATATGCAATACAATCCTGTCCTGCTGCTGGGCAGAACCAGTGACTCATAAACCTCAGCCATCCTACTGAAAACACCCTATCCTGTGTCACTAGGCAGGAACACTCAGTGGGCTAAGTTTATGAAATGAATTTTGATTCACAGTAACATAACCCCACCATACGTCAAAATCAATCCATCCATAACAAATAGTTACAAAGTTATATTTAGACAGAATGAATAAATATTGTCTCAGCTTGCTTTCTAGTGTAGTGATAAAGAGCATGACCAAAAGCAACTTGACCAATGGATACAAAGTTATATTTAGACAGAATGAATAAGTATTGTCTTAGCTTGCTTTCTAGTGCAGTAGATAAAGAACATGACCAAAAGCAACTTGACCAATGGATACAAAGTTATATTTAGACAGAATGAATAAGTACTGTGTTAGACTGCTTTCTGGTGTCATGACCAAAAGCAAACATGAGAAGGAAAGGGTTCATCTCACCTTGCAGATTACAATGAATTCTTGAAAGAAGTCATGGCAGGACCTTGTGAAAGGCAGAACCTGAAGCAGAGATCATGGAACAATGCTGTCACTGTCTTGCTTCTCATGGCTCACTCAGCGTGCTTCCTTAGGCTACCCAGGACCACCTGTCCAGTGTAGCACCAAACCTCCCATTGTGGGATAGGATAAATCATTATTCACAAAAATTTTCTATAGACTTGACTAAGGGTCAATGTGATGGAGTCATTTTCTTAACTGAGGTTGAACATTGCTGGAAGACTCTAGCCTATGTCGAGTACAAGTGCTGAGATCTAATGTATAATCCAGCACCTATAGCTGGCAATACAGTATTATACACTTAAAAAATATTAAGAAGATGGGCTTTATGTTAGATAATCTTTGCATACACACACACACACACACACAAGAGAGAGAGAGAGAGAGAGAGAGAGAGAGAGAGAGAGAGAGAGTTGCATATACGAAGAAAACTACTAAAAGGGTCACAGGAAGGTTCTGGAAATGATGGGATATTTTTACCTACTTGTGGAGACAGCATCAGAGATTCAAGTACATATCCAAGCCCATCAGTTACATCATGATTATTAGCATAATTATATGCAGTGCACACCACAAGCAGTTCACGAAACTGATCTAGCTCAATTTTTTATACCTCAATAAATCTCTTTTCTAAAAGTACCTATCATGAACCTTGTCTATACTGAGCTTATTCATTTATTTGGACTAATTATAATATCTTTGCTAGGCTGTAGAAATCACTAAGAATGGCAAATCACAACAGTCCTTGCCCTGACCTCATATATGAATTCTTCTCTCCAGTAGCACACATATGCTAACTCACATGCACACGAACATACACACCCCACAATTCTAGACTAATTCTCTATTGTAATTCCTTATCAGAATGCATTGAGGAGAAGTTAAAACTAAAATAGGTTCTTTTGAAACTGGTCTCAGAATAAAATTAATAAGTAATCAAACATATATTTATATGTTGAAAGAATAGACTCCATTCAACTATTCATAAACTTTCAAAGGAATTGTATCTGTGATGTGAGTAAAAATGGTCAGACATTGTTTTTACCTTGGACTTGGCTAGCAATAGATACACTGTAGCTACTTCCATGGCTAAAATAGCATAGAAGTGCTTCCAAAAGGCCAGGAGGGGAAGACCCTGCCCACAACAAAAATGGAAGCATCTATCAAACTAGTTTAGCCAGGAAGGTCTGTATGGGCAGCCAGAGCAAGCACCAGATCCATCAGGGGCAGTCTTTAGGTCAGCAAACAACAAGGAAAGGAAAATACAAAACTGTATCTTTCCTAAGTAATATGTTAGTCTGTAAACTGATACCTTCTAGCAAAGGCACAGATTCAAAACAAATGAGACACTGTGGGAAAGAAACAAAAAGGAGAAAAGAAAAACTATGCCAAGTGAGGGAGGCTTCATCCAGAGCCCTCATCATATGAATTTGTTCTGGAACATTCCTGGGATATGGACTATTCCAAGCACTAAGTTATAGGCCCTGGATACACAGATTAATGGATGACAGACCCCCTGACCTTTGCAGCTGCTCAGAAGTTAGCCTGTCCTTCAGGGTGGCACTGGACCAAACCAAATTATTACAGGGATTCTCTGACTAGGTTGAGCCAGCCATATGTCTTTCCTTGTACCTAGGATGACTGAAGCAGGCAGCATTACCAGGACTAAGCCTATATCTAGACAGATCATATTCCATAGGGGAGAACTCATTACTATTATTCTATTAAACAGGCATAGTATTAAAATGACTCCTGATGGATTGTTGCTATAATTCTACATTGCTGCATCTCTCAATCCTCATCAGAAAATGTTTTTCTTGCAATAGATGGCAAATAACACAGAGACCCCACAAGTAGTGAAAATGAAGAAACCAAGAGACTATGGGGTGTTCAGTCCTATATAGGGTATTTCTATCACACAGCTCTCCCCAAAGCTCAGGGATCACGATGGAAGAGTGATAGAAAAATCTTAAGCACCAGAGGCAGTGGAAAAGTGCAAAGAGGATGTTTTCCAAACACAGAAGTGATTGTCACAGACTGCCTAAGATCTGTATAAACTTGAGCCAGTATGGAGGAGGAGCATGTCCCACCCTAGTGGAGGAGCTATTGGCAACTGATGTCTACTGGAAGGAGGCTGCATTCTTGTCTTTAAGAGGGTGCCTACAGCTAGGTTGACCCAGACACCTGTGGTATATAGCCAAACACCAAAGAGTAAGTGAACAACAGAAATCAGGTGTGATAGCTTTGCTTTTTATTTTTTAAACAAAATAAGGTGGGTAAGTGGGGAAAGGAGGAGAGCTGTGATGGAAACCAGTACAGAAAAAGATGCAGAACAGAACATAGCATGAGCTTAACCTGACCCCAGATCTACACAGCATGCTAACACTTACCAAGTGCTTTGTGCTTCACAATAGAAATGTGATGCTGGTGGGAAGCCACCTTGAGAAGACTGTATCTAAGATTCTTACCTCAGGATTCCTATACTTCCCTTTTCCTTAGAATTCACAAGTACTGCTGTGCTGGCAGAGCCTGTCTACTCTGTGGTCCCCACAGAATGTCAATGAAGTTCCAAAAAAAAAAAAAAAAAACTACAGGAGAATTCACTAGGAAGCAAAATAAAATGAAATGTACATTCCCTTTAAGACTGGGGACTCCAGCATCCAGGTAATGGGCTCAAAGGATAGAGTAACCCTTAGAATAGGCACACAGGATTGTGTGCAGACTGGGACTCAGAAAACAGTCAGGATATTACAAGATCAGGAACTGATTCACTCCTACAGATAGCACAGCTGACTGCTCCACCATATCTGCTGACGTGGGGTTGAAAGCATCCAAACAGCAACAGAGGTATACCCATCATAAACTCCAGCCAGAGAATTTTGGTTCCCTATTGCCTCATTACTTGTGAGCAAGGAGACAAGAGCTATTCCAAATGGCTCTGATGCCAAAACACTTGCAAGGCATGACTGGTAAGACTTGCTCTAAGGGTCACATAAACCAAGAAGAGACAAGTAAGTGTGGGTTGGCATTAGAGCGTGAGTCTGTCTAAGACAGTCAGTCTTGTAGAAAACAGCCCATACCACCTGAAGGTCTCTCTCTGGAAACAGAGTTATGCTTGTTTAAGATAAGAGATCCCTCCTTGCTTCGTGTCACAGAGGCTCTACTGAAACATCCTGCTACCCCCCGAAAGCACTGAAAAGTCATGACTCTTCCAAAAGTTCATATCCTTCATCAACTAACTGCAAAGATAATGAGATGGATTAAATTTCCATAAGGAATTCAGTGATTTTTTTTTTAAAGATCAATGAATTACAAGAAAATGGTGAAAATCATCTAAATAAATTAAGGAGAATAATGCAGGATATGCATACAAAATTCAACTCATCGTGATTTGGAAGAATAAACCTAAATCCAGGAAACAGGCCTCAACAATAGATTAGTTCCAGCAGAAAAATTTTCAAGGCTAGAGGACATTCATGAATGAGAACATTCAGACATAATAAACAATGGAAGGTTAAGAAAAGAAGTGTTGGAACACGGTTCCTGAACAGAGCTGTATGAGATTTCTGAGACCTTGAGAGAAAACTCTAAGTAAACAAGTCTTGAAATCTCTGTTCCTCCATAGCATGGGTTGTTCTTGGCATGTGCTTTCGTGCCCTCCTAGGTATAGCAGATGGGAGCAGGGTCACTCTAGGTTATTTGTTTATATCCCTCTATGGAAAAACTTGTTTTTGCCATGTGCACCTTGTCTATGTGATCGTATACTTTCTCAGGTGATTCTTCTTTACCTTCAGGGTAGAAATTGTCTGATGCTCTGAGTAAAGTTGGCTATGGCATGAGACCTTAATCTGCCTCATTTTTAGGCCCTGCCCTCTCAGGAAAGAGTTTGTTTAGCTTATGATCCCATATCACTGTTCATCGCCTAAGAAAGTCGGAACAGGAACTCAAACAGAGCAGGAAGCTGACAGTAGGAGCTGATCTGATGCAGAGGCTATGGAAGAGTGCTGCCTACTGACTTACTCTTCATGGGTTGCTCTGTCTGTTTCCTTATAATACCCAGAACCACCATCTCAGGAATGGCACTATCACAATAGGCCCTCCCACATCACTCTCTAAGTAAGAAAATGCCCAACAGGCTTGCCTACAGCATAATCTCTGCAGAGGCATTTTCTCAACTGGAGTCCCCTCCTCTTGGATGACTCTAGCTTGTGACACGTTGATGTAAAACTATTCAGCACAACTGACCTCTTGTCAACTTGACACACAAACTTGCCACTTATTAAAACTAACCTTTACATTCCCCAGGGTCTCATATCAATAAGTATCACAAATATAAAATATACTACAAACTTAAAGTCCCATGGTCTTTATCAATTCAAACACCTTAAAAGTTCAGTACATTTTTCTAAAAAAAAAAAAAAAATCCAAAGTCTCTTTTAAAATACAGAGCCAGATGCTCACAGCCAACCATTGGACTGAGCACATGGTCCCCAATGGAGGAGTTAGAGAAAGGACTGAAGGAGCAGAAGGGGTTTGCAACCCCATAGGAAGAACAACAATATCAACCAACCAGACCTCCCCCACTCAGAGCTCCCAGGAACTAAACCACCAACCAAGGAGTACACATGGACAGACCCATGGCTCTAGCCACATATGTAGCAGAGGATGCCTTGTCAGGCATCAATAGGAGGAGAGGCCCTTGATCCTGTGAAAGCTTAATGCCCCAGTGTAGGGGAATGCCAGGGCAGGGAGGCAGGTGGGAGTGGGTGGGTGAGGGAGCACCCTCATAGAAGCAGAGGGAGAGGGGATGGGATAGGGGATTTCCAGAGGGTTAACGGAAAGGGGATAACATTTGAAATGTAAATAAAGAAAATATCCAATAAAAGATAAAATCCTAACTCTTTGTAAAACGTCAAAATTCTTTGAAAGTTTAAAGCTTCTCAATTGTGAGCATCTATGAATTCAAAAATAAACTGGATACTTTCTTACTTCAAGGGGAAAGAACCAGGACACAGTCACAATCTGAACAAAGTATAAACCAAATTCCAACTGTGTAAATAACTCAGTGCCCAATGTCTGGGATCCACTCACCATCTTCTGGGCTCTTCCAAAGGTTAGGTCACTTTCCCAGCTCTGTCCCTGTGGTAAATAAATACAGCTTATCTTCTAAGCTCTAGCAGGCTCCACTCTATTCCGTGGTACTGGAGTCCCCAATACGCTGCAGCCTTGGCTGTAAGAAGGCTGAATTTTCACTAATAACCTCTCCTGGACTTTCTTCAAGGACTATAGCTGTCACTCAGTGTCGCTTGGCTGTTCTCCATGATTTCTTCATATCTTCAAAACCAGTACCACCTGGGTGCCTCTTATACTACCAGGTTTGGCTGCCAGCACAAGGTACAGCCTTGGGCCATCTCTGGAACACACTTTCTATGTGCTAACTCTGAGGAAACACTTTCCAGAAAATTTTACCTCAACAATGCTGGTCCCATCTTCAACACTGCTAATTTCTCAGCTCTAGATGAGTAGCCCTGATTATCTCAGTAAGGCAAAAGTTGCATTTTTGTGGTTCTGGTCTCTTGTTACTCAGCCCATTCTTCAGCTGTAGCTGAAGAGTACCACAGATTAACTCAAAATATCCAATGGACTCAATAGAATCTTTAAGTGATTTTCAAACATCCTTCTAGAACTTCACAAGACAAGCATCCATTCATTATCTGCATTTCTCTTGACACTGTTGTCTTTCAAGCTCATCAAGCTTTGCACACTCAATGAATTTTATAGCCCAAAGTTCCAAAGGCCTTTCACAGTCATCCCCAAAACAACATGGTTAGGTCTGTCACACTACCCCACTATCTTGTTGCCACTTTAGTACCAATTTGGTACCAATTTGGTCTTAGTGTTTCTATTGTTGTGGTGAAACACCCGTGACCAAATGAAACTTATGGAGGAAAGGGTTAATTGATATATATACAAACTTTCATTCTATTGTAAGAAGCCAAGGTAGAAACTCAAATCAAGAGTAAACCTGAAATCAGGTGCTGAAGCAAAGACCATATAAGATGGCTGCTTATTGGTTTGTTCCTTGTGGCTTGTTCAGTCTGCTTTCTTTTAGAACACAGGATCACCAGCCCATGAGTGGCACCACCCACCATTGGCTGGGCCATCCCACATCAATCACTAATTTTAAAAATGGCCTTCAGGCTTGCTTACAGCCTGATATTATAGAGGCATTTTCTCCATTGGGGTTCCCTCCTCTCAGAAGATTCTACCTTGTGTCAAGCTGACATAAAATTAGTGAGCACAACCACTAAGACAGCATATAGGGGACATTTTTTAAAAAGGGACTCTAGACACAGAAAAGGGAAATAAATTTCATCCATGAGAACATAGGGAAGAAGAAATCCCAGTAGAAGTACAGACAAATCAACAAGAGCTGGAAAATATATATTAAATGTAATATTCTATAAATAACTTTTTAAGTTTTAAACTATACAGTCTTCTGTGTGATGTGATGTGATGATGTGATGTGATGTGATGTGATGTGACGTGATGTGATGTGATGAAACTTGCCAGCATATTGCTCTATTTGCTCTGAACTACCTGGGATGTCAATCAACCCTTAGTGTAGTATATCCATGCTGGATATGCTTCCTGCCTATGAATCATTTACTGAACATCTTGATTTTCAGAGAGACGGTGCTTATTATGTCTAGAATCTAATTCTAACTGGTTTTAGACATCCAGTAGAGATCTTAGAATGCAATACCTCCCCCGTGGAGAAGGGTGGAAGTACTATACATAGCATGGCCACTGTGCGTTTGAACATTCAATGTCTAAAGCTCTTAAATATACTACAGCTTCCCTGTGTAGCTGAACCCAGCTACTCACATTGATTTCCAATGTCCAGACTCATTGCCAGTGAATAATGACTCTTTCCTCTTTGGGAATACCAAAACAATCCACTTTTGCAGATGTAAGTTCAAATGGACTGAAAAACATGGAAGTCAATGAGTTGATTGCAAAATAAACTAGGATACCAGAGACTTGATATTAAGTCCATTCTATACAGCAGCAACTGATCTGGAGGACTACACTGGACACAACCTTAAAAAACTTTAATTTTCAGGTTTTTATTTTTGAACAAAAGATTAATTTAGCTGATTGGGTTGGGGGAAAAATATAATCAAAACTTAATTGACCCCCTCTTCGGGAAAAAACCCTTTAAATGAAGGTTTTGGCAATTAAAAATTTTCCCAAGGGGAATTTTGGGGGGAAAAAAAGATAGCTTCCTCTCCCCCCAACAGGATCCGTCCCCATATCCAGTGTGTCTCAAAAATTTTCCTCGGGGTGGGCTCAAAAACCGTCTCTCAATGTCCATCCTACCTATCCCACTTCCTGACCCCTCTTCCCCAGATGAAGAACAAATTTTAATTTGATGGCTGAGGGGTCCCTTGAACAAATAACCCCCCAAAGGTCTCTGAAGGGGCAAGGGGCGTTTTTTTTTTTAAATTAAAAATTTTTTTGGGGGGGAATAAAAAAAAATTGGCCCCAAAAAAAAAAAAAACCCCTCCTTTTTTATTCCCCCCATCAAATTTTAATAACCCCGAAAAAGGGGATTTTACCCCTTGAAAATGCCGGGAAAAAAACAAAAATTTTTCCCCCAAAAACCGCTTTTTGGGTAAAAAAGTTTTAAAAAATCCCGATTAAAAAAACCCCCTGTCTTTCCCCCCCAAAAAAGGGATTGTTTTTTAAACCGGGTGTGTTAAGAAACCAAGCCTTGGTCACCCGACCTTTAAAATTTTTTCTTCTTTCCCCAAAAAATTTGGCCCGTTAAGGGTTAAAATTTTTAAAGATAAAAAAAAAATTTTAAAATTTTCTTAAACACTTTTGTTCTTATAAAATAATCCCTTAATAAAAAAAAAGAAGTAAGAAAAAAAAGGCCCTTTGTGATTTTAAAATTTTGAGGAATCCAAAAATTTTTTTAAAACTTATTCCTAAAATTTCCCCCCAAAATTTTGAAAAAAATTTTTAAGTTGTTAAAAATTTTAAAAATTAAAAAATAAAACTAAAAATAAATTTTTTTTTAAAAAAAAACTTTCCTTGAAAATTCAAACCCGAATTTTTTTTTCTACTCATTTCCCCTTTCAATTTTCTTTTTTTGTTAATAAAAATAAAAAGGCATTTTAAAATTCTTAAAAGGGAAAATCAGTGAGCCCACTGTTGAAAAGGTTCCCAATTTAAAAAAAAATTGGGAAAAAAATGATTAGAATTTATTAAAAAATTAATTAAAATTGATTTTCAAAAAGTTTTTTTTAAAAAAAACTGTCTTTGAAAATTTTTTTCCCTAACACTTTTTTTGAAATTTAAACATTTAGAACCCCTTCCCCCCTTTTTCCCCTATCCCATTCTCCCCCCCCCCCTTTTTGCTTTTTCCATAATTCTGAAAATTAAAAAAGGCTTTTTTTTACAAAACATTAAAAATGCCCAAATTTTTTTTATGAAGTCCATAAAATGTTTGGGTTGGGTTTACTTGTTTATTTTCTTAAATTTAGCAAAAATAAAATTAGACAAATTAAAAAGAACCAAAACTTTCCAGTTTTCGTATCCAATCTTTTATGACTTTATTATTAGTAACCCCAACAAAATTTTTGATAAAGTAGTTTTCCCGTGTTAGTAAACATAACAACATGTAGTGTGTTGATGAAAAGCATAGCTGCAAAGACCATATGAGATCATCTATGGTGAGTCTAATGTAAGTGTCTAAGACCTAAGGACTTGGATTGTCACTGTCCTGAGTAACATGCTCAGTGGAAGATATTACATAAGCTTTTATACTCAAGGAACAAGAGAAATAAATCTATGGATTTACCAAACACATTGGTGGAGTCATTAGGTCAACAGGCTACAACAAAGCGGGAACTCTCTTCCAAAGATATTAAAAGCTATATTAACACCATCCTTCGTTTTAGGGTGGGTGTATTATTTGGTTATACGTGAGAGCCTACACTCAGTTCACTTTTCTTCTTTTTGTACAGTTCAGAATCCCAACCCAGGCAATGTCACCAATCAACGTTTGTAGGTCTTTTCACCTCAACTATCCTAATAAAAACAATTCTCCACAGGCAAGCCCGGAAGCTCATCTCGCAGGTGGTTCTAGAGCAGATCAAGTTGATAATTGAAATTAACTATCACGGGCAGTTTAGAAGATCTTCAACACAGATGGATTTCTTCAGGGAAATTTAAATTATCAGGGTTGAGTTTAGAATTCTCATATTCCATTACTCAGCTATTAAAAACAATGAATTTGATAAATTCATATATAAATGGATGGAACTAGAAAATATCATCCTGAGTGAAGTAACCCAATCACAAAAGAACATACATGGTATTCACTCACTGATTATTGGATTTTAGCCCAGAAGCCTGAAATACCCAAGATTCAACTCACAGACCACATAAAGCTCATGAAGAATGATAACCAAATAGGGGAGCCTTCAGTCCTTCTTAGAAGGAGTAACAAAATACTCAAGGGTGCAAATATGGAGACACAGTGCAGGACAGAAACTGAAGGAGGGACCGTCTACAGACCATTCCACCTAGATATCCATCCTATGTGCAGTCACCAAAGGTAGTGGTTGAGTGGATGGCAGATGTACGCTGACAGGAGCCTGATATAGCTGTCTCCTTAGAGGTCTGCAAGAGTCTGACATACTCAAGGCAGATGCTCACAGCTAACCATTAAACTGAGCATGGAGTTCCAATGGAAAAGATAGAGTGAAGGCTGAAGGAGTTGAGAGGATTCGCGACACCATGAGGAAAGCAACAATCCCAACCAACCAGAGCCCCAGGGTCTAAGCCACCAGCCTGGGAGTGCTTAGGGAGGGACTCAAGGCTCCAGCTATATAGGCAAGGGAGCTATATATAAGTGGGAGAAGAGATCCTTGGACCCATGAAGGCTGGACGTCGTGGGGGGGGATACTCGGGGTGGGGAGGTGAGGTACAGGGGAGGGTGGGTGGGGGTACACCAACGTGGAGGCGGGAAGAGGGGAAAGGGATAGTGAGTTCCTGGGAGGGAGGGAGGGAAATGGGGTAAGGAGAGAACATCTGAAATGTAAAAATAAAAAATTTTTCAATTAAAAAAAAAAAAAAAGAATTCTCATATTCTATGATAGCGCAGATGATGTGGGGAAAGCACATCTCTCCTGCTCTCCGATGACCTCACCTATGATATTTTAAAGTACTTGCTAGCCTCTCTGTTGCATGCATACAACCACAGCAGCTTTCAGGTTCAACCTCTGTCCATGGCTGAATTTATGATGAACCGTATTTGTTCTTGAAACACAGAAACTGGTTCTCCTGGCTATCCCTGGCAGCTTCTACAGTCATCCTGGGCAAGCAGGAGGAACTCACTGAGGTTAATAGTTCTTACTTACTTAACTATTCTAAAAAAGAGATAACTGTACTCCAAGAACTTAGGAGATAATTTCTTTAAAACTGACATTAAGAACCTATAGATCATATAAGGAAGAAATAAAGGACATAAAAGGTCAGACATCCCTCCAGTGCCAGAAAATCAACAAAGGAATCTAAATCTCTCATTCCCTTTGGAGGTAAAAGTACAAGTCGAAACTGCTAGAAAGAATAGAAACTTGGTCCCAACAGTGAAGACTTAGGTATTAATCATTACCATGTTGAAAATGTTTAAATAGGGCCACAATTACCTCTTACACAAAAATGAAACTCAGGTTACAGAAATAAGACTTACACCTGCAAAATATTATTCTAGGTAGGGTATCACACTCTCTACTGACTGTAAAAGTATAAAAGCAACATACTGTTAAAGATTAATTATTTCTGAAACCGCATGTCTGCTGCCAGCCTAGGCACAGTATGAATAGGAGATGCCTGGCTAGATATAATCATTTGCCTTGCAATATAAAATTTATGCTCAGATATGGTGTAAAGGTTAATTAATGCTTATATGTGGGGTAAAGGTCAACTGATAACGACATGGGAGTGGGGAAGAAGCAAGGAAACCAAAACGGGTGAGTGGTCATGATTCTTGGAACGTCATTAATAGGAAATGAGTTAAAGCTGCTCGTGCTTAGATGCGTCAAAACTTATATAAATAAAGATGACTCGAGCTATTCAGGGCCATCTGCTTGAAAGACAAACAGTGGTCAAACTCCATTTTCACCGACACCACACATCCACCCTGCGGCCAGAATCCTGCTGGATCTATGCTCTGGCAACAAAGAAGACGGCAGCTGGAGATACACAGCTCAGTGTAGTCCGCTTCTGTGCCATCTAGAAGGCTCTGGGTTTGGGCTCTAACACTTAAAAGGGCAGAGGGGTTAAATTTCTTTACTGTAAAAATAAATAATATTTTCCTCCCACTTCATGGCAGTGTAACAGGCCCCCTAGACGTTAGCACAAGTTAACACCATGCTGGAGGCATGATTCTGACCTTAAAACCAAGCACATAGGTCCCAACACCTGCCAAAATGATAACAAAGACGGAATCCATCAAAAACACAGTGCATAGTTCCAGGATCCAGGAAAGTCACTAAATTGCTTTTGGTTTCTAAATGTTTATTTCCAGATAACTGCTCTTACCAACCAAAAACGTCTATCAGTATGTGTTTTTTGTGCATAAAAGACAAAGGAGGGGAAGATGAGGGCTGTGTGATTTGAGTGAGTTTCCAATGCAGTCTTTCATCAGCAATATAGACTTCCTATTTGTCTTTAAGAGTGTCATGTGTTCTCTGGTAGAATTACCTCTCAATATCCTGGAGATGCCACAAGATTCCCAGAGAAACTGGGACCTCAGATCCCATACCCGTAAGAGTTCCTAGGGTATGCACACCCTAAGACACTCCAGGGCCCCAGGAACATCTTCGGCCTCTGCTCCTGTTGACCCAAAGGCTCCAGATAGCCCCACTTTAAACGAAAAACTACAGAAAACAAAAACAAAAAAGTCACCTGAATCTGTACCCTTGGAAGTGGATCTTTTTGTGGCACCTTCTACATGAACAGGTAGGAAAAGCTAGATGCAACCTAACTCTAGTATCTGGGGTCCACATGAGAGCGTGCCTGACCCCTGGTTTATGTCTGTGTAGCAGCCACCCTGGTTCTCTTTTTTGTTTTGTCTCTCTGTGCATTTCTATGTGTTCTATTGGATGGAGAAACAGATCTAAAATGGAGAGGGAGTGAGGCGCTCTCAGCCTCTGGAACTTGCACTACTACTGCAAAGATTGTGAGAACTCTCACAGGCTCATGGGCTCCACTGGTCTACTCACCAGCACTGTGCCCCTGCAGGTTCTTGGGTTGTGACAGTTGGAGGGGCAGGGCAGCTCAGGAGGGTTTGGCCCATGAGGACAGATATGATGTCTCTTTCTTGTCCAGAAAACTCTGGACCAGCTATAAAATTGATTGACTCTCTTTTGGAGTCAGGTTGCCCAGTGACAGTTTGGGCCATCTAGGACCTAGTGAATAGAGACCTCATCCCCTGAACAGTTTCCCTTATTGCCCAGTGGTTTTCTCTAATGTGAGAAAGCTCCCAGCGTAAGACCTCTTATAGGGGATCCAAATCCTTTTGGCTTAGCCAGGTCACCCAGAGAAATTCAAAACACCTCCCTCTTCAGTCCTGCTGGAGTGAATTGACCTTCCCCTTCCTCTTACCTCACCACTATTTCCATAACACACACACACACTGTACTTACACACATGCACACATACCACACACAGCACGCGCACACACATGCACATACATACCACATCACATATGCACACACACAATTACACATACATACATGTGAGTGGCACACGCACACATGCATGTGCATGTACATGTGCACACACACACTACACTTACACTCTCACATACTCGAATACACACTATACACACACACACACACACACACACCACACACGTTGTTCTGGCTAAGGGTCTTCAGGAGGATATGCTCTGTGGCAGAGGCATTCCCTGTCCTCCCCCTAACAGAGGTATTTCAGGAAGGCCAAAAACCTAGAAGTTTCTTTCCTTCCCATTTATAGTTTGTGTCTCTTTCTCAACCAAGGACCTGAATCATTTGTATAATTGAAAAACTCAAAACCCAATTTCATTAGTCTTCTAGAGACTTTTATACTCTCCAGCCAGCCTGGGGTGACTACCAGCACCCTCTACAGCCAAGCCTGGGCAGCAGATCATTGTTGGACAATGCACCCCAGAAAAGAGACTTAATTCCGTCTGTCCAACCTGGCTAGAACCCCAGCACTGCTCTGGACAATTCCCATCAGGCCTATCATAGGACGATTGAAGGCAGCTGCTGCCAAACCTACTACTAGTCTGTCTAAAATGAGTGAGGTAATACAAAAGTCCCAAGAATCACATGCCTGGCTTTTAGAGTGCTTCTGCAAGGCTTACTAGGTGCTGGACACACCAGAAACCCAGCAAGCGAGCAATAATGCCTTTTGTTATGCAGTCAGCCCTGATATTAAAGAAGAAACAAACTTCAATAGTTAAACCCATATGAGGATATAAATAGGTCCCAATTGCTGAAGATTATTCAAAAGATTTGCAATAACTGTGACTCCATAAAACAGTAGATTGACCCGAACCGTAGTGAGAGCATTCAGGGAAACTAATACAAGAGATTGAGTGGAAAACTGGAGACACCAAGAAAGGAAAGGGGAAGGAGAATGTCCCATCCTATAAAGAGGGTCCTTCTCCGGACACTGGGACCTTAAAGAGTCCAGTGGCCTATCTGTCCAAAAAACTTGATCCTGTTTCTCCCAAGTGGTTGGTTTGTTTGCAGGCAGTTGCTGGTACCAGCAGCCATGCTAACAAAAGAAACTGACAAACTGACTTTGGGCCAGGAACTGTTCCTAACCACCATGTATCCTGTAAAGGGCCTCCTGAGGGGAACCCTAGAGAAGCGAATGGTCAACACCCAAATAAGGATGAGGCACCAGCTAGGTATCAGAGTCTATAAAGCTAAAGCCATCAGCCCAGCCAGCCTGCTGCCAGATGATAACCCAGCAGAACCCCTCCACTATTGCCTAGAAGTGACTGGTGCAGTCCAGTTGTCAGACCTGACATAGCAGAAGTCTGGCTATGAAAAACTGAAGAGGTCCTGTACACTGATAGGAACTGATAGCTTCTGTTCAAGACAAAATCAGGTATGCTGGGGCCACAGTTGTCACCTTGGGCAGGATGGTATTGACCCAGTCTCTCAGCTTAGGGACTTCAACACAAAGGGCTAAGCTCCTCGTGTTACCCCAGGTGCTTCACCAGAGGGAAGGGCAAAGTTTTCACCTTGTACACCATCAGTCAGAGTGGTGACTTAAATGGGTTAGGCCACCATAGATTCATGTGTTTGAATGCTTGGCCATAGGAGTGGCACTATTAGAAGGTGCAGCCTTACTGGCAGAAGTGTAGCCTTGTTGGAAGAAGTGTGTCATTGTGTGGGTAAGCTTTGAGGCCTCCTATACTCAGGCTCTGCCCAGTGCAGAAGACAACCTTCTCCTGGATGCTTTCAGATCAAAATGTAGAACTCTCAGCTCCCTCCAGCATCGTGTTTGCCTGTACAATGCCCTGTTTCCCACCACGATGAATATGGACTGAACCTCTGAACTGTAAGTCAGCCCCAATTAAATGTTTGCCTTTAGTAGAGTTGCCTTGTGTCATGGTGTCTTTCACAACAAAAAAACCCAAGACAATCTGTATGCATTTTCTATGCCCATATTATGGGGTCCCTTTGGGGACTCCATACCTCATCAGAAAAGAAAAATTAAACATAACAACAACAAAAATCCATAGCCATATAGAGGCCTTAGAGCCTCTGCTAAGAATGTGGTCATTGCCCACTATGAGGCAACTAAGAGGAAATCCCAGAGACCGAGGGAATAGACAAACAAACTTGCACCCAGAAGGATCCCTAGAACCCTCCAGAGTCTTGATTAACCTCCTAAACTGAATTACCCGAGCCCCAAAAACATCCAATCATACAAGTTGACAATGGTGATTTCTGCCAACAGAGCCCAAATATCTTGCACTATCAAGAAAACAGTAAATTCTCCCAGGCCATCCCATCTTGAGCCACTAAACTGCTGATCACTCAACCCCAGATTCATCTTTACAATAGCATATAATTGTCAAGGCACTGTGTCAGACAGCTTGTTGTCAAAGGCAACCCCAAAGAAAAAGTAACAAAAGCCAAAAAAAAGTCCACACCAAAACACCAAGAAACACCATTGGAAACACCTACGAAATCCAATCGATGGTTGTAAAGATATGTTAGTTGTTCATAGATATTTATCTGTGGGTAGAAGCCTTCTTCTCCAATGGGAGAAGACTTTCCAATAGTCACGAGAGAGAGAGACAAGAGAGAGAGAGAGAGAGAGAGAGAGAGAGAGAGAGAGAGAGAGAGAAATTCTTCAAGATGAATTAAGCCTGGGTGCTATCACTGGGTTCCTAGTTGGCCTAACCTCAATGGTCAAATTTCCTAAAATGGTTCTAAATCTGGTTATTCTAACTTGCGATGCAATTTTAGAAGGATTTAAAATATGCTTGAGACTGGCAATATAGCCAATCTACTAATGCCTTGGCCTTCTAAGACCAGGTCACACACCATATTGAAGGAGGTTACACCCATTTAAAGTTTACCTTTTAAACCTTTTGACTTCTTCTCCTAAAACTCTGAGATATTCATAAGGACTGACCATTCCTCCTCAAGTACTTACAGGCCCTTCAATAATCCCAGAGGGCTATTCATCAGATAGTTTGAAAGGTCACAACCCTTGCCTATGTCTGAGCCTGCCCACAAGTTTCAGCCTGACCACCTTATATGGGTAAAGAGGATCCTGGCCTAAAGCCTGAAGCCATCATAAAAATATCCATACCCAGTGGTCCTCACTACTCCACCACAATAAATATCTCCAATGTCACCAGATGGATACACTGTATGCAGCCAAAGGAGGCTCCAGAAGACAATGGCAGACAGGTCATCTGCAGGTCCTCTGACCCCCTGAAGACTGACAAGGGTCCTATGACTATGACTGCCCCATTTTGTCTTCTTTGATTTCCCATGGGAAAAGCCAAAAACCTCCATAAACCAGGACCTTGGGTATAAAAATTTAAAAAGACCAGAACCATCAAGTTTATCACCAATCTATCCACTGGGCTCTAACCAGCCTTCCAGGTAAATTTCCATAAAATATTACATCCAGCATTCCTTTGAGGTTTTGAATTCACTGGTAAAGAGAAGGGGTTCTAACTTATCCAGCACTTTTCCTCCTCAGCTGATGCCAACAGACCTGAACTTCCAGGATTCAGACATTGTACATAGTGGGGTTACAAAACCGAGTTCTCCTGGAAGCACACTGATCCCTTCATAGTCCTAGAAAAAAAAACAAAAATAGATCACCACCTACCTGTGGTCATGGGCAATGGAATCTCATATTGGTACATATGTTAAGGCCTAGCAAAAATCCAAAAGTCACTGCTTTTAAAAGCTGAAAAGAAAAAAAAAGTCATGTTATACCTGAACAGACCCAGACAACAAATTTACTATTTTAAAACAAACAAACAAATAAAGCCTGCACCTAGGCTCATCCAGCTTATTGGATTAGCCTATCTTGGCTGCCCTTGGATGCCTTCACTCCGCACCCCAAGGCAGGAACCCTTAAACTTCCTCCTCTCCCAGAAACTTTCTCAATAAACTCAGAATAAAGGACCTAGAGGCAGCAAGAGGCAGCAGGAGGCAGCCATCAGGGTTGCTAAGAGTATATCAATTCCTTAACTATTTCCACCCAACCAGGCATGTCAGGACTGCTGCCTAGGCCTGAGCCCCAACCCCGTAGTATGTTGGGATTGTAACTAATCAAACAATGAGGTCCACTTTTGATCCTAACAGTTTTAAATGGAACCAACCTAAGCGCAGCCTGGGGACCTCCACACAAAGGATGCCTGCCTAATGTCACCAAGTTACCCACTAAAAAGTTACGCTTATACAGATTTCTGTAGTTCCATGTTGGGAGCCAAGTTCTAGCAGAAAGCAGCTATCATCTTTGCAGCCATCTCGAGCCATATACCCTGACAAGAGACTTGTTTTCAACAGCCCACAACAGCTGAGCACACTCTGATAAACATCTTGTTTTTCTCACATATCTTGTTTTGCTGTTTAGTGCCCCAGCTGCAAGGTGCACGTGGTATCCATGCTGGAAGGCACGTGACATAGTGCCTTCAGCTGTGTTTCCCTGCTTGTCCACGAGAGCAAGGCACGTGGAAAATCGTATTAATACCCAGAATTTCCTTTCAATAAGGGGAGGCTTGATCAGAATCTGTCTTGTCTCTATTCTTCGCATCTCTTGCCCCTCAACCCCCACTCTCTCTCTTGCTAGACCCTGACCCGTGGACCAGACCAGCAGCTCGGGCTGGGACAGAGTGGCCCCCAAATGTGGAGCAGTACAGGCCGGTACAGTTCCACACAACAGATTAACCCCAGAAATGGCAGATGAATATATTTTCAGGCACTAAAGACTATCTGGCTTGCTTATACTTATGGTTTAACCAAGTGTGCATCTTCTAAAATGTTTTTACTGGAGAAGACCCCTACTCCTTTGCATCCTTGTGTATGTTATGCCACAAGTATCACCTAGGCGAAGGCAAATATTTGCCTTTAAGTATCCTGTTCTACATTAGGGGAGAAAAACCCAAGAGGCACTTGTGAATTTTACAGAAGCTTACTAAAAGACCAAAGTGTGATCACAGGACTAGAAAGTGTCTCCTTTCCACCTTAACAATTGTGTGTTTGCAATATTTCTTAGTACCCAACATCATAACCAACTAATGAGAAAAGATATTACAAGGTATATTACAAAGCAACACACACAGAGAGGTAGTACAAACATGAGAAACTAGACACAGTGTGGAGGCTCTAATTGTTAGGTAGAGAAATTTAAAAAGTAATATACTGAGAATTCAAGGTCAAGAAGGCAATGTAAGCATGATGGGTAATGTGACAGCAGATGGAAATCCTGAGAGGACCAAGAAGAAATAGAGAGAAGGCAGCTGTAGAACAGACTTTGTCATTGTTTGTTGAAGTTTGGGGCTTCAGTTTCTTATGGGATTGGAAAATTTATTTAGAGCTAGTTTCTGAAGCTTCAGCTGATCACCATGCAGCTACCACAGTGGTCTAACCCAGCCATGACTCCCAGGTCTTTTTAGATGTCCTATGTGTTGGCATTTCTTCTAGGCTCTGCCGCACATTACCTGGCAACAGCCAGGTATGGCTGACTCACTATAAAAGGGGGCTGCTTGCCCCCTCCTCATTCTCTTCTTTTCTTGTCTCTTGCTCTTGCTTTCCTCTCTTATTCTCTTCTCTCTTGTCTTTCTCTCTTCCCCTTCTGTCCCTTCTTTCCCCGTTCCCCTCCCCTTCTCTCTCCATGTGCTCACGGCTGGCCTCTCCTCCTCCTCTCCTCCTCCTCCTCTTCCTCCTCTCTCTTTCTATCTTCCTTTCTCTGTCTCTACTACTCCCTCAACTCCCTCCCATGCCCTCAATAAACTCTACTCTATACTACACCTGTGGCTGGTATCCCACATAGGCACTCTTTTCTCAGCACTATACTATGACTCTACCAAACATTTCTTCTCTTCTTCTTCTTCTTCTTCTTCTTCTTCTTCTTCTTCTTATTCTTATTCTTATTCTTATTCTTATTCAACACAACACTATGTAAAAAATTCCCCAAGATTCAGCAAGCACAAAGCCAGAAATATCAAAGAAAACTAAGAGGTGTTGGTCATAAAGGAGATGAAATAAGAAGGATGTTTGTCACCACTCTAGAGTCAGTGGGACCTGGGAGAATGGAGCCAAGGAATGGAGTAGACTTAAGTCTCAAGCAATAGCCAACTTTATTCAGAGTGTCAGACAGTTTATACTCTGAGGCTTAAGAGGTGTCACATGACTAACATTTACAATCACAAGGGCGACCCCTATGGGGCAGGAAAGCCACACACAACGTAACATGTTTTTCCATAGAGGCTCATAAACTAATAACAAGATCCAGTTGTAGTGAATAATCTGAAATCAAACTCATTCCTTCAAGCTATATCTGGGAAGACCACAAAAGCAAAATCCAAGAACCATTCCATGTTTTTGGAGAAACTGAGGTCACAAGACTCTTGTCTTGCTTTCTTGGAGCTTTCTCAAAAGCTCTCACATTCACAAATGACTCTGTTCCTGAACTGTGTTCTGACCGATGCCTGTTCAAATGTCCCTGCAATCTTGTATGTCATGGATAGATCCTTCAGAGAAAGTTATAGTAGGAAATGACTGTAGCAAAGAGTGGATTGAGGCCTCTCACACTGCTTTTTCCTGTTGCTGATGATGAGCAGCTGATGAGTTATTCCGTGAGAGGGGCTGTATAGCAGTCATTCTGAATAATCTATGCATATGTGTTCTGAAATGTATTTTTTCTTTTTTGGTGCTGTATATCTCTTCCAGTCTTGTCATCAATGATTTATAATGAATGTGTGCAGATTGAGTATATACAAATGACCTTATCACACCTTTGTGCTTCAAGTAAACTCAAAGAAACATCAATGAGTCTCAAGTGTTTCCATATGCTTTGAAAGCCTCGAGCCTGAGACAAAATTCAATAACTTGGGCCAATGTAATTAAAATTTGAAGTAGTTTGATTAGAAGGGAATAATAATTAGAGTATATCATTAAATGTTTCTGATTTTCAGAAATTTACAATAAAGGAAAGTCTTGTTGTTTTATAAATATATAGAGGAACGCATTTTAAAGACATGGTGTGAGAAATGGAGAATGGTTTTGATGGACTGATTAGCCAAGCTCAAGGATATAGATACAACACTCAACAGAAACTTCAAAACCTGAAAAATAAAGAGGAGAGACTAATTACAAAACAGAACAGAATTCCCAAGGAGAGCAGAACAACTTCAAAAGATTTACTAAATACATCATCAGGACAGAGAGAGAGAGAGAGAGACAGAGAGAGAGAGAGAGTTTTGAAATAATAACTCAATAACTTTGAGTGTTTCTCCCAAATTAATAACAGATCTCTCAGAAAGCTCATAAAATACCACATAGAATATATACCAAGAAGAAAAAAACAAACACACACACACACATACACACACACAGACGAAACTATATCATTTTAAAGCTGAAAATTAAGGGGTAGAATCTTAGAAGAGACTAGAAAGGAAAACATCTTACCCACAGAGGCAAAGATTCAGTGTTGAGTGGCAGAAAAACTTTATGTACTATAAAAAATGATCTTCAAAAGTAAAGAAGAAATAATGTCCTTAGACAATCAAATGTTGAAGGAACTTATTACCAATGTAGCTGCCTTATAAGAAGAAATAAGATATTTATAATAATATAGGTTAGGGATTCAAATCTACATAAAGAAAAGTGTTAGAGAAGGGAACAGAAAAGCTTGTTTTTCTTATCTTTTTATAATTTTTAAGTTAGTAAAGTAAAGGATTTAATTACTGTGTGTGTATCTGACTGTGTGTGTATGTATGCATGCATATATGCATGCTAGTGAGAGCTTTCTTTTTCCCTTTCCTCTAACCCCAATGTCCACTCTTTCTGTACCACCCATAGTCCTCTTTTCTAATTTCATATCACATAATTGTGTATCCATTTCCTTTCATTTGAAGCAGTCCCTCACCCAGAGAAGAAGGAATTACATAAGACCTAGGATGTATTGGAAACTTACAAGGATCAAGATGTTGCTAAAATTTATAACAGCCACAGGGCTCCTCCCCAAAGTTATATAAGCAGTAACAATTCCTAGGAGCATAACTCAAATGAATAGATGTTTGCTCATATCTCTTCAGGAACAGCCAGTCATACAATCCACATAAATCCTTTTTCTTTTTCTGAAACGACCTAATAGGTAATAATTTGTTGCAAATAAAAGTCCAATAGTGTATTTTAATATGTATACTTATATGTTAGCAAAATGAATAACATCAACGACAAAAAAAAATGGGCAATGAGGTAAGACTAGTACTTCCTGTTATCATAAGTTACTTACACTACACATGTAACAGTGTATTGTTATTTCAAAATATGCTTGGATTAGTGCAAATGTATATAGTACAGATAAAATGGAGATATAGCTAATAAATCTATGGATGACAAAATTAGTCATTAAGAAAGATCATTAAGGACTGAAGAGCTGACTCAGCACATACTGCTTTTCCAGAGGATCTGGGCACCCATGTTGTGTGGCTCACAATCAGCTCCATGGGCTCTAACACCTTCTGGCCTCTTCAGGCACCCTCATGAACATGCACATATATATAAACATATGACATACATAAACACACACACACATATATATACACACACACACATATATACACACACACACACATATATATATATGTATGTACGTATACATGCACAGATATACACATACACAAAAATATCTCAAAAATAATCTAATGACCATCCTAAAGAAAGCAGAAAATAGGAAAGGGAAATAAACAGCTTGAATAAAAACAAAAGTCAACAAATTTCAATACAGGTTAAACCTAGTCACATCAATAACTACATTAAATATAAATAATCTAACACTACTCTGAAATGTAATACTCATCAGATTAGATTTTACAAAAAGCAAGACACAGCTTTAGCCTCCATCACATTTAAATAATAAACATAAAAAAGAAGAAGTGAAAGGATAGAAAATTATGTTAACAATATTTTATTGAATAGTTGCATTAGTGTCAGAACAAGTAACAATTGATGACATAGCAGAAGATACTCCTTTTCCTGAGTTAATTTTGATGGCTTGTATCTCTTAACACAATAGGTGCACAGTTGAAATCTTCTACACCACTGTGTAGCACAGGCCTGCTCTAGCATCTTCTCTTTAAGCCTACCCTTTGCACAGGAATAATATCAGCCCGGCTCAGTGTTAGCTACAAGAGAACACAGCAAAGCAGCTGCTGTCTTTGTTGGTCACCTCTATGAAGGCTCTCACAGCTCGGGAATTTCTGCCTTTGATCCATCCATTCACAGAGTTGATGAAAGACTCCATGCTCCAAGTGCTTCCAATACCTTGTCTAACTAGCATCCTCCACTGGAAAGGAAGGGGGAAGAGAGGAAGACAGACTGAAATCAGGTCCTTATTAGTCTACTAGAGTCTAAAAACAATATATCAATTTAGGATATTTTTTTTTTACTTAAAAAAAAAGAGCAAAATAAATCCTTGTGACTAAGTGCAAAGGACTAATTTATTGAATGGGTGCAATTGTCTTTACACAGAATTAGGAAAGAGATCCAAAAACCACCTTGAGACAGAAAACCGAAGTAGGAAATGGAATCATGTGGTAGATCTCAACCTGGGGGATGGGAGGGAAGTTACTACAGAAGAAAATGATGGACAAGGGAAAAAATAACACTAAGGTTATTTGGTAAAACCACAAGAAGTCATATTAGTTTATATTTATCTAAAAGTATACACAATCAGATGCTAATATATAATGTATATAGCACAAATGTATGCATCTACGTATGTATATATGTACGTATGTAGTATGTATGTATGTATGTATGTATGCATGTATGAAATTAAACCACATGGGCTGACAATGTTCCACACAAGAACCACAGACCAGCAACACCCCCAGTACTAGGCACAAGAAACCTTCCTTCAATTGGTTGGTCAGAGTAGTCCAAGTTATTCCTAAAATACAGACTATCAGTATAGTTTTTGGCTGTCTCTTGGAATTTGAGGTTGAGCACCTATTGCTGAAGCCACTATCTATGAGAACACATGACTTAGATGATTTCAGATGGATTTGACCTGAAGGCCTCTTTCCTGTAGTCTAGGTTACAGAAAATATGCATGCTGCCAAGGGGAGGAAGCAAATGAGTCCTACCCAGCTACAACATCTATGAGACACAATTATCAGAATGTCAAGATAGGCATAAGGGTGTAATAAGTGGCATTCATATGTTGGTTTTAACTATAGCTATCTAGATAGACTTAAGGTCCACTCAAAAGGAGGGATACCATTTCTGGTAATAAAAACCTAGTTTCCTGGGCTAGTGAGGTCATGGAATTTAGAAAAGGATATTACAACTGCCACATTTTGAGACCAGCATAGTTCCTCATTACATCCTAAGTCTTTTTCTTATATTCACAGAAAGTGTGAGTGTCCTTTTCAAAGAATCCGCTCTTTACAGCAAATGGAGATAGTCATAGTAAACAAAACTACACACAATACGGAGATCAACAGATCATGAAGAGACCAGCCCCAAGTAATACATCTCCATCCTAATGGAACTAGTACATAGTACATCCACAGTTCCTGCATCTATGTCTTAAGGAACATCACAAAATATGAGGAAGAAAGATTGTAAGCAACAGAATATCAGGAAGTCTGCTGTGAAACACTCTTAGAAATGGCTACAGTAACAAGACTAGAACAATGGCCACAGCAATAGATATGCTGGTGTGAAAGGGGGAGATTTTCATGGGCCACACCTCTAGACAAAGAACTAGAGTCAACTAATATCTGTTGGGAGCAGAATTAGCCTCTTCCAGTGATGAGTCACTTTGTTGGTTGTCCAATGCAAAGTGGTCATTCCTAAAACCATATACACATAAACAACAAAAGCAGAGTCAGTATAGTGTGTGTGTGTGTGTGTGTGTGTGTGTGTGTGTGTGCATATGTATGTATATAGCATTCAAATAAAAAAGACTATCAACTTGAGGCATGATATGGGAAGGGTTCAAGGAAGGGAACCTGGGAAGAGCTGGAGGAGGAAAATGGGGCACATGATGTAATCTATTTCCATTAAATCATATCTTTTAAAAGCAAAATAAATGTGAAATTAAGCACAAAGAACAAATTCATTCAGTGGGGTAAAATAAAGTTATATAGAATTAGGAAAGAAACCTAAAAATCCCTTGGGAAAACAAACAGGACAATTCTACAACCTGTTGTATATTCAACCTGTTGAATAAGGAGACTCTAAGGCAAAGCAGTATATCCCTCGGAGATGCCTATATCCTATTCTACATACATAGCAGAGACAAGTAGGTAGTCAGCTGATATTCAAGCAGAAAGAAGAGCATAGACAGACTATCCTGGTGAATCCATTGTGACCACCAGGGTCTCAAAGGTGGAAGAGGAAGGCAGAAGTACCATATACATGCATGTGTCCTCAGAACCTGGAAAAGAGCATCCAGTTCTTGGAGGTGGAGTTGCAGGGAGTTGTGAGTAGCCTGTAGAGGGTGGTGGGAAGCCAACTCAGGTCCTTCAGAAGAGCAGTAAGCATGCTTCACCACTGAGCATCTCTCCAGCCCTCAGAATAATTTTCAAATTGCATTTGATTTTGATTTCCAGCTAAAGCCACTGGAGAGAAAGCGAGATTTGGGAAAGTGAATAGCTCTATAAGGTACTGAACTCCCCACACTGGCACTCAGGTTTTACGAGACTTCCACCTTTTGCAAGCACCAGGTGCAGTCACGGTTCACCCTCAGCCTGTGACAAGTTCAGGAGAATGCAGGCATCTTCATCCCATCTGGCAACCAACTTGTCCCATGAACAGCAAAACTGTTTTCATTTTCTTTTGCTCCTGCGCAAAATATCACTCTTGGGATACTTCAGCAAGCAGCTCTCCATTCAGCTTTGCAAGAAAAAAACATAAAGACAGGATCTAAGTCTTCTTCCTTCGGAAAAGGCTCGCCAAGGAGCATTGAGACCTTCAGAGTCACAAAGGAAAACAAATCGAAGACACATTTTCATGGTAGATCCTCAAGGCCAGCTTGGCAGTTGTTTCCTATTGTGTCTGATTCCTGATTCCTCACATTTAACTGGAAGAGACAAACTAAATTAGTGAAGGGGACACATCAGGTTCTGAGAAATCCCTGCCTACATTACTGTTCAATAATTTAATTGTGGAGTGTTAAATGATTCAGTCCTGAGGAGCATAGATCTTGGAATTTTTGCCTCCATGGACTTTGTTTAACTTAAAATATCAAATGAGAAGTTTAAGGTACAAGAGGAATTTGTGAGGTTTCCTTGCGCTAAAGTGCTCAGGGTCAAGCATTTCTGCAGTTTGCAGATATCAAAGAATAATAATAAGAAAGTAATAATAAGAAAGCCCGTGTCCCCAAGGCAGAAATGGGCAGAAGTTCTATTAATCTGAACTTCCACTTTCTGATAACTGACAAGTTGAAGCCTCAACCCTCCAGAGGATTTTTTTTTTTTGCTATACTTACAAAATGAATAAAATTAGTTGTTTTCATTTATTATTTCACAATGGGAGTTTCTAGCAAATGTGCCCAATGATAACATCAAAACAAATCATTTTCTGTATTTTAATTTCCTCTAAGAAAATTCCATAGAAGGGCATTCCCTGTTACCCTCCTCTCCAAATGCTAAAACATTCTTTTCTGAGGACTCTCTTTTTTTACATAACAATGGCACTTTGTTCTGGCAGATGTGTTTTAAATTTTCTGGCACAACTGTAAATCACACTCAGACCAACTAGTGTGAAACCAAAAGCCAGCTGATACAGTGTGCTATAAACTATTTATGAGGTATTCGGGGATAATGTGCAGCTGGTCTCCTGCCTCCCCATAGATGGAAGTGCTCTTAGTATGTCTTGCTGATTGATTATGTAAATTTCCTCAGTACACTGATACAGTGGAAAACAACTCACACCAGTGAGTAGCTTAATGAGTAAAGGTGCTTGATGCTAGGCCTGACAACCTGAGCTCGGTTCTCAGGACCCACATGATATGAAGAATAAACAGACCCTTGTAGATGGTCCTTTAAATTCCACACATGTGCCTCAGCATGTGCACACCTATATACGTGCACACACATAGATAGACAGATACATACATACATACATACATACATACATACATACATAGGTAGATACATTGATAGATGATGATAGATGGTAGATAGATGGATAGACAGATAGATAAATAATAGAAATATAGGATACATACATACATGCATACATACATACATAGGTAGATATACAGAAAATCATAGATGGTGATAGACGATAGATTGACAGATTGATTGGAAATAGATGATTGATAGATAATAAATAATAGATGATAGAGGATTAAGATATAGATGATAGGTAGATAGATGATTGATAGATACATTGACACATCAATACATATATAGATAAATTGATACATTGATATATAGATAGGTAGGTAGATACTAGATAGATGTTAGAAAGCAGAACTCTAATAATTCGATGTCTTTTCTCTGAAAAAAATAATATTTTTTTGGAATTCTGGACATAGCTGTGTTCATACTAATAACAGAAATAACATTTGGCCCAGGACATTATTTCCAAAATTCATTCTATGCCAGAATATCTCACTAAAATTTCATTAATATCTTGGTTTGAAATAAATTGTGCCACTTGGGAGGCAGAGGCAGGTGGATTTCTGAGTTTTAGGCCAGCCTGGTCTACAGAGTGAGTTCCAGGACAGCCAGGGCTACACAGAGAAACCCTGTCTCGAAAACCAAAAAATAAATAAATAGATAAATAAATTGTGCTATAAGTTGTTATAGATAGTTGGCTCATATAGCTATTCATATAACCTTGGTATGTGTAGATGGGATCTTTGGAGTTCTTTTACCAAAATTGTCACCTGTTTTTTTTCCTGGCATTCTACTCAGGCTTGAATGAATGAATATAATTACAGACTTTTTTTTCTCAGACAAATTTATTTTGAGGCTTAAAATATAGCCAGAACCTGTCAGTCCATTGCCGAACAGTCTTGAAAAGTTCCAGTGACTATAAATAGAAGTTCTAAATTGGAAATGTCATTTCGACCTTCCCCTACCTTACTGCTGTGACTTTAATCGTTTCTCTGGCTTCCTTAATTTCCTTGAGTTCAGTATGACCACTTCCGAGGATTACTGGGGACTATGTGATCTTTTCCAGTTCTTTTCAGTATCGTCTGGTAGGATTATGACAGAAAAGGAAGCATGTTCACCCACTGAATAACTTTGCATGCTGAGTAACTCTTTACCCATTGTTCAGCTTTCCAAGACACCAGCACTCCCAGCAACGATACTGTGCATGAAACCACTCCAGAGTTCACTCCAGTGGTCATCTCCCATCATATCCACAGTAGTGTTGGTGGGTAGTTCACAATTATTAATTAACTCCATAGACAACTGTAAAACTTAAAATATAACTGTGAAATTCAGGAGGTTGAATAGAATTGTTCATTTTCTGTTGATGGAACGGAGTACTTGAAATTGGGTGATTTAAAAAATAAAAAGATTTGTTGGGACTCATGCTTTGGGAAGTCCAAGATTGAATACTAGTGTGATTTGTTTCTCATGATGGTTTTGTGGTTTTAAACCCATGGTGGAAAATGTGCAGAGGAAAGGAAAGCGTAAAAGAACCAGAGCTCCAAAACCTCCCTCTTAGGATTGCTAACCCAGTCTCAAAGAACCACAGTAATTGTTCCACAAAAGTTGGGCCCCATGACCCAAGTGCTTCTCTCAGGCCTCACTATCTCTCAGTACTATTACACTGACAGCTAAATTTCAATATGTTTTTGCAGGAATAGATGATCCCAAGACAAAAATAAGGGCCCTGTACACAAGTCCATTTCATTTAGCACAGCAACAAAAAAAGATGAATAACTTTCCCAAACCTATAGGGTTCCTTGGATACTGTTCCTAAAACACATCTAGAGTCTGTTGTGTACCAGGTCAGAAGGAGTCAAGCAGCAGCTGAGGGTTCTGACAGATTGTTCCAGGAATACTTTACCATTATGACTAAAGTACCAGCCTGAATATGACAAAAAAAAAATTCAAAGCACAGAGGATCAATAATAGAAAATATTCATCGTTCATTTCTTATTAACCTATATTTTTATTGCATCAGTATAAAAATAGTCATTAATGGTTCCTATATGCAACTAAACAGAAAAAAAAAAATGATGAAGCAGCTAGCCTTGGTCTGGTCTACTGCTCCATGTCTATATGTGACTATTGGTTTGATTTTGATTTGTCTGTTTGGTTTCAAACTTTCAATCCACCTGCCTCCACTTTCCAAGTACTGAAATTACAGCATGCGCCACCATATATGTCTATTACTTCATTCTAATCAAGGGATCGGATAACAAGAGGACATTGCTATCTTAAACATATATGCGCTAAACTGATATATCTAATTTCATCTTTAAAATACACCACTGGATTTAAAGATAATACCGAAGATTCTACCTCCAAATTTTCAGATGTGAGTACATGTTGAGGTTTTGTCTTTTAGTGTCTATTGTAATGCTAAGTGTGGGTCTCCAAGATCTGGAGTCTGCCTGTAGCCCCTGGGACCCTCCCCCACGTCGATTCTCATTGGTGAATAAAATGTCAACAGCCAATAGCTGGGCAGAAGAGACATAGGTGGGATTGAGGTTTTGCTATGAGGAGGAAGGAGAAGAAGGAAGCTATCGTGGAAGAAGAAGAATGTTCACGAGGAAGGAGAGCCCCGCCGCCGTGGGCTAAGGATCAAGAGAACGTGGCCCAGAGGACTCCCCAATTGGAGGTAAGAGCAGCCCAGAGGGATCATATTAAATAATATGTGATAACTTGGGGTTATCAATAGAAAAGTAGATTCTAACAGCATGAAAGGTATGCAGCTGCCCAGCTACTGTGCTGCCTAGGGCTATTTAAAAATATAAGGCTGTGTGTGTCTTTCATCCAGGAATATAAATGGTCTAAGGTGGAGAAGAAGTCCCGTGCTGGGATTTTTAATAATAATTTTTACTACAAGTACATAACCTGAAGTAAGCACAGAAACTAAGAAAGTAAAAAAAAAAAACTGGATCATTGCAGAAGAGGGGGTGAAAGAGATTTTAAGAGCCAGAGGAACAGAAAGTTTGCTGTAAGAGTGTGTCTCCTAGTAATGTCAGAAGCTGCCCTCATCGCGTCTCACCAACATGATTGCCTAATATGCGCTAAACAGGACAATAGGCATCCCAAAGTATCCAGGGTTGAGGGTCCAGGGTGACTCACAAAGCCTTAACCTTACAAAAAGAACTAGAGTCAACTAAGGAATGCTGAGAGTGGGAGAAATAGTCTTCTCCAGAGAGAAGCACACAAAATGCCTACCTAATACCAACTGGTCAATCTTGCAGTCATACCTACAGGTAACATCCAAGCTGATAAGATTGTATTTGTATATCAAGGGATATTTATAAATATTTGTACATACATATATGTATATAGCAACAATTAACAAAAAAGATGATGCTTTTAATTTTAAAAAGAAAGGATGGGTATATGAGAAAATTTAGAGGGAGAAAGGGAAATGAATGATATAACTATATTATAATTTCAAAAATAAAATAACCATTTTTAAAGTAAGAATAATTACTTCAGGAAACGGCTTTCTTCATAAGTATTAGTCAGTGAAGCATCTCTCTGATTTCTTCAGGTTTTCAAGGCAAAGTCTCACTTTTCGTAGCTCTGGCTGCCCTAAAACTTCCTCCATAGACCAGACTGGCCTTGAACTCAGTGATACACCTGTCTCTGCCTCCTAAGTGCTGAGATTCCTGGCATGTGCTACCACACCTGGCTAAGAATCTCTTCTTTGTGGAGCTTCTTAAAAGTACCCCAAATTTGCAACACAACTCTTACAACACAAAAACAAGTAGATTCAAATGGTTAATGCAAAATGATATCCACACAAACTAATTCTTGGCAACATTTATGGAACTGTTTGTATTTCCAACCTCTAGTTCATAGGGTAGTATATGATTGACATTGTTATAATAATCCAGTGCCAGAATCAGATTCTTCTCAAATTAACTTACTTTTCCAAAATAATGGCTTTATGGGGCAGAGAGATGGCTCAGTAGTTAAGAGTCAGCTGCGGTCTCCAGAACCCAAACGGAATGCTCTCAACCTGTCCAGCCCCAAGGAATCTTGCGCTGTCTTCTGGTTTTCATGAGGCCATACATACACACAGACACATAGTCATGCCTAACTTTTTAAGATGTCTTTGTTTCTTGCAAATATGAACACTATCCAGTTCTCTCTTGTCTATATTTCCTATTTTTCAGTTCCAAGTACAACTTTCTCCATCTGAATATATGCCTGCAGCCTCCCAAGGACGAACCCTGATGCTGCCCCACCTTCTTGCCCCTCCCTTCCCTCCTGGCTTCATCTCAATCCTTCAACAAATCACTTCTGTGCAGTTCCTCATTGAGTCCCTCCCCCTACCCCCACAGCCTGGAAGATTTTTATTTGGCACCATATCTTTCTAAATACTTCTCTGACTTTTTCTGGTAACCTGGATTTGTTCATTTAAAAAATATGATAATAGATTGTTAATGTCAGGGGGAAGTATTCAGAACATATTTTAAAGTTGAACAAAAAAGCATGTAAACATCATTATCCGGATTTGTCAAAAAAAAAAAGTATATTCGCAAAGAAAAAGATATAAGTGAATAAATGAATATGTATATACATATGGACAAAACAGAGAGGGGGGTTCTATAATCAATTTCATGGTTTTCTTTTTGTGTGTTTTTTTTCCCCAGAATCTTCTCCTATGGCTATATAATCTGTTTCATACGAAAAGAACTAGAAATGAAGCTGGGAACGGTGGTACACCCTGGGAATCCTAGTATTCAGGGGACTGAGGCAGAAAGTTTATAAGTTGAAGGTCTGTTAAGGCAGCATAGTGAACTATATCTCAAAATAATTCACTATGGGGCAGGGGAAATTGTTCAGTTGGTAAAGTACTTGCCATGCAAGTATAAGGACCTGAGTCCCCATCCCCAGCACACACATAAAACACCAGTTGTAGAAACATAGGTCTGGAATTCTGGTACCTGTTGGAGTAGACAGGAGGATCCTGGGAGCTCACTAGCCAGCCAGCCCAGCAAGCCTGGTAAGTTCTAAGTTCAGTTAAAACCCTGCCTCATAACTTATGCTGGAGAGTGATAGAGAGAGACGCTCAAGATAACCTCTGATCTTGACACACACATGCATACAACATGTATCCACACATTTGCATACACATATATACAAATATGTGCATACTACACACACAAAGAAAAACATCCAAAAGAATGTCATTGGTGACTTGTCCCGTTAAGCTTCTGAGCTCCTATTGCTTTCGCAGGGCAACAGGGTTTCCACCATACTTCCTGTTAGTGGACAAAACTCTGTAGTCCCAACTTCTGCCTTCTGTGTTTTTCTCTCCCTCCTCATAATGTGGAAATATCCCTGACTAGGCTCCTTCCCCGGGTCTGTAGAAAATAACAAAAGAATTATTTCTGTATACTTCAACCACCATTTTTGTGTACCTAATACGGATGAAATCTAAGAATTAATCCACCCCTTTCCTGAGAAAATTACTCTGGAGCACGGCACCACCATTCAGTACCTCCTCACAACCCAATCACTCCGCTAATCTTCTCGGATGCGCCGTGGAGTCACACTCTTCTGGTCACGTGATAATTGATGCCTCTCTCTTTGCCAGTGTGTTTGCCTATATTCCGTTTCTCCCTTGCAGAGTTTACGCCTTTCTTCCTGTTCCCACTTCACTCTCTCGGGTTAAGTCCTTCCGTGTACTTAGCTGAAGGAGCTCCCTTGCAGCCCCCAAGACTAGACCCCCTCTGCATATTACTCCAGGATACAAACTGGTGCCTTCCGGATGACCGACATCTGAATACGGAAGCTAGAGCCATCACCTGACATCTGGTTAAGTGTGCATAATCTTGGATTCCACATGAACCGGTGACAAAAGCCTCTGCATTTTTATGACCCTGACAGTTGACACCCATGTCTCTGGCTTTCAAGAGCCCTGGCTTATGGGCATCAAAATAGCCACTCTGCTCAAAGTCTTTTCTTTCTGGCCACACCCTCCAGGCTCAGAGCCACCCTCCACGGTGTTTCAGCCCAGATCATAGGCTCTTATCTCTCACCAGTCGCCTCTTACAAGTTTCCTCTCTTCTTCATGCTTAATATTCTATTTCTCACTCTCGGAACTCACCAGCCTTCTCCAGCTAGATTGTAATTGCCTGAGCAAGGACTTAATTTGCTTTCTCTCATACACCTGGATGGATGATAAATGTTTATAGATCAAATATATTGGTTCAATACTTTCTGGGCTGAAATTCATTAAACTGTTTTCACATTTTAAAATATTTGATTTTATTTATGCCACATCTTACTGCCTTTTAAAGCTGAGTCTGTGTCACAGATGAATTCAGCTATAGATTTATCTCCCTAAATAACGCAATGAAAACATTTTTACTTCTAGAAAACTCCCTTAAAACATAATAGCTAATGTTTATTGATTTCTCTCTGTGCTCCAAATGCTTTTGGCTTACCGTATTCAAACTTTGCTACTAGGCTTCAAAATGTGTCCTGTTTTTCAGCCTATCTTGCAGGTGAAGGAAGATGAGAGGCAGATGATTTGAGCTTTTTAGTGGTAAACAGTTAATCCACTCTGGAGTGGCAAGTGTCCACTTCTCGCCACCCGCCAGAGTTCTCTGGATTTTCAAATGAAAAGACATATGCACACTCGCACATGCGCGCGCTCGCGCACACACACATACACACAAGTGTGCGCAAAGTTTATATTGTGATATACCTTAACTAGCTCAATGGTTGAGCACTTCCAAACCTCCACGTGGCTAATACACTCTACCATCGATATTCAAGAATTAACACTTTTTAAATCTGTATCTTACCTTTGCTGCCCTGTTTCTTTCTGGTGAGCCCTCCCTCAAAGTCCCACCTTTTTCATCCTGCCTAGCCATTGGCCATTGGCTCTTTATTGACCCATCAAAAAAACAACTGTTTGCAGGGACCTGTAACAGATGTGCAAATTCCCGTGTAAGCAAAAAATCAAACCCCCAACAGAGCTTCTCACCTGAGGTTGCATGGGAGACAGCAGTTAAGCTAAGTTGGAGCCTATAATGATTCTTAATCATTAGGCTTGCAGTTTACTTAATTTGCCTATATAATTAGCTTGCTCCACTGACTCTGGTTAACTGGAATAATAGACAAAAAGCTGAGAGATGTGAAATTAATTACAGGATGCCTGGAAGTTATTTGAGTCCATGAGAAAACAATTGCATAGGTGCAAAAGCCACTCTGGTTTTGAAGTGTGATCTATTTCTTCCCCATCATTATTTACATAGGTGTAGGAAGATTCACAAGATCTCCTGTTATCTATCACGGATGCCTAAGCAATCCAACAGTACTCTTCTATTTCAACTGTTGTACGAGTCATTCTTCTTGCTTTTGTGACAAAAGACCTGGAAGGAAATAACTAGAGGATATAGGTGTTTGCTCTGGCTTAGTTTGAAGGGATAAAATCCATCATGGTGGGAAGAGGAGAAAGTGACTGGTCACATCCCATCTGCAGTCAGGAAGTCAGTAGTAGAGGGGAAGTGAAGATAAGCTATACACTCTGGGGCAAGTGGATTGTGCCCCAGACAAAAGAACTGGTAAGTTTGATGAGCTTGGTCCAGGGAGTGACACTATTAGGGGGTGTGGCCTTGTTGGAGAAAGTATGTCACTGTAGGAATAGGCTTTGAGACTCTCCTGTAGCCAATCTTCTGTTTGCCTTTGGAATAAGATGTAGAACTCTGAGCTCCTCCAGCACCGTTCCTGACTGGATGCTGCCATGACTTCCACCATGGTGATAACGAACTGAACCTCAGAACCAGTGAGCCATCCCCCAATTAAAGGTTGTCCTTTATAATAGTTGCCTTGATCATGGTGTCTCTTTACAGCAACGGAAACCCTGAGAGAGTCTCCATACATGTTGCTGCCCTGGGAGACTCCGCTCTTTTCTCTGTCCTTCATTTCTCCAGAAATCTGCCATTCTTTGTTGCAGATGCCAGAATGCAATCACTTCTTTGAGAACTAGACATCTGAGTATCCCCTGCATAAAAACAAAAGGTGCATGTCAAAAAAAAAAATCGTCTGCTTAATTCTCTCTCTCTTAGCTGTCTCTTTTTTACAGCAGTCTGTTTTGACTAAATATTTGTGGGCTGTGAGATTATGTCTCCCTGTAACATCAGAAACAACATAAAGTCTCACCGACATGAATGCCCAGAAATAAGGTGCATACAGACGACACCAATGGACATGACAAACTAGATGGAGAAAAGCACACAAGGTCTCCACTCTAGACAAAGGTCTATAGGCAGCTGAGGAAAGCTGTGAGTGGGAGAGGTGATCCCAGTCAGGAAAGAGCACAGCAACTGTGTGGCACCATCAGTGCCTCCTGGTCAGCCCTGAAAAAATACACACAAATAACACCATACAGACTGAATAGGTTATATATGGGTATACATATGTGTGTGAAGATTTATATATATGTGTGTATACAAATACATATATACATGCAGTTAACAACTAGTAAAAAAATAAGTCATACCTGTCCCCTGAACCTTCACCCAGCTGATACCCTGTTCTGAAAGGTATCTGTACTCCCCCTGAACACCTATGCTCCGGTGTCATCCCCTTCCCCACATCCTGCCTTTTTGTGTTTATAACGCCTGTGTGAATAAGTAAATTACAATTTGATTTAAATAATTAAAAAAAGAATCAACTAAGTAAGGTACATATAAACTCACAAAAATTTAAAAAAAAGTCATAAATTTGAAGAGAGAATAGAGAAAGATATATGGGATGGTTAGAAGTGAGGAAATATAAGGAGCAGTGTTATATTTAAATTATAATCTCATAAAGTAAAAAATAAAATAAATTTTAATTAAGGGAAAAAAATTCCCTGTTAGGGAATCCTTTTAGGAGTCAGACTGTTGGTGCGTTCAAAAGCCATTTGTGTTTCTTCATGAGGAAGTACATAAGGAAGGGCTGGGAGATGCTAGAGACTATGAAGTTTATGAGGCTAGTCATAATGCTTGCAACTGTAACTCCAGCTACCTGGAGGCTGATGCAGGAGTTTGGGAACTCAAGGCCATTCTGGGTTACATGATGATTTCAAGGTCAGCATTATCATCTTAGTGAGAGTCTGTCTCAATATAGTCTCTCTCGATAGATAGATAGATAGATAGATAGATAGAATAGATAGATAGATAGATAGTAATAGATATGGACTGGGAATATGGCTCATTCATAGGGCACTTGTGCAACTTAATATCCAGCATCTCAGAACAAAATAAAACAACAACAAAAAAAAAAAAATAGTTACAGAACTGGCCTGCAGCTGTCAGTGTGCCCACCTCAGCTTTTCTTTCTTCGTCCGAGGATTAATTAATCATTTAATCTTAGTAACAAATTGGTAGCTGCAGCTCTGTCAGATAGGAGTAGCTCCTATCTTTCCTAACTCGCTTTTCAAGTGTTGGATCTCATGTTCAAGATCAAAGTCTTATATATATATGTTACAAAAATGTTTAGAGCATCATGGGAAATTGATGGTTGGTCTCTAGGCCTGCATCCCACGGGTCTCATGAGGCTCCTGTGGTGTGAGCTGCAGCTAAAGGTTATCCTTCCCAAGAGGACTCTGCCGAGGCCATGCTCCTCAGCCGCTAAATTACAGTTATTTTCACAGTGTCGCTGCAGAGACTTCCAACAGAGAATTGTTTCATAAATAGCAGTCTTGTGTTGTCAAGACAGTTTAAGAGGTCTAAGAGAGCTCAACAAGTGGATTTGAAGGATTTGCTGAAATTCATGCCTTCCCTAAAAAATAAACTTGAGTATGAATGTTATGCAAGAAATACCCCCCCAATGATATGTAACATATAATTACCAAATAACAGGCTGTGTTGATGCCCACGTGCATTTCCTTCATGTCCACTATGTGCATCATGACAGTCACTGATGAGAAAGATACAATCACAGCCCTCAGTAGACTAGCATCCAGAGAAATGGAAAGGAGTTTGCCTATTATTTTTTAAAGATATAGGATGAATATCACATCCCCTTCCCCACAAGACTCAGGAAACATCACACAAAAGAGTCAGTCGATGTCTGCAGTTAAAACATTATTTGCTGGACATGGCAGGATCATTACACACATGAACTCAGAGTTGCCGGGGTTCCATCCACAAACCTACACAGAACTAAGCCAGACAAAATCCCAGGACGAATGATGGGTGACTCGTAAAGTCCCACCGCTAGCTGAGAAGCTACTGGCAAATGATGGTGCTGTGGCAGAGGGAAGGGGTCAGTTCCCTCTAGGGATGCGATCTGAGAGGCTACCCATGCTCCAGTAGACAACCCTTCATACAAGCAACACTAAGCACACCCAGTCGACTAAAAATTAAAATTAAAAAATAAAAGGTAACGCATGAAGTTGAGTGGGGAAAGAATTTGTGGGAAGACATGAGAGGAAATGAGGGGACGTGATTTGATCGAAATACATTCCCATTCAATACGTGTATGATGTTCTCAGTAAACAAATAAATAAATAAAATAAAGGTTTGGAAACACCCAGATTGGTGAGAGCCACACACATTCATGAACGGAGACCATAACAGCTGATTTTTAAAGGCCAATAGCTTAAACAGGTTCCTTTCTTTTTCTTTTCTACCCCATGGATAGGTGAGTAACTGGGAGCAGTCATACTCACGGGTTTTCTCACTTAATTCTCTGCGTTCCCTGTTTACCCCACTGCTGTGGTGAAAGCAGCCTAAGGAAGGAAGAGATTTGTTTGGCTCACCTTTGGAGGTGACAGTCCATCAAGGCAGGAAGTCATGATGGCTGGAGCTTGAAGTAGGTGATTATGCTGCATCTGCAGCCAAGAAACCGGAAGAGATTAATACTGGTGCTTGACTCATTATCTTCCTTTTATTCAGACCATGCGATGATTTTCCCACACTCAGAGTGGATCTTCCCTCCTCAGTTAAACCTTTCTGCAAACACTCTCGTAGACACACCTAAAGACATCTTCCTATGGTGATTTTAAATTTAATCCACAGTGAAAATTAATCATTGCATCACACGTGATGAATACTATCACATCTCTTTAACCATTTTTAAAAAAACCTGGGATTTGAGAGAATAAGTTATCTGAAGTCACAAAGTTAGTACGAGAGTTTAAACACAATCCAGAGAAGGAGCTCCCACCTTGCTTTATCCCTGTCTCCACAGAGCGATTTATTCTGGCTGGTAAAGAAAGAAAGTCAATGCAGCCATATAAAACAGTTTCCAGAATTCATCTGGTCATGAAATGGAAGAAGAGCCAGTTTAAGGCGTGGTCTGCTTACGAGGGTCAACCTACCATATCCATGAGACAGGGTTTGATTCTGTGGGCTCTATGGAGGAACAGGCCTTCCTTTCTTCTGTGTCCCCTCCTGGAATGAGATTTCCATCACCTCTGTGTGAAAACTGGTACCCAGCGTGACAGGTAAGACTAATCTTAGGTTAGAGCCTTAATTCTAAGACATAACACATTCTTACCGCTGTGCGTAATCCAAGCTCTGATCCTGTTCCCACAACACACGCTTCAAATTGATCACTGCTGCTAGAAATAGATCCCTAATGTTCACTTTAGTCCAGTGAGCTAGGCTGATACAATTACCCTCGACTTGGCTCTCCAAAGTATAGCAAGCCCTTCTGCCTACCTGGTGGCTTATTCTATGCCCTAACATCTGCCAATTTGCTGGGGAATTCTAGGCTCCCAAACAACTGTCTACTTCCTGTTATATTTTATTCAGTAATGGTAGCGGAAGTCATCCATATTTTTTATGTTATTAAACATACTATTTTTTACCAGTTCTTTGAGTATTGTAAACATGCATTCAGTATTTTGATCATACTCACCTCTGACTCTTCCTGGATTTACTTCCTTACCCCAACTTCACATCCTCCATTTTTACAACCCACCAAGTCTGATTTGTGCTGCCATTATTACTCATTGGTGTGGGGATACCCACTTGAACATGGTCAACCTACCAGTGTAGCTGGTCTTTGTGAGTTCTTCTTTTCCCACCTTTTATCTCCCCAGTTTCACGACTGCTAACAAACTGCGTCCAACCTCCTGAACCAGCAACAACCATCTGTCCCACCTATCGAGACTCTAGCATTTATATACCCTCTGGAAAGTTTCCAGAATTCCAAACATCACAAGATCACAGAAAGTATTTGCAGCTAGCAAAAACCGTGCCTCTGCTAGGGAATGAGGCAAACCAAAAACACATATTCTTATAATATTTCTGTGCTTTTTTAAAGAAACCAAACAAAAATTCCAGAATTGTCACTATATACCGGGTTAGAGAAAACTGATTCTCCCATCCCCAGAAGTAATCAACTGTCAATGGCTTCTCAGCTAAGGGTGGGCACTCATGAGCCCTTGTCCTCCATGCTAGAATGTTGACTGGCTTGATCTAGTGCATGTAGCCACAGCTGCTCTGAGTCTGTATGCATTGGTCTTGTCATGTTTATGAAACAATGTTTTATCCTGGTCTCCCCAACCCTTAGCTATTACAGTATTTCTGCTCCTAATCTTCTATGGCTCTTAGCTGAGTACCTAGAGACACTTACTCTTGCACATTGACTGGTCGTGTCTCTGCATTTATCACGTCCGACATACAAGGAAACTTCTCTGATGAGATCTAAGAGCTGCCAGAAGTAATGGACTTTTAGTTATCATGTGGACTGAATGCCCAGTGCTGGAGAGAGAACATAACAATCTCAATTCACTAAGCCTGTTACACTGTGAATCTTGACATTTGTACTGATAATATGGGCACAGTAAAAGAGTAAGAAGAACTACAGAATTAACCTACCCACTAATAAAAGATCAGGAACAAATAAAATGCACTTATCATAATAGCTATCAGAACAACAGTTACCTCTTAAGAGAGAGCTGTATCGATTAAAAAGGCCACACAGGAAGTTTGTAGGTGATATGAAGCTTTCTGCCTCATTCTGGTTTGGCTGATGCTCAAGGTTTGAGCACTGTACTATGTGCAAATCAAAATGCCAAATTAGAAGTGAATAGACAAAGCTTTAAAAAAACAGATTCTATTTTGCCTCTTTCTGCTTTTTAAATATAGTTATACTTTGTAAAAAAAATCTTTTAAAACTTATTTGTTTGTTTGTTTATTAGGGAGGGACACATACCCCTGAAGACCTGTAGAAGTCAGAGGTCAACCCATAGGAGTTCGCTCTCTTTTTCCACCTTGTGGTCATAGGGACTGAACTCAGTCTTAAAGGCAAGTGCCTTTACCCACTGAACCATCTCACTGACATGATATTATTATTCCTAACTGTTGACAATAGATGAGCTTTGTATGAGAAAGGCCTTATTTCTCTTCCACAAAAGCACATATCCATGGCACCATCAAATCTCTCTGATTTTTTTTTTGCTAGAAACAAATAGAATAATTTATTTCAGATCAAAGATAATTTTTTAAACATGATTGCTGTGATATAAAATGGAATTATAGAGAAAATGGCAACAGACAATTGAGGTCAGGGTACCTGACTCTACTGGCTGTGCCTGGGGCGTGCTATAATCAACAGACCCAACGAAGCCAAATAACTAATAAGGACCCAAAGAAGCCCAAAGGAGAATGGTGGAATCTTTCTCAGACATGGAAACAAAAATAGATATCGGAGGCTGATGGAAGGAGGGAACTTGATGGAAGAGGGGATGGGGAGGGGAAGGGGCAAGATCACATGTAGAGAGAGCAGGGGAGAGAGATTGGTGGTAGAGGGGGGCAATCTCTAGGACATGCCAGAGACCTGGCGGGGAGGCCCAAGAGGGTCTATGGGGTGACTCTGGATGAGAATCCTAGCAGTGGGGGATATGGACCTTAAAGTGACCACTTCCTGTAGCCAAGCAGGACTCCCAGTGGAGGGATAATGACAGAAACCCATCCACAAAAATCTTTGACCCAAAAATGTGTTCTGCCTACAAGATGTGCAGGGACTAAGATAAAGCAGAGACTGAGAGAATGGCCAAGCAGTGACTGCCCCAAATCCATGGGCGAGAACCAGTCCCTGACACCATTAATGATGCTCTGTTATGCTTGCAACAGGAACCCAACATAACTGTCCTCTGAGAGTCTCCACCCAGCAGCCAATGGAAAGAGATGCAGAGACCCATGTCTAAACATTAGATGGATCTGGGGGATCTTATGGAAGAGCTGGGAGAAGAATTGAGGGACCTCAACAGGACAGGGACTCCACAGGAAGACAAACAGAGTCAGCTAACCTGGACCCTTGGAAGTTCCCAGAATCACCAACCAAAGAGTGAGTCTGGGCTGATCTAAGCCCCCTGCACATATGTAGCCGCGGAGTAGCTTGGTCTTCATGCAGGGCCCCCAACAACTGGAGCAGGGCTGTCCCTGAGCCTTTTACCTGCCTGTCTGTAGATCCTCTGAACCTAAATGGACTGCCTTGTCTGGCCTCAGTAGGAGAGGATGAGCCTAGACAGCAGGGACTTATGTGTAGGGGGCAGCATGGTGTTAGTGGGAGGTGGGGTTGACACCCAGAGGGAGACTTCTCAAAAGAGAAGGGGATGGTGGAATGGGGGTTAAGATTTGCATGAAGGGGTACTGGGTGGAGAGGAAGGGCTGATGTTGGCTTGTAATGTGAATAAATAAATACAATTTTAAAAGAGAAATGCAACAAGCAAAAGAAAAACTTAAATTCACTTATGTTTTTGTAATTGGAATTTGCACTGGGTTAGTATGACTTTGCTTCTCTATAGCCAAGCCCTGGTGAGTAAGACGTGTTGAAGATGCAAAGTTTCCATGTTGTTATGTTTAACTTTTCTGTTTACAATATTCTTATCTCCTGCCTCAGGCTTTATGTATTTCTCTTGCCTTACACTGAAAGCTGAGTATTGCTTTTAATCTAAAAGGGCTGTGAGAATTTCTGGAAATCCATAGAAATAATCACAAGTCATAAGGTATATTAATTAGCCATCATATAGAATCACTTTTGGGGAAAATAATGTTCTCTATAGCCACCAGATATAATTAGTGTTAGGGGCATAAGTTCCACTGGTTTTCTTTGGGGTGTCATACTGAAATGAATATGTCTAAAACTGTGTGAAGCCAAAGTCAAGGCACTTAATGGCATCTGGCTGAATTCTGATTGCTGTGTAAACAACTCATCAATCTTACCATCTTCATGGGACATGGGAGGCTCAATTCTTTATTATCTGATACAAAATAAGTATGAAAAAATTTTAACCTCAATTTTGGGCTTTCAGACACACTAAACAATTGAAAATTGAGATGAAATTTCACTTATTCTCAAAATTGAATTTTGTCCCAAGATGACAAGCTCTATTTAGAAGATAACAAGTCATTGCCGGGGTTGGAGAAAACTGTTCCAGCCATTACTAGATTTAATTTTCCAAGGTTCTATTCTCTCCCATTTCATTTATTTCTGAGAAAAAGGGTAAGGTTTAGTCCTAAAATGAACACTTAGTATTGCTTATATTCTGCTGAATAGTAAATATATTTAATAATAAAAATTATATTTCAGCATGTTTTATAAATTTATTATGAAACTTCTCCTAAGAAAGTAAGGAGTGGCCTTAGTTTATGGCTAGAATGTTGTGTTTTAATACAAATTCCTGGACAATTTTTTTTTTACTTTGTAATATATTATTTGACTAAGTTATGACCCAGCATTTATGATCTTTCCACTCCAATAAAACGCTTATTCCATTCAATAGCAGAAGCTTTCGGTACGGAGTTGAGTTGAACCAAGAGAGAGGCTATATATAGGTGTCAGAACTAGATGGGTGGGTACCCAGATCCATTTGAGTCCAGATGGAGTCACTAAGCGCCCCACGAAGCTGCAGGGTTTGGTGTTTGCCAAGCTGAGTTTTGGTTTTGGTTTGGCCTAATCTCTCTTTGCTATGTTACTTTCCCTTCTTTTGGAAATGGAATGTTTAATCTGTTCCCATAAGTATGAACTTGTTTTTTTGACATGACAGGGACATTCATTCAAGAGCTGGTTTAAATATCAGAAGAGACTTTGGACTTTTGAGCAACATTGAAACTATTAAGATTGTGGAGATTTTTACAGTTGGAAAGAATGTATTTTGCATTTTGAGATTCCCATGAACTTAACAGGTTGGAGTTAAAATGTGATACAGAGTGTTGTATGCTAGTGTTAAGTTGATAAGGCCTTGTGATGGCTAGTTTTGACTTATAACTCCATTGAATTAAATACTACTAGGGTATTAGTGAAACCTTTTTTTTTTTTTTTCCGCTGAAGGACAGCGGATTCGAACTCAGGACAGACAGAGCACTCTAGCGACAGAGTACTATCACTACAGGGATGTGCCAACGCAAACCGGTTAAATTAATTTATTTTTTTATTTATATGAGTATACTATAGCTGTCTCAGACACACACTGGAAGAGGGCATCAGATCCCATTACAGATGGTTGTGAGCCACCATGTGGTTGCTGGGAATTGAACTCAGGATCTCTGGCAGAGTAGTCAGTGCTCTTAACCACTAAGCCAACTCTCTAGCCCTTAGTGAAACCTTTAAAAAGCAAGCTTCTCTCAACAGATATCCCTAACAAGTACAGCCTGAGCTTCATGCACAACTTCTTGAACATCCAACTTAAAAGCTGCATACAGGAATCCTACTCTGCCATGAACTCCCTGGCCTCTGCAGCTTTCTGGAATCTTGGTGAAACCTTCCATGGTGCTGTAACTCTTGTATTTTGCATGACTGAAAAAGGCAATAACATTTAGATGTTACTGCCAAGTTTGGCTGCCTGCTTGATATACAATCAATCTGGCTTCCTTCTACCACAGCTGTGTACCTCCATTCCTAAACATGGGAGAACACGTCTCTGGATGACTGGCTTCAAGCAGAGACTCCTTTTGATTGTATTCTCAGTTTAGCCTTTTTGTTTCTTTTCTCTCTCTCTCTCTTTTAATCTTCTTTATTTTCTCAGTTCAAAATGTGAGTTTTCGCCCGGCTTGAGCTAATCTCTGAACGAATAACGAGTCTACCGGAACTCTATGGACAGGGATGGGAGTCCTGCAAACGCAAACAGTGTTCTATAAAGTTGCTGTCCCTCCACCCGTTAGTCTTCCATCCCCTGTGCCTGTGCCATGTGGGACCTGGACAAATTGGAATTCCTCACAGACAGCAATTTCGTCCCTCAGCTAAGAGACTGAGAACTTGATTCTGCAAAAAACTTACTTCAACGATAGCCTCCTTACCAAGGGCCTGTTCACACTCTGCCGTGTGCACTTCTTTTAGTCACCAAGAAGAGAGTCTCTTCTGGTAGGTCAGTGTGCTTCTCAGAGTCATTTAACTTGATCCTCTTGAATTCTTTATGAACCAGCTCAGATCCTTGGGTTGTTTTGGACACCTGCGATGTGAGTATCCTCTTGCATCTGATTCAGTGTATACAATGCACTTCAGAAAATCCAAAGCAGATCTTTTAGGACCTCTTTGGCTTTCAGTAATGCTGAGATAAGTTGTACTATTAATCATTTATCCAATATTGAATGTAATCGGCAGACATTTACAAAAAATGATTAGTTTAAATGGGGATTTAGAATGCTTACATTTTAAATGTTATTTTTTTAATTCTTTGAGAAAATTTAATACAATGTATTTTGATCATATTAACTCTCCTTCCTCAACTCCTCCCAAATCTACCCCTGTCATACTTACCAAACTTTGTATAGTCATTTAAAAAAAACATACAGAGTCCAACTTGTGTGCTGTCTGTATACTCTTGGATGTGTGACTTGTCCATTGGAGCGTGGTCTACCTATCAGGAAATAAAACGTTAGAGAAAACCCACTCTTCCTCTAAAAGCTAACAGCTGTCAATAGCTTTCAGCTAAGGGAAAGACTTGAACCCAGCTCCTCTTTCCCCATGGTGAGACTTTCACCTGGCTTGAACTTATAAAGGTCTTATGCATGCTATCACAATGACTGTGATAAAACAAAACAAAACTAAAACACTTAATCTTGGCTAAAAATGATCTCTGTTCTTCAATCTTTAAGGACATTTTTTTTCAATACTGGAATCATGTAGTTTTATTGTTGCTGTAAAAAGCCAAAATGCTGTAAGCAAGCTTAGGTTTTAGAAAAAAAAATATGCATACTTAAAAATAATCAAATTGTAAAAGTTAGCTGTATCATTTAGCTTAGCATAATTAACCCATCTAACAAGCAATCAGAGACTGTAACAGCGAATTTGACACTCATAGCAGTTTTCCAATGATCAAATCTTCTTTTCAGTAATGGAAAAGTAACAGGAGTTGAGATGTGGCTCTGCTGGTAAAGTGCATACTGAATAATCATAAGGACCTATGTCCAATATTTAGCACCCACATAAAAGTCAATACGGGGTTTGCTTCTCTAATCTCCGTATTTGGGGGACAGAAACAAGAGGATCCCTGGGCTTGCTGCCTAGCAAATCTAGCCAAATCAATGAGCTACAGATTCACTGAGAGATCCTATACCAAAAGGAAAAAAAAGTAGACTGCAGTTGAAGAAGATTGCTACATCAAACCCTGACTTCCATATACACATGTACTAACACACACACACACCACAGGGTAGTGATGGGAGACAGACAGAAAGACAGAGAGACAGAGAGATGAGACAGAGAGAAAAGGCGGAGAGGGAGGGAAGGGAAAGGGGGAGGGGAGGGGAGGGGAAGGGGAGGGAGGGAAGGGGGGAGGAGGAGAGGGAGAGGGGAGGAGGAGAAGGAGAGGGGGAGAGGGAGAAGGGGAGGAGGATGGGGAGGGGGATAGGGAAAGGGGGAGGGGGAGGGAGGGGAGGGAGGGGAGGGGAGGGAGGGAGAGGGGAGGGAGAGGTGAGGGAGAGGGAGGGGGAGGGGAGGGAGGGGAGGGGAGGGAGAGGGAGGGGGAGGGGAGGGAGGGGGAGGGAGGGGGAGGGGAGGGAGGGGGAGGGGGAGGGAAGGGGGAGAGGGAGAGGGAGAATGAACTAATATAACTTTAAATGCATACTGGGCTACTTTGGCCCAGTAATCCTTGACTTCTTTACCTTGGAATGGCAAATGTGTTTTCTGTTTAATGTTTTCAGACCACAGCTGACTGCAGGCAACTGGGGCCACAGAAAGCTAACTCAAGGGAAAGTGGGGACCCCTGCCCTTAGAATGCCTTTGCTCTGTGCTAGCAGTCTTTCATCTTATCATCTTTCTACATGTCATTTGATTGCTTACCACCTACTTTTCATGCTAGATAAGATAGAGCATTAAACACAGAAGAGTTATGGTTATATTAAATTATCCCATGGAGAAAGGTATATACCAATATAATATAAAATACATATTCAAAAATGTAATATATCATTATGATTCTATTTTGGAGATTTACTTTGAAATCAATTTATGAGCTATCACTTTCAAACAGATCTTTCCAAATATGATAGGTGGATTATTTCATTCAAATGTAGGGGATGCTAGACAGCTTTAAAAGAATAATCCCCATGCCTAGCTGTGGCTGATAAAGGTTTAAACAAAACTCATGCAAGTCTTCAACTTTAGCTGGCTTCCCAAAGTATTCATGCTACATCTTGTTCCCTCACACGTCTCCCCCAGGAGGGTATGTTGATGGTTAAGTGTCTGTTTGCAGTTTCAAAGTCCTTCGATAGTTTACACTAGTGTTTCAGAAAATCACCCTTTGTTCCAAGGGAACCATGAATTTCTTATGGAGACCCAAAACGCTCTACAGTTGGCAAGTGGTGGCAGATCTCGTCTGTTGTAGACGTTTCCAAACTATAATTGTCATCAGAGCATCTCCCCAGCTTCTCTTTGCAAAACACATTTCTAATTTCCTCTCTTTGTCCTTCATCCAAATCTCCACTTCTCCCAGAAGATTGCTTTCCTCTAATTATTATCTCGGAGTTATCATCTGCTGTCCTCTTGTGACCTGCACAGCGACACACATCATTTAAAATTTATGAATTGAAACATCTCCAAACACAGAATTGGGACCACAAGTATAATGCAGGTTTCACATCTGTAAAACGAGTTAGAAAAGCCTCTCCCCTTCTGGTTGGTGTGAGCACCGCAGCCAGCCTGTCCTCTACAAAGAGATACACTGACTGCTGATCTTTGACAGTTGGTATCAAGGCTGACAAATGCTGTCAAAGCTTTCAGAAGGTCTGAGCATCCACACAGGATTCTTGGAAGAGTGAGTTATTTCTCATATGACTTCACCTGCTGGAAAGGGACTAATGATGTATGAAACTGAGTTGTCTCCATGCATGGATCCATAATCCACCCTACATCTTAGAGTATAGTCAGATAAACTTGTCAGCACATGGTAAGTAAGTCACAAGCAGCTGACTCAAAGACTTTGAAGTACGCTGTAAAGTACTTTTCTTCTGAAGACCTCAAACCCCTGTTCAGAGGATCTGGACTATATCCTGGCATTGTATTCAGGGCAACCTGCAGTCACCTGCAAAAGGATATAAAGTACATCTGTGTACACTGTGAACTTCTTTCATGGCCATGATTTGCTTTACTACTAATAAAAGATTGACCAAAGCAGAAAGTATATAATAAAAATATCCCTTTCCAAACTATACTCAGATAAACTCAAAGTACATATTTGTAATCAATAAATTATAACAAGAAGTAAAAGTTGCGTTCCAGTCTTTAAAATTACCGATTAAGAAAGATAGCAGCAGCCACTGAGATTCAGTAGTAATTTAGAATTGTTTTAAAATTATTTCCATTCATTAATTTATTGGAGGGAAGTATGCTACAGGATGGGTGTGGAAGACAGAGGATTTGAAGGAATAAATTCTCTCCTTCTGTCACATGAATCTTAGGAATCAAATTCAGGTCATCAAATTTGACAGCAAGCAGCTTTTACCTGGTGAGCCCATCTTGCCCTCCCTAATTTGAGATTATTAAGGATGCATTTATATTTCAAAAGTTAAATAGTTGCTTAATCCATTCATAGACTTTTTTCTATCAATATGCAATCTATTATATGGTTTTGTACAGGAAGTTGATAATTAGAAGTATGCTTAAGAACTAAAAAAAATAACAGAAATTGGGCTGGAGAGATGGTAAAGTATGAAGACCAGAATTTAGACCTCTAACATTTTCATATGCCAGACAGGCATGGCTGTCCACCCACAGTCCCAGAGAATGGGAAGGTATAGACAGGGTACCTATCTCCAGAGCAAGCTAGTTAGCTAGACTAGTGGAATCAGTAAGCTCTGGGTACTAGTGGGAGATTGCTTCTATATATATGGGAGTTGATGGAGGAAGACACATCTCTGACCTCCACATGAACCCACACACCCATGAACATGCATACATGCACATACACAACACACAACACACACACACACACACACACTATACACACACTATACAAAAGGAAATAACAAAAATAAAGTAACATCAAAACTGATTTAAAAAAAAAAAAAAGACATGTACAATGAGACAGAAAACATTTTCAAGACTGTGTAAAAATTATTGAGTGTGATCCAAACACATATAATTGGCTCACCAGAGAGAATTAATGATCATCTAACCTACAATCCATGCAGAGTGGATGCAATGTCCACCTTTACCCCTGCACCTCTGGGAGGCAGGACAAACTATGGGGCAAGGGTTTTGTGGCTGGGTTGGTGTTCCCATCCCTCCATTGGAAGTCTTTTCTGGTTACTAAAGATGACCCTTTCAGATCTATATTCCCCATTGCTAGGAGTCACTCTCATAGATTGCTGGAAATTTCCATTGTCTTAGGTTTCTAGCTCGATCCAGAGATACCCCCACCACACGGATTCCCATTCTCTCTCCCAGTTCTCTCACTCTCTGTCCTCCTCCAGGGTCTATTCTATTTCCTCTACTCAGTGATATTTAAGCTTCCTCCCTTGGGCCCTCACTGTTATTTAGCTTTTTTAGATCTATAGACTGCAGCATGGTTATCCTGTACTTTATGGATAATATGCACTTATAACTGAATACATAGCAAATTTGTCTTTCTGAGTCCAGATGAGTTCACTCAAGATGATCCTTTCTAGTTCCATCCATTGGCCGGCAAATTTAGTGCCATTGTTTTTAATAGTTGAGTAGCACTCCATCGTGTAGATGTAACATATTTTGCTTATCCATTCTTCAGGTGAGGGACAGCTGCATTGTTTCCAATTTCCGGCTACTACAAATGAAGCTGCTATGAACATAGTTGAGCAAGTATCCTTGTGGGATAGTGGAACCCAGAAGTGGTATAGCTGGGTCTTGAGGTATTCCTAATTTTCTAAGAAATTGCCAAATGAATTTCCAAAGTGGCTGTGCAAGTATGCTGCAATGGAGAAGTGTTCCCCTTCATCTACATCCGTTCCAGCATGGGTTGACCCTTGAGATTTTTATCTTTACTATTCCGATTGGTGAAAGCTTTCAGAATCTCAGAATTCATTTTGGTTTGCGTTTCATTGATGTCTAAGAATGTTGAACATTTCTTTAAATGTTTCTCGGCCATTGGAGAGTCTTCTATTGAGAATTCTCTGCTTAGCTCTGGACCCCATTTTAATTGGGTTACTTGGTTTGTTGATGTCTAATTTATTGAGTTCTTTATATGTTTTGATATCAGACCTCTGTCAGATGTAGTGTTGGTGAAGATTTTTTTTCCCAATGTGCAGGCTAATGTTTTGTCCTACTGACAGTGTCCTTTGCTTTACAGACTCAGTGTCCTTTGCATTTCAGTTTTAGGAGGTCCCATTTATTGTTAGTCTTAGTCCATGAGCTTTTGATGTTGTGTTCAGAAAGTTGTCTCCTGTACCAATGCATTCAAGGTTATTCCTTACTTTCTCTTCTATTAGGTACAGTGTATCTGGTTTTATGTTGACATCTTTGATTCACATTGACTTGAGTTTTGTACAGGGTGATAGATATGAATCTATTTACATTCTTATACATGCAGACATCATTAGGCCAGCAACAGTTTTTGAAGATGCTTTCTTTTCTGCATTGTATACTTTTAGTTTCTTTGTCAGAAATCAAGTGTCCATATATGTGTGGGTTTGCTTGTGGGTCTTCAAGTTAATTCCATTGATCAACTTGTCTGTTTATAAGTCAATACCTGTGGTTTTTATTACTATTACTCTGTAGTAATCAGGGATGATGATACCTCCAGAAATTATTTTATTGAACAGGATTGCTTTAGCTACACTGTGTTTTTTGCTTATCTATATGAAGTTGAAAATTCTTTTCTCAAGAAGAATTGTCTTGAATGACAATTCTGTAAATTGAATGACAATGAAATTTAATTGCATTGAAATTTTGAAAGGAATTGCTTTAGATCTGTAGATTTTTTTTTTTTGATCTTTAGATCTTTAGATCTGTAGATTGCTTTTGGTAAAATGGTCATGTTTACTATGTTAATCTTACTTATCCATGAGCATGGGAGAGCTTTCCATCTTCTACAATTTGATGTTGGCTATTGGCTTGATATACATTGTCTTTGTTATGTTTAGGTATGCAACTTGCATCCCTAATCTCTCTATTACTTTTATCATGAAGGGGTGTTGGATGTTGTCACAAAAGCATCTAATGAGATGATCATGTGGGATTTTTTTCTTTCAGTTTGCTTATATAGTGGATTATATTGATGGATTTTTGTATGTTAACCGTCTCTGCATCTCAAGGATAAAGCCTACTTGATCATGGTGGATGATGCTTCTGATATGTTCTTTGATTTTATTTCTGTGTATTTTATTGAGTATTTTTGCATCAATGTTCATAAGGAAAACTGCTCTGATATTCTCTTTCCTTGTTGAATCTTTGTGTGGTTCAGGTTTTAGGGTGATTATGACTTCATAAAATGAGTTTAACAGTGCTCCTTATATTTCTATTTTGTGGAATACTTTAAGGAGTATTGGTATTAGCTCTTCTTTGAAAGTCTGGTAGAATTTTATGATAAAACCATTTGGTCCTGGGCTTTTTTTTTAATTGGGAGACTTTTAATGACTGCTTCTATTTCATTAGGGAGCTATTTAAATTGTTTACCTGATCTTGATGTAAATTTTATAAATGATTTCTATCAAAAACTTGCCCATTTCATTAGATTTTTCAACTTTGTAGAGTACAGATATTGGAAGTAAGAACAAATAATTCCTAAGATTTCCTTGGTGACTATTGTTATGTCCTGCTTATCATTTCCGATTTTCTTAAAGTGAGTATTCTCCCTCTGCCTTTTGGTTAGTTTGGCTAAGGGTTTGTCTATCTTGTTGATTTTTCTAAAGAGCCAGCTCTTGGTTTCATTGGTTCTTTGAATTGTTCTATAAGTTTCTAATTTATTGATTTCAGCCCTGAGTTTTATTATTTCCTGTTGTCTCCTTGTCTTAGATGTATTTGCTTTCTTTTGTTCTAAAGCTTCAGGTGTGCTGTTAAGTTGCTAGCGTGCTATCTCACCAATTTCTTTATGAAGTTTTTTAATGAACTTTCCTCTTAGCACTGCTTCCATTGTGTCCCATAAGTTTGGGTATATTGTGCCTTCATTTTCATTGAATTCTAGAAAGTCCCGAATTTCTTTCTTTATTTTTTTCTTTAACGCAATAGTTGTCAAGTAGGGAGTTGTTCAGTTTCCATGAGTTTGTAGGATTTTGTTGTTTCCACTGCTATTGAAGTCCAGCTTTAATCCATGGTGGTCTAATAACATACATGGGGTTATTTCAATATTCTTGTACTGTTGAGGCTTGCCTTTTACCCGATTATATGGTGAATTTTGGAGAAGGTTCCATGAGGTATGAAGAAAGTATATTCTTTTGTGTTTTGGATTAAATATTCTGTAGATATCTGTTAGGTCCATCTGATTAGTACTTTTGTTAGTTTCACTATTTCTCTGTTTAGTTTGTGTGTAGATGACCTGTACATCAAAAAGTGGGGTGTTGAAATCTTCCACCATTAATGTGTGGGGTTTGATGTGTGATTTAAGCTTTAGTAATATTTCTTTTATAAATGTAAAATCTATGCCTCTGAATTTGGGACATATATATATATATATATATATATATTAAAAATTGATACATCATCTCGGTTTTTCCTCTGATGACTATGAAGAGTCCTTCTATATCTCTTTTGATTAGTTTTGATTGAAAGTTTTATTTATTTATTTATTTATTTATTTATTTATTTATCTATTTATCTATTTTATTAGATATTAGAATGGCTACTCCAGCTTGCTTCCTGTCTCCCTTTGCTTGGAAAATCTTTTCCCAAGACTTTACTCTAGGCAATGTCTCTTTGACGCTTAGATATGTTTCTTGTATGCAGCAGAATGCTGGGTCCTATTTTTGCATCCATTCTGTTAGCCTGTGTCTTTTCATTGGGAAATTGAGTCCATTGATGTTGAGAGATATTAATGACCAATGATTATTGATTCCTGTTATTTTGATGTTGGTGGTGTGTGTGCGTGTGTGTGTGTTTTCTTTCTTTTGATTTTACTGGGGTGGAAACTATTTTTTCCTGTGTTTTCTTGGGGGTAGATAACCTCCTTGGGTTGGAAATTTCCTTCTAATATTTTCTGTAGTGCTAGATTTGTAGATAGATATTGTTTAAATTTGGTTTTGTCATGAAAAATATCATGTTTTCTCCCTCTATGTTAATTGAAATTTTTACTGGGTATAGTAGTCTGGGTTGGCATCTATGCTCTCTCAGAGACTGTAAGACATCTACCTATCCCCTTCTGGCTTTTAGAGTCTCTGTTGAGAAGTTAGGTGTAATCCTGGTAGATCTATCTTTATATGTTACTTGGCCACTTTCACTTACAGCTTTTATTCTGTTGTTGTTGTTGTTATTGTTTTGTACATTTAGTGTTCTGATTACTATATTATTATATTACAAGAGAATTTTCTTTTCCTGACCAATTTATTGGGTGTTCTGTATGCTTCTTGTATGTTTATAGGCATCTCATTCTTTAGGTTAGGGAATTTTCTTCTATGACTTTGTTGAAAATGTTTTCTGGCCTTTGAGCTGGGAATCTCTCTTCTCCTTCTTCTACTCATATTATTCTTAGGTTTGGTTTTTTCATAGTGTTCTGGATTTTCTGGATGTTTTGTGTCAGGAACTTTTTGAATTAACGTTTTCTTTGACTGATGTACCAATTTCTCCTATGGAATCTTCTACACCTGAGATTCTCTCTTCCATCTCTTGCATTCTGTTGGTGATGCCTGTGACTATAATTCCTGTTCTCTTACCTAAGTTTTTCATCTACAGTATTCCCTCAGATTGTGTTTTCTTTATTGATTCTATTTTCATTTTTATATCTTCAACACTTTTATTCATTTCCTTCAACTGTTTGATTTTATTTTTCCTGTATTTATTTCAGAGATGTATTCATTTCCTCCTTAAAGGCCTCTGTCATCTTTATAAAATTGGATTTAAGGTAATTTGATTATGCTTTGATTGTGTTAGGACATCCAGGGTTTGTCATAGATAGCTACGCTCTGGTGGTACCATATTGCCCTGGCTGTTGTTTATTCTATTCTTTTGCTGGCCTTCAGCCATCTTGGTTTTGTAGGTATTAATGGGTTTAAATGCTGATTTCTGAGTTTACCTTTGTTGTTTAGGGGGGGGGTGGATAGGTGGTTTGGGATGTTTAATTTTTTCCCTTGATTTCTGTTCCGCTGTGTCTTCAGGCCAGAGTGGTTTGGGTTTCTGCTGACTAGCTTGTCTTCAAGTCTAGTAGGGTGTCTCGCCTGAGGTTTCTGTGATCTATCTGTCCGCTGAGGTTTTGGGTGCTAACCTTGCCTCTGGGATCCCTAGAACCAGCATGGCCTTCCTCCCCGTCACTTACCTATGAATTAATATGATATAAAAAATAGAAAAGTGAATAATCAATTATTATTCTTGATACACATCTCATTGATATTTGAATGATATTCAAATCTGGCTACTTAAAGTCTGGTTATTTAAAAGATAACTCAGATTGACTCATAATTTGGCAGGTTGACAAGGCTATGTCCTAGATGCTGAAAGGAACAGAGCATCCTGGGAATAGCTAGTTCAAAAGAAAAAAGACAGACTCCCAAAACAATATATGCTGCTGCCATGGCCATTGGTTGCCTCCTGCAATTGAGTCTAAGACTCCACTGCTGAAGACACCACACACTTTGAACACTGGCCTTGGATGTATTGCCCTGGCACTTACCTTCAAGCCTCTTCCCTGAGTACTAGTTCTAACAGTATCTAAGGGATAACTCAAGCAGCCAAGGGAGAAAAGTAATGAAAAATTCTACCAAGCCATAAAACCTATGAACAATGATGATGTCCACCCTAGGAAGGTTCCAAAGAGTACAATAGTGGCATTTACATCTAGAAAAAGAAAAAAGCTAGAGATGTACTGCTGAATTAACTGGCAGCATCTAGAGGATTTGGGGTACAGACATGCCAGAACAAACCACCAATGTGTCTTCATATTTAACCAATGAACAATGAGAAAGTTTCACTTCTGAATAGCCAAACAAATGAAGATAGAAATGCCAATTCTCAGAACCATATGAGAATGACCTAGAGAAAAATTAACAATCATCACTAATCTGCAACTTCTTCATGATTAAACTAAAAGATAAATGTTGTCTATTTGATTATGAGGATTAAATTAAATGATATTTAATGATGAGTGGAAGACTAAAGGCTCTCTAACAATGCAGAATGCCTTCACAAAGTCTCCAATACCACCTTCTTCCTTTTTTCATCTCTTCTTGCCATCTCCTAGGCATTAGAACCTGTATAACATGATGACAGTAACCTCTGCAAATCAACAAGAGTGCCTCTCTCCATGATGATTGACAAGTAACTACAGATCTCTTAGTTTTAGCTTTTCTCCCTGCATTCAAAATGCCATTCACTCAAAAATCTCTCAGTCCTATGTCATTTGTTCAAAAGTTTATTGTTATCAGGTGATAGAAGGAGGCCACAGACATTACGTTTTTGAGTTACTGATTTTTTTCATGGACTCTTTTTCTTTAAATGTTGTTATGTGATGCTTTCTTTAAATACATATATGTGTGTTGTATGTATGTAAGAGTGTAGCGTGTGTGCATGTGTGTGTTCCTAAACAAATAATACAACCTGCTCAGCCTATATAATGTTACTTTTATGCATACATGTTAAGAGATGGTTATTTTTGTCTTTATACTCCACATGAAGTAAACTTCTCTCTGTAACAGAAGGAAATCATTACTGAAAACCACACCTGATCAAATGCTTGAGTTAGAGAACCCTATTCCAACTGATATCTATAAAATGAAACTCCTGTACTAAAGTCTTGCAGGAAATTGCAGAAGAAGGGATGGGAAGATTGTAAGAGCCTAAGGAATAGAGAGATTGCTGCAAGAGTGTGTCCCCTACAAATGTCAGGAGCTACAACCACAAATTCTCACCAACATGACAGTGTAAACATAATCTGAACAAGGATGCTATCAACAGACATGGTAACATGGACAGAGGGGAAAGCTCACAAGACCTCAACCTTGCACAAAAAACTGCAGACAACTAAGGAATGCTGAGAGAGGAAAAAATGTTTCCCCAGTGAATAGACCAATTGCTTATCCAGACATTTTATATATAATATTAAATATAATTAATTTCTTAAATCTAAAACAATATAAAACATGACACTTAATTTTCATAGAAGTTTGCTACCTAATTTTAAAATAACTATCATAGTTATTTCAAACCCAAAATATTTGCAGTTAGCACCGAAGTTAGGAGAACTAAGGTAAGTGAAGAAAGACAAGAGAAGTTTATTGTCTCTCATCAACGATGGGACGATGAGAAGAAAAACAGAGTGTAATAGTCAAGTTCAGCATCACATATCACAAATACCACACACACATACACACACCAGACGTCCATACTCACAGATAAACAATATCAGTATCTCAGAAAAAAAAAAAGATGAATTGCTTACCAACAAGGGAATTGTTAGAGCTTTTAAAAAATGGAATCTAAAGAAAGTCTGTGGAACCCGTAAGCTTGACAGCAGCCCCAAGATGGCAGTTAATCCACATGACAAAACCAAATTTTACAACCAGGGACTGAGATTGATAGCCATGTTCTAGGCACCGTGGCCATTGTTAGCAGGTGAGAGTTAGTCCAAACACTACAGAAATGATCAGTTGGACAACCAGTTGCATCCAGAATGAGTCCATGATGGCCCTCAGAAACCACCAGGCACCTTAAGTGTAATCAGATGCCTATTTTCCAGATACATTTGCATTTAGAAAGAGATAATCTCTATACTCACCCATGCATTGTGCATTAATTCATCCACACAAACCCCTCTGAGCAGCCTCTGATAAGGAGTATTGCACCCTAATTGCAGTATGACTGAGCTGATTATTTACTATTGAAAGAATAAATAACCACACCTGGCTTACCGCTACCTATTTTTCTTTTGAAATAAAATTCCCAAGCCCACATGTTTCTCTCCTCCAATTTAGCTTCTAAAATGATGTGATGAAGTGTCTTCTTTTATTTATCTTTCTTTTGTTTCTCAGTTTTTCCCAATGCTTCAAAGGGAAGCATTACTAAATAAGCTGACTCTATAACCAGAATTAAAATACTACAATGTAACTACAACACAATAGCCACAAGAGTCTAACAAGAATTTTAAAATCTACAGCAATAATAAGGTCATTTTCCTAAAACTAAATTGTCTATCCTTGTATTTACAACAATGGAAGTAATTTCTATCGGCATGTGCATGTGTCAAATAGATATTCTTAGTAAAACAAAAAAATATGAATGAACCTACTAGGATAAAAAATACTTTAAATCTTATGTCACTATTTCTCATCACTTTCTTATCAAGAATTCTAGTAAATTTTTCACATTTCAAATAAAATATAATTATTTCTGTGTTATATATTAGTTAAACTGTTTCTCTTCTTTTTGGATATTAACTTCAGTGTTTATGCATGTGCATGTATGTGAAAGGTGTATTGTGGAGGCTATGGAGTAATCTCATTCATGGTATCTCAGGATCCATCTACTTTGGTTTTACTTATTATATATCATTATGTATTTATTTTATGTACTTGTCTGTAGGAATGAATAAAACAGGCACAAGAGTGGAGGCTAGGGGACAGTCTGTGATAATCTGCTTTCCCTTTCCACATTAGAGATCAGGGATAGAACTCATGGTTTCAAGTACCATTTCTCACTCAACCATCTGAAGGTGCACATCTTGGCTTTCCTCTGAGACAGAATCCCTTGCTAGAACCTGGGACTCACCTGGTTAGCTAGGCTGACTGGATAGACATCTGCCTGTTGCTGCCTCCTAGTGCTGATACTACAAGCAGATATCAACATGTGTCTTTTTACTTGGGTGTTGGAGCTCAAGCTAAGGCCTGCATGCTTTCATGGCAGGCACCTGACCAACTGAGTCATCTCTGATCTGATACCTGGATCTTTCAATAAAAAACAAGATTATTTCTCTCAATAACAGCATCCTGAGTACAGGAAAGTTTTGTATGCTTGTAGTATGAGTTCAACTCATTCATAGTTTTTTCAAGCAATAAGGATGGGATTTAGACCTAAGGTTTGGACTAAACAACTGGTCCACCATTGAACTACATCCTTGAGCTCTAAAGAAATAGTTTAAAGATATTTCTAGGTTAGACAAGCTAACCAATATGCCCTATAAACCATATGCAAACTACCTTATTAAACAGCTTAATGTGTTGCCATTTCATTGTGCTTTAAAATCCTTTATTCTCATAGTATGAAGCATGTCAATAAAGGAAAAGCTTCCTGGATAGAGATTTCTTGTTCCTAGATTATAAATGTAAGTATTTCTGAGAGGCAATGCTATAGGCTTAAAATTCCAAATCAGTAGCCTGAAAAAAAATTATCCAAACTATTATCCACAAAAATCTGTCTTACAGTACCACATTATAATAAAATCATCACCATAAAATCCCTTCTTTGCCTGAAACAGAAACCTGACAGAAATAAAAGAGTTTAAGGGATTTTTTTTTTCCATTGAGGGTTTTTTTTTTTTTTTTAATATAGTGTTTGGTACCAAGGATTCCAAAAAATCTCTTTTCAGTATGTAATTCAATATGTTTTCTTTGGTTATGTGAATGTGTCTTTCTTTGGTTGTGTGTATTAAAACAGGTGGAAAATCTAGTTTCAAGGCAGTAAGATTTCATTCTTGTTTATATGTTGCTTAAATATCGTGAAAACAGTCTGCAGGTGCAGCAGATGAAACCAGCAATGAGAATTCAGAGGTTTTCTCCTTTTCCTTTGGGCATTTAGTTTAGCATCTTGTAACCATTTTAGAATAGGCATTAGTATAAACTATAAAAGATATATATCCTTTTTACTATCTCCCATTTCCTCTGGTCTCTGTGAGGATTCACCTGCCAATTGCCACACTAGCAGGTCCCACTCACAACCTCCCTACCACAAAGACTCCTCCGGTATGATGAACATCAATGACGATTACCCATGCACACATTTGAAAATTCAAATCACCCTAAAGCTGTATCTGCCTGCAGCACCAGTAGGCTGTGTGCATTTTACTGAGCTGATGAAGTTTCCTCCGGGTCTTATAAACTAAGACAGTCTCGAGCATTTCACTAAAAAGTTGCTTCTATAAGAAATAAATACGCTTAAACTTATTAATGATTGAGCTGAAAATACACATTGGTACAGTCGGTGTATGAGTGGCAGATAAGAGTCACTAAGAATGAGGCAAAATGATAATCTAGATTATTACTACAAAATCATGAGCTGTAAGAGATGCGAGCTAACTTATGGAGCAGTCTCTACAAGAAAAGTCTCTCATGATCTGAAAGAAGAGACAGATGATGGAGGGATTGCTCAGCAGTTAAAGGCACTTGCTGCCCTTTCTGAGGACCAGTGTCAAGTTCCCAGCATCCACATAGGATGGATCACAACTGCCTATAACTCCAGTTTCTGGATCAGATGACCTCTTCTGGCCTCTATGGACATATGGTCACATGCTTATGCATGTACACATATGCAAATGCACACCTACTCACATACATACACACAAAAATAAATAAATAATAACTTTTAAAGATAAATTTGGATTTATGTTTCTGGTTGCTTCTTAAAGATAGCCTGGTTTTAGACTGTGGGTTCCTGGTATAAAATGACCATTATCCAATTGAAATCTATAAGGGCAAATAACATCAGTCTCTGGTCAGGTGATTGGCACAGGTAAGTCGCTGTCTTTCTTTTATGATCCTTCATCTTTGTTCCTACATTTTAATATTGGCTAATCAAAAGCTCATGAATTCAGAATCCTAGGCTTCTACTGTCTGCTGCCTGATGATGTGGCCACAAGCTACCTTTCTGTGCAGCCTGATCCCTTCGTCACAGATGAGTAGGATGCTTAGCAAATACTACACTCATTTCCAGTTCTAAAACTCTCAACATCAGAATATACTCCATCTACTCTTAGCTCCTTCATTTGTACAACTTTACATTTTTGAAGATCTTGGCAAGTCTCTCAGTACCTCTAACACATGATCTCATTTGCCTCTCATCACACCTCTGCCAGATGAAATGTCTATACAGTCTGGAGAATCAGTGGGTACTCTGTACAATATGGAGATATTGTGACCACAGGTATTGGTATATACTGAGGATCTAAGAAGCAGTGGGCCCAAGTTCCTGGATACATCTACCCAACCTGAGTCAGGATTTCTACTAAATACTCAGATGGACTACATCGTTCTTCCTGTTTGACCCAAAAGTGTCCTTTAAAGCAATCTAACCCAACTGTCTCCAGGTATAGATCAGAATCCAGAGGTCTAGACACTTCCCCATAAACACAGTTCAAAGCATTGTCTCTTTTGATCTGAGCATCCTCCTTCAGTCAACTGTGCCCTTCCAGGATGAATAATTCCCTCTAGAGGCCCGGAAAATAGATGGAGTAAATTCCACTGAATCCCTCTGTAAATGGTGTGCAGTTTATCTGGCTGTCAGGTATTTCCTTTTAAAGGTCACTCTTCCTTGGTGAGAAATTTTCTCTAATGTTCTCGTTAGAAGCAAACTGAGTTGTCTGGAGAACAAGGAGGAAAATGTGATTGCGTGCGAATTCATATTCTCTCTCTCTCTCTCTCTCTCTCTCTCTCTCTCTCTCTCTCTCTGCCTGTCTCTTGGCAGGGTTTCTTTTAGTTTCTGATATCTTATATGTGTGTATACAAGCTGGTGTCAACACCTTTAAAAGTATGAAAATCATGGCCAAATAAACATAGCCAATGATAAATTAAACACCATTTTATCGATCGGGAATTTGGTGTATGCCCTGTGCCTGCGGTATGCAGTTCCTCTGTTTCTTATCTAGCAAAGGTCACTTTCAATGCTGCTTTTATAATCTAAATACCAAGTTTCATATCCCTCCTCTGATGCATTTGATCTTCTTCACAGACAGTCATAAAACATCCTGTTCAAAGAGAATGTGAACAAAAGGAGACAGACCCAGTGGGATAAACTCCAACCCAAAGGACAGGCAGACAAAACAAGTAAAACTCGTAAATGCTTAACGCTATGAAACCATCCTAAGCGACTTCATCTACTGGTTCATTTAGCTCACATCAGCTCTCAGAGAGAGTTAAGCTTGAGAGACTAGAGAGACTTCTGATGACAAAAAAAAAAAAAAAAAAGCAAAAGTTTTACCTTAAATTGTACTTCCTAGAGATTGGGCACTAACTAGACATAGCTTCACCTTGGCCTTTGGGGGAAACATAATCTGAAGATTGTTTTGAGGAATCTTAGGACACATGTCACCATGGTTTATTGGTTCTAACTCCTGAGGAGGCAATTGGAAGAGGCATGTTTTTCTAGTGATTGTTCCTGCAAAATTATTTTTTTTTTCAGCAAAGACTTTAGAAGACAAATATTTCAGATCTTCATCATAATATACAACTAAATTGACCTTTTTAGAAATGATTCTTTTTTTTGTAGGGGAAGATCATTTTAGGATTGATTTGGACATAGCGCTCCTGTTTGATTGCAGGCTGATTTAATTCTGTAATCAAATGTCTTAAGTATGGGGTTGGTTGTTCTTCAGGCAGATTCTTCTGTCTGAACACAGCTTAAATGGTAGACAGCTAAAGGCTCTATAAATATCAGTTTTATCTGAAAACTTGAAGCCCTGGAGCTATACATCTGCCATTTCTATCACACTTACAGAGACAATATGTCAATCTCATTCTATCTGACCTAGCTCAGCATCAAATAATAATAATAATAATAATAATAATAATAATCCACTTGGTCTGGAAAAAGACACTATGTTTGAGGACTATGGAAATAGATCTATGAGGACTCATGAGGACCTGAGTTTAAACAGCTGTTACCCAGGTAAAGAAGCCAGGCATACACGCAGTGAAGGGCAGAAACAAGAAACAAGAGGATCCCTGAACTCACTGGCCACCAGCCTTGCTAAAATCTCAAGCTGAATGGCAACCTATTTATAACTACTTACAACCTACTTACAACTTACTGACAGACCCTTACTCGAAGAAATAAGGTTGAATAGAGGGAAACATTGGATAAGCTTTCCTGGACTCTGTATGCACGTGCTTGGGCATGTGTACCTGCACACACATAACACACACACACACACACACACACCACACACACACACAAATTACATTCAGAGTTCACGTCAGTACTAACCACGTCTGTGAGGAAATTTAACACCCCACTTTCTTTATGAAGCCAGTTGAAAAATTTGTCAAGTGTCCATAGTTTGGGCTTTCTAAAATGCGTGTAGCAACAGCCCTCCATTATCCAGCACAGTGCTGGGGACAGAGCTCAGTAAAATGCATTCACAAAGCCTTGGATTACTCCTGAGCTCTGCATAAAACTAGGCATGATAAATCACAGCAGGGTAATCCCAACACCTAGGAAGCAAAGGGGAAGGAGAAATGGGTCAGAAAGTTCAAAGTCTTCTTCAAGGACTAAATGAATTGAAGGCCAGGCTGGACTATATGAAACTCTGTCTTGAAAAAAAAAATTTGTTTACTCCAGCTATCTCTAACATCCATATTATCTGTGCCCAGTGTCTGGGCACATCTATGCTATAAATTTGAATAGATCTTGAACAGTGTCTGGTTGAGGCCCTAGCAAAACGTCCCTTACAGGCCTTCCTGTCTTCCAGTTCTTCAGCATTCCACTGTTACATGGTATCTTGCATCCAGACTTCTACTCTAACACTCCCCTCAGCTTTGCAGGCTCTCTGGCTGCTCTGCTCTTTAGCCATCAAAATGAAAGCAGCATGATTATCATATAATCAAAGATACAACTTACTGAGCAAGAGGCTTTAATTGCTGTGTCAATTGAAATGACAAAGATAATCCACAAAATCCTTTCTCCTCGCTCAGGTGAAGAGAAATTCCCAGGTCTAAGAATTCTCTACAGTGGCTGACTGGAAAGGTAACTCACTGAGAGAGAGCTTGCCTAGGGTATGTGAGGTCCTAGGCGCCATTCACAAGACTGTAAACTAAACTCTGCTCTGTGGGATTGGCTATAATAAAATCTGCTCCAGCAAGCCCACCCTCTAATACAATAATTATGGAAATATCATTCATTGTCTTTCCGCCACTGTGACATTTCATTCTTTCTCCTCTTTTGTAATCCTTTTTAAAAAATATTTTCCCTTATGTGTCTCCTTCATCATTTTTGCAGTCCAGTGGCAAGCAAGAAAATTTAACACCTTCTCTATTCAACAAGTAATGACAGAAATGGACTTCCACTCAAACCTCTGGTACTTTGTGCCATGTTCTCTGTAGGACTTCTAACTCCTAGGAAATTCAGTGTCTAAATTCACCAGAGTGTGATAGGGGCTAGCATGTTCTACACAACACGTTCATTAAACTCAGTGTTTGTACACCGCCAATGTAAACGTGATATAAGTCATGCCAGCTCTCAGAGAGTTGTGTGGTATATATGTAATTCACCATCAGCTCAGCAATATGAACCGTGTTCCCTAGAGACACCAGCAGCTCCAATAGCTAGGTACACAGTCAATAATTACTTTCATCTCTCTCCTTTTATTTACTCTTTAGGAGATTCATTAAGATGAAGAATGACAGCGTTGCTTCGCTAAGCCATTTTGATTGCTTTCCTAATTCATTTATCATGACCTTTGCAACTCTTGGCCTCACTTTCGCTTTCTATTCATATGGAATCTTGCTTTATTAAAACTGAGTTCTGCATCCTCACTGGCTGATTTTGAAAGGGCCTCTTGCTCTACCCCTTAACTCATACACTTGATATATGATAGAATTTTTCTTTTATAAAGATACCTAACCATGATATATAGGGTCACCGGAATTCACCGTGTGTATTTAAATTTCATGCTGAATTACTGATAAAACTTTTTAAATGTCTATTTGCTGCTTGGCTTCAAATCCCTCAACAGGGGAGAGAGCTAAGGGCAAACAGGAAAGTGAGCATTCACTGCTGAAAGGTGTTGGAGACCACTGCGCTGCTGTGAAGAGTGCATGCCACAAGCCAGGCAAGGTCAACAAGGAGACTCATCCCGAGCTCCTTGTCATGTGCTCCTCACAGCAGTTCAAAGAGTGGATAAAAGTGAGCTTTCCTTGGAAATAAAGAAGCTGTGTTTCCAAAGGGGAAGCAACTTGCAAAGTTGTGTAGTGAGCACTGGACTTGAACTTCCTGATGCCTTCTCTTATAGACCCTGCCCTTCTGTGCTCAACCGCAAGTACCAATGATCCACCACACACTAAATGACAGGATGCACTCCTTCATGAGATAAGCAGAAGTCTGCCTTGCTTACCCTTCTTTCTTCCTTAGCTCTTCCTCTCAGGAGGGCTCCAGGAGCTGCTCTGACACTGGTCTTTGGCAGATTAAATATACAGAATGGTGGCTCTATTTTGCCATAACCTTGAACTAAAACTCCAATTCTTAAAACAGACTATCCCTTGCTCTTAGAAAGAAAATGTCAGGAGACTTAGAAGATGAGCCATAGGTGAGGAGAAAAATATGTGTACAAGCTGCATCTGGAATGATATATTATCCTAAGTATGCCCTCCTCCCAAACCCTGCTAAGACTAAACAGTAATGAATAATTTAAAATAATTTAATAATAACTTAAAATAAGCAAAATCTGTGAAGAGATGCCCTGCCAAGAAAAAAAATATGTGGCAAAAAAATATATGCAAAGATGCTCAATATTATGCACAATCTGAGGAATACAAACTACTATAAATTGCCACCACTCAGCCATGAAAAATCACTCAAGTCCAAAGCAGTACCACCACCAATGCAGGTGAGCACACAGAGGCACAGAATCTGCCTATTTGTCCATGTTCATAGGCTACACAAAACCCACACGTGAAGACTGTGAACTCCTGCTGATGACGGTATGTGGATGAGGGCTGACTAATTATAACACATGAACCACATCATTGGGGAATGTTAATAAAGGTCCACGCTGTACATGTGTTGGGAAAAGCATTGTTCCTCCTTTTTAACTTTGCTATGGACATAAAACTGTTCTGAAATCTACATTAAAGAAGAGGCTGTTTTTGCAAAATCAGCACTGCTGTTATGGTAGTAACTGATGGCTCTCTGGCTGGATTATTCCTGCCGCAGGAGGGAAGCCATGCCTGGTATTGTAAACCTGCTCTAAAACTCATGTTGGGGAGACCATAGGCTAAAAATGGGGATTGTGTACTGCTGTTTTGTTAAATTAACCCAGTATTAAGCTGCCTTCCGAACATGTATGTTTATACACAGAGACAAATGCTAATCTCAGCCTTAATCAGAGAAGTCTCTCTTTCTAGGACACAGTGATGAACAAACTCATGGCTGTACAGGCTTCTGAGAAAAGTGGTAGGAGAGGGGACAGCCCTAAAGAATATGATAGATAGATAGATAGATAGATAGATAGATAGATAGATAGATTATATGGTTTCATATATATGTTTCATATATATGTTTCATATGAAACCATATGAAAGATAGAGATAGAGATATGAAACCATCTAAGTCTCAAAATGCATTACAGAAGAGTGGCAGAAAGAAGGTTAGAGCCAAGATAGGGAGAAGAGAGAAAGACCATTGCAATCTGAGCTACATGTAGCTGTAGATACTTGCACTTAGTATGCATAAGAGCAGGCCCCATCAGCAGTCAAACATGGATGCAGCAAGGGCGAAGGTGACCCTACCCCTCCCTGCTGAACCGTTTGCTACTGATAGACTCAAGGTGAGGAGAAAGCATTGTCTCCAGGGTGTATTCCCAGCAACCCTACAAAGCCCCAACAGATAGTTACAACTCAATGATCACACAAACGGCCCTGGCTAAGCTAAACGGGTAAGAAAACAAAACTAAATTCCTGATTCTGGAAGAAGGACTGGTAGGAGCAAGGTGGCATTGATTGCAATGGCAGGGAGATGAGAGTAGGTGTGCAGAAGAGAGAATATCAGAGAGCTATACTATGGACGAAACCGTCAAACAACAAAATAAATTTCAAAAAAGCAACAAAAGAAAAATAGACTGTTTTCATGGATTCTGAGATGTCTAAGCCTGTGAGCTAAGGGCCAAATAGCAAATTTCTGAGTTTATTGTTAGAGTGTTTTTAGATAATTTGATTAGAAACAGCTGAGAATAATTAACAGTCAACAGTCCAGATTACATAGATAGTTGGTTTTCAAAAACGTCAGAAATCCACAGAATGTGACATTTAATGTTATTTTTTCTTTTGTTGTTGAGACATATCTGCTCCTAGCATCTCCTCTTTTGTGGATTCAAAGAAGAAATTGAGCATCTCTACCTCCAGGTGAGGTTGTACATTGTGTCTAGGTGGCCACTGAGCAGAAATTGCCTATCTCTCCTGCAGACCTGTACAGTTCTTGAAAGGACACAATTTACAGGTTAGGACAGCTTAGTTCTACCGAGACAGAATAAGCTAGTCCTTAATAATTCCTGTTTTTCAAAGATCTGTCAGATGATCCTGGGCCAGAAGGCTGAGGACTGATGCTCCAACTCCCTGACTTACTGGAGCTGTATGGGTAGGCAGCTGTCTCTACAGCTTGTCTCAGTTCTGGAAGCTGAGTTAGGCTTCTTAAATTTTCAGATAATGTTGCTCATTCTCAGATTTCTGACACAGGTGAAAGACTACTTATAGTCTCATAGCCAACACCGGCTATTTAACATTGAGAAAATATATATGAGAAGATAGTTCACAGATAGTATACAAGCTAAACCAGGATATAACATATGGATTTATAAGTCTTTTAAGTTAGGATAGATGACAGAGTATTCTATTTAATTGTCAAAGATGATGGACTGGATGTATCTTGGGTGTATCTTATACTTTATAAATTACAAAATGATAATAAAAAAGAAACAAATAAATTCTCAATAAACGGGCAGGTATAACTAGATATAATGCACAAAATTTAATTCCATATAAAAACTTAAGTACAAAAATAAGGAAAGTTTTGGGGAGAAAACATAAAAAGAGATTCTATATTATGTCAAAGAGAAACAAAGGCCATAAAATTTTTAGAAACAATACATTTCAGAAACAAAATCATTGAAGATTTTGGAAAGTAAGATATGTCATAAACTCATAAAACAAAAGCAAGAGACACACCTAACTATCTCAAGCACATTTATTTCACACTAAACAGAAGTAGGTTGCACTTTCACCCAAAGAGAACTCCTTATGTGAAGTTTCTTTAGAGCAATTGGATTTTAAATAAATAACTACAGCCCACTTGACAGGTAGATATGCACTGGATATGCCATGGTATCAACTGATGTTTCAAATATGAGGTCTTACTCCAAACGAGCATAGTAAGCAAAAGCATCTTTTCAAATAGAGAACAGATACCAAACATGATATAGTTTTACATTAAAATCCTAGTGACCTTCTCTGCAATCTGTGAATTAGAACTGGCAACTGGCTCTGTTCACTTTACAACTCTTACAAGGATATCTTCGGCACCACTGAATCTGATAACTCATAAAAGTGAAGCGGCAAAGATATTTGTAATGAAGCCTAGATGCTATGCAGTATATTTCTAGCTCCAACTCTACTGATTCAAAGTTGGCAACATGTTAGATCAAAAAAACTGTGTTAGAGTAAGTGCAGTGTGGTAATCAGGAACAGATAGATGAAAGATAGTTAAACACAGATACATAGAGAGGTGGTACATAAAAGACAGCCATACACACAGATGAATTGATTAATTCAGTCATTAATAGGTGGGTGGCAGCTAGATAGTATATAGATAGGTAGGTAGATAGATAGATAGATAGATAGATAGATAGAGTGATGGTTTTTCTTTAATTTTTGCTTATTGGGAGGAATATGTGCTATAACTATTTAGTCCTTATATTGGAAAGGAAATTTCAACAAAACAATGTAGCTCCAGAAACGGTTGCAATGAGGCAGCTTAATGAGTTTAGTGGAAATAATATAAAAATTACTGTTTTTATAAGAATATTTAAAATAGTTAGATCAGTGACCACTTCCTGATCATCAAGTCCTATTTAAAAATGATGGTGCCTATGCAGTTAGCTTTTATGGAATTTAATTGGAAAAAAAATAAGATTATCAATGTCCCTAAAAGCTAAACTGTGGCACAGAGTCATACCATTAATGGTATGAAACACGTTAGTAGAGATATACTTTCTCTGCCAAAAGAAAAATAAAAAAGGAAAGACAATTTTTGTTTGTTGTCTGTTTGTGATGTAGAACGCCATCTGTGAGATCGGAAGCTTTATACCTGGTGCCAAGAATCAAATGCTAATTGTCAGGTGTTAAACACCTGTAAGGGAGTAAACACCACTGGAGTACACTTGACTGATGCTGTGATGAGCCATCATTTCCCTTCTAAACTCTATATCCTGAACAAGCGAAAATAAGATTCAAGTGCCATTATCCAATTGTCTTATTACTATCCCCATGTATGAAATTCCATCCACCATTACAGTGTTGCCAGTGCTATACTGTGGACAGAACAAGAAATCTCCAGAGACCGCCACTTACTACTTTCAGCCTAGGCACAGCTCACTCGTCACGAGGACAAGCATGAAGAGTTCCCCAGTGTTTGCCCCACTCACACATTCACAAGCAGAGAACATAACAAGATCAGTTGGAGTTTACACTGGACATCTAGAAGGAAATTATTGTCCTATTTGCATCAGACATAGTCAGAACATTAGCCCACTGAATTCCTATTGCCTAGAGCACCTGCTTGGTTCTCTGGTCTCTGAATGATCTGGCTATTTTCATCTTTCACAGAAAACTATATTCCTAGTAAATTCTCCTGGATCTCTTTGGGGAAAGGTTAAGAAGGAAGTTCTGATTAGAATGCAAGGTCTTTCATCAAGATTCAGAACCAACCTCTCCTGTAAGGACACTAGGCAAGTAAAAGGCTTTACTCTTGAAAAATTGCCTGGATAAAGCTTCTATCAAAGTAGAGTTTCTACACAAAACTCACCAGCTTTTAAAGTAAATATTTCGTAGAACCTAAGGGTAAGGTACATGTCCACAGGATCAGATAACCACAGAGAAAGATACAGATCAGAACGTTCTGGCTATGTCTGATGCATTCTTAGAATTCTATAGCTGAGAATTTACATGTCCCTCAAATGCCCAGATGTAGATATCCTGGTCTCCAAAGATGCACTGCTGGGAGACAGTAGAAACTTTAAGAAACGGTGCCTGATGAGAGCTCTTTAAGTCATTGGAAATGTTACCAAAGATGGTCGCAAGACTCTGGTCCCTTCCCCAGCCTATCTTTTTCTTACCAGGAAATGAGATAGACAATTGTCTATCATGCATTTCTGCCAATATATCCTGTCTCAGCACAGGAGTAAAGCAGCAGGGTCAACTGATCATGCATAGAAACCACAGGTTCAATTAACCAAAAATAATTCTTTTTTTCTCTGTAACTTGATTACCCAAAGTATTGTTTTTAGGAATGGAAGAAAAATAACAGATAACTGCCCTAGCTTATTTAACTACTATGACATGATTGACCTTTGATACCCTAAGTTTCACTAATCAGTTAAAATTGGGAAGTCCATTTCAACTGCCATAATTCCTTCAAATATTATCTGTCTTCAGAGAACCAAAAACTCAGGAGCACCGCACCCTTCCCTAAGGTAGTCCCCAATGCCTACATAAGTGCCCAAGGACCAGAGTGAGAGTATGGATGGCCAACACATAGTGCTAATGTATTCCTAAGGTAAATGTAAGAAAGAGTCTGAATTTGTCAGGTTAGCTAGAGCTGTGATTCTAACTATTTATGTTGCTGATGATTAAATATTTTAATTGGACTGACTGGTACTGGTTCTACAGGAATCTTGGAAGCCAAAAAGATCTCTGGTATTATATTCTTCCTCACACGCTTTCACACATACTTTAAATGTATCCTCTATAAATGCAAAGAAGTCTCTAAGTCTCTGTGTGACATTTTATTTCTCTATGAGAAATAATTCTGAAGCCAATATAGCAGGAAAAAAGTTAAATCTCCTTGTGTTTTTGCATACTTAAAATTGTTATGAACTTCATCCCTCCCTTCCCACCCACCCCCCACCCCGAACTACTTGAAGGGCTTTATTCTCAACGGTAACGGAACGTAAGTGTTTCTCAACTTGCCACCAGATTCCCATCATTAAGACTAAGGCAGAGTAGGTGAAAGGGGATGGCTCCCTCTTTTCTGCTGTGGTATGCAATTAAGCACACAAGCATGTGCATAAAAGGATCACCGAGGAGAGGGAAATGAAATGGCCCTAAAGATACTTCTGACATTTTGTTCTCCATATTTATGTTCTCAGCAATGAGAATTATAAAATCAAAATATTGATCTACTTGTAACATCAAATATTCAGCCAAGATTAAATTCTTTATGTAAAAATAACAAGTTATTATCCATCTTATTACTACGTAAAGTTGTCTGTGTATGAAATTGTTTTAAAAACCTTTCATCATGATTTATTATCAGTAAAAATGAAGGAGAGACAAATGAGCAGAAACAGTTGTGGATGATAACGTCTGAAGTTTTCTAAAATGTATTGAAAACAACATACTCATGGAGTTGCATCTTCGATACTTGGGTACAGCACACTGAAAATACTGGGTCACTTAGAACTCTTGTCTTGTACGTGACTTCCACGGAAAACTGAAAAATGTTCCAGCCATTGTAACCTGCCCCCTCAGTACCTTTAAGTAGGCAGTTACTCACAGAGAAACTCACATACTTTACACCTTTAGTTCCAAAGCCCTGACTCTGACTCTGCCTGGGAGAAGCATCAAGCTATTAAACAAATACACTTTATCCCTGAAGGAGCTAACTTCACTATCAGTGGACCATGAAGAAGTTTCTCCATGAGAAAAAGTGAAGGTCACAGCAAAAGGGATTTGGTCAAGTTTATAGTTTTAACAGTGATGTAACCAGGACTGAGACCAGTGATGTTCAGGAGAGTAGTACGGACTAAGAAAGCACCAGGGAGCCCTCCGAAGGGCAGAATGAGAAACAAATAGTGACCTCAGAAACTATCCCCACAAAGGAAACAGCTAGAATCTGATTTTATTGTTTTTAAGGCTATTCTTGCTCAAGGAAATTATTGAAAGAAATATAAAGCAATTAGATCTGTACAACTGGTAGCATTTAAAATGTGGGCATATGCCCACACCATTCCAATTTCTCTGCATAGCCAGATCCTGATCATTACTCTCCAAGGTCTAGTGCCTTGAGTCTTCCTGAGCCTCCCCTCTACATATCCTCCTGACCCTCCAGCTCTAATACAGGCCCACATCCAATGTCCTGGACAGGCCCAGCCACACATGCCTGGGGAATAAAGCTCTAGGCTTTTGCCATTGCTCATCCTGTCTGCCACCAACCCATAGGCCTCTGTCAAAAACCTCACATAGCACATCTATACTTACACACCAGACTCAGACCAGAAGACACATTCTGCACACCAGTCAAGAACCTTGTCCAACCCTGTCCATCTATGTCATTTCCAACCCCCAGGCCAAATGTGCTTACACATCGTCTCTCTCTCTCTCTCTCTCTCTCTCTCTCTCTCTCTCTCTCCCTCCCTCCCCTCCTCCTGCCCCAACCTGCTCTGTCTGTGTCAGACTCAAAACTAACAAAATAAGTTCATAGACTGAGATCTCATCACAAAAATACAAATAAAGTGAAAGATCCAGCCAGTATCTCCCCCATAGAAACCAGCCAGTTCTATTGAAATGTCTGTCAATGAGAATTATCTAGATGAACCCCGGGATGCACAATTTAAAAGAACACTCATAAACCTCGTCAAAGAATTCAAAGAGTTTAAAGACATAAAGAAACAGCTCAGTGAAATTAATTAAAGAAAAAGAACTTCAGGAGAAAAAACATCTGAGATATACCCAAGAAAATGCAAGTATAAAACTGCATATATGTGTATGTGTGTATACATACATATATAATATGTATAACCATATATGTGTGTGTGTATATACATATATATAGATATATACATACATATATATACATACATATATGCACATACATATATACATATGCATATGTATATATATATATATATATATATATATATATATACACATATATATAACCATACAGATACAAGAAGCACTAGACAAATAAAAAAAGAAACTCCTTACAGTTGTCATAACTAAAGCATTAAGTTTACAAAACAAATAAAAGATATTGAGAGCCACAAAAAAAAGCAGAACTCAGATATACAGGAAAACTTATCAGAACAACAGCTGATTTCTCAATGGAAACTGAAAACTAATCAGAAGAGACAAAGAGGAAAACTCCATTCTAAACAATGGAACAGATAACCAAGAAGACATTACTAACCTAAACATGTATGCACCAAACTCTGGCCCACACAATTTCATTTAAAAAAAAAAGTATTAGTGAGTTAAAAGACAGATTAATATCAATCTAGTAATCATAGGTAACTTCAATACCGCACTTTCTCCAATAGGCAAGTCATCTGGACAAAAATAAACAGAGGAATATCAGAATTAATTGACATCATATATCAAATGGGCTAAATAGATATCTACAGAATTTTTTACCCAACCACCAAAGAATACACATTCTATTCAGTAGTACATGGAAGCTTCTGTAAAATAGACCACATCCTGAAACACAGAACAAATTTTTACAAATTCAAAAAGACTGAAATAATTCCTTGTATCCTATCTGACCGCAATGCAATAAAAATTCAAATTGACAGCAAATAAATCTCTAGTAAATAGACAAATTCATGGAGATTAAATATCTCATTACTGAATGATGAGTGAATCAAAGAAGAAATCAGGAAAGAAATAAAATCTTTCCTCGAAGTAAGTGAAGACAAAAAACTCAACACGGGAAAACCTCCGGCACGTGTTGGAAGTGGTCCCACAAGGGATATTTATAGCTTTAAATGTCTACATTTTAAAAAGAGGGGGATGGATGACTTAATGCAACTCAAGTATGTGGGAAAAAATCCAAACACAGTTGACTGCAAGAAATAAAGTCAGAGAAATAAATCAATGAATTAGAAACAAAGAAAACAATACAAATAATCAACAGATCTAAAAGCTGTTTCTTTGAGAAGACAAGATGAACACCCCTTGGCCCAATTAACCAAAAGAAAGAAAGAGAGGGACCAAAAACAGAACCAGAAGTGAACAGAGAAACCTTACAACAGACACAAAAGAAATTCAGACTACCATAGAGAAGACTTTCAAAATCTGTACACTGAAAAACCTAAAAGACACGGATAGATTTCCAGATTCACACAAACCATCAAAATTAAACAAGGAAGAAGTCATCAGCCTAAACAGACTCATAAAAATGAGGAGATGAAAGAAATGAAAACCTTCCAACTCAAACGTCCACCGACAGATGGGTGAACAGCAAATTCTACCACACTTTCAAAGATCTACAGACAATTCTTCTTAAAAATATTTTTTAAAAAATAATAGAAACAACAAGGAGTACTTCTAACTTCCCTCTATGAATCCAGTATCACTCAAATACCAAAATAAGATAAAGACACAACAGGAGGAGGAGGAAGAGGGGGAGGGGGGAGGGGGAGGGGGGAGGGGGAGGGGGGAGGGGGAGGGGGAGGGGGGAGGAGGGGGAGGAGGGAGGAGGAGGGGGAGGAGGAGGAAACCAGGCCAACATAATATCCCTGATGAACAAAGATTTTAAATTTCTCAATAAGATACTTTCAAACATAATACAGACATACATAAATAAAGTCCCACCAATGTGACTGCCCAAATATGAGCTGGACAAGGATGTCACCAAGGATGGCATACCTAACTGAACAAGAAAAATTTCATAAGAATTCAACCCCATGGAAAAAACAACAGGTAACTAAGGAAGGCTGACAGTGGGAGAAATAGTCTTCCCCTAGGGGAGGGCACACAAACAGGTTACCCAATACCAAAATGTCAGCCCTGGAAACACACATACAAGAAACATCATACAGGCTGAGCAGGTTATGTTTAAGAATATATATGTATGTACCTATATATATGTGCATTCAATAAAATTAGTAGAAAGAGGCAATGAATTTGAAAGTGAGCAGGGAGAAATATACAGAACAGTTTGGAAGGAGGAAAGGAAAGTGAGAAATCTTGTAATTATAGTATAATCTCAATTTGTTTAACTAAAAATAAAAGTATTATCCACCATGACCGAATTGCCTTTACCCATGAAGTACAGGGATAAATCAACATATGCAAGTCAATAAATGTAACAAACAACATAAGTTGACTTAAAGCAAAAAATTGTTTGGTTATCTTAGATGGAGAAAAAGCCTTTGATAAAATACAATGGGCCTTCATGATAAAAGTCCTAGAGAATATAGGAACTGGAAGAGCATATCTCTATAGGACAAAGTTTTATATGATAAACCCCCAGAAAACATCTTCCTAAATGAAGAAAAACATAAGGCAACATTGAAGTCAGGAACGAGACAGGGATGTCCAGTAACTCCACCCCTTCTCAATATTGTGCTTGAAGCACTAGCTGGAGCACTAAGTCAAGAAAAGAAAATTAAATGGATTACAAATAAGCAACTATTCTTATTTGTAGATAACACAAAATTAAACATTTGAAATCCCAGAAATTCTTTTATAAAATGTCAAAAAAACAATGAGCAAATCCAACAATGTGGCAAGATACAGAAGCAAGTTGTACAAATAAATAGCTTTTTCTTTCTATACACCAACAACAAACATACAGAGAAAACAAACATGGACACATTTCCATTGACAATAACCTCAAAGAAAATAATATGTCTAGGAATAAACCTAACCAAGGAACTGAGGAACCTCTACAATGGAAACTTTAAACCTCCAAAGAAAGAGATTAAAAAAAAAAAAAAAAAAAAAAAAAAAAAAAAACCACCAGAAAATGCAAAGACATCCAGTGCTCATGGAATGGTAGAATTAAAATTAGGAAGAAGACCATTCTATCAAAAGCTATCAGTGCAAATCCCAATCTCATTTTTCAGATAGATAGATAGATAGATAGATAGATAGATAGATAGATAGATATTGTAATAAAGTACACATGAAAACGTAAAAACCCCAGAAAGCAAAAACAAAAACAATACTGAAGGAGGCTAGAAAACGTGCTGGAGGGATTATCATTCCAGATCCCAAGATATACTATGGAGCCACAATAATAAAAATAATACACTACTGACAGTACTGGCACAAACAGTCATTTAAACTAATAGAATAGCATCCCAATCATAAATATATGTAACTTCAGCCATTGAATATTTGATGAAGATTAGAATATACCTTGGGGAAAAGAAAGTATCTTCAAAAAATGTGGTCATGGGAAAACTGGATGTCCACATGCAGAAGAATGAAGTTAGACCTGTATCTATTACCTTGCATAAAAACTAACTCCGAATGAATCAAAACTTTAAATGTGAAACCTGAAACTGCTAGAAGAAAACTCAAGACGTGCTGTACACACTACAGGGTTAAGAAAGGACTCTTTGGGTTTGGTGCCTACAGATGGAATGAATCCCTAGGTGGAGCATAACTGTCCCCTGAGAGGCGTTGCTTGAGCCTGACCAATACAGATCGGATGTACACAGCCAAACATCAGACTGAGTGCAGGGACCCCAGTAGAGACGTTAGGGCAAGGACAGTAGGAGCTGAAGGGGTTTGCAACCTCATAGGAAGAACAACAATATCAACCAACCAGACACCCCCCCACACCAGAGCTCCCAGGGACTAAACACCAACCAAAGAGTACACATGGTGGGACCCATGGCTCCAGCTGGATATGTAGCAGAGCATTGCCTTAGCAGGCATCACTGGGAGGAGAGCCCCTTTGTCCTGTGGATATGACCCAGGGTAGGGGAACGCTTGGGCGAAAGGCAGGAGTGGGTGGGTAAGTGGGAGAGCACCCTCATAGAGGCAAGAGGAGGTGGAGGGGAAACTGGAAAGGGGGATAACATTTAAATGTAAATAAATAAAATAACTAATTAAAAATGAAAAAAAAAAAGGACTTTCTGAATAGGATCCCATTTGCCGGAGAATTAAGGCCAACAATTGACAAATGGGACTTCATAAAACTGAAAAAGCATCTGCATAGCTAAAGGAATGATCAGTTGGGTAAAGAAGCAGCAGCCAGAATGGAGCAGGATCTTTGCCACCTATACATCTAACGGAGTATTAATATCCAAAATATAAAAGAATGCAAAAATATAGGATAAAAAAATGACACATTAAAAAAAATGGGCCTGCACAGAGAATTTTCAAAAGACAAAAAAAAAAATGTCAAAAAATGTCCATCATTCCCAGTAACTAGGGAAATGCAAATCAAAACTACTCTGAGATTTCATCTTACTCCAGTAAAAGTGACAAAGATCAACAAAACATCTGACAAGTGCCAGATGGATGTGGGAAAAGGGAGCCCTCATTCACTGTTAGTGGGATTGCAAACAGAGTTCAGCCACTCTGGGCATATGCCCAAAGGATCCCACATCCTACTCTACAGAAACACGCTCTTATTGCTGCTAGGAACGGGAAACAACCTAGATTTCTTTTACCCAAGGAGTGGATAATGAAAATGTGGTAAGGAATACTATCCGGTCGTAAAGAAAAATTAAATCATAAACTTTGCAAGTAAATGATAGAACTAGAACAGATTGAGTGAGGTAGCTCAGACGAAGAAAAGAGACCATTGTTAGGGTGCAGGTTGAAGAGGGATAGAGAGAGCAATAGTCAGGTACCAGTGATCTGATGGGGCAAATGGGGAAAACTGGGATGCTTTCATTAAGGAAATGTGGGAGATATAAGTACCGGAGAGAAGGGGCTAGAATGACAGTAAGGATATATCTGAAAAGATATCTATAATATATATATATATATATATATATATTCTAACCTAGAAAATTTCTAACCTGGGCTGACAATGTCCCCTCCAAGAGCTAAAGGCTATCTAACAAAAACTCAATACCAAGCAGGAGAGCCCTCTTGTGAGCTTTTGGTCAGTGTTTTTAAAGAGATTCCCAAAACATTATAGGTTCTTGCTATTATCCTTGATTTCCATCCAGTCCCCAGAGATGGAAGCTAATTTCCTGTTGCTAAAGACATCATGACCTTCAGAAATAGTGTACAGAGTCCCCTGAGCTAGAGCTGACCAGAATGCCTCCTCCATGAGGGCTGGCACCAAGGTGCCAGGAAATCTTCCAAAGGAAGAAAGCAACCAAGAGTCCTACCCAGCTGTGATGCCTATGAAACACAACAATGACTAGCATGGCACAATAATCCTAAGAGTGCAGCAGTGACACTCTCTAATGGGCTCAAGGCCTGTGCAACCAGAAAAGAATCATACACAGTATTGGAAACCTAGCCAACCAACCAGGGTTAGCAAAGTCAAGTATCTTGGAGGAGAACCTACAACTGTCACTTTACTAAACCAGCAATATATATTTAATATTTATACCTCATCAAGGACTGACCTTTACAGAAAAGCACAACTAATCAAAATACATAACTGTTGTTGTGTTTTATAAAGACACCTGGAGTATGTTTTGTAGAGCACGGTCTGGTGTGGTGGGAAGGGATACTTCAGCTGGCCTATGCTGAGGCATCCCTCCCCCCAAGTACCAGCCTAGTACAGGATAGGGTTTATTTGAGGCCATGGGAAGGAAGGTTGAGAAGGGAGTAGAGGCAGAGAAAGAGAGGGGACAGAGAAGGACAGAGAGAGAGTGAGAAGGAGGAGAGGAGAGGCATGCCAAAGCAGGCGAGAAAGGGAGGGAAGAGGAGAGAAGGGGAGGGGGATCAGAAAGGTTGAGAGAGAAAAGGGGCAGGGAGTGAGGAAGAGCCAAATAGTCCCCTTTTATGGTAAGCCAGGTCTACCTAGATGTTGCTAGGTAACTGAGAAGCATAGAAGGAATGCCAACAAAGAGCTGATTTCCAAGAGATACACCTACAGTTCAACTCCCATACTTAAGACTCAGGGATCATTGTGGAAGAGGGAGCCAAAAGACTGTAGAATTGGGGAGTCTGCAGTAAGATGGAATGCCAAAAGCTACTACACCCATAAAATCTTACCAATATGACTACCTAAACATAGCTGAGTAAGAACAGCTGTAGACATGCTAATGTAGAGGAAGGAAAACTCAGCAGGTATCAGCCCCATCAGCCTGTGCCAAAAAACTACAAGCAACTCAGGAATGCTAAGAGTGGGAGAATAGTCTCCAAGTTGTATTTGTGTATTTATAATGACAACTAATGAAAAAAAGAGCCCATGAATTTGAAAAAGAGCAAGGAAGGGCATATGGAAGGGCTTGGAGGGAGAGAAAGGAAGAAAGAAATTATATAATTATACACTTTCCCCAACTAGACCACACCTTCTAATAGTACCACCCACCATGGGCCAAGGATTCAAATACAAGTCTACTACGACAGCCATTCCTACTCAAACTAACACAGAAGATATCCCCACCTCCATCATCCTAGTTTAAGCTTCCCTCAACCCCCTGCCCCTGTTAGTATACTGTCAGCGTCTCCTGGTGTATTTAGCCACAATTCCATGAGCATGACAAGGATAACTATGCTTTTATTTCTACTGAAACTTTAAATGTAAATGGAAGACTGAAGGAATGAATGAGACAATGGCGAGAGTCTTTGGCACTGAAATGATAGGACATCAAACTTCATAAAGTAAAAACCTTTAAAAATGGAAGTAGAAACGACAGTTATTCGATCATGGGATATTTTAACACACCACTATCAATCTATGACAGCCCAATTCAATAAAGAAAAAAGGAGGGCTAGAAGAATTGAACCATATAACAAAATTACATTAATATATATGAACTCTGTAACCCAGCCATGGAAAATGCTTCTATAAATCAAATGTTCACAGACACAGATCATGACTGGACTACAAAGAAAACTTCAGCATACAGCTGAAAACACAAATTACACAGAGTGAGTTCCAGAAAGAAACCCACAAGCAACAAGGAGAAGCAAAAGAGGCGAAACTTTGAAAGCAGCCAAGCCATTTTAGGAATTAAATTCTATTGTCTCCTTCATAACTATAAAATGCTGCATCGCAAGAACAAGTCAATGCAATCCCAGAAGAAATAACAAAAGCAAGCTGACATACATATGAATGAACACAAATTTTCTAGTTAGTATGAAATTCTCAAGGAATTAATAAAATTTCAGGCTATAGAAATCAAAACAAAATAAAAAGAGAAACAATAACTCTTAATAAAAAATGCTTTTCAGAAATACAAAAAACAATTTTCATCCTTAAAAGCAAAACACTCACAGAGACCTCTCAAAAAGATGTTAACAGTACATTTATATTAGATTTGCACGTTTTAGTGGGGTTGGGGGGTGGTCACGTATGCCATGACACACATATAAATACCAGAGGGTAACTACAGGAGTTGGTTCTCTTTTTCTATCATGTCAGTACTAGGGATTGAACTCAGACTGGGCAGCAAGTACCTTTACCCTGATACTTGGGCTCCTGATATCCCAAGTTTAATGATCAAGAATGACAAACTAGAAAGGGGTTATTAAATATTTAAATTGTTAACCTCACTAAAAAATGCAGTGTAAAATGGAATACCATTTTATCTACTAAATTAAAAGTTCTTGGTTTTCAGATCAAAAGCACAAAGTGCTGATATACACAATAGATGAATGTTGAGACATGATGTGTCTTAGTTAAGGTTTTATTGCTATGAAGAGTTTCAATAACCAAGGCAACTAGTAAAAAGAAAAACATTCAATTGGTGCTGGGTTACAGTTTCAGAGGTTCAGTCCATTACCATCATGGTGGGAAACATGGCAGCTTGTAGGTAGACATGGTTCTGGAGGACCCAAGAGTTCTACATCTTGATCCACAGACAAGCAGAAGGGGACTGGGTCCCATAATGGGCATAGCTTGAACATAGGAGACCTCAAAGCCCGCCCTCACAGTGACACACTTCCTCCAATAAGGCCACATCCACTCCAACAAGGTCACACCTCCTAATAGTGCCATTCTCCATGGGCCAAGCATGCAAACAGATGAGTCTATGGGCAGCCATAACCCGTAGACCCATCAAACCACCACATTATGCTAGGGAAAAACAACAAAATACAGGAGGCTACATAGTGTATGGTCTCATCTGTGTGCAATCCATCGAATAGACACACATGTAACTTACCAGTAATAGGAAGTAGGAGGCAGGTGCAAACTGTATGATCCAAGGTTTCTTTGGGATGGCAATAAAACCTTTCTGGGATTGGGTAGCACCAATAGTTGTGCAAACTTACAAATATGCTAAAAAAAAATCAACTAAGGTGAATTTTTCCAAATGTGTATTTTACATAAATATATATGTAAATATAATACATATATGCATATGTAATATATTTATATATTAATTAAGGTACATTTTGGATTGTATATATATATATATATATATATATATATATATATATATAATATCTTAATATACATATATACCCAAAAATATAACTTAGTTTTATTGTTGACCTATATTTACTCTGTTGTTTCTACTATGCTCATTTTCAGAGCTAATGAGGTTACAGTGAAACTCCTACTGTAGCAGTCTAAAGCAAAGCTAAATAGACACATATTATAGAAAACAATTTAGAGTGGTTGAAGAGGTGGTTCAAAGCACTTGCTCCTTTCTGAGAACCTGTAGGAGGAGCTAAGGTGGGAGGAGGAGTAAGGAAAGAAAGAGGAGGAGTAAGGAGAGGAGGAGGAGAAGGAAGACGAGGAGCTAGGGAGAGCAGAGATGTAGGAGGATGGAAAGCCATGCAGGTATGGAGAGCAGTCTCGGGTAACAACTATATTTAGGTTAGCTAATTGGGAAATAACTCTAATTGTATGGGCATATTGTTATTGAGCATTACTAAATATACAAAACCTTTGATTAATCTTTAAGCATTAGAGTCTCATTTTCCTACTGGGCCCACGTGGATGGTGGGATGGTCTGGGCAGTGCCCAGCCTTGCAGAGCCATCTCCCACGCTGGCATCTCTTGGGTGGCAGGACTGGTGTTTCTGGCTGGCTGTTTCTAGCTGTGGCGCACATGTGACCTCCGGCTGTGGAACATGGCAGCAGAGCTGAACTCCTCAGAGACACATGTGCAGACATACACACCCACATAAATAAAAATAAGTGTTTTTAATTTGAAGCAAATAAAAAAAGAAAACAATTTAGAAACCTTCACAAATGGACTTACAAAGGTTTCCTTTTTTTTTCTTTTTTTTACTTTTTCTTTTTTTTTTTCCCAGAATGCCAAGTTACCTCCACAATATGCTATAATCCTAACACTTGGGAGGCAAATAGAAGATCTGGAGTTCAAGGCCAAGGCAAGCCTAGGCTACAAGACTGGGGTGGGGAATTCTACTCCTAGCCTGTTAGTTATGCATAAAATATTATTTCATGGCATTCATGATAGGAAATATTAACCTTTTTAGTGTCTAACAATAAAAAAATGACGAACTTTAGTGTATCTACCTGTCTTTGTTTCATTTGAGTTTCATTACTGTGAAGAGACACCATGACCAAGGCAACTCTTATAAGGGACAACATTTAATTGGGGCTAGCTTATAGTTTCAGAGGTTCAGTCCATTAACAACACAGCAAGAAGCAGGCAGACATGGTGATGGAGCAGCCAAGAGATCTATAGCTTGACCCAAAAGCAATCAGGAGAGACTGGCTTCTTCAGGTAGCCAGGAGGAGAGTCCCATTCACACTGGACAGAGCTTGAACATAGACCCTCAAAGCCCACCCCACAGTGACACACTTCCTCCAACAAGACACATCTACTAATAGTGCCACTTCCCATGGGCCAAACATATTCAAAGCACTGTACTAACTAATGAAATGTTCTGAAGCCACTGAATTTACATTTATAAACATTTTGAGAGCCTGGGAATACTTTTAACTAATATTAGGTCTGGTTGCTATGTAGCATGTTACCCATAAAATGCAATGTCTTAAGGCAACCGTGGTTCACTCTCCATATTCCTGCAGGTCCTATGATTATCCAGTGCTTCGTGTACTTTTTGACAAAGATTTTGGAACAAGTGAAGTGTTCCAACTACCTCTCATATAAAATCATATGCATTTTTATATTTCTGTGAATAACAAAAACTATGATTCTCAATCAAAAATTATGAAGAATCATTTCAGGAACGCTACCCATGCCAAAATCTGTGGATGCTCAATTCTCTTTCAGAATGGCATCAGATGAAAATGTCATGTATGCACTTGGCCATCTCTATACTATTGGTACAATAATATAATATATTATGAATATAGAATACATAGTGTCAAGTAAATAAATATTATATTGTATTGTTTAGGGACTAATGACAGGAAAAGTATCTGTACATAATTTTTTCCAATATTTTTAATCCATCATTGGTTGAACCAGCAAATATGGAACCCACAGGCATGGTGGTCCAACTTGGAGTCCGTGTATGAATTAACAGACTTGAAGCCAAGATACTAACAAAGACTATCTGTAAGTAGTGAGTAAAGCATGTGTGATGATTTATATATGTAGCTCAGGGAGGGGCACTAGTAGGAGGTGTGGCCTTGTTGGAGTAGGTGTGTCACTGTGGGTGTTGGTTTTAATACCCTCATTCTAGCTTACTGGAAACTAGTCTTCCACTAGCAGCCTTCAGATAAAGACGTAGAACTCTCAGCTCTGCCTGCACCATGCCTACCTGGATGTTGTCATGTTCCTGCCTTAATGGTAATGGACTGAACCTCTGAAATGCTGTCCTTATATGAGTTGCCTTGGTCATGGTGTCTGTTCACAGCAGTAAAACCCTAACTAAAACAGCATACTTTTAAATTCTTCTTTAAAGTTTTTTGATATTCCCAGTTATGGAAATAATCACACCAAGAGACAAAGAGAAGAGAGACAGAGATTCATGTTATGTGACTGTATTACTTTTACACCGAAATATAAATACAGAGGCAGGTGGATCTCTCAGTTCAAGAACACCTGGATCTACAGAGCAAGTTCCAGACATCTGGCACTACACAGAGGAGCCCTGCCTTGAAAATCCAAATAGAAATTAACTCAGAACCAGAGGAAAAGCAACAATGAATTTAAGATATAAATTGACAAAGAGAAAGACTGGGCAAGCCTGCATTACCCTTTTCTTGGCTGCACAGAATATTAAGAAATTTCAATCATCAAATATTTTATAGCAGTCATAACCATATTGGAAAAGTAAGCTTAAGTAGTTTTGATATGTCATTACAATGTTATTACATATTGAATGTTTTTGCTTCCAAAGAGAAACCAAGAAAGCAACAACTGGATAAGGCACTGATTGTGAGTATAACAGAATATCATTAAGAATCATTTTATTAATTTTTTTAAAGACCAGTTGTGCTTGGTTCTACCCTAGATCTCTGGGCTATCCAGTCTCCAGTTTGTGGCCATTCATACAATGTCAGACATGTGATCCCTCCTGTGCCCTGGACTACTCATTGACCAACCCTACATGCCCTTGGCGGTTGGAGGTGAGGTGGCACAGAGTCAACAACACAGACATCGGGAGCAGGTGAGAAACACCACAGCAAGCTCATCTGAACGCTGCTACAAGCTCTGTTAATACCCTCCACCAGTGCCCCATTGGTCTCAAGAAAGTATCTCTTCTAAATAGCAGTTCCCAATTGGCTGGCGTTGTCTGCGTCAGCAATCCTTGGTCTCTCAGGCAATCTTCAATTAGGTCCTCCTGCAGGAGATGGCTTTGCAGCTGTGCAGTCCCTAGCATTTATGTAGAGTTGGCCACGACTGCTCTCCTACAGAGTAGATCTCAAGTTAAATCAGATATTGGTTGGTTACTCCAAGTTATGTACCACCATTGCTCTAGTGTATCTTGTAGGCAAGATAGATTGTAGGTCAAAGGTTTTGTGACTCAGTTGGCATCCAAGTTTCACTTTCAGTAGCCTGCAGAATACCTTCCTACAGATACTAGAACATAGAGGTAAAGGCTCTGTGCAGGCACCTAGCTCCACCTCTCTATGTTCAATGAGCTGTATGGATGTTGTGGAAAGACACCTTCAGTGCTAGCATCAGTCTACGTTGTTTGGGGATCTCCAAAGTTCCCCTCAGCCAACAATTCAACGGAATGCAACCCAAGCCCACCACTTTTGCTTGGCTACAAGTGATTGCAAGTTCAGACATGTAACCTCCATTACTAGAAGACCTCACTAGGATCACCCTCATAGATACCAGAATGTTTCCACTGCACTACATTCCCAACTCTCTGGAAAATGTCCCCAATTCCAGCAGTCTTTCCCTGCCCTCTCTTCCTCTATCCTACCCACCCTACCCTGATCCCTCCTGCTCCCGTTCCCACCCACCCCCAGTCCATTCATAAAATCTATTCTAATTTCCTCTTCCTTGGAAGATCCATGTGTTCCCCAGAGCTCTCCTCTTTACCTAACTTCTCTGGGTCTATATATTATATTTTTGTTATACTTAATGGCTAATATACACTTACGTTGGTATGATCTCCTTATGCATTGTGTAAAGTTGTCTTTGTATTATTCAAATGTTGATTTCTGTACACACACACAAAGTAAGCAGGACTCACCAGAAGCAAGTTGGGGGTAACAGGCCACATAACAAACATGGACTAGTATAGATGAGGTTCCTTAAGCTACACAAGCTAGCTGGGAACCAAGCTAAGCTATAAGACCTAAGCTTTCATAAATAACAATAAGTCTCTGCGTCACTATTCAGGAGCTGGCGGGTGAGACTGTCTGATGATACCCTTCAAGTGAATACATACTATATTGTCTTTTGGTGTCTGGGTTACCTCACTCAGGATGACTTCTCCTAGTTCCATTTGCCTGAAAATTACATAATGTCATTTTCTTAACAGCTGAATAATGTTCCATTGTGTAAATGTACTACATTTTCTCTATCCATTCTTCTGTTGAGGGATGTCTATGTTATTTTCATATTCTGGCTATTATGAATAAAACTGCTATGAACATAGCTGAGCAAGTGTCCTTGTGGTAGATATGGAGTGTCCTTTGGGTATATATCCAAGAGTGAGATAACTGGGTCTTGAGGTACATCAATTCCTAATTTTCTGAGGAAGTGCCATATTGATTCACACAGTGGCTGTACAAGTTTGCACTCCCAAACAACAAAGGAGGGTGGCCCTTGCTCCACATCCTCACCAGTATGAGCTGTCACTTGTATTTTTGATCTTAACCATTCTGACAGGTGTAGGATGGGGATCTCAAAGTAGTTACGATTTGTATTTTCTTTAAGTGTTTCTTGGTCATTTGAGATTCCTCTATTGAGAATTCTCTGTTTAGATCTGTACCCCATTTTTTAATTGGAGAAGATTCCTCTGGCAGCACAAGGGAGACGATGCAGAGACCCACAGCCAAACATGATGCAGAGTCTCCTCTGGGTCCCTTCCCTTGGAACTCAAGGAATTCCACTGAAGCAGGGAGGGAAGATTATAGGAGTCAGAAGAGATGGAGCACACTAGGAGAACACTACCCACTGAATCAACTAAGCATGGTCCACATGGGCTCACACTGCTGGGGTCTGTACCAGGTCCTCTGCATATATGTTGTGGCTGTTAGGATGGTGTTTCTGTGGGTTTCCTAACTCAGCAGGTGTGTCCGACTCCTATGCTTACTCTAGGGTCACTTGTCGGGTTGCCTTGACCAGGCTCTGTGCGAGGGCTTTCACCTTCTCTTATTGTACTGTGTTTTGTTGTGTTTGGCTATTGTCTTTGGTGGTCTGCTCTTTTCAGAAGGAAGACAGAGCAGAGGAGCAGTAGATCTGGGGGGAGAAAGAGGGGAGGTGGGAGGATCGGAGGGAGGAGAAATTGTGGTCTGGATGTATTAGATGAGAGAAGAATCTATTTTCAAGTAGTAGAGGAGGAGGAGGAGGAGAAAAGAAGAAACATTTGTGCCTTTGGTATACAAATCTCAGCCACGATAAAATAGATACTACAGAAGCCATGAAGTAGAGATGGACTAAAACTCAAAACTTTTAAAGTTTTCACACTGTTAAAAACCTAAAAGTAAAATAGACATGCTCATAAATAATACAATGACACTTTTATTTCTACGATTTCATAAGGCAGGAAAAAAAAGGAATTTTTTACAAAGCCACTACGCTATTTCAACACAATGTAATAAATTAATTTTTCATGGTTCTGATGGTTACTTCAGATAATACAGAAACACGAAGGGAGAAAACATATGCTCTCCTATAATACAAACCTTTCACTAGAAATTATTGTCAAGGACCCAGAGCTGCTGAAAAGGACTTTTCTCTGTACTATCGACTGCCTCGCTTTCACTTGTGACTCCTATTATGATATATACTAATATATAGTATAAAATCATATATTTCCAGAAGACTTGGAAATAGTCTTGATTTGTACTAAAAGCCATGCATTTGATAAAAGAAAATTCTCTCTCAAAAATGATTCCACAGTACAATACAATTTAGGAAGAAGGATAAATAACAGGAAAGTATAGAGCGACGGAAGTAAGCTGCTTTCAGATGTGCACCTGTTGGCTCTCAGAATCTCCCAATTCTAGCCTTCTGCTGCTGCACACATATGCATCCCTTTAACTCCATGCACTGAGTAGCCGCCACCTCCATTCTGTAGGTGAATTCTTAGCCATGTTTCTCAAAACGTTCATAGGTTGGGGGCGGGGGAACAACCTCCAGCAGGTAACAATACATACTACACAGAATATATTTTGGCATGTGAAACCATTTCAGAGCCAGGAAAACAAGCCCTCCCTTTTGGTCAAAAAGACCAGTTAAGTTACAGACGATGTCTGAAATCTCTGCAAGCATGAATGACATTTTGTTGTTTTTCTGTGAAAGTATACCAGACTCAGTTGTGCTGGTTCTGTATATATTACTTATTTCCAAGAGCTAAGAAGACTAGAGGCTCTGTGAGCTCTAATGAGACCTCAGGAGAATATTCTGTAATGCCTCTAATCCTTCCTCATATTTTATCATTGCTCATATGCAGTCCTTTCACCATCATTAAGCTTCAAAGCTTTTTATAATAATTATTTTCATTGTCCATGGATTCTGAGTTCATTATGGTAAAAGATTAATTTGTTTTGTTTGCTTGCTTGCTTGCTTGCCTGCCTTGCGAATTTATCTTAAACTTCACATTTTTTGTTGATGTTGTTGTTTTATTCTGAATTGTTGACTTATCCCTTCCAAGCCTGGTCCTTGATTGACTTATATAAGACAATGAAAGGAATTTAGGATGTATTGGGTGATACTTTGCTTAATGGTTAGTTTAGTTCTGGAACTGGAACTGAAAATTAAAACTTCATGATATTTTTTTTCAACGCTAGGAATTGAACCCAGGCCTCCTGCGTTCTAGGCAAGTGCTCTACCACTAAAACCATACCGTCTTATCAGTGAGGTATTTAAACAAACTCATTGATAAGTACCTCTAAGGCTCCATGCAGAACCGAGATTCGGGGTCCTAGTCTACACTTCTAAAGTAATTCCTAATCCACCATTTCCCAGGTACCCTATGTTCTTAAAGCCAGGCAAAAATTGTAGGTTAATCAAGACCCCAAGGAAGGACAACCTCAGAAGCGATAGGTTTGTAGTGTGACAAGTTACCTGGAAGAGAAGCTGCCTCAGACAAGTGTCTGCCAGAGGACTTTGTGCTTAGTGTTACCTTGCTGCATTTTCTGCCTTCCTGTTTCTTTTCTTCTCTCAAAACTGCACAGGAGATCTTCCTTGCCCCAAATCTCAAATTTAGTGAGCCCAAGCCATCTTCTAATAAGAACATCCCATTCTAAAACTCAAGAGGTAATGTAGTTCCTATTATCCACATGTGAAGTCGGAGGTTATGTAAGGTTCTTCATAGCGGGAGCTGCTGTTGCACCCGAGACGCTATCATTTCCCGTTATTGCCGCTACTAAATTAAGAACACGTTCAAAACAAGTTCATCTTACCTTTACCGAAACTGAGGATGGAAAGCAATTGCCACTTCCTATAATGATCGTACTGTCTGCCGCACGAGTTTTATTATGCAGCCTTGTGTGGGTTTTCTCTCTTTTTTATTTAAACACAAATCATTGTGTCTCCACTGAAGACACATTTCCTCCACTTCAGGCAGCAATGGAGACAGTCCCATTTGGAAAGCAGCCTTGGAAGAAGTTCTTCCTTAATAAAAAGTACTCTTCGTTTGCATATGATTAAGAGCGAGCATACTTGTAAGTAAACGCAACTGTCTCACCTTGAGGTGCTAGAGTTCAAGACTGGAAGTGCTGCGTTACATCTTCTCTCCACCCGAATCAGCTGACTAGTTCATAAATAGTAAGATTTATATTTTAATCTCCCAACTCTGTTTTGAGACAGGAGCTCTACCAAAGTGGGAAGGCTTTCCCTCCAACCAGTCCATCCAAAAGGATGTTCCTTTTATCCTTTCTGTTTGGGTGCTTTCCTATTAAGAAGGGATCATTGTACTTAATCCTACCACAACCCAGTGAGAGCTCTCATTATTTTCACACTAAAAAATTTTATAGCTTATGCTTCAACAAATCGAAATACCAAGCTTTGGTAATAAGATCACTATCTCAAAAGAAAACCATCTGAGATATTAATAACCAGGCCCTGAAGCAAAGCAACCTGGCAGAGGGTATGTAAAGAACTAGGGGTGAAAATTTGCTTTTTGCTCTAGTTCATTTTAAGTGGTTTCTCTTCATTGTTTTGGATAAAGCAACGCAGAACTATGAATATACCTCAAACCATGCTTTTATCCCTTAATACTTTAATATTTTATCATTTCAGGACCATTTTACTGTTGAGTAACATTTCTTTGAGGAATATTGTATGAAGCAAAACATTTGTCTCAATATAAGTTTAGTGGAGACCAATAACTATCCAAGTCACAGTGCCCTTGTAACAGGGGATCCTTTAAGATCAGGAATCTGGCTGTGGACCCAATCATGGTCCTAACTACACTTTATTTCTCAGATATGCTCTTCCTTTGAGTCCTTTCTCCTTCCTGGCTTATTTCAAGTTCAAAGATGGGAAGCCCAGATGATAATTATCTCAAATCAGAGCCATAGCTACTTCTTCACACAAAGATGAATGCCTCCAGGTCCAACAAACCCTCAAAAACCACATCTGAGAGAGTAAGTAGTCAAATTCAGTCATAGCTAGCACTGGATGCTATGTGTAAGTCAATCATAGCTATCACTGGATGCTATGTGTAAGTCAATCATAGCTATCACTGGATGCTATGTGTAAGTCAATCATAGCTATCACTGGATGCTATGTGTAAGTCAATCATAGTTAGCACTGGATGCTATGTGTAACTTGATCATAGCTAGCACTGGATGCTCTATGTGTCCCTTCCCCATTCTGTTTCTTCCCTGTATACGTCTACAGTTATTGTTGGCATCCAGACCAGGGTTTAGAATGCTTGTTCCCCTCTTATCCTAGGATGACAATCAGAAACTAAATTCCTTTCCTACTGTGTTAATAGAAGACTTTGGGGTCCCCCCTTTGCATTCTTAGTCTCACTTGTTGAAGAACTTAAACTCAAGGACAGTTTTACTAGGGTGGGAGAAAAGAACAGGGCAGCTGCATATCTCAGCAGAGATGAGCATGCATGGCATAGGGAAGACGTGGGTGCTTCGAAGGCATGAGAAAGCCTAGAGAACCTGCAAAACAGTGTTTATGCTTCTGGCCAGTGTACAAAAGAAAAAGCAAAAAAAAAAAAAAATAGTAAATGTTCCAACTTTCTGAGTTAGAGCCAGAAGGTTTAACAATGCTGCCTTGAGGGAAGCTCTGTAAGCAGCTGTTTGAAGAAAGGGGATTGTAGAAAGAAGTACATTACCTTCTTGAGGGGATAATTATTCCTCCACATCCTTAACGTGTCTTCAAGTGAATCCCAGTCCCTGGGGGTACACTCTTAACCAAGTGATTAGTAAACCTCGCTGGGTTAATTCTTTTTTTAAAAATTTATTTTGATGTATATGAGTATTTTGCTTACCTATGTGCAAGTGCAGGTAATGTGTGCAGAGGTGGGAAGAGGGTGCCAGATACACTGGAACTGGAGTTAGAGACACCACCACCATGTAGGTGATGGGAACCAAACCAAGGTGTTCTACAGGAGCAACAAGTGTTAACTCTTGAGCCTTCTCTCCAGCCCTGGATTAATTCTTAAGCAGGGGAGCAAGATTGTGCAGCATTCCAGTCTTTGAAATGATCAGAATGTCATGTCTCTACTAGGAACAGAGGTAGGAGGAAGTAGTTTTCTCTTAATAGACTTCAGTAAAGCCATCTTGGGTTTGGTTCCTATAACCCACACGGTGACAAGCAACTGTCTCTAAGGCCAGTTCCAGTATGTCTGACACCGTTTGCATGTAGGTAGGCGAAACACTCATACACATAAAAATAAATCTTTTTTTAAAAAAAGAATTAATCCAGCTGGATTTACTAATCACTTGGCTAAGAGTGCACCCTCAGGGTCTCAGATTCACTTGAGGACTTCTTAAGGATGTGGAGGAATAATGTGATATTTTGAATACTAAGGAAAGGCAAAGTTGGTGTATCCCTTCCTCATGTTACCAGGGAAACAGGACATCTGATCTCAAGCCAACCATGAGGAAAGAGGCCCATGCTCAATAGCATCTCTCCTATTCTAAATTCTGAGTATGCAGAAAGGAGTAAAACAAAGGCAATCCACATTTGGAGAATTTATCCTCATTTTTATGTCATTAACTCTTGACCTAATTACCACTGACTCTTAGTAGACACTGTTCCGTTGTCATCATTATGACTTTTTTGTCCCCTTACTATTGAGATGAAACAGATACACAGGAAAATTGTGCTACATGTACATTGAACTCTCCACAACTTTAAAACATTACAAAATAAACCTTAGAGTACAGGCTTGCAAGCATGGACAGTTCTGGGAAGCTTGCATTTCAATTTTTCTTGTCTTTTGTACAACAAAGCCTTAAGCAACAACTTAGTTTATTTGTACAGACTTTTTGCCATATTCAAAACAGAATATGAACAAAAAACAGCTCAAGGTATTTTGAGGATCTGTGCTTTTCCTAAAAGGAATCAAATATTTCCTACAAGAAATCAAGATAAAGGACAAAGAGATTGTTTGTTTGTTTGTTTTGCCATTGCTAGTAGAAAATAGTACCTACATAGAAATGATCAGAATGTCATGTCCCTTCTTGTTATACCACTTCTTTACTGACAATATAGTTACCAAAATTCTCCCAAAAAATGCACCTTGTGAATGTTTCTTCCCTTCCCAAGTTTTCCTTTCGTTCATAAGCGCAGAACTTGATGTATCTCTATTATTTATTAGCTCTATGAATTCCCAGAATCTTAATTTCCTGGTGATTAAAAACAAGTTAATTGAACTCTCCACAAATTTAAAACATTATAAAAAGTAAACCCTAAAGCACAGGCTTGAAAGCATGGACAGTTCTGGGAAACTTGCATTTCAATTTTTTTTTTTCTTTCCTACAACAAACCCTTAAGCAACAACGTCTTCTTTTATTTGTACAAACTTTTTCCCACATTCAAAATAGAATCCGAGCAGAAAACACTGAAATGGTTTTGTGGATCTGTGCTTTTCCTCCCAAGAAAGCAAGTATTTATTATTGAAAACAGGTCTTGGCTGGAGATGAGTCTCAGCACTTACAAGTCAACTAAAAATATCTTTAACTCCAGTTCCAGGGGACTACATGCCCTCTTCTGGTCTCTCTGGGCACTCCATGCATCTGGTATACAGACACACATATAGACAAAACACCCATATATATATATAATAAATTTATTTTTCATAAAAAATAATAAGCTAATGAGAAAACTATAAAAACAATAAATGTAATGAGGTTTGAATAATGGAACTCCATCAGTTGGAACACTCTGTACAGTGAAGTAGTCGCAGCGGTGGTAAAAATACTGTGAGGATTACAAGCTGACTGTTCTACCCAGGGAGATAATAACCCTAGAGACGGCTGTGCCTTCCTTGACCAGCCATGCATGTCTGGGACAGAAGGAATGTGACCTGGAGGAGTAGCTATTGTCAAGAGTGGGCTCACTCTGGGTTCCACTCCAGAGGAAAGCCTGTTCCAAAGGCACATCATCAGGGAGAAAACCTGCCCTGCTAATTCTGTTTCCAGAGTCTAGACACTGGCCCCAAGATCATAGACACACCTTGCAAGTAGTCAATTACATCTTGACTTCTAAGAAATGAAATTTAAGGAGCCAAAGACGCAAAGTGTGGGATTCACGGCCTCCTTGGGAACAAGCATTCCAGAGGGAAATTACAGGAAACACTGCTGAAGGTTGGGGTTTCCAAGATTCCTGTTTTCGTGAACCAGCTTTGCCTTCACTGTTCATGAAATGACTCAAAATATAAAATTCCTCCTCTTGCCTGCATCAGTTCCACGTGTATAATTTTAAAGATGCCGTAATTGTGGACCATGGATCATGGTTGTCATCCATTCACAGAAACTCAAGGAACTCATGCTGCATTATTCTAATTATAGAAGAAACCTAATGGGCTATGCACAAGAAAAATTATAATATTTTATTTTCTTCTATTATCTTTCCTCACTCTGATTAAAACTTTAAAAAAAAGCCCCTGAATTTCATAATAATAACATCTTTGTGGACAACGGAAACTTGATAAACAAAGGTGGCTGGGAGATGGGACATATTTCTGGTGAGATTTTTTTTCTTTGTTTTATTTTTTTGTTTTTTATTAATGTTTTAAGTTGGCAATACAAAGCCATGGACTTCATTAGAGCATTTTTGTACGCGTATGTCAATTTTAACTGTTCTGGCTCATCCGCCTTTCTCATCATTATGCTGATTTTCAATGGCCCCCTTCCTCTTCTCAAAGGGGCTCATCCGCCTTTCATGTCACATGTTCTCATTACTCTGTTCTTCCCCACCCTCCATCACACACACACCACACACACCTAAATCTAAATCTAAGTCTAGACTTCTCATATAAGGTTTTTGATTAACAGAAAAACAAACTTACTAAAAGAAAAAAAAATCTCACTGTGACTTTGTATTTTGCTTTCCTTCTTTGCTTTGAAACAATGTCTTACTATGTAGCCCAGACTGGCCTCCCTCAAACTCATGGTCCTCATAAGAAACCTCTCAGTTACCAGGATAATAAGCATGGGCTACCATGATTGATTGCTTGTGTGCTTTTTAACTATACTCTCATATTTATGTGGAATATAAATCCCTCTAGCCTATTGGTTAGAAATATAAATTAACATGCACATGTTAGAATATAGTTTTTTTTAAAAAAAATATATGTGACTATTGGTAGAAAATATATGATGTTTTTAAGTACACTAGTTACTGGGTGAACATGCTCACAGCGAAGTATGTAAAATGTTAATATGACAGTGTATTTTATTGTCAAAATACTGCATATAAAATCAACCGCAATCAAGCTATTTCAAAAAAATAATACCTACTCCAGAGTCAAATTTTACTGCTGAAACTTTAGGGGGCCCTAATCATTTTCCTTAATAATTAACTTTAAGAAATTGATTCAATTGAGGGAATAACTTGGAAACTATCTTTTTGGTTTTGAAACAGTATCTGTCTATACAGCCAGCCTACCCTGGAACTTACTGTCACTCTGTTTCAGCCTCTAAGAGCTAGGAGCATCCGTATGTACCATCACACTTAGCTCTGAGAATTATCTTAAAGGTACAAAGAAAGTAACAGAATTGTAATTTTTCTAAAGAATTTATCTATAATTGTGTTTATGAATCACCTTCAAAACTTAGTTTAGTTTCTCACTATTTAAATCCTGTTTCTAACAATTTTTTTCACTTGGCTGTTCTTTTATAATTAGGCATATGCATAAGATTTATATTAAAATGCAAAAAAAAATCTAGACTAGTGAAACAACTTGGAAAAAACCATCAACGTTTAAGGATGTAGTTTAAGGATGATTGTTAAGACAGGATGATACTATCAGAGCCAACAAGAGCAATGGAATTGAGTTGTCTACCCAGAAACAGATGCTCATGTGAACAGTAGTATTGGTCAGCTCACACTTCCAAACAGCATATCACAGACTGAATGACTTAAACAACAGAAATGTGTTCTTTACAGAACTGAAGTCCAAGATCCAGGTGCAAGCTGGTTTCTACTACAGTCTTTCTTCCTGGCATGCACACAGCTGCCATCTTGCTTTATCATGTGTGCTTCAGTTGGGAAAGAGGAAGGACAGGAAGAGCAGGAGGAAGAGGAAGAAGGGTAGGGAAAACAGGCTTGCAGACAAAGAAGTCTTATGAGGAAGATTTCTTCCTGTGATCTTCCATCAAGATTTTGACCAAGATTTGGCTTATCATGTTCAATCAATATCATACTAAATTTAATTTGGGTTGTTTAAAATCTAGCTGAGATAAAGTACACACCCACAAGACTACACAGGCACAAAGGGGCTTTTTGAATAAAAAGCAAACTTTTGAAAATTGTAATAGCTCAATATACTAATTTATATGAGTTCATAGGAAAGTGTAAGAAGAAAAAAGAAATTTTTTTTTTTTTTGTATAAAAAATTCTGGTCAGACTGAATGGAGAAGGTTCTCTTATTGTCCACAAACTCCCTGGACACCATCTGGTGTGCTCATTAAACGAATTTCCAAGCATACACCTGCTGTGTGCTGCGGAGGTAGGAGCCCTTCAGACTTCAGGTGTTTTGCAGGTGGTAAACAGTATCAATTTATGTTCCAGACACTGAGGTCAAAGAGGACCATGTTCAGTCGATATGCTCTGAAGGGTGCTGATGGGTGGGGTCAGACAAATGCCCTTGGAACTTTGTGGTTTTCTTACGGAGATCAAAACTTGAAAGAAGCAAGTGAAAGTATAGCCATGAGTGTAATAGGCAGGCCACTGTGATACTGATCTGATTTGAGGAACCTCTCCTGTTCTTAATTTTTGCTACTTTTATACTGATATTCTGGGAACTTCTGGCTTGTTGCCAGGGGAAAGAATACATGTATGGATCACGAGTTGTGTAGTAGGAATGAAAACTTGTGTTACGTGATGAATTTGAATTTCAGTATTTCTTAGTAACCCTCCCTTCATGTGGATGTCAATAAATGTCTCTACAGTTTTGCTTTTCCACACCTACAAATGTTTTTACTTCGCTGAGCAGGGTGAGGTGGAATGAGATTAGTTTCGCAAAGGCATTGTATAAGCAACGAAGGGCATCTTAAATGCAATTGAGAAAATTCTACTGTTGTTCACAGGAAGTAGAGTCACTTACCTGTCACTATGCTCAAAAGCAGGTGACACTGTTCTCAGTTATGCTGTGGGGAAGAAAATGTAGTTATGGTGGCTCGTCTCAACTGGTTCCCACTTGTCATCTTCCCCAAGAGTATCAACTGGAAAAGTATAGTGATAAGAATGCTTTCTTATGAGAATTTGGAGCAGCATATTGCAACAATTTAATTTGGTTCAAATGAATATTAAACATAATTAATATCATATGAGATTGAAGAGGTGACTAGTGATTAAGAGGCTTCCTGCTGTTGTAGAGGACCAGTTTAGTCCCCAGCACCTAGGCTTGCAACTACTGTAATGATAGCATTCTGGGCATCAACAATGTCTTTGCCTCTGAGGGCACACATGTACATACCATAAGTGAAAATAATCTTCAAATGATATGTGCTCTCTCCTCTCTCTGCCTCTCTGCTCTCTGCCTCTCTGCCTTTCTCTCTGCCTCTCCCTCTGCTTTCTCTCTGCATCTCTGCCTCTCTGCCTCTCTGCCTCTCTCCCTTTCTCTCTCCTCTTTGCCTCTCTGCATCTCTATACCTCTGCAGTAATAAGTTAAAAACAACAGCCATCAAGACCTATCATAATCAAGTTTTTCACTTACTACTCTTCCTGACTCCAGGAAATGCAGGTCTTATACCTTGCTATCCTGTCCAGAGTTGGGGCAGTGTTGGGATAAGCAACTCCTTGTCCATCTAGGCTCCTGCTAAGCAGAGTTAGACTAGATTCTCACAGTAACATGAACCTGATCTCAAAGGTTCACCATGGTTCACAATGCTACTATTGTTGACACAAGTTAGTTACAGCTTAGGTTTTGTTTTGTTGTTTGTTTGTTTGTTTGTTTCAGCAAGAAGTGCTATTGAGAAGTAAATGGATCACAAGGACATTAATGTCATCAATGGATAAGTCCACTTGTGAGTTTCTTGTTGAATGAATTTAGAAGGTGAGGCCTTGTTAAGTCACTGGTAAATAACTTCCAATGGTACATCTTATTGCTAGATATGTCTGTCTGTCTCTCTCCTTCCCAAACTCCGTGAGATGAGACAAACTGTTCTCCCACACACTCTCTGCCATCACAGGCCCTCTACTACAGTGAATGTCACTGCCCCAAACAGCTGCAGCCTCAGAAGGAGAGTGGATAAGACCTAGGTCTACTCCAAAGCTAGAAATGACATAAGCCATAACTCATGGCTGCCCCACTTGTGCTCAATTCACCTGATGCCGGAGCTGTTCAAGAAACTGTGCTCTACAACAGAGCCCTTTGCTCAGACCCATGCCCTACTCCCAGAGAATGGAGTCTTGTTCTGTCACGCTAGTTGGAGGAGAGGTAACTGTTGAAGTCAACCATTCAGCCCAGTGCAGTTCCAGACTCCAAATGCACAAATGTCAGCCCAAAGATGGAGGCTGTGGATCTTTGTGCAGTGCTGATTTTACTATATTTCATGACAGACCTGGACCTGATTCTCCTGTCCTACTCAGCCATATCTCCCTAAGGTGTGTTGCTTGGACTTGAAGGAGAAGTAACAGGAGGAACAGTGGCTTCCCTCGGGCCTCCTTTGATGCATCTTTTTTTTGTTGTGCTAACCAGGCACAAAGTTCTCTCACTTTGTTCCCACAGCCTAAGTGAAGATCTGTGTGTGACTAGCCACTCTTCCTGCCTCTTAGGAGATGCCCACTGATGGAGCTTCTCAACCGCCATCTTGCCATCTTGCTCCACATCTGGCATTTACTGAGATAGGAGGAAGGGGAATTAGTGTCCAATCTTCTTCATCTGCTTCTACAACCCTCCTTCAATATTTTTTAATCATTGAGTTGTAAACACGCCTACAACTGGGTGACATTTTTCTAAAAGAGGAATATGAATATTCGAGAAGAAAACGTGTGGCCTCTCTCTGTGTCATATATATGAGGTTCTAACTCCTGGTTCTTTAAAAATATTTAGTAAATTAATTTGACCATTTTTAATTTAAGCTTAAGAGACTGGTTGTGTATTCTACACAATAACAGTTATAAAATTATAACTGTCCCCGATGATAAAGGTGTTTAATATTGTTTTTTAAAATGATAAAAAGAATTCTTAGTGTGAGATTCAAACTGCAGTCAAGAAGCAGGGTAAAGGAATAACAAATTTCAGGTAAACCTGGGCTCTTCTGTCTCAAAAAAAGTAAATAAATAAATTATTTTTTTAGAGATGTATTTATTTTATATGTGAGTACATTGCAGCTGTCTTCATACACACCAGAAGAGGGCTACGGATCCCATTACAGATGGTTTTGAACCACCATGTGGTTGCTGAGAATTGAACTCAGGACCTCTGGAAGAGCAGTCAGTGCTCTTACCTCTAAGCCATCTCTCCAGCCCATAAAAAGTAAATAAATTAATTATTAATTAACCAATAAGGAGATGTCAAAGCATATTGTTTTTCTTTAGAAAAAGGAAATAACTCATAACCACAGTATATAGAAGCTAGTGAATCTACTTAACAAGTTCAAAACATAGAATTTAATGAAGTATTCATGTCAGGATAATCTGATAATGTTATCATGATAACTGATAAATGTTTCTTCTCAAAATACTATTTAAACTTAGTTAAGAATAATAAGATCATCTTCTGTAAAACAAACAAACCATATTAGTAAGAATGTGTGGAAAGGGAATCCCTTTTGGAGGGAATATAAATTAGTGTTTTATCTAGCCACTAAGGAGATCAATATGGAGGTACTCAATAAATTTAGGATTAGGATATGACCCAATGATACCACTTCTGGGTAAATATACCCAAAGGAATCTAAGTCAACAAACCACAGAGATACCTATACATCTATGTTAACTACAGTGCCATTTGTAACAACCAAAACCTAGAATCAGCACGGATGTCCATCAAAAGATGGATGGTAAAGAAAATGTTTTACTGACCCAGCCCACAGGTCAGTCAACGGGGACTGCAAGGGAGAGAGTGGGGATAGAGGAGTAAGAGACTCGAAGAATGGAGACAAGACAGAGGGTCTGATCAAGTCTTGTTTATTGAAAGGCAATTATGGGAATATAAGCACAAGCAGGGGAGTGCGGCTGGAGACACCTAACCACGAGTGCCTTGTAGCTGAGGGCACTAAACAACAAGTCCAGGATTTGTCTGAGAAAAATAAGATGTTTATCAGAGTATGCTCAGCTGTTATGGGCTGCTTACAAAAATATCATGCTAGAAAACAAGTCTCTTGTCAAGGTGGAAAAGGATCAACCTTCAAGGCCTAAGATAGCTGCAAAGATGATAGCCACTTGCTGCTAGGAGTTAGCTCCCAACATTTTACCCAGCTATAAATAAGAATAAAATTACACCTGTCATTTGCAGGAAATTGAATGGAACTAAAGATCACCACGTTAAGTGAAATAAGCCAGACTCAGGCAACTGTCACACATTGATTCACATGTAGAATCTAAAGTTTTCATTAGATAAAATGAAAACTGATAAATGTGTAGAAATGTATATATAAATTATAGAAAATTGAAATCTATACTGTGGTTATATATGAAATTACACAGAAAGAGACAGAGAGAAAGAGAGAGAGAGAGATGACAGACAGACAGGGAGACAGAGACAGAATGGGATGTATTTGGAAAATAGGGTCAAAGTACATGACATTAATGCATGAAATTGCCATAATAAAAAGTATCACTTTGCATAATTAATGTACATTAATAAAATAAATAATTGATTAATTTAAGAAACTAACAGTGAGCCTCAAACCCCTTCATGCAAGAGCTGCTTGAACTCACTCTCTCAGCCCCACCCAACTCTACTGACAAAAATTTTCCTGATAGAAGGGTTGTCATCAACCTAGCGATGACAGAAAGAAATTTGTGGGTTCCGTCAGCTAAGACCGGCAAAACTAAAATGAAACAAACTAGGAAAATCTGAAGCTTTCTCAGCTGGAAGCTGCAGTCCTGCTTGGAGTCAACAATGGATTTACCAGTGAACCAGTGAGGGGATGACATTTAAGCAGGAAATTTTAACGTAAACTGTATGTTTGTATGTTTACAATAACTGAATGTGTGTAGGGGTGTGTGTGTGTGTGTGTGTGTGTGTGTGTGTGTGTGTGTGTGTGTTAGATGCTAGGCATGGTTCGGGAAATCATCTCTCAGTCAAGTGCTTTCTAGAAATATTTGAAGATATTTAAACAGGACCTAAACAATGACAACACCACTTGACAAACCAGTATGAACGGGCGAGATCACCCTGAGATGAAAAGTTACAGGCGATCAACAACTGTGGAGATGGGGAGAACTCATCTTCCCTAGAGATGAGCCCCTTTTTAAATGGATATCCAATCCCAAATGGTCAGCCCTAAAAACTGTGTGTGTGTGTGTGTGTGTGTGTGTGTGTGTGTGTGTTGTGCATATACATGTACTATATGAACTAGGTAGTTGTACCTATTCACATATATGTGAAACAATAATAATTAAAGAACAAGAAACAATGAGTTTGAAGGGCATGAGAAGGGTTGGATGGAAGAAATGGAAAATGATCTGACTATATTTTAATTTTTAAAATTAACATGACAGAAAAATAAACAACCTATAAAACTTTAAAGAATAAGGTTTACACTAATCTTTTGAAAAATATTTGTTGACAGGGAAAATATACATGAAGGGAAGACAACAAAAACTTCTTCTAAAAGTTTATTAACACAGAACAACCCAATTTAAAATCATGTTAACTAAATATAAATAATACATATATGGCATATATGTGCTTTGCTATACATTCTTAGAGAATGTTGGCTAGTATATAATTTTATATTTTTTGCTTTCTTTTGTTAATAAGAACCAGCTGGTTAATTGGTATATTCAGTCATCAAAATGATATGATGAAATTATTTACTTCTGAAATAAATGACCACTTGGAAGATTTTATATAATAAACTTCAGTAAGGCATTAATGACTTTGTGAGTTTAGTAGATGATCTTAAACAGCAAAAAATGGTACTGACAGAAATTATATATCATACAGTTGGCTCTGCACAGTAAATATTTGACCTATTGAAAGCTAGCCAGAATCAAATTAATCTAACTCAAACATAGCCTCCTATCAGAAGTCCACTCTTGATCCTAATTTGACAAATGTGCAGAATGCCATTTCCTGGCAACCAGAGAATGTAAATTCCTGACTGATCAAGCTGCCTGATATGTGCTAAGGACCAAGAGCTGGTGTTTTATGCTCAGGTTACCTGTCTTGCAGAATGTAGAGACAGGGAAATGTCGCAGTTCAAATAGACAATTGTCAAAGAACAAGGTTTCCTTAAGAAAACATGAGGCACAATTCTTCTGCACAGGATTGTTCAACTCTCTATTGCAAGCCTCAAGGACAAACGAGTGTCATCTGTGAGGTGTGGTGCATGAGAGTGAAGAAATTCGCACTTTATAAAAATGCAAGAAAATTCAGATTCATTGATAGATTCTTGCCATGTGTGCTATAAACTAGTTTGGGCGGTGTGTCTAATATATCCAGGTAAAGGCTTAAGCTACTCCATTGTCATGGCAGCCAGCCTGAGATCTTGGTGTTCTGAGCTTTGGTCATATTGCCTACAAAAGTAAAGAGTTAGTGTAAAGGCAAAACTACCTAAGACTAAAGTCCATTTTCTACAAGACCCTTTGGATAGAGTCCTCTACCACAGATTGGAAACTTGAAATTGTTGACAAAATTCTATCTATCTGTCTCTCTGTCTGTCTGTCTATCTATCTACCTATCTATTATCTATATTGTCTTCATCTAGATACATCTAGATACATAATACATACATACATACATACATACATACATACATACATAGTACAAAAAGCCCAAATTTTAATAGACATAATGCATCTTGCCTTGTAACTCTAACTATCATATATATATGTTTATGAGTACAGCCATTGTTTTCCTAATTGGACTTGTTATAAAACTGCCTTCTAAAACTCTCTACATGGGGCAGAGAAGCTCCTTCATGTAGTAGGCGCGTTAATGTAGCAGTGTATATCCAGTCAATGTGCTATTGAGTGACTATGAGTGGCCAGTCCTAAATGAAATATGTATACCACCTCTAAGGTCCAAGGTGCATCAAAGAAGAGGGGTTGAGAATTTAGAGCTGGAGGATGTTGAGGAGTGTCATAAAATGCTGCCATCTAGATGTGACATAGCCACTGCAATCACAAATGAACAGCCACTATGAACACCTGCACAAGATGGGACCCTGAAACATTCCATCAAAGATAGAGGAAGTACCCACAAGGCTCCATCCCTTCATGAGGCACCATTAACTTCTAGGAGATGCTAGAGGAGGGGTTTCATTTTCTTCAATAGTGTACCACACTATTCAGGAGAAAGGACAGGGACGACAGAGCTAATGAGGCAAATACAATCACAGCCCACTGTGCTTGGTGTGCATATATGAAAATGTCAGAAAATGGTAAGGTCTCTGATGATCGCAAACATTTCCATCGCCTTCCTGATACATTGTAAGCAAGTGACAATAAAACTTCAGATTATCTCTAGAGCAAAGCAAAATGTCATCTAATGACACCAGGAGAAAGGGTCCCTATTACCACCATAAACCTACAATGAGCCATAAACCTAGTAGCTCATCAACACCACCCCAGGGAGTCGTGTCAGGGCCACTTTAGGGTACTAAAATAGGGAAGGCTACCAGAGAATGAAGTGGCTAGCTCTAACTGCTGGCACTCTGAAAAGAGACTACTTCACATTATTTCATCTTACAGCTTATAGCCAGATAACTGACACATAGGAAACTGGGGACAACCATGAGGTCACTTGTCTTTCAAAGCAGCTCTTGTGATTGTCAAGGTAGGAAATGACACAGCTTAACCAAGACCCCATTCTAACTGTATTCTTACCCCTAACTCAGATAATGACAGGTGAGACCGTTTCTTAAATAGTTGAGGTTTGCATGCCATTCTCCAATTTCTCCATGAGTAACCTACATCTCTCTCAGCTTCTTTAGGTGCCCTGTAACCAAGGTTCAACAAAAAAGTGATTCTGTCTACCCATTTGAGAGCACTCCTCACTCCTCGGGCATCTGAACAATCAGTAACAAGCCTTTTCAGAAACTTTTCTGCCTTTCGCTGAGTTTTGGTTTTCCCCTGCTGGGAATCAAAGCCAGGGCCTTGCATACACTCAGGAAAATACTTTACCACTCTGCTATATCCCCAGACCCTGAAGGTCTCTACCTATTCACTGTTTTCAATTTTATTTCAAGGACTACAAGAGAGATAAGCATATATTCTCTGAATTCAGGGAGCTCTGGCTTGAACAGGATACAACAAAAGCATTCACCTTTATCCCATGTGCTGTGTGCAACTTACCACACAAAGAACAGATGTAAGTATTCAACCAAGAGCCAGGGAGGAGCCAGGGAGGTTCACGGTCCGTTAAATAAAACAATGCACAATTATTTCTTTATTTGTACTATTTAGACAAACCTGCTCAATAGGGAATGAGCATTTCTTCCTGGTTTTTTTTTTTTCATTGTGTTATTTTAAAAGCATTGTGCGTTAATACTTTTTAAAAATGTTTTCAATGACTTTATAATTAAAAACTCCCTTTTTACTGTTTTCTTCAAATCAATCTAAGCCTTCCAAGTGAAAGAATGTGCACACACGAAGCGAGCTGAATGAAACCTATCTCGCTGAAAGCCACATTCAGAATATTGGACATTCCACTGTTCATTGCTTCTTTCTCTCTGAAAATAACTCCTGGTAGAAAACTCTTCACGTTGTAACTTGAATGGCAATCATTATTCTGTTTGGCAAATTACATAACGTTCTGTGAATCGCAACCAAGGTCAACAGTTTCTCCAAGAACAATTTTTTTTTTTTTTTGGTTAGGACAAAGTCTAACACTATAGCATTTTAAACAAAAAGAAAACATAGAATCATGTTGCAGGAATTAAGTTCAGGAAACTGTATTTATAAGCTTTTAAAAACTAATTAAATTTTTGTAAAAACACAGTTCTTTGTTAGAGAGAACTCATTGTGTTTCTTTGGGGTTTTAAAGTATTATTTCCTGTTTTTGATAAATTCCGTGGAAAGCTCCCTAATGTGGTTAGAGCTTCATTTTGCTGCTATGGATTGAAAAACAAATGATAATTACAAACTTTGTTCCCATTTATGTAAGTCAAATATGGCCCCAAGAGCTTCCCACCCTTCCAGAGTTCTCACTAAATTTCAAATACTGTACTCTCAGATTACATCCATGCCTATCATACACTTATGTCACATTGTACAGCTGTCTTATGGTCCAAGAATCTATACTTACCACCACCATTAGAAGTGGCTCTTTTTTTCAAGTAATAGATTATGTCAATATGTCGTTTCTCAGGGTTCCTTTCTCACCTTTCTTAGCCAAGACAATAAGTGCTCTAAGCGAAACAGTCTTCTTTCATTAACTCTGTTTTGTGGTGTTCTGTTACTGCTCCATATAAGTATTACCGGTGATCTCTGTTCTTCGTACTCAATACTCACAGGCAAGACATATTTTTCTTCACTGGATTACGTTGGAAGGGATTACTAAAGTCACTAATTAGAATTCTGACCAGACATTAGTCGTTGTAAGGTAAGCAGCTGTCCACATAACCAGGTCTTTCTTTCCCAGACTTTTCACATTTCTACATGTCTGGCCTCCTTCAGTCCTGCCAGGTGATTAATAACAATTGTCTGATAAAGAATGATAATTGGTGGGGCTGGAGAAATGGCTAAGTTTGTAAGAGTGCTTTCTGTGCCAGTGTAAGGACCTGAGTTTGGATCTTCAACACCCATGTTTTAAAAAAATACTGTGGATGAGACAAGGCACATCTACAACCTCTGCTATATGAGAGGCAGAGACAGGAGAATCCCTATGGCTTACTGACTGTTGGCCTACTCAAATCTGTGAGCTCCAGGCTCAGTGACAGATCTGATCTCAAGGGAATAAGACGAAGCTGATAAAGCATGATGGCTTTTCACAGTATGTGCACAGGCACATATACACACCAACACATACAAATGTGAATATACATGTATGTATGAATAGTATGTGTATGTATGTATGTATGTATGTATGTATGTAGTTTGTATCAGAGAAAGAATACAACAGTTAGCATTAGCTCATTCAGAACCATGAATATACAGTGGAAACTAAAACTGAGTGATCCGTGTTTGAAAGATTCTCAGCCAACCTCTGTCAGCACCAAGGAATGCCACTGCATTCACACCACAGGATAACCATACAAACTGTTAATACACAGCTGTAAAAACCAAACTAAGGTCTATTGGTATGTGTGTGTAAAAGAGATGTGCCAGAGGCCAACCAAATAGAAATGAGAACAAAGCAGAGATAAGGCACCAGCAGGGAGCCTTCCTTCTGAGCTGATGTCGCCATAGTATAAAGAGACCAATGGTATAAAGAGACCTTTCGCTATCCCCCAAGTCACCTACAGGGATGTTCCAGTAACAGAGGAGGCTCCAACTCTGCCACAGTCCTCACTCCAGACCGCTTGCATGACTCCACTAATGCTGTGTGCCTAAGGACTACTTTTATTATCTGCTTCTTGTTTTTTAATTTCATTTTGTGTTTATGCTTATGTGAGAGAAAATAAATGATAGAAGGATCAGAACTTTGAAATCCTCTTGCACAGTCAACCCTTTCAGGTTATCTTTAAAAGTCATGTAACTCCTACTCCACTAGGAAATTCTCCTGTTGTTTTTACAACAAATTTATCAAACAGTAGGTGTTAAAGATTCAACCATCAAAAACAGGTAATATGTACCTATTCAGAAAAAAACAGGCTGGCCTCTAGTCTGTACCAGTCTTCTGTTTCCTGAGGTTGGAAGTGGCTGTACTGTTTAGCAGGGCTTGTTGGCTTATAATTTTCTACCTCAAGAATGTAAAATGTCCTCAGGAGAACTTTTGGGGTATGTATATGGCTGTGTAAGCTAGTGAGTTACTTCATCTATGCTATCTATACCTTATCTACAAGAACCACCACTTTATGCTTCATACTACAAAAGAGCAGGACACCTTTATTTTTCTATTTCCTAGGAATCAGTTATTTTGTGACAAAAGGATGACACGCTTTACTTTCTATTTGTGATTTCAGGCCTGTGCCACTGATCCTGATTTATGCAGTGTTCGGTGTTGAATGGAGATTATCTCCAGGGCCTCTTAACCCCCATAACTTCATGGCAACACCCTGTTGTTGAAGACACTATATAGTTTAGCTACAGGACATAGAGAAATGAATCTCAAACCAATCAGGAAACTTCTTCTATGCTTCCTAGCTTTTACAGTGTGGGAAGGTGCTATCTAAGCTTCTGAGGAAGAAAAGGCATCAACGGTCTTATTGAGTGATGGCCCCTGTATGCTGCCATACTAACCTGCCAAGCAAGGTGTGCCCACTGGTATAATAGTGGCACACTATTACACCTAGGGTAGATCCTACTGTTGGGATTTTGCTTTTAGATGTTTATGTTTGTACCCATAGACCTGGGGCATGCACATTCTTGGTCAGAGAAACTTTTACCTACAGTGGACAGTAGTCAATGGAAAGAGGCAGAATTGATCAAATTGTTAAGAATAAGAGACTGGATTGATGCAGTCCTAACGGGGCATCTATATTGTTCACTCCACCCCAAGGCTCAAGGAACACTGCAGAAGAACTGGAAAGAATTTTGGAAGCCCAGATGGAGAGGAGTGATGTAGAGTGCCCTCTTTTAGACAAGGTGTGGACAGCACAATCATAACCACACCACAGCTATAGTATTCTACACAAGCCATGTACAAGATCAAGTCAGCCAAGCCCTGACTTAAGTGGGACAGAGACTTCTAGCCATACTTCTAAATAAGGAGCTATTTACAGCAGAGGATAATTGTTGGGGAAGGGAGAATTATTCTTTTATGAGGATGTGGCCAATAGTAGGATTCCCATAGTCCTGTGGATGCCTACACACTCATGTATGTATAGGCAGCACTAATTGCACTTAATGGGTTAACAAAGACGGAAGGAAGGAAGGAAGAGAGAGAAAGAAGGAGGAGGAGGAGGAGGAGGAGGAGGAGGAGGAGGAGGAGGAGGAGGAGGAAGGAAGGAAGGAAGGAAGGAAGGAAGGAAGGAAGGAAGGAAGGAAGGAAGGAAGGACAAAATGGGTTATCAATGGAGTCAGCCACCATGGGACTAAAATCTCTAAAGCCATGAGCCAAAATCAGTTTTCAAATCTGTTTTTCTACCCTGGGAGTTATTTCAGGTATCTGTCACAGCACTGGAATGCTAGACTAGCACATGTCATACTCCCACTTAAATTCAAGCTCAAACAAATAATCTTGTCTGAACATGGAGAGCATCCTCTGTCACAGTTGACTTGTCTCTCAGACTTAACATGCTCCAGTCACACCTCTGCTCAGCCTTCAATGGCTTCCCAGCACGCACCCATTGGTTTCTTATCATCATTCCTAAGAATATACATTCAATCACTCTTCATTTGGTGTCAATGACAATATTAAGATTCTTTATTTTCAATATTTCAATAAAAATATTATTTATTATTCAATAATAATTTTATTAATAAATTTACTGTTTATTAATAATGATAAATTTATTAATTTCAATAATAAGATTATTTCAACAATAATAATATTTATTCCCAGTTAACTAGCCTTTGTTAACCACCGTGTTTTCAATGCCTTGACTATTCCATTTATTTTCAAGTTTTGTTTGGGTTTTTTGAGACAGGGCTTCATGGAGCCCAAATTGGTCTTGAATTCTTACTGTAACTAACTGAACCTGGCCTTGAATTCCTGGCACTGCTGCCTCAAACTTTCAAATGCTAGGATTATAGGCATGTGCCACTACATCCCAGCCCTTGCCTTATTCCATTTTAAAAAGAGAACTTGTAAACTCTGTTGCATGGAAACACCAGAATTTACCATTTCCAACTGAGCTGCATCTCTACTTCCATGTTGCCCTTCAGAGGCAATGGAAATGAAAAATTTGTATAACTAAGCAAAGATCTGGTGTTGTATTCTCATGGTGGTAGGGGTCGGGGTGAAGTAGATGCAAAACCATACAAGTTCTCTTTTTTTTTTTTCTTTTTAGATAAATCACCTTATTAATGAAAAATGTTGGTAGGGGCAGTGCTGTAAACCAGCAACTGGGACATTGAGGCACAATGATCATATATTTGAGGCCAGTGTGGGTTATATAAAAAAGCCTTGCTTCAAAAACAAATGTTGTTCACATCAACTACAAAGGCAGAAAGGCATTTAAAGTATTTTGTCAGCTGAGCCCACTGTGTCTCACACTATGTTCATAAAACACTTTTTTCAGTGTCAGTCCACATGCTATCAGAAGACCTGGCTCCTCTCTGCTCAAACGTTAAACACTTGAGCCAATCTCAGTGGAATGGACTACAATCAGTTTTTAAATTTCAAACTTCCTGCTTCAGTAACCATCCATGTTGGCCCACGCAAAACAAAGACGTTGAACCTCTAATGCCACTCATTGAATTCCTTCCTGAAACTGATCACCAATCCTGTGTATTCTCTGTTCAAGATCTATATCAGAATGGCAGAACATAGACATGAACTATCTGTCGATTGTATTGTTGTCACTCTTTTTTCTTAACTGTGATACAGCTTCCCTGAAGACATGGCACAAACCCTCACACTGTTTTCTGGTATCCATTCATTAACCACTGAAGTTATCTATCACAAGGAACATTTGTCTTTATTACAGAGTGGCTCAGCCCCTGCTGACTCTGCTCTGAAAGTTTTGCACCTATGATCTGGTTAAAGCATTCTGTCTCTGTGAGAAATCTTTCTGTTCCAAGTGGAGGAAGAAATCTCAAATAGACTCAAACAAATATTTATTACAAATGAAAAGTCAGACTCACAGGTTTTGTGCATGTGAGTCCAAGTTCATCTGCCTGGGTTTCTGCCTCTTTTCTTCAGTTCTTTGGAGTTGGCTCCATTCTTGGACTCCCTTCAAGTATCGATAGCCTCCAGGTTGGTGCTACTATACTACAGATGCAAATTCAGATGAATTATCAAAGAAAAGCACGAAGTCTTTGGCTGATTGTCTTTAGTTAACTTGGCCTAGGTGGTAAACACTAGCAGTTAAGCCAAAGTTAAGTCTAAGTAAAGGCTCCCATTCTAGAGATTGCATTTAGCTGCAGTTCTAAATATGAGGGCTAAGAAACAAAGCAGATGGGCCTCCAGGCAAAAATCACAGGAAGCAGAATGTGGACATGAAGTCGCTGGACCAATCTGCTGCTGATGTGGTGACAGGAAGACAGTGGGAGAGTACTGGAAGGGACATGAGAGTTAACCAGTCTTTTATTACAGCTGAATTTTCATGCATGTGTCTCCCTCCTTTGGTTACAAAAAAAAAAAAAACAAAAAATGTATTTGGTCAAATAATTCCTCCTTCCTCATTTCTCAGAAAACATCACAGTTAGGTGCATACGTCAACATGAGCCTTCTCTCTAACCCATACAAAACCATGACTCAAGAACCCAAGGCACTGGGCTGTTCAGCTGAGTTGCCTTTCCCCCTCTGGGAAAAAAACATCCTTGCTTTTGCCTCAATAGATGTCTCTGTTGAAGGTCCCTCTTATCATCACCATGATGCCATTTCCTGTGTAAGCTATGATGTCATTTCCTGTGTAGGCTAAGCACCCATGAGACCACTGAGCTATCGACAAAGCTCTCTGTAGTACTGCAGCCACCTTGTGTTTGAGGAAATTTGACACTATTTTTCCTGCAGAAAGTTGGTTGGAGAAATAGTTATCTAGGCTCTTTGTACATGGATGTCATGGCATTCCCTAGTAACAAACACACCCCACAAGAATACCCAACAAGATCTCAACCTATTCAGATGCACACAATTTCCAAATTTGTGGCACATTGGGATAAAGAACATGCTAATGCTGTAACTACATTTCTTCTGTCCTTTAACTGCTGCTTTACAAAATAATTCCTTTTATTTCATCATTTTTTAAAATATTGTGGCTAATCCAATATCATACATAAATACCTTCTTTCAGTTTATAAAGACTAAATTTTTTCATAAGTTATCTTCAGTTCTTAACAGGAATCCAAAAATGCTCCCTTGATCTAACAGTTCATAAGTCATAGTTTTAACTATCTTTGCACCCTTTAGACATGGCACACACTAATAGTGCCTGGGTACTAACAGATCCTATGCCCCTGGGAACATGTTATCAGTCTTTTGTTAATGTTCTCTGGTCACTTGTCACCTTTAAGCTCTGGTCCTTTTAGCACTTTCAGAGCTGAGTAGTCATGTTCAACAGCGTTACTGCCTGTCTTTCTGGTAAACACTTGAGAAATGTGTCTCGGTCGTGTTATCATTTCTCCCCCACTTGCTTCCCTTTATATGTTTTAATAAAAATATTTCCAGAAATATATTTAGATTCATTTAACTTTAAAACAGTGTGTTTGCATATTATAGAATATTTTAAACAATATTAAGATTATTTTTTGCTTGAGTTTGGTGTGGTCGAGTGAGCTTGGTTTGGTTTTCATTTCTTCTACATTGGCTCCTGTTCATGAAGTTGACGTTTTCCCATTCAGTCTTACCTGTTGACTTTCTGTTCACTTAAGGCTTGCTCAGTACTTTCTTAAAGTCCTTTAATGCAAATAACTCCTCAAAAACCTAAATAATGCCTAAACCTACACCAACCATTTTAAAATCTTTTTGTTATTTTTCATCTGCATACAAACTAAAAAAAAAAAAAAAGTAGTCAAAAATCAAATATTCCTAATGTGACTAATATTTCAAATTTACATTTACGTATTCTGTGACTCCAAAAATAGTACTTTTAAATGCAGGATAATTTTGTCTGTTTGTTTTAATTAAATTTACCTTAGTTGTCTAGATTACAAGTAAGAGACAGAGGAGAAATACATGAAAAAAATCATAAGTGTGTTTTTATCCCAGCTCGTAGGGGTAAAAAACTAATAAGCCACCTCCACAGTGAATTTCTAGCAAGGCATTAACTAGGGATTTGTCTCCTTGGTTACTGAGCCAGGTAGAGATTCCAGTAAAAAACCAATGTGACCTATGAGCTCAGGAAAGCAAAGAAGTGAAATTTCTGCATGATAATATTTGCAGTTACTACAAAAAGAAATGAAAAGAGTAAAACTGTATGCTAAAATACAGGGTAAGAGAGATGCTCTAGATTTTTGACTCAGTGCTACAGACATTTACACACATCCATTTTTAATAACAGCGCTGTGGTGTCTGTGTACTGGTGAAGTATTGTAAGACACAGACCATCCCCAATCTGTGAGGCAGATTCCCACCCTAGAAAACAAAGCATTCTACTTCTCAGTGGTAAATGGGCCGTCTGTTAGCAGAGAGGATGACAAAGAAAAAAAGAAGGAGAAGAATGAATGGAAATATGCAGTTGTAGGGGGAGAGCAGGGAACCTCTAGGAAGTCCCAAAGACCTGGAATGTGAGAGACTCCCAGGATTCAATGGGGATGACCTTAGCTGAAATGTCCAACTGTCCCTGCCACACATGCTGTACCGGTGCGCAGGTCAGTCAACAGGGTCTAGCAAGAGAGAGAGTGGGGATCAAGGGGCAAGAGACTGGAAGAATGGAGACAAGACAGAGGGTCTGATCAGGTCTCCTTTATTGAAAGGAAACCTGGGTATTTATACGCTTTTCCATGTGCCTTGCAGCCTTGCAGCTGGGGGCACTAAACAGCAAAACAAGATATGTGACAAAAACAAGCTGTTTATCAGAGTGTGCTCAGCTGTTGTGGGCTGTTGAAAAACAAGTCTCTTGTCAGGGTATATGGCCTGAGATGGCTGCAGAGATGATAGCTGCTTTCTGCTAGGAGTCAGCTCCCATCACCCAACAGTGGGGAGATGGAACCTGAAGAGACCACCTCCAGTAGATAGACATGGGCCCCAGTGGAGGGATAAGGTCACCAAACGACCTTCAAAATTTTTGACACAGAATTGTTCCTGTCTAAAAGAAATGCAGGGACAAAGATGGAGCAGAGATTGAAGGAAAGGCCATCCAGTAACTGACTCAACTTGGGATCCACCCTGACAGTATTACTGATGCCATGTTGTGCATACAGACAGGAGCCACGCATGGCTATCCTCTGAGAGGCTCTCTCTACCATCAGCTGACTGAGACAGATGCAGATACAGTCAACCATTGGACTGAGGTCAGGGACCCTTATGGAAGAGTCAGGGGAAGTACTGAAGGAGCTGAAGGGGATGGCAAACACATAGAAGACCAATAGTATCAACTAACCCAGACCCCTGGGAGCTCTCAGAGACTAAGCCACCAACCAAGGAGCATACATGGGCTGGTCCATGGTCCCTAGCTCATATGTGGCAGAGAACTGTCTTGTCTGGCCTCAGTGGGAGAGGATGACCTAATCCAGTAGAGACTTGATGCCCCAGGAAGGGAGATGTAGGGGGAAGTGAGGAAGGTGGCAGGGAACACCCTATCAGAGGCAAAGGGGAGGGGTAAAGAATTCTGGGAGAGGGGACCAAGAAGAGGGACAACATTTAGAAATGTAAATAAATAAAACAATTAAAAATAAAGTTTACCAGAAGAAAAACAAATAAATAAAATAAATAATAAATAAAAGCCTGTCAAGTACTATAACAGGGCTAAACCTAACAACAGAAACAAAGAGTTAGTCTAAAGAAGTGGTTGCCTGCATTATTTTCTTCTCAGGTAAAACTGGCCTTATTGCTAAATGCACAAACAAGATACTGGCAGCCAACAAACCAAGCACTGGTGACTATGGAAATCACATTGTCGTGTATATTCTTTGCCTATTGCTCTGGAAAAGCTTGACTGAAACAGTGTCCAAGGCTGACATTTCCTCTAATGTTTCCACCACTACTCAAAGCTGTTCAACTATTTACCCAAAATCTAAGAGCCACTGACAGAAAGTAAAATACTAACAAACTCATTCATTCCTCCTGGATAAGAAAGGATATTTAATAAGTAAGATGCTTCAGCCATACCAAGTACAGTGGCAACCAGACAGTGTAGCAGCGCCTACAGGACCAAAGACAAGCACTCCAGTAAAACTGCAGAGGGAGGAACTGGGAATACAGCTCAGTAGCAAGCACACAGAAACATGAGGACTGAGCCCACATAAAATCAAATCTGGGTGCCCAGGCTGGAGAGATGGCTCAGCAGTTAAGATTACTTGCTGTTCTTGCAGAGGACCTGGATTTGGTTCCCAATACTCCCATGACAGCTCACAACCTTCCATACGCACACATGTACATAAGTCAAGCACTCATATCCACAAAATGGATAAATAAATCTAAAAAACTTTTACATCTGGATGTGGCAATGCATTCCTATAATCCCATTGGTGGGGAGGCAGAGACAAGAGGCTACCTGGGATCCTGGTTGACCAGTAGTCTCTGAGTCAGTGAGTTCCAGCTTCAGAAAGAGATACTTGTCTCAAAAAACAAGGTAGTAAGCAACTGCAACTGAGAAATACAACACACATCATGCACCACGCACATGCATACACACAGAAACACATACACACACCAAAAGAGAAAACTCTACAGGAGCCTCTGTTAAGAATAATTGTACTGTCTCCAGAAGGGTCCATGCAAAGCCTCCAATAGACACAAACGCCTTCCAATCTCATTTCTATCTGGGACTCGCTGACCTCTATTTTACTCAACAGGTCAAATTCTTGAAATGTTTAAGCTTGTGACTCTGAAATTTAGCACATTTTTCATACACAAACCCCAAGTGATATTTTTATTTGTAATATTCCTATTGCTGATAAGTCTGGAAACACCCCTTGAGTCCCATAAATCACATAAACAAGGATTTGAAAATAAGACTTTGGAAGAAAGAAAGTGTGGTTAACACATGAAGCAAGCTGTGAGTCCCAAAGTGTGTACCCTGTGTAATGGCACCCAAGCTTGAATGGAGGCAGATAAGCCTTACACTACATCTTCCAGCCTCAGACATCAAGCATCCAAGGTGAAGATTTATTTCAACCACAAATGACCCTGAATTACAATCTTCCAACTATCCTCTTCCCTGTAATTGCAGACTTTCCTTTCCCAGTACTAGTTCAGTTTGGGGAAAATACACAAAACCTGGACCCAAGCAAGGCACTAGACTAAGATTCAATGAGTGTTCACACGCTGCGGCTTATTACAAATTCAACAGAAGGGGCTAAGATTTGTTTAATTCCCAGACTGGCATTGTTTGGGCTGCCTTTTATGGAAGTGATGGGCTTTCTGCCTCTCTTTCCTGCCAAGGTTCTGAGATGCTCCCTACCTGATATTTATTTATCCTTTACCTTTTAGAGACAGCCAAGTCCTAAGGTATTTAAATATATTATCCAGATTATCCAGACTCATTTTTAATAAAAAATTATCTTAGGGGTTGTGATAACAAAATGGCAACGATATTCCAGGACTCTTGCCTACCCACTTAATGGAAATGCTTATTCTTACTTACAACAGGAGTTGAAAGCACATTATATTTAATTCACAAGAAGGGATTTTTAAATCTAAAATAAAATTCAAGACTGTCTTATAAATAGTCTTATCTGAAGGGTACTCTACAAAGAAGTCCTTATTTGTAAGATCCCCATGTTTTCCTGAAGAAGTTTATTACACAGATTTGGACATTGACCTGTTTAATATCAAATACTGATGTCAATATAAAAATGTTTGACATGATTCCTGCTCTCTGGGTTTCAATCTCTCAAGAGGACAAATACACACAAATGTCATTATCACTTCACTTGGATCAAGTATCTCTAGAAAGCCAGTGGAAGCCAAGGTGAAGATCTGAGGATATTTAGAGGCACACAATCCTGTGGAACAAGAAGAAGGTGAGAGGCCAAACCTACTCCATCTTGGCCTCCATCTTAAAGAAATAAAGAGAACTTGACCTGCAACAGAACCCAAGCTGCACCCATGTACCAGCAAAGACCCCACAGTCGTCCTTGGCCAGAGTTACTCCCTAGCTACTTCCTAGCAACAGTTAATCAAAGATTAGTCTGATTGTTTCAGATGTTCTTTCAGACTGTTTGTGATTGTATACAGTCTTGCTTCAGAGCACCCACCTGTCAGGCTTATAGTCCTTCTATTAGATGCTTGCCAGATTGGACACCCTCTTCCCACCCCTCACTTGCTCCTATTTTCCTATAAAAACTTGTCCTGCTGAGGGTTCAAGGCTGCTCCACCTTCCCTTTCTATCCTACTATGTCAGGGTTAGGTTGTAGGAGAACCTAAGCCTGGGCTTATAATAAAGAGAATCTAATGCTATTACATCGGAAAAGGCTCCTTGGTGGTCTTTTGGGGTTCATGGAATGCTTCCTGGCACAACAAAGGAACTCTGGAAGTGAAGGACTGTGAGAAACAATGCAGAGTGAATTATTGAGTAGCAACTCTTCATGTGGCCTTGAAGAACTGGCCCAAGGATAGCCAGACCCTGATCAGCTTCGTGGAGGTCTCCAGACACTGCAGAGAAACTGAAGTCTACAAGAAGGCAAGAGAGGCCATTTTGCTTCCTGGCTTCCTCTGGCCTCCTATTCCTTTCCCTTGACAATGGCCTCATTGTGTTCTGATTCACCTGGCCATGAGTTTGCACCATCAAGGACAGGAGCCTGCAGCTGGTGGTCTCAGGGGAAGTAAGAGCTGAAACTGAGGTGATAAGTGAGGAAAGCTAGTCTGGAGCCTGAGTCAGAAGAGTCAGAGAAAAACTCTAGTGAGTCAAACAAGAGCCATGAACAAAACTGACTAATGAGGGAAAAGGTAAACTGATGAGACTATATTTTATTTTATTATTTTATTTTATTTTATTTTTTATTTTATTTTATTCTTGATGGGACTCTTTTTTATTGAAAGGCTGTATTCATATTACATACATAATAAAAGCCAAACTGTGGCCACCAGATCTTAGAATGCCCATTCTCCAATCTATGCCCTAACCCTAAAATAATGAATGGGTTGGCTGCTTCCCTAACAAGAATGCTCATGTGAGATCAGGCGCCTTTACAAAGGACACTGCTCAAAAGGAACCCATAAGTCCCTGGACCAAAACATTAAACATGACAGAAATATCAGAACCAGTTTCCAAATCAGAAATGAAAAGGACAAGTACCCCTCTCTCTTTATTGGATGGTCACTAGCCTAAAGATTTTCACACAAAAGGTGAGATATTTATAGATGATATCAGCCCTCAAAATTGAGGTATCACAAATAATTGATGACAGTGACTTCGAGTGTGAATCCATTATGTCATTTCTTCATTACCTGTGCACTAAAGCTTAGGTACGTCAGCAAAAAAAAGTTTAAGTAACAATGTCAGTTTTGTGAACTCTGGGAAAACAGTCTCACTCTAAATACCCGCCTTCTTCATGGAGAATCTCTTCAAGCAATTTCTAAATCTTGGCTTCAGCTCCTCGACTGCTTGTATGCACTCTTCCTAGGCACCAATCTCCTTCACTTTGTTTTAAGCACCATAAATTATTCTGGAAAACTCAATCACATCCTTCGCAGAGCTCAAGTGAAAATCCAACAGACTGTCTCGTGGATCGATTCCTATGTGTAATTTTCAGCTAACCTTATTCAACCTCGATAACATCGCTGAAGTCTAAACTTTAATTACTAGCTCTGTGGTAAACAGCTAGAGCTGAACCGGGGATGTGAGAACAGAAATGGCCCAAATGATTCCAAAAAGCTCAATCAATCCCACTGCAACATGTAGAACAGACCCTCAAGTGTAGTTACATACCCTCAAGGACAATCTGTATATTCACAAGCATAAACTTTGACCAGGGATATTCACTTTCCGTCCTTAAACACATGTACACATACTTTTTAAGGGAAAAATTCACAAAGATACAGGGTGCCCTCTCTTTCACGGCATGTGGAAAATTCCATGTATTGGCCCATTTTAATTTTTCTATGGTTTTTATTAACTAAATATCCAAATAAATTCTCTATAACTTCAGCCCAAACTTTCACTATTTTGCTTTGGATTTTTGTTTTCTTATGTGGTTTACCTTAGTTGCTATAATTTAGAAGATAGCATTGACTCCAGCAGAAAACTTTTAAGTCTGACACTTCTAGCAAATTTTCTTTATGACAATAACAAAGTTAGTTACTAAAAGTAAAAAATAATAATAATAATAACCTGCTGATGACATCTTTAAAAATATGTGGAATAAAATGCCTAGAAATTAATCTAGTCCCAAAGGGCATGCATGGTATGCACTCAGTTATAAGTAGGTATTAGCTATAAAATACAGGATGCCCATGCTACACTTGACAAAGCCAAAGAAGCTAAGCAAGAAGGAAGACACAAGGGAGGATGCTTGAATTTCACTTAGAAGGGGGAATAAAATAGTCATAAGAGGCAGACAGAGGGAAGAAAATGGGAAGGGTTGAGGAAGGGAAAGGAGGTTCAGGATCAAGTGTAGGGAAAGACAGGAGAAATGGGCTAACCATGAAAATGAATGGAAATCTGCAACTGATGGGGGTGAGGAGGTAAGGGAATCTCCAAGATGAGACAGAGACCTGCATAGGGAAAGTCCCCAAGAATCAATGAAGATGTCCTTAGTTGTGACTCATAGCATTTGGGATAGTGAACCTGAAGAAGCCATCTTCTGTGTCCAGGCAGGAACTCCAATGGAGTGATAGAGACAACAACTCATCCATGAAACTTTCAACCAAAAATTTATCCTGTCTACAAGAAATGCAGGGACTGGGGATGAAGTAGAGACTGAGGGAATGGCCAACCATAACAAGGCCAACATAAGACCCATCCCATGTGTAAGCATTAATCCCTTACACTATTAATGATACTGCTATGTTTGCAGATAAGAGTCAAGCATGGTTGTCCTCTGAGAGGCTCCGCCAGCAGCTGACTCAGACAGATGCAGACACCCACAGCCAAAAGGGGATAGACTTGGGGACTCTTATGGAAGAAGAGAAGAAAGTATTGTGGGCCCTGAAGGATATAGGAACTCCACAGGAAGGCCAACAGAGTCAACTAACCTGGACCCTTGGGGCTCTCAGAGTCTAAACCACCAACTAAAGAACATACACAGGCTAGATAGACCTATGCCTCCCCATGCATATGTAGAAGTGTAGCTTGGTCTTCAGGTGGGTCCCAAACAGCTGAGTAGGGGATACCCCAAACACTGTTGTCTATTTGTGGCAAATTGTTATCTATTTGTGGAGAAGGAGAAGGGGAAAGGGGAAAAAGATTGTAGGAGTGGGCAGCCAGAAGCAGGGCAGGCAGTGATCAGAATGTAAAGTAAATAAGAAAAAAAGCATATTATAGTTGAATAAAGGCACATTGTATAAAAATAAAATATCTAGAAATTAACCTAACTAAAAAGGTAAAGGATGTCCAATGGAAACTTTAAGATATTTATCAAAGAAAACAAAGACTCTAAGAGATGGGGGGTTGGGCAGGGGCTAAATATGGTAGTTCATGCCAGCACTTAGGAGATAGAAGCAAGCAGATGTCTGTGAGTTCAGGGCCAGACTGGTCTGCATAACAAGCTCCAAGACAGATAGGACTATAGAAAGACCTTGTTTTAATAAACAGATGAAAGAAGAAAGAGAGAGAGAGAGAGAGAGAGAGAGAGAGAGAGAGAGAGAAATGTGATGGAAAGAGTACTCATGCTCATGGATTTGCAAAATTAATATTGTGGAAGTGGTAACATTACTAAATGTACTTTACAGAGTCAATCCAAGCCCCATCAAAATCCAATGGTATCAGTAACTAGGGGATAAAACACATGAAGTGGGTGTGGCCATGCACGTCTTTAATTCCAGCACTGGAGAAACACAGATGAATCTTTATGATTTCAAGGGCGGGCTTGGTCTCTGTAACTAAATGCCCATCATCCAGGGTTATATAGTGAGAAGACAGGTTCCAGCAGGAGAAAGAGGGACATGAAAAGGGTAGGAAAGATCAAAACTCATTATGTAAATGCATGAAACTGCAAAAATTTTTAACAAATTTTTAAATAAATACACTGTTTTTCAAGGGATGCAGAGTCTGTTGGAGGAAACAGATTAACCAAATGTGTTTCCAGGTGACTGAGTGTACTGAGTGCCAGAGAAATTCAAAGGAGTACCTCACTCAGTCAGTTAAGGACAAAAGGAACAAGGAAGAAGGGCTGAACCTGAGCTAGTAAAAGTACTTGGGAGAAAATGGAAGCAAAATATTCAAAGGAAAGAACATAAACGAAGGAGGCATGTGTACACATGTGCACACATGTGCACACATGTGCAAAAGCTACAATATATAGTCATAGTATACAAAATGTAGGACACAGTGGTGGAAGATGAGGTCTTGTATGGTCCATGGTAGACTTTGAGTTTACCCACAGTGATTATCATGTGCAGTTTGTGAAAATGAGTGACATAGTTAGATTTGTGTTACCCACTGACAATGAGCTATTTGGGGATAACTCAGTGACACTTTAAGTTAGGTCTTGGTAAATGAGAAAGGTGTTTTGTGTCCAGCGTCTAGCACATAAGGCTAAGTGTTGTCATGGTGTCCTTTCCAGAAGAGGTTATTATTCTCTGTCATCCGATATGTATACACTAAAGAGAGTTTGTTATGCTTCTACAGACTTTGTAGAATGATCTTTAAAACTTATAAGAATAGCCATACTTAATTTTGCAGGTTATGCAGAAAAAAATTAGAGTGAAACCAATAAGAGCATGAGATCTAGATGTGATGTACAAAAAGGATTCTAATCACTATGTCTCAGGGACTAGTGAGCTATAAATTCCTTCTGAAACAGACATCATCCCTTCTAATATAGCATCCATTAAATGTCAGAATCTTCAGAAATATCAAGAACACACAAGATCTAACTAGCCTACATAACTAAATATAGAAACCCTCAGGAGGGTTCTTTCTTCAGCCAAGAGCTATGACTATGCCAAGGTGCTCATTGAGAATGACTCAAGCCACATGCCAGGCCAAGCGCTTCATATAAATGTAAATAATAAGCAATGAGGTTCAGGAATTGACACTCAAGTCCTCTGAATACACTGGCAAACATATGCCACCAATGTGACTAATAGCACAACGTCAGCTAAGGTTTGTGTGGCATCATGTTCCTGAGAGGCACCAGATGTGCTGTACTGTCCCACACTATGATTGTTTTGGAAATAGAACCTGTCAAAGCTCCTTCACCTGTTGATGGACAGTGAAGCTTTGCTTCATTCAAGTATGCAGGCTCCTTTGTTCCCTAACTATTGGGACAGCTTGTGTCTTACTGCTGGTCTAAACAACTCTAACATGGAACTCCTTATGCAGAATTCTCTGCTACATTCTGTCTGAGGTGCAAAGGACACAAAGAAGGTTCATTTTATCCCCTTGCCAGGGAGAGTTCCCATGGTTTAAGTCTCTAGCTATAAATAGTCTGCAAGACCACAGACATTTCCTGTCCTAAGTATTTCCTCTTTGGGGGTGAAAACTCAGAAGATAGTCCTGTAACATTATACTTGGTACATTCCGTTAACTACTTCATGTTACATGTTTGCCTTGTTATCAAAAGTGATTTAAATGAATACAGCTTCTAGAGACAATTATCAAGCTTTTCATGTAAACTTGGAATCCTATTCAATACTCCCTGGTCTCTGAGCCTATCTTATCACCAACATGGGCTTAGTTCAAAGCTGTCCCAGTAGTTAACAGACCATGTTACCACTTAGACTGGATATAGAAGTCTTTGTACTTCCTGTATGTTTTCTGGGCTGCGATAAATTTGGTGAGTAGTCAAAGTTTGATTTAGGACCCTAGTCTTTACATTCTGCATTGGTTAATAATTACCAAGTTTAATATGCCATCATTCATGTCTGCTGTCAACACGTTAGGTTTCTTAATAATTAAACACAGTTTGCTCTGCACATTTTTCTCTTTTCTACCATAAATTCAAAAAATAGAAGCTATTGCCTCTTTGGGTAAATGTCCACATAGAAATATCACCATCACATGATCTGAGCATCCATACACAGAAGGCCCAAAGTCAAGGCTCTATTGCCTCTTCTCTGTCACTGTGATCACCAATCCTCCAACAGTCCTAGGATACCCTGGCCCATTACAGAACGAGAAGTGTTTCTGTACACATACTCTAGTCTTGGTGACTTAAGCAAGAGTGCTAACCACTCTAACTTTAGCATTGCAATAGGAAGCTCTTTGAGTGCAAAACACTTCTTTTTTTAGCTATGCCTTGACCTGTTCCTGACTGTCTTTGTGGCACTAACAATTAACCACCCACTGGCTCCTGCTTCAGGGTGCTGTGACTGGGAACACATAAAATCTGACCCACCCTCTGCAGGCTAATTTATATATGTAGAATTACTTCAGAAACTATGCAACATGATAAATAGTACAGCCCTAGAATGGTTTCAAAGGTACAAACTGATTTGCCAGCATGGCAAGGGAATGTGAAGCCAGGATGGAAAATGAAAAATGAAGACTCTGAATTGACGCTGTGGAATGACCTCTTCCCCTGACCACTAACTAGCTTTAGCCCTCCTTCCAAGACAGAGAATAGTGGAGCTAACCTTAACTAAACTAGACACTCTTCATGGGAGTCAGAAAAGGTTCTGAGTTAGTGTGAAATAGCAAATAGCTCCATGGCTGTATTGAGGGTGATGGTGGTGGTGGTGTGATGGTGGTGGTTGATGGTAGTGGTGATGGAGGCAATGGTGGTGATGGTGGTGGTGGTAGTGATAATGTGGTGGTGGTGGTGGTGTGTGGTGGTGGTGGTGGTGGTAGGGATGGGGGGATGGAGGTGACAGTAATGGTGGTGGTGGTGTTGATAGCAGTGGTAGTGATTATAAGCATTTTTCTGATTAGAGTTACATAACCTCAGAGATGAAAGAGCTATTATCCACGATCCATCTAACTGCTTCATTTTGCATAAGAGGATATCAAGGCTTATGCAGTTGAAGCGATAGCTAAACTACATGACCACTTAACAGGACAGCTGCAAGAAGAAACCCAGATTATTGTGTGATGCTTTCTTCACTACATTCAGTGCCTGTGTCTTGCATAATTCCTTCATCATTTCTTGAAATTAGTAATTTGAAAGGTTGTTTTATTTATTCATTCACTCAACAAATACCAAACTGTTTACTTTGAGCTAGACATACTGAAAGCACCAGGGAGCCAACAATAAATAAAACATAAATACCCTGTTTTCATAGAACAAATACAAAAGGAGAAAATAAATAAAGCAGGAATAAAGGAAATAAAATTTCTAAATATCTAGGGCAGATGTATTTTAAGGAAAGATCTAAAGAAAGCGAAAGAGCTAGTACTGTAAGTATATAGCCATGAGCATTCCAAATGGAGGTCCAAGCAAGTGCAGAAGTCCTGAGGTAGTATTTCTTGCTATATTCAGGGAATGGGGAAGAGGCCAGTGTATAAAAAATGAAGTGACACGGTGAAGTCATAGATATGTGACAGGAACTAAGTCTGCTCACATCAAGTGTTCATAGAACAGCTGCAGCTGAGTCCAATGAGATGCTCCATAGAGCAACATGATTGATAGAATCTCCATGGTGAAATGCTAACGAAGGTTAGACTACAAGGAGGAAAGATTGTTAGGATCATCTGGAAGAGAATTGGCAGTGGGTAGACAGTTCTGGTGACAGCCAAAACCAAGGGGACAGATTGTCATGTGGACTGAATTTCTGATAAACAGATTCAAGACATGAAATCCAAGTCTAGCACAGCTAAAATATTTGCTATGAATAACTGAAAGGACAGAGTTTCTACCAGCAGAGAGAAAGACAAACTGAGCAGAAGCTAGTTTGAAGGGGATTGGGTCTCATGTTCTCCATGCTAGAAGTCACATAAGGAGTGGTAAGTGCTGTGGACAAAGCCAGCTGATGCTTAACTGGTATAGATCCAGAGACAGGTGGCTGAAGACATGCAACCAGAGTTAGGCAGAAGGAAGATACTAAAACCATGAGAATGCGATTGGCCACTTAGGAAGATGAATTGACAGAGAAGAAGGGTTCCACAGCAAGCTCAGGATTCTTCAGCATTTAAACACTGAAATCTGTGCTAGGATGGAAGGCTATAGAGCTAGAACCCCCACCAAACATGGCCCAGTCTCTCCAAGGAGTCCTGAGCTCAGCAATGCTCATGCCTAAACTGTTCTTTCTTTTATAGCTATTTTTTCTTCAATAATATGCCCTGTTTCATTTTTTATCATATTTTATGTCTTTATTTTGTAGGACTGGTTATGTTTTTCAAACACAAATCATCTCCCACCTTCCTGAAAGAAAGATTCATACCGTTAGGTACCTTCAAAAGAAGCATCTATGTCTCTCAGGCTTGATGGTAGTTTATATAGAGAACACCAGATAAGGATAAGAAGCAACATTTTCTCTCATGTGAAGAATCTAGAATAAATAAATGTATTGATAGATAGATAGATAGATAGATAGATAGATAGATAGATAGATAAGATAGGATAAATGATAGATGTATTGCAGAATATCTAGATGATAGGTGATAGAAAGATGATAGATATGTTGCAGAATATTAGATTAGATAGATAGATAGATAGATAGATAGATATAGATATGATGTATTGCAGAATATCTAGATGTATAGGTGATAGATGATAGATATGTTGCAGAATATTTAGATGATAGATAGATAGATAGATAGATAGATAGATAGATAGATAGATAGATAGATAATGAATGGATGTATAGATAGTAGGTGTTCAGGATATTTATCACAATACAAAGCCCAAGATTGTATACTGAAAAAAACCTGTCTCTAGTTGTAGTATGGCTCAACCCTAGCACACACCTTTAATCCAAGATTGTTGCAGGATATTTGATTACACTGTGAGATCATGTACTAGGAAAACCTGTTTAATTGTGCTGTGGTTCATCAACCTGGCACACACCTTTAATTCAAGAGCTTTCTGCTTATTATAAACACAATTGAATAAAGTCAACCATTGGTCAAGAGGCTAAGCAAGCAACCAGTTGACAGGGAGTGAACATAGGAAAAAAAACAGAGAGAGTGAGAGGAAGTCAGAAGGATGGATACAGGAAGTAGAAAAGTAAGGACATTCAGTTTTAAGGGTTTTTAAGACACTGTGTGAAAGAACTGTTTTTTCCCTTCTGGGGCATCAGTTGAGGAGGAAGGTCAGCTGAGTACTTCCTCTGCCTCTCTGAGCTAACAGGATTTCACTACAGCATCTGGCTCCTGAGTCTTCATTTGTTTGGGGTTTTGTTTTTAAAACAACATAGATGATAGATAGATAGATGATAGATAGATAGATAGATAGATAGATAGATAGATAGATAGATAAGATAGATAGATAGAGACAGAAGAGACAGAGGATATAGACAAACAGACATATGCTTATGTATCCAAGAGGGATATGAAAGCAGAAAGGGGCAGAGAAAGAGGACCAATGGGAAGAGAAGGGGATCAAGAGGGTGATGTTATAACGAAACTCATTCTTTTGCATATTAAAATGCTTTTAAATAAATAGTCAGTAAAACATAAAATGTAGGGAAATACAAAAAGCAAACAACAACAAAGTATTTATTATTGGTGCAGCATCTCAAGATGGTACTGAAGGGTTGGAAGTGGTCATTTCACTCAATGTGTACAATGCTGCTAATTTCTGTTAAATGTCCTCCAAGCCACTTTCTGCATAACATGTTACCTATTCACATCTCAAAGCCCTTGCAATAACCCCAAGAAGAAAATTTTCTACAGTTTGCTTTTAGGATTTCTTACAGTGCTGGGGTGAGCCCAGGGCCTTGAGCATGCTAGGCACACACTCTGCCAACCGAGCTACATCCCAGACCCTCACTAGCTACATTCTGAAAGAGAAGAAGAATGACATTTGAAGCATGGAAAATAACTTCCTCAACTACTGAACTGGACCATTTACAGAGACTGCAAACTGGCCATGAGCGTAGGAAACGCCTGAAGTTTGTGACCGCTGGGTGTTTTGAGAAACAGCGACAGGTTGGTTCGAATGCCTTTAGGTTGTGTTTGGCCTCTGTGTATCAAAGCCCACACCAATCACTTCAGCCTTCATGCTCACACTGCATCACCTGACTTACCAGCTGCAATAGCATGCCTGGGCTGTTGGCTATTAACTTTAACAAAATTCTATCCCTGACAGGCTCAGCATGGCTTTAAGTGAAGTCCACCCTTGTTATGTTTCGTGTGCATCCACACATAGACTATACACCTATCAACACCAACACCAACAATACTACCATCATGCAAAATGACACAGCACAGGTATCCTTTTGATCACAATACTTTGAAGGCTTTGTTGTCGTTGTTGTTTGTGTATGTGTTTTGTTTTAATTTACTTTGTTATTGTTTTGGTTTTTGGTTGGTTGGTTGGTTGGATTCATTGTTTTTTCCTTTGGCTTGGTTGGTTGGTTGGTTGGTTGGTTGGTTGGTTGGTTGGTTGGTTGTATAAGACAGAATTTCATGTAGACAGACCTGGCCCTGACCTCACATGCAATCTAGATGACCTTTAACTAGCAATCCTCCTTCCTTCCTCGGGCTCCCAAGTTCTAGGATTAAATACATGTTTGCAACACTAGTCCCAAATTCATCTGAATGCTTTTCCCTTCGTAGGTCATTCGTAATGCATGAGACACCTTCCCAGACAGATCTATCCAAATATAGTTCAAATCAACATCCACAGCTTAAGAACAAAATTGGATACTGAATTGGATCTGCCCTGAATACCTGAAAGCATGAATTCAAATATTCTTTTCTTAGTGACAAAGTTTCTGCAGAGAAAGGTCTTTAAAACCAAAGCATGAAGTTGGGAAGGGACATTAGGAAGGGTCTGGGAGGAATGGGATGGAGGCAGGGTGGGGGAGGCAAAAGTTAGGTGTGAGCCAGGTATGGTGGTGCAAGCCTTTAGTCCCAGCATGTGAGAGGCAAAACCAAGAGGATCTCTGTGAGTTTGAGACCAGCCTGGTCTACATAGTGAGTTTCAGGACAGCCAGGGCTCTGTAGAGTTAGATATGAACATAGTATTGTAGACATGGGATCACATTAAGAAAAAATTTTCCTCAATCTTCTGGTTTTCATATAAATAGTAGATTTAATTCTGATATTTTCTTACATGTTTATCATTGTAGTTTTCCTGTTACAAATCATTAAATGTCTAGCACTTATAATTACTTTCTTGTATTGTCTGTGCCATCAAGCCAGCATATTTATTCGATACTGTCTGATCTTAAGGACCGAAAAGAGCACTCTGATTCTAACAATTTGATGGAAAGAAAGTTTTAGTAAGTTTGCTGACAGGTTTTTGAAGATGGATAAACAAAGTCCAACTGCTATTGAGCTTTCTGGAAATGATAAGGGGTGAGGAGTTTATCTGAAGCCCGAGCTTCTTGTGAGTATTATCTAACAAAGGTATGAAAGCCAGTTTCCAAAGGCTACTTTCCACTCTGCAAGGTTCCAGCAGAGGAAAACACAACTGGCTGCGGAGAGCTAAATTGGGCTGGCTGTCTCTGGTCTAGCAGGGGTTGTTTGTATGAGTGGAGAAGCAGCCCAGTTATCAGCCTCAGCAGGGCTTGCGTCTTCCTTCTGGAAGAGGAGCTTTGTTATTTTTCTCCTCTTTGTTCATTACACAAAAGATTATTTTTGTTATGAGCTAAAGTGTCACCCACAATATGTTAAATAACTCAGTTCGGTGATTAGAATACCAGACTTCTACTCATCTAGAGTTTATGGAGAACTTTAAACATGTTTTAATAATCAAATACATATTGTCATGTCTCCATACACATCAGTACACATAATTTAAAAATTAATTCTTGCACTAAGTAGCAATTACATTATCCCCATACAAACATGGGGAAACTTAGAAAACCAAATGACACTCCCAAACTCACGCAGCTCCAGGAGACCCCGGAGCAGTGAGTCCAACCTAAACCCCATGAGCTTTCAATGAGGTACTTGTCTCGCTTTTTAGCAATCATGATATTGGTTGTATAATCCTGAAGCTCGCGGGTGGTCATTGACCTAACCACTCCAGTCATCCATCTAGGATTTAAACATATTTGGTCTAAGTGCTCGTACGAATGAGGTGAGTGGCTTGGAGGTGTTTATAATCATAAAAAGCTAAGATAAAAGGGTATTTGGCAGGTATGAGGGTTGCGGTGAGGGACACTGAGTCAGAACTGAAGTGTCCTAAAAAAAAAAAAGAGATGAAAACTGCCGCTCAGTTCTCCTCCTTCTTTTTTTCCTCCGCATCTTCAACCCACAGAAGATACCTCCCATGCTGAGGGAGGCTCTTTGATCTCAACCTAGTCTAGAATATCCCTAGAAATTGGTTTTGATGGTGATTCTAGATCCTGTCAAGTTGACAATCAAGATTACCACAGGCAGTTACCAGCAAGTGGAGGGAAGAGGACAGAAGGGAAGTGAGATGATGTTCAAGATATGAAATGCTGAATATCAGGAATAGGTCCCATGGTTCTATTACATGATAGAGTGGCTTAGTTAACAGTAATAGGGCTGGGGTATCCCTCAATGGTACAGCATTTACCTATAAATAAAAATGAGTTGGACTGATTCCCACTCTGTGTGTATGTGTGGTGTGTGTGTGTGTGAGTGAGGAGGAGACAGAGAGAGAAAGAGAGAGAGAGAGAGAGAGAGAGAGAGAGAGAGGAAAAATAATATTTCAAAATAGCTAAAAATTAAAGCTAAAGAGAGGTTTGTGAATGCTTTCTTCTAAACAGACAAATGTGATAAACGTATAAGGTAATGATTTGTTGATCATCTCAATTAGATCATTACACAATGTATATGAGTGATGAAACATTGCATCATACTATCATACCGCATAGGTAAGTACAACGTATATGCCGATTTGATTTTTTAATAAAAATGTTAACAATTATTGAAACATTAGCTTGCATATCTTGAAGAAAGGAGTACTGCATGCCTATGGTCCCAGTACATGAGAGTATAAAGGAGCAGGATTGCAGGTTACAGGACAAGCAGGGCTACCTAGCAAGAAGAAACCAAGGAGGAGGAGGAGGAGGGAGGAGAAGAGGAGGAGGAGAGGAAGGAGGAGGAGAGAAGGAAGGAGGAAAAAGAGAGGAAGAGAGAAAAGGAAGTGGAGGAGCAAGAGAACAACAAAATCAGCAAATGGACAGCATTCTGTGGTCTCTATGGTCTATAATTGACTTCTTTCTCCTAGTTACCAGACTTTTATGACTATAATAGATAACCTAAGTTTATCTACTTTTAAGGGAAGTTTATTTGGGCTCAGAGTTTGGGGTTCCTGTCCACAATCAGATATGTGTACTGTGTTTAATCCTCTCTAGTGTGGGGAAGTTGAACGTGCAGATGCAGCACTTCATGGGAAAAAATGATACTGTTGACTTCATCACCAGTAAGCAAAAGAAATAGGAAGATATGGGATGTCCACACAATCCCTTTGAGGTACAACACCAATGACCTAAAATCTCCCAGCATGTCCTACCCTTCAAATTTTTTACCTCTTCTCATCAGCAATGACTGGGAGCCAATCTTTCAACATTCAGTCACCATGGAACATTGAAGAGCCCAAGGGTAACTATCTGTGTATGAAAATAAAAGGCTCTAGCAGTCTGTCCTAAACTTCTGGAGCAGTTGCTTGTGAAATACTAGCTCTGGGTGGCATCGAATATGAAGAGATTTTGTGAGCACATCTCCCAGCATATGTCCAATAATAATACCTTCCTAGAAAGGGGTATAAAGTGAAGTGTAATCCAAATAAATTTTCAACCTAGAATTCACAGTGTGTGTACATAGGATGGGACCATGGGGCAGGGGGCTGCATGTCCTCTGTGAATTCTTACAACTTACCAAATTCCAGGAAAATGTGCTAAGATGCAGCTCTCCCTTCCAATCTGAGAAAACCTCATAATAAGTCTGAAAGTATAGAATTCAATCATCTAAAACTTGGTATAGAACCAAAATAGAGGCAAAAATGCCTCTGAATGGATTTATGAATGGTATGGTTTTTGTATTTATTTATGAATGTTATGTTTATTGTAGCTTATTATGGGAAACTAACAGTACTACAAACCTAGTGCCCAAGGCAAATTCAGAGTTTCCACTGAGCCCAGGTCCATCCTGACACTCACAGGCCAACCCCAGCATGGCAACTCTTGTGTTCTTAACTCAGCCTTACTTCAGAATGATACCAACACTGTAAATAGGGAAAGAAAGTTTTAGAGAAAGAAAAAAACATACTTAGGTCCTTTGCCAGCATCCAAAAAGAGACAGAAAAGAAAGGGGAAAAAAGAAAAGTTATTTAACGGTGGACAGACCCACCAGAGTCTCAACAGTCTCAAGGTAGCATCTTGAGACTGCCGTAAGGGGGAAGTCTTGGAAGGAAAAGTACATTATCTGATTAAAGGGATGATTAATAACTCTGCTCTCTCTTTAGCACACCTTCAAGTGAACTCACCTTTCTGAGGGCCAGTCTGTAGACCAGGCGATTGACCTGTACCGCTCCTGCAGGATGAAGCAATGGTGTTTTTCCAGGCCAAGGTAGACCCCATTCCTTTTAGTAGTTCACAGCTCTCCCTTAATGGGGTTCAGTGGTAACAGATTCACAGCTGTGATTAAATACTGTGCTAACCAGGTACTTGGAGCATTTACAGTACTACTGGGAGGGGAAAAACAAATTAGAAAAAAAAGTCTAGGGCTGAGAATTAAAAGCAGGTACAAGGAGGACAATTTCCGTTCATTGCTTTCCTGAAGACTCGGACACTTTTAAGTGCTTGTAAAACAGGTCTAATGAGACAGCTCAAAAAAGTCAGGCTCCCAGTGGTATATTTCTTTTGAAATCCTAATTTTATTTCATTGACAGCAATCTATGGGCCACCTAAGGAACTTCAATTTTCACTGAAATCACCAAGGAATTATTATAAGTCGCCTTCTCTCACAGGTGGAAATTTTGACTGAAAGAAGGTATGTACTATTTTATAAGTACTTTCCCTAAAATCAAAAGCTTGCCTTATTGATCCCAGTGTTTAAAAAGCACAATTCACAAAAAAATTAGGAAAATAAAACAAAGGACTATTGTTAAAAAGAACACTTTTGTCAAACACTAGAATGTTAACTACACAAAAGATTTCAAAGACAGACTTTTATGAAAAAAATGAGTTTGGATTCATATTTAATTTTGAAATATTTTTTTAAAAAAACAATTTTAATGATTTATTTATTCTGATTTTATGTTTTTATGTTTTCCCCACATAAGTTTGTGTGAGGGTATAAGATCACCTGGAACTGGAATTACTGACAGCTGTGAACATGAGTGGTGAGAATTGAACCCAAGTCCTCTGAATAAGCACTCAGTGGTTTTAACCGCTGAGATATCCCTCCAGCCCTGAGTCTGGATTTTTATGTAGCAATACAAAGGTCTATAGAAACTGACACTTTCTTTATCATTCTCTAAGACAGTGGTTCTCAACCTTGGGTAGTGGACTCTTTGAAGGGTTGAATGATCCTTTCACAGGGCGGTGCAGAAGATCATCAGAAAACACAGATATTTACATTATAATTCATAACGGTAGCAAAGTTACAGTTATGACTAACAACAGAAATAATTTTATGGTTGTAGGTCACCACAACATGAGGAACTGTGATAAAGGGTCACAGCATTAGGAAGGTGGGAACCACTGCTCTAAGAGCACATGGCAATGGCAGAGAAAGGGCAAAGGGAAACGTCATTATCAGGTTCCACAGATCTCTTTCCCTGAAGCGGAAGACAGAAAGGCCATCTTGCAGTTCTGCAGCACAAGAACACAAAGTAAATCCCAGAGTCAGAGCAAAGGTTTTTTAATGTACCAGAGTTTTAAGGGCCAGGCCACATAGCAGACATAGTCCTGTCACTGGTGCCACACAATTTCACCTCAACCTTTTGCTCAGGCATCTGTCTATATCTACTGCACAGGGACACCTCATCATTTTCCAGCTCTCGTTTTCCAGAAAGCCAGGGCATCTGCTGTTTAAAATCCAAGGTGACATGTTGCTGAGGGAATGGCTCAGTAGCCAAGGAGCTTGCCAACAAGCATGGGGACTGTTTTCAGATGTGTGGCATCCCACATAAAAAACTGAGGTATTGCATATGATGTAATCCCAGAGCTGGAGAAGGGCAGGCAAACGATTCCTGATGCTCTGGATAGCCAGTCAGGCCAGTCAGTGAGTTCCAGGGTCAGTGAGAGACTCTGTCTCAAAAAATAAATGTGGGGTATGGAGATATGGCTAAGAGGTTAAGCATACTAGTTGTTCTTCCAGAGGGCTAGAGTTTAATGCTCAGCTCCACATGGTAGCTTGCAACTATATCTCCAGTTCCAAGGAATCCAATACAATGCCCTTTTCTGGATTCCACAGACACTAGCATGAACGATGGTACACAGACATATATTGCAGGCAAAGCACCCATACACATAAAATAAAAATAAATAAACCAAAAATTAAATTAAAATAATGGGAACAGCTATTGAATAAAATGACATCAACTTTGTGTTCACACATCATGCACACACAGGGACGTACACCTACACACACGTGTGTATGTAGACAAAAATAAATAAATATAATAAAATCTAAAGTAGCAAAGATACTGGTCCCCTGTCCATCACAAAGTGGTTTCAGCAGGAGCAAGACCATTTTTCCAGCTACCTTCTTGCTAAGTACCAAGAGGCCTAAGTTTTGCAAAGTAAGGGTGTAATTCTCTGCATGACCAAGTCACCCTCACAAATCCAAACTCATCCAGTGTGCTATTCCACAAAAGACTATCTCCTTCTATGCATTTCTCCAGCAAGGGCTTTCAAGTTGCTAATTCTGTTTATTATTAAACCTGTCCTATGCTTGGCTTGATGGCACAGCTTATAATCTTAGGGTAAAAAAAGGGGAGATCACAAGTTCAAAGCCAGACTTCACTACATATTATGGACCTGTCAAAACAACAGAAAACACTTGGAGGTGGTATCACACACATTTGACTCAGCACTGGGCAAGCAGAGGCAGGCAGTCTCTGCGTTCAAGGCCAGTCTAGTCTACTGAGTAAATTCCAAGATACCTAGGGCTAATAGAAAAGCTTGTCCCAAAAGATAAACAAAAAGAACAGGAGGAAAATGCTAGGTGTGATAGTAATGTTTAATGCTACCACCAACCCTGAAAAGTAAGTAGCAAAATCCTACATGGTAGAAAGAGAGAACCAATTCTGCAAGTTGTCCTCTGACCTTCACACATGCACTGCACGTGTTCATATGTGCATGCACACTCATACACACATGCATAGATATACACATGTTTTAAAATATTTTTAAAAGTGTTTGTGTCTGATTGAATTGTATTATGATATGAAATTACAAGATTTTTCATATCAAGGGTTTTTTTTTTCTGTACCCCTTTGGAATTCAACATGTGCATTTTCAATCATTGAATATTCATTCAATAATGAATGGATGGATGATGTTACTAATTGGGAAATTTCAAAAACTACATAGTCCAAAATCATTCTTACAGACTGGAGCTGCTAGCACCTTCTTGGCCTGAGCAGCTACTGGGTTTTTGGTCTCTTGGTATCCAACACCTCTGTCATGAATGCCAATCTAATAATTCCCATTTACAGTACACATGCACCTTATTGGTTCTGGTCTTGTAGAAAACATAGACAAAAACATGATCAAATCTGGGTAGTTAACATTTCCAGTCCTCGAAACTCTATTGTCTTTTTACTAATTCGTCTTCTGAAAGAAGTCCTAGACCATACTATGGAATTCATCACGGTCTCTACCTGACACAGTCGCTGGTGTATGCTGGACACTCAACAAGTACTCTGCGAGTGACATCAACAGACTGACTTGAAGTGACTCTTGAATGTCTACAAATAAGATGGCAGGGGAAAGAATATTTTATGCTTTTTCTAATTCTGAGCCTTGCCACCCAACTCAACTTCAAGAACAACAAGAACACTTTCTGTTTTCATCGTCACCCTCTTTAGTAACAAGAGTTCAGTTTCTCTAACATGTCAAAATGCCCTCCTAATGCATGATGTGAAGTCACAGTGTTTTCTTTTAAATCATAATTATAATTCGTACAAGCCATCTTTTTTACAAGAATCAAGAAAAATTTAAAAATGGCAGGCTCCCTGAAGAATCAATGAGAACCGCCTACTATCCACTTTCACAAACTATTTCACAGACAAAATTCTATTTTCCTTCAGAATATGTCCATAAAACCTGATGGTCACATTGTCTTTGAAATATTGTTTTAAAGTAACAATTTTACATAAAGGAAATAATATTCTTATCTGTGACATTAAGCAATGCTATGTGTTTAATATACAGTATTTAGTAACTTAACAATAATAATGTTTTCAAAAACAGATAACACACTCTTGTATGAGGACATTAACAGCAAATGCAATGTTGTGAGGAACCAGAACACATAAAAAGAGTCATCAACTACTAGTAACTAACCTGACTGTCTCTATCCCTGTCACAGTGAATGGATAAAGGGCAGGGTACACTGTAATGAAGAAAGTCAAATAGAGAATGAACCAGAGAGAGATTTCTAAAGGACAGTAAGTGACTCTTATCAGGGTGAAAAAAATTAAGGAAAAGATGGGCAAATTGTTAGCAGTCACCTCTCCCTTACCAGTGTTCCACACTGGCCAAAAGTATATAAAGATTCCGAGCATGGAAAGCCATGGAGGGAGGAGACCAGCTTCTCAAAGCTGAGAACAGAATAGAAAAGGGTTGGAATATCGCCTAGTGAATAAATAGAAGAGATCCACCCAGTATGACTCGGGTGAGCATTTTTGCCTAGCAAAGATTACTTTTGTCTATTTGCCTGTGTCCAAAAAGATTTCCATCATCTGCCTCTTGCAGAAGAGAACATTTTCCTGGGTTTCTATTTATAAAGCTAAATACGATTATAATGGATCTTGTGTTCCTGAGCTTATCAGGAGAGGTCTGAGGGAACAGTGCAGAAGCAATGCCAGGTGAGGTACAAACAAGCAAAACAAAGTGAAAGAGGAAATGAACATCTTAACAAATATCCCACATGTCTCTAGAATTCTTTAGAAATGATCTCATTATTTGTTTCATAGGTTGATAAATGGATGATAAATGATAGATAGATAGATAGATAGATAGATAGATAGATAGATAGATAGATAATGGATGATTGGGTAGATGATAAATAATTAGGTGATAAATAATAGATGATAGATATCTAGATAGATAGATAGATAGATAGATAGATAGATAGATAGATATGATAGATAGATAGATAGATAGATAGATAGATCTGGGCCAGTTAGTACTTTATAATACTGTGACCAAAATACCCAACAGAAACAACTTAAGGGAGAAAAGGTTTATTTTGACTCATACTTTCTGGGGATTTCATTCTATTGTATCAAGGAAGAAACAGCAAATCAGCTCCATCCTTGGCAGAATTACTGAAGAAAGCTATGCCAGCAACAGGAGACAGTATCTAGCCTTCAAAGTCTACCCCTAGTGAACTATTTATAGCAGAGGCCTTAGCACCTAAAGGCTTCACAGATTCAAAATAGTTCCACTGGCCAGAGAGTAAGCATTTAGACTACATACCTATGGGGGAAATTTAAGATTCAAACTATATCTTCCTTTGGCTCCCAATGGCTTGTGGTGATTGCATAAACACAAAATGTAATTTGTTAGCTTTAGAGATTCCTGCAGTACCTCCAAGTTTAGCATCCAGGGCACATGATGGGATCATCAAGCTTCAGAGGGCTTAGGTAGACCTGCCTTATGTCCCCGATCCTGCAGTTTCCATGACGTCACTCTTGGGCTGGGTGGCAGAAGCTTTCTTGGCAGATGTGCCACATTGCTGCCATCTCTAATATCATCACAATGTAGAATTGACTCTAACAGCATACCCAGGATGGTCAGACCCCCACTTTGGTGCAACTTCCTATGCTCAGGAGTCATATATTCTGTGTGCCTGAAAGACACTACAACACAGATAATGCTAAAGTCTGCAGTCAGCCTAAGACAAAACTGGATATCTCTTCCTAAATGAAACCTCTTTATTGGGTTTTCATGTTTTTGTATCCTGGCTTCTTCAGTAACTGGTGTCTCACCCTTGGGCACTTTTCCATTGTCCCAGTGAAAGTGCTTAGCTTTTTACAAATGTCTTTTTTTTTTTTTTTTTTTTGCAATTGCCTTTTTACAAATATCTGCACATGTAGATGAAATGAACACATGGACACACATGGACTTATATGTTGGAAAAGTACCCATATACATAAATAAAAATGAATAAATCTTTAAAATAGTATTCATGTTTATCTCTTAATTATTATGTCCGTTTGTCCGTACTTGCTGTCTATAGCTTTAATTAAACTTTGGTTTGCAAACTGCATGTTTTTCCAATCTCTCTGTTCTGTTCTTTTGTCTTAATTTTTGCTGTAAACCTAGCTTTTAAAATAAGCTATAACCATATACATTCTGAATGATATTTCCTCTGCCAGATAAATTAGACCATTACTTTTGAACTTGGCCTAATTCAAATCTTCAAGACAAGGCAGACCAGAATTATTACCAGAATATAACACAAACAGCCCCTGGTCCAATTCTTGATTAAGTGGTCACTCTGATCTGGAATTCTAAGACCAGTCTTTACTGTCACATTTTGATAGATATTTTGGTGCTGATTAAACTCTGCCTGAGTCACTCTAGAGTTTCTCTAGCTCCTATCTTGAAACTCTTCCATCTTTCTCCCATAAACCCGTTCAAGAGCCTAAGAACCACAGGATCAAGTTGAACGCAACAACCTTACTCCTGTCACCAAAAGCTTTGTTTGGTTCATGCCCTCAGCTCTCGGTTCATTAAAGAGAGAAAAGCATGAGTGAACTCCAGTAGCGGCAGTGGGATCGTGGAGTAATATGTCTTCACATGGTGACAGACCAGGAAGCTAAATGAGCTAGACCAGAACTAAATGTGGGTATACCTTCAAAGATCTACCATTAGTGGCCTACTTCCACTAGCCAGATCCCACCTCCTACAGAAGCCACAGCTTCAAAATAGCCTCATGAGGCTGAGCATTCAACTTTGGTCTAGGAGCACAGTTAGAACTATAATCAGACCAACGACTTGAAAAGCTGTCTTTTCTTTAATGTTCTTTTTTGAAATTTAAAATATGCTTATTTAGAAAAGGACAGATAGCTGAGCAGTTAAAAGCATGCTCTTACAGAGGACCAGAGTTCCTAGCAGCAGTCTCAGGCAACTCACAACCACGCCCTGTAACTCCAGCCCAAAAGGATCCAATGCCCAATTCTGGTCTCTGCTGGTGCTGCAGACACATGCATATAGCCTCAAAGACCCATATTATTTTTTGAAGATTTATTTATTTTTAGTTATGTGTATGGGAATTTTTCCAACATATAAATCTGTGTACCCATATCATCTGTGAGTGTAGACATTTCTAGAAATGCAAAGTATCATCTTGTGATTAATTTCTACTACTTGCCAATATCATAAACCTTTTTCTCATTTTATGTATCCATTTGTCACATGTGAGTTGTATTTATACATATGTAGTATTTTAGAATAATTTGATACCGTGTCTCACTTCCTAGGTGCACAATAAAGGTAACAGGCAATTGTAACTCTTGTTTTCTAAGACAGAGAATGTTCTTTCAAAGCAAAGATTCCAGAAATTCACCCTATTTTTATGTATTCACTTATTTATTACATGTGTCTGCACATGCACACACAAGTGCACACATACAAAACAGAGCACATGATGTGGAGATCTGGAACGACTTATAGAAGTCAGCTCCCTCCTGTGATACTACATGAGTTTGAAGATCAAACTCAGGTCATCAGACTTGGTGACCAGCTGAACGATCTTCCCAGCCCCTGGAAATGTACTCCTAAGCATAATGTTATGATCAAACCTGTGTCTTTCCATACAATTATTAGAAGTGTAAGAATTTTTTAAAAGTACGACAGTCTCCTAATGAATATTTTAAAATATAAGGTAAAAATGTTAGAATCTCATGGGCACCAAGATTCTAGGCAAGCCAGATTGGCAAAGACTCTAAAATCAAGCTGTACATAGTCATTTTATTTGTTCGATCATTTACTGAGCCTTTACCTCCACATCCTTCCTAAAGGAAATGAAATACATGGTTCATGCTCTTCTTGCTTTTTCTCCTTCCCTAGATTAAAGAGTGATAGCTTAGATCACGATCTGTTAGAGCAGCGAAACCACAACCCAGCCATGTATTATTTAAAGGCCAGGATTTGCTCAGCACAGATGAAGCTGACTACGAGAGAGAACCTGGTCTATGTCAGCGGGCTGTCAGCAGGAGAGCGCCTACAGCCTCTGCCTCCCTCTGCAAAGGAGATCTATAAAAGGGATTGGATCCTTGCTTCTTACCCCTAGGGTTCTCATTTTACACAGTTGCAACTCAGGAGTATTTTCAAGAGCAGAATTTCAACAGGTAAAACAAGAAGGTCTTTCAAGCTGGGTTAGAGTCGTAACAAGTCAAAACTTAGCAAGTATAAGAACTTCACAGGAAAACAACTCTCAATTGCTAGAAAATAATAAGTATGGGGGGGTGGGGGGAACCTATTCCTTTAAAATTAGCATCACTAATGTCTTTCATAATGAAAATTGTATTGATTAAGTTTTCATTTATTCTAGATACCCATTTATGCAAAGTTTGTGTTTCTCTCACCCATCAACTAGTTCATCAGACATTCAGAATCGTCTCACCGTCTACTAGTTCATCAGACACTCACAATCAACCTGTTTTGATTCTCCTTCTTTATCACATCAGTACTGCTTTAATATGCAAATCTACCTAATACTGGTTGCGCTGGCCAATGCCTGGTATAACGATCTTCTGTGAAATTATCATTAAACATTTTAAATATTGCTCTGAGCATAAGTGTTATGAAAAATAAAGATTATGTTAAAAGCATGCTTCTCCTAGAATTCATCAAAGCACATTGGGCATAGAGTAGTGAGAATTCTTAAGATAATTGATGCCTTCTGGGGATGTGACAGGTATGACGTTCTCAGAGCTGCCTTCCTTGTTGGGACATGAACAGGTAGAGGTGCTGATATGCCACCAACAGTCCTTTGCTGGGACAAGAAGAAAAACAAACAAAGGAATGCGCTGATGTGAACTGGGGAGTAACATAAAATCTAGAAGAACCTCAAACCGCACATCTTCTTTATCTGACACTCTTCACGCTCCTATTGAAGAGCTGGTTTTCAGTAAGGAAGGACTGAAAAGCAGAGACCGAAGATGGTGTAGGTTTATGCTTCTTGAACCACAAACTCCCACTCAAGCACAGAATCCAAAGCTCCCATGAGAAGTTTAGAAGCAGAGGTGACCTGGAGTTAATACAAACTGCAACTCAAGAGTCACTCAGCTCGAACAGTAGTACTTTTTGTTAAATACTTTGTAGACGCAGGTGACTACAAGTTCAAGGGAGCTTGGGCTACACAAAGAGACCGTTTCTCAAAGAAGCAAGGAAAGAAAACACTTCCGTCTAGCTTCCTGATAAAGGAAAAGGCAAGGTCATCTGTGGACAGAAACCATTTCTACAATATGTACTCCCTTTCTTTTCTTTACATACAGCATGCAGCATACATCAAAAATTATGAGGCACAGCCTAAAGGTGTTGGGGAAAGGAGCAATAGATACAGACCATAACTGGCTGAGGAGTTAGGATCGGAAGCCTGGGTCCTTTAGATGGTTATTGTAAGTATTTTAGAGAGTAGAGAAAGCATTGAACAAAGTAAGTCATTGGTAGAGAAAAAGTAATTCTTAGGAAGCTTTAAGAAAAGCAATTGAAAAATAATGTCAGGTAAAGATTGAAATTTTGAAGTAACCAATTGTCTGGGTGGGCTTTAAAATAGATTGGACATAGCAGGACAAAGAGCAGTGAACTTGTAGATAAACCAAGAGGATTACCAAATATGATGAACCCCTGAGATTCGTCAACAACAGATTATACCAAATACTGAAGACCTTTGAGAGGATAACATGGGAGTAGAAAGGACAGACTACAAAAGAAGAAATATGAAAAGACTATACACAATTTTTATTCTGTGAAAATCAATTTAAATATTCATAATGGTTAATAAGCATCATCCAGTATATATAAAGAATATTTATAGATATCATAAATACTGAAAACAAAATAAGAATGGAAAACCTGAAAAGCATCCCAAGAAAGACACTAAGAGAATCAATGACATGGGAGTAACATGAGCAGCTATGGAAAGCTACAGAGGGGATGTGGACAGAGCTGGGCGTCAAACACAGATCCACACAAGTGTGGAGTCCTAGGGCCTTAGCTACTGTGATGAGCTGTCTCACTTCTAAAACAACCGCTTAGCACATAACTCAACGCAATACATCAAAGACAAGAATACGGCTAGAGTTATCATGCTGTGCTAGACATCAAAGTAAACTTCTGTGAGGTGATCAATGGTAAAACACTGCAGGACTTCTCGATACTAGCACTCAAGCAGGATATAGAGTGAATAAATAAATAATAAATAAATAAATAAATAAATACCTAAGGTCTTTGTTGTTACTGTTTATTTCTTACATGAGTCTCAAATCTACTAACGAAATCCTTTTTGTTATTTTCTGTCATCAATTATTGATAATGACATGAGATTTTTAGAGGAAAAATGTGTTTTACATTACTGCTGAATTAAATTGATTTTGTGCTCATCTTTTTTACACATTGGCCTTGGTGAACTTACCATTGGGTAAGCCTATATTCAAATAGGCTTACACTAGACATCAAAATAGTGATCATTTCCTTTGTTTCAGTTGTTAGTAAAGTGATTTAATATAAACTGTGACTATATAGTAAGAACTTTACAATGACACATCTATGTGTTACTAACATATGTGTTAGTAACATATCTATACACATATATATTTGCTATTATGCTCCAATTATTCTATATCAAATTTACACATTGATGTGTTGATTCCATTTCTTACCTGCTTGGAAACCATCTGAAACTAGTATATTCTTTAACTCTAAAAACTGGTAAAGTTTACTACATGAACTTTTGAGGACCTCATTTATAAAATAACTTTATTGTAATCAAATTTTCAAAAACTTCTATTTTTAATCTAATTGGACTCTAAGCAGTTATTCATTAGGATTGAATGGATGTAAAAAAAAATCAAGATTCAATCAGTTCATTCAGGAAAAGGTAATCTTAGGTAAGATTAAAACAAGGAAAACTATAAGCATATTAATCTTCGTAGGTAAAACAACCACTTAATATTTTTAATTTGTCCTAAGAATGTTTTTTTTAATTTATTTAGTTATTTAAATCACATCATAATTTACTTATTTACACAGGGATTATAAACACAAAAAGACAGGATGTGGGGAAGGAATGGCACTGGAACATAGGTGTTCAGGGGGAGTACAGATACCTTTCAGAACAGGGTATCAGCTGAGTGTAGGTTCAGGGGACAGGTCACTATGACTCTGCCTATGATTCACTTGTCCTTATCTAAGTTGGTACTGTCCACCAAGGCTGCCTATTTATAAGATCTATGACTACTCAGGCTGGTAAATTTCCACAGAAGCCGCCTGTTTACAATAGCTTATAGCCTGCTGTTTCAGTGTTTTTCCACAGAGACCCAAGACTTGGTGTTAGCATGCATGTATGTCAGGACTATTGCTGACTTTAGGCCTATGGCTGATTTTAGGCTTTTAGTGTATATGTAGGCTGCTCCTGACATCCCTCCCTTCTCTAAGTATAGAAGGGCCTTGGTGATTCTATTCTTTCAAAGGCGAGGATAGAGGCCTGACCTCCAATAATTGAAGGGGACCTTGTAATGGCTCAGGTCCTCCTGTGTTGTCCAGCGAGGCATGAGGGCCATACCCATCCTGATGTCTTTTTCCTGGAGAGCGAATACTTTTGACATCAACCCCTATGCAGTCAGGCTTGTCCCTCAGGGAACCCAAATAGATATTTTAAACTTTTATTTTTATTCCCTTGCAGTGCTTAGCCTTGCAGCCTAAGCAAGAATTCAGATCGCCAGACAGAGAGGGTTCTGGGTAGCCCCTCTCTGCTTGGTCTAGGGGTGGAAGTCTCCTCTTTTAGGTTGGGTGGAGATGGGTTTGAGGAACACCTTGTATAAAGTAACAACCTCATCTTGAGTCTCGTGGTCCTCCATAGCTAACTTATGATAATGTATCTGAATAGGATTTGCTTCCAAATTATCTATCTGTTGTATCACAAAGTTAGTCAGCCTATTTAAGGCCGGACTAAAAGAAATCAGCAGAAATAACCCAGTTAATGGTCCCAAGATGGGAGGAAATGGGGTTGACAACCATGGAGAGGTTGAAAACCAGTCCTTGTACCAGCTCTCATTTTTCTTTCTCTTTCTCTTTCTCTTTCTCTTTCTCTTTCTCTTTCTCTTTCTCTCTCTTTCTGGGCCTTCTCTGACCTTTTTCATGTTCTCTTTAACCATCCCTGTCTTGTCTATGTAAGGGCAACAAGAATGTTTAATAAATGTTTCATTGAAGGCTTGATGTTTGTGCCAGCTCAAGGACATAGGAAAACATTTTTAGTTAATACATAGAAGTGAAACAATCACCAATGACTTTTGTTTAATTCCATTTGAAACTCATGGATAATAATCTCTGGTTTTGATGATTGAACCCTTTCTTATGACAGTAGCTACAGTATTTTGTTTTTTATTTCTTGTGTGTGTGTGTATATATATATATGTGTGTGCTCATGTGTGTGAACACTTTGACACATCCAGACCTCAGTTGCCCTTGGGTGTTGGGATAGTACCTCTCACTTGGTTGAAGCAGGACTCAGGGAATCCCCTGCCTCAGCATCCTTAGCTCTGAGATTTTAGGCACTCGACACTCTGCCTAGCTTCTTATGTAAGTGCTGCGACTCCACACTCAGGTTCTCATGGTTATATACCAAGCACTTTACCAACGCAACAGCCACTTTTAAACATGAACTTCAGTTAATCATGCATCTAAGAAAACAAAGGTTGGAAAATGCAATGAAGGCAACGGTTAAAAATAAGTTTCTTGTAGGAAAGAAAATGAGATGAAAGATATTCTGGAAAAAATAAACTTTAATTTCAGAGAACACATAGAACAAGGGGATCAGACAATAATAAAAGGAAAGCACTGGAAATCTACAAAATTGAAAAGAAAAATGCTTTAGTTTCTTCTTGGTCAGGTGATGCAATTGTACTTTTATTTTCTTTATATTCAATTAAATATAAAACAATTTTGAAATAGAAAAACACCCCGTATCTATGATTAAATAATCTAAAGAACTACATGTATCTGTGAACATTATTATAGGAAATTACTATAGCCAAACCACCTTATTAATATGCATAGGGGAATATCTGGCAGAATGCACACTCCACTATAAGAACCTTTCTTTCAAAGGAGAATCCGGATCACTGTAATAAACCGAAAGTTCAGACCTTACTCTAGGCAATTCCTTATTGTTTGACTTTTCAATAGAACTTCTTTATGTATTTCCTACCAATTTACCTAAAAACTCTAAGTGTCTAAACGTGTAATGAATGTGCTCAACCTTCTTGTAAACCGGTAGAGCTGTCAACTAAAGGTCACCAGGGCTACATCCCAGCCCACTGCAGAGCTGTTTACAATCCAGTCCCAGACCTCCAAGGCTAGCTACATGGGCATATGCATGCATTATCAATCAAAATCTACAGGCTTCAATACCATGCTTAGAAAAATAAAGATAATGAATCCAATAATATCATCAAGCCTTCTGTATATGTTTTACTACAGAGAGGAAGATTCCAGTCACTTTTCTATCTACTGTTTTCTAAAGGAATTTCAAATCCTTTACATAGTTCATAATTATTTTGATAATTTAAAATGTCCCAATGTTTTTTATGCATATGAGTGCTTTGCCTACATGTATATCTGTGTGCCACATGTATGCCTGATAACCAAGGTGGCTATAAAGGGCAATAAATCAACCAGAAATTGGAGATACAGACTGTGGTAAGCTTCCATGTACACTGTGAGAATCAGAGCTCTGTCCTGTAGAAGAGCAGCCAGTGCTCTTAACTACAAGCCATCATGGCAGCCCTGTCCCAACTTTTTATACACACTTAGAGGACGCACATAAACATACTGCCTTCTGTAAACACTTAGAGGATGCACGTGTACACTCTAACTTCCATACACACTTACAGGATGCACATGTACCTACTACCTTCTATACATAGAGGATGCACATATATGTAATGTCTTCTATACACACTTACAGGATATCTATATACATATTCCCTTCTATACACGTTTAGAGGATATACATGTGCATACTGACTTCTAAACACAGTTAGAGGATGCATACACACATACTTCCTTCATGGAGACATTGAGACCAAATCATCTTCTAAAGCCTTACCCAGTCTTACCTGCAGGGCTTTTAGAATTTTTTTTATTTTATCAAACTGGTTTAGATAAAGCCGTCTTTGTTCAAGTGCATCATATCCTTGGAACATATTTCCCGTGACACTCCCATCACCTCTCCTGTCATGACTCTCTGTTCTTCCATAGGATGGCTTTACATTCATTATCACGCTATTGGTACGTGTGTGATTTTATGTAAGTACATAAGATCTAGGACTCACAAATTAGAGAACTATGTGACATTTGTCCTTCTGACTCTGGTTTATTTGCCTAATAAAATTATTTTTGGCAAATGACACAACTTTATCCCATTGTGTGTGTGTGTATATGTGTATATGTGTGTGTGTGTGTGTGTGTGTGTGTGTGGTGTGTGTGTGTGTATACAGATATATGTATCATTATCCATTCCCCCTGTGATGATTTGGAGCCCTTTAAGCACATGCCCAGTAGTGGTTTAGCCGGGTCATATAGCATGTTTACCTTTTGTTTTTTGAGAAACCTCCATATTGACATCCATGGTGTCTGGATTGGTTTCTAACAGGGTTTAAGGATTCTCTTTTGTCCATATCCACCAAACACTCCTTTGCTTTCTCTGTGATTGACATTCTGACCGAGGTGAAACAGACTACCAGTGTAGCTTTGTTCACCCATTACTGACTGAGTCATCTGACTTCTTGTTTAGCTTTCTGAGTCATTTGTAGATTCTAGACATTAACCATCTCTCAGATGTCTAGCTAGCAAAGATATTTCCTCCCATTTATAGATTGCCTCGTCACTCAATTAACTATTTCCTTGGCAGTTCAGAATCTTTTTAATAACCTAGAGCCCCACTCTTTCATCTGCTGGCACTATTTTCTGAGCAACTCTGAAAATCTTGACTACGACAAGTCTTTAAGCTCCTTTTTCCTCTGTCATCTTCAGAGTTTCGGGGCTTTAGTATGGCTTTGGATACAATGGTGATGTTTTTTTCATACAGAATGAGAACTAGAGATCCGGTTTCATTCTTCTATGCATCCAGTTTTGCCAACACTATTTGTTTTGGAGGCAGTCTATTACCAATATGTATTTTTGGCATCTCTATCAAAACTCAATTGATTATAGCTAAGTAGGCTTTTATCTGGGTCATCTATTCTATTCCATTTATCTAAATATCTGCTTTTGTGCTAGCATCACATGTTTGAGTACTGTGCCTCTGTAGTTTAACTGAGTGTAATGACAGCCAGGCTCAGGATTGCTTCATCCTCAGTAGGTTTGTAAGTGGTACATAAGGAAGCTATTGATTTTTGTATGTTAATTTTCTATCCTGCCTTTTTGGTAAAGTCCTGATTCCATCTAAGAGTTCTCTGAAAGCATATTTAGAGTCTGTTATGTATAGAATCATATCAACTAAATGTAAGAATAGTTGGACTTTCTCTGATGTCTTTGTATCCATTTTTCCCTGCTCTAGCTAAGACGTCAAGTCCTATATGAAATAAATGTGCAGTCAATGAATAACTGTTCTTGTTCTTTATTTTAGTAGCAATGCCTTCTATTTTCCCCCATTAGTATAATACTGACCATATGCCTGCCATCTATTGCCTTTCTATGGCTCCAATTTTCTACCTGTAAAATAAAAAGTGGGGGGGTGTGTTGTCCTATAAAATAATTATGTGTTTCAAAGTACTTAGAATGATGCTTGAAACTCAATTATTAGTATTTATTTATTAGTATTATTATTTATTATTATTATTTGGTCCCAAGTAAGTCTTTGCAAACGACCCTAAATTTTATTTTCTCCATGAACCCACAATATTTTAACAGCAATAAAATCATCAAAATATAAGGAAGTTATGACCTTTCCTTGTTTTTACCCTGTTTCCCACACTAGACAGAGTGAGCACCCTGTGCTCTTCTCCCTTACTCTCTATGGCAGTGTGCCATACGTCCTCCCCATGTGACTTAGTACTCTGGGCTCACTGTTAGTGGGTCATTTTCCCATGCCATCACCAAGCTCTGCTTTGTTTAGGGCATTGTATATCCTAGTTCACCATCTCCCAAAGATGACATTCTAGCACAAGGACTATTTTCAATTGACAGTGATTCATTAAAAACAGGCTGTCCTGCTAAATCTCCCTAAAACCAGATCACTGATTCCCTTGAGAGGGCGTTCCCAAGATCCTCTGCTTCTCATAAGGAAAAGACTAGAGGTCACAGAAAGCCAACAAAAGGATCCATCCATGTAACTTTGCTGTGGTCTGACATTATTTTTCCATGTTAGCCTTCCTACAATTTAACTCAAAGCTCAGAACACCTTCCCATTGTCTTTCCATTCCTTTTAAGAACTTCACTCTTGTCCAAATGATATAAAAGCCTCTGAGCCCAGCCATTTCTTTGGGATGTCCTTTGTTCTTTTTACAAGGTATCCCTCTGCCCCTATGCCATATAAAACTTTCATTATCGCATACAACGGTCTGCCTTTTCTCCCGTGAATCTGCTGTCAGTTTGTTTCACAAAGAACCTAAAAAGGTAGAGAATATTTCTCTCGCTGGCACATAAAATCAGTCCTCAACATTTTTATTTGACCACCATTGATGGCATCCTCTCATTAAGTGTAGAAACTGTATTATAAATAGACATGTATTATTAGAACAAATGAATTTGCATGCAATAGTGTGACTCATACAGAATCCATATTCATAAGTTACTTGCATAGCATTCTCAAAGCAGGAGCATGGTAATTATAAATCATATTGAACTGTTAAAAATAAAAAAGATGAGATTAAGGATTTCCCTCAAAGTCGTCCTTCAAAATACAGTTCACAAAAGAAAAAAAAGAAAGGAAAAGAACCGAGATAGACATAACCCTTAATTTGTTGAAAGACTCTCAAGAAGGGTGAAGTACGTATACTCCCATTGTAGCCACTAATGAGCAAGAGTCACAGTGGCGGAGCCAGTCAATGCAAGATTTTTCCACAGTGAAAAGATCTTTAGCCAGAATACTATGGTCCTTGTCTGTGGAATGCTGAAGCCGGAGTTAGGTCATCTTCTTGTGGTATTGTCTGAAAAGAAAGAAGTCATGCAATTCAGAGACAACCAAAAAGAATCTGAAGAAGCTGCCAAAACTTAAGGGTCTGAGATCTCTGCTTATCATAAAGCACAATAAAGATGTTTAAGTTGTGGACATTATAAAAGTGGCGATATTCTGCAGCCTAGTTGTATGACAGCTTTATCCGAGAATGGCTGTCACAGAGGGAAGCACTTGTTTAAGAGCGTTCATCAGGCTCCAGTATGTTCGTCCACAGGCGAGGTGAGTGTGGAACTTGCAGGAGGATGGAAGGCTTACAAAAGTGTGTTTGACAGACAGATGCTAAGCAGTGGGACATTAACTGATAAGTGCACTTAGTGAGCTCAAGAGAGAAAACAGAAGAGGCGAATCTCATCCCTGAAGTCCATGACTACAGACCTCCTCCGGAAAACTGCTTCGTGACAGGACTCGCAAAGATGAGGCGGATCACCTCACGAAGTGAAACGGAAATGTTTTCTATCATGGAAATCAGTGGGAAGCGTGGAACTTAGTAGATACAGACCCAAGGTTAAAATGAAGAGATTGTGGGGAAGGAACAGAACGTACCGGTTACAAATCTAACAATGATAGCATGACTAATGAACTCAGAACATGACGAAGAATGGTGGGAGAGTCAGGGCTGACCTTCGCATTCCACGGGAAGTCAGTACAAACTGTAAATATGAAGAATATATATATATTAGAAATATGTTGATGCTTGCATCTATGAATATGATACATTAGATAGATAGATAGATAAGTAGATAGATAGATAGATAGATAGATAGATAGATAGATGATAGATCTCACAATGGATTTTTTTAATGTTTTCACTATAAAGAAATAACACATTTGAGGTGACAGATGTTGATTTTAAGACTGTACAATAGACTAGCAATGTGGCTCAACAGGCGAAGTCTCCTGCCTCTGAGCCTGATGACCTAATCCCTGGATCCACATGCTTGAAAAACTAAACTGACTAAACAATTTGTCTCTAACCACCACCCACATTCCTTGGTACACACGCACACACATGCACATACACTAAACACACAGACACCAAACCACATTAATACATAAATATAATAATAATAATAATAATAAAGTTGAGCATGGTGGTCAACACCTCTAATGCCAGCATTTGGGAGGAAAAAGAGTCAGGCAGATCTCTGAATTCAAGGCCAGCCTGGTCTATGGAGTGAGTACCAAGACAACAAGGGCTACACAGAGAAACACTATCTCCAAAGAAACCAGTAATAATAATAATAATCATGTTGATGATGATGATGTTGATGATGATGGTGGCGGTGGTGACAAATCAGTGAGACCAGTTCAATGTGAGAACCTGTCTCAAATAATAAGATGGAAAACAATGAAGGAAGGAACCTAACACACACATACACATACACATACACATACACATACACATACACATACACATACACATACACATACAACAAACACACACACATACACACACTCTTGCAAACATCATATACACGGAATAAAATAGGATTTAAAAGAAGGTCCAGGACACCTTCAGCTACATAGCAAGTTCAAGACCAGCCTGGATTACAGGAAATCCTGCCTCAAGCAGCAGCAACTTCCAAGTTAGATGGCAAACTAGAAGCTGCATCTGAATGAATAGATTAATGTAGTCAAGTAAAAACTGCAAAAGATCCACAGAGAAAGACAGAGGCAGAGAGACAGACAGACGGGGGAAGGGAGAGGAGGAGGGAAGGAGGGAAGGAGACACAATTAGTAAAGTGCACAAGACTTGCAAAGGTTCAAGCCAGACAGGGTTCCAACATGAGATTGGAGAGTAGACACAGGGTTCCACCTCTAGCCACTAATTTATTTGCAGTTGAAATCAGCTGGCAAAAGGAAAATGAGCTTTCTCCAATGGAGTGCCACTGGGAGTATTACCCACTTCGAGGCAGGCCCACATCCCACAGAGGTTGTCCAACAAAACAAACTCCATGTTTGTTGGTTGGTTGGTTTGTTAATTTTGTTTTGTATTTTTGTGGGTTTTTTTTTTTTTTTCAAAAAGAGAAAGTTTTTTCAAAAAGAATATAAAGTGGGAGGTAGGTATGGAGGTAGGACAGATCTGGAAAGAGTTGGGAGAAGGAAAAACATGATCAAAATTTATTGAATGGGAGACTTGAAGTGCCAGGATTGGGGAATACCAAGGGGGGGCACCCACTCAGAGGAGAAGGGGAGGAGGGATGGAAGAAGGATTGTGGGAGGGGGTGACCAGGAGGGGGACAGTGAGTGGATATAAAGTAAATAAGTAAAAAATAAAATTATATATATAAATATATATATATATGTACATATATATACATATATATGTACATATATGTGTGTATGTATACATATGCATATATATATAATTTCCATGAAATATATATATATAATATTGCATGAAAAATTTAAAATAAAAACAACTTTTTACAAGAATTTTTAAAAGGGTATGTTTTTGGCTTTTTGTTTTTGTTTTAAGTATATTGCTGTGCATGGTAGGACACGCTTGTCATCACATCAGTCAGGATGCTGAAGCAAGAGGATCACCATATATTTGAGGCCAGCCTGGGCTACAGAGTATGGAGTGAGATCCTAGTTCAAAATACAAAAAAAAAGAACAGAGAAATTAAAAAGAAAACCTCAGCCAGGCCTGATGGTATTCACCTGTATCCCAACACTGGATGCAGAGGCAGTTAAGTAGGGGAAAGACTGAGGTAGAAGAGTCATGAGTTTGTAACCAGCTTAGCCTACATAGCAAAACTCTATCTCAAAAAAAAAAAACAACAAGCCAAAAATATATATGAATACCCTGCACATAACAGGTCTAGAACTGTTAGCTCCATGAATGTAAATTCATTATCCCTCTCCTACATTGCTGAATGCTATTGAATAAATAATGTGGAATTTTAAATATTTTTTTAAAAATCATGAGTCTTTGCTATAGAATTTTAAATAATATGCCAACCTGTATTGATTGTATTGCCAAACTGTATTGATTGAAATAATTCACAAATGAAAAAAATCATTATCGTTATCCCCAAACCCATAAATGGCTTTCTTAAGTCAGAAATTCCATCTAAGGTAGAATCTTAAAGTATTCACATCACTCAAAAACACAACGGCAGCAAATCCCATTCATAGTATATGAGGCGGCAGCTTGCAGCTTCCTTGCAATTCTTTGCTCAAAGAAGCAAACTCCTGTCGGGCGGTGGTGGCGCACACCTTTAATCCCAGCACTTGGGAGGCAGAGGCAGGAGGATTTCTGAGTTCAAGGCCAGCCTGGTCACAGAGTGAGTTCCAGGAAAGAAGGAGGAGGAGGAGGAGGAGGAGGAGGAGGAGGAGGAGGAGGAGGAGAGGAGGAGGAGGAGGAGGAGGAGGAGGAGGAGGAGGAGAAATCACAAAAACTTGGAGATTAGTAAATCCTAGACAATGAGGAAGAGAAGGCTTGAGGAATGACGGGAACACACTGAGTCTTTAGATAACAATGAGAGGAAACATCTGGACGAAGGTGTGAATGAAGAGTTGGGTTCAAATCGAGCTGTGCCTTCAGTGGCTGTCCAAGAAAACAATTTCAGTCCATGTTTTCTTCTAAAGGAATACCTACAGTAAAGAGGAGAAGAGGAATCGTGCCCCAGAGTCACAAAGCAGCTGGTCCATGACCTTCCACTGTGATTAAGTCTATCGGAGCTGATCACGGAGGCGACTCTTCATTACATTTCGTTTTCTAAGTGCTTTACAAGCACTGTATTAGCTAATTAACGGTGGGAACCCGATGTTTCTCGGAAAAGACTGCTGTTGCTACTTTCTTTTCAGCTTTTAGGTGAACATTTCTTTTTAAACCTTGAGATACAAAATGCATACTAGTGATGATATTTAAGCGTTTCAAACTAATGATTACAGCAAGCAACTCAGTCCGCTGGTACCTCTAGAGTTAGGCTGCAATTAATAAGGACATGAACAAACCACCTGAAGAGAGAAGCAGTTCCACTCCAGCTCATAAATGCCCAGCTGTGAGCTCTGTAAAGGATGAGCCCAGCAATCTGGAGGATGACACTGTTGCCATGGCGGCCACATCCTCCAGAAGCATATGGTGGGAAGATGTCTATCCCCACCTGTAGTGAGAATTCTGAAATTTTGGTTTCTTTAAAAAAAAAAAAACAAAAACAAAAAACACAGAACTATTGTAAGGATGTGTTTTTTTTTTTCCTTTTAATCCCAGGTGTGGGGATGTGCAGCCGCTTCGAACTGTCCACAGCAGCTGATTATGGCTTACCTCGTGCTCTAGCAGAGGCCCAGTTTTGCCAGCTGTGGATAGTGTCTGCAGTTGTGTGACATTTGGAATTCTGGGAGTTTTTCAGGAGTATATAAATGCTAGAGCCCAGATAAGGGGTATGGGTGGCTGTTAGTCACTTGGGGAGGTTGGTTGTGGTTTGTTAGTAGCCATGACCAAAGAAGAAACAAAGGGAAAGAAATTAGATTCAGGGATTTTTTTCTGATTCCCCTCTCCCCTCTATCCTTGTTTCTCTCTTATCTAATGTTAGTGTGTGAAATGAAGGTACAGGATAAAGAACAGGCAAAGTAGCAAAGACCAGCTGCATCCACCTGCCCAGAGCCTCCTGTCATGGGTGCAAATAGAGACCTTTTTTCCTTACCTCAAGCAGTTTTTAAATCAACGATAAATGCTAGTCAAAAGAATGTTGGGAGCTAGGAGATGATTTAGTAGACAAGAGTGTTTGCTGTCCCAGCATGAGAGTTTGAATTCCTAGCACCCATCTTTGAAAAGAGGAGCACTAACCCTACCACTGGGAGGAGGGAGCAGAGACAGAAAGATCCTAGGAGCTTACTGGCCAGCTAGAGTAGCCGAAATAGTGGGCTGAGTTCATCAATAAGACAGAGAGCAATAAAGGAAGATCCCAGAATTCAGCCCTAGCTGTCTACATATGTTCTCATAGCCACACATTCAAGTGTTTGTACCACACACACACACACACACACACACACACACATGCACACACACACACTTACGAGAGAGAGAGAGAGAGAGAGAGAGGAGAGAGAGAGAGAGAGAGAGAGAGAGACTGAAGCATTCCCTTTGAACACAACCATCTGGTAATATAGCTGTGTGTGTAAAGGCACCTACTGCCAAACCTGAAGTCTAATCCCTGGGACCCACGGGGTAGGAGAAAACCAACCTCCACAAACTGTCTCTAACCTCCATACCCATGCCTTGGCTCGCATGCACTCACACACATACACACAAAATGAGTCAAGAAATAAAACATAATTCGAGGGCAAATGAATTTGTGCAAATGTCTATGAAAGTCTCAGTTATGAATGAGATTGAGGTGTTCAGGGACACTCGCTCCAACTAGCATAGACTGAGGCTTACAATGACAAGGTCCCATAGGAGTGATGACACTTGTTTAGTATAAGGATGGTCATCTGTCTAACATAAGAGCTTGGTGATTATCAGGCATGCCTATGCACCTCCTCTCTGCTCATAAAATTCCTGTCTGTCAAGGCCAAGTTCAAATCCCCATTGCAGAGAAAAGCTTCATCAGATACAAAAGACAGCCTTGATGGGCTCTTCACACACTGCTGATTCAGTACACACTTGGGAGGGTTTTCTTTTCCCCTTTGTGAACTGTCGATTCCTTATAGACAGTGGAAACAATGTATCAACAGCTGTAGAAGAATCTGTATGTAGAGAAGGACTGGCTTTGTTGTTCCTTGCTTTGTATCTTGTGCTTTGATTTTTTAAAAAAAAAAAAAAAAGTTTAATGTGATGGCTACTGTTAAAATGTCAAGTTTGTCCACAACTTGCTCAGTTATTATAGATATTAAACAAAGTACTACAATAGAAATGCCAATGATGGGCTGCATATATTAGATTTAGAGTCAGGTAGACCTGGTAGAAATCTCCATTATGGCAGGATATGGTGGTACATTACTTTGATCCTAGCATTGGGGAGGCAGACACAGGTGGTGGATCTTTGTGAGTTCGAGCCTAGTCTAGTGCACATAGTGAGTTCCAGTGCAACCAGGACTACATAGAGAGACCCTGTCCCAAAAAACCAAAAGGCGGGAAAGAAAAGAAGAAAGGAAGGAAGGTGGGAAGGAAGGAGGAAAGCAAAGGAAAGGAGAGGGAGGGAGGGGGGGGAGGGGAGGGAGGGAGGGAGGGGAGGGGAGGGAGGGGAGGGAGGAATCAGTGTCATTTCCGGGTTTTGGTGGTACGCACCTATAACCCCAGCATTTTGGAGGCTGAAACAAGATGATCATACATTTGAGAACAACTCATCTCCAAAATCAAAAACAAAAAGGACTTTGCAATACTTAGTGAGCAAGAGCCATCTATCAACACTATGCCTCATTGATTTTCCCCTGCATCATTCACAATGTTTAGTATATACAAATATTAAATATTTGTTCAGTGACATTGACTTAGTCTCACGAGTATACATTACACATGTATATGCATTCATAGAACAACATAGGAACTCAAATACTCTGTAATCTGTATAGAAACAATCAAGTTCTAAAAGAGCCTTTGAGGTCTTGGTAAAATTAGTTTTCAAAAATAATGGGGTTATATAGACGTTAATTTAACCTTTCTGAAGTATGCCCATTATGGACTCAGCATCTTCACAACTTGATGCTAGGGGTAGTATCAAACCTGCTCTTACCCCGTGACCTTGGCTTTAAGGAATAGGTACAGTGAGACAGCAAGATGGCTCAGTGTAAAAGCATTTGCAGCCAAACCAGACAACCAGGGTTTAATCCATGAAACCTATACAATAGGAAGAGAAAAGCTAGTCCCCAAAGCTCTCATCTGATCTCCACATGTATGCTGTTGCATACACATGTCCATACATCTACATGAATAAACATATATATACACAAAATAAATGTTAAAAAAAATAATACAGGTACAGTAAGCTTTAGAAATCTTGGAACTCCCTTTATCTCAGGTTATTTATATGCAATTCCAGCTTTTCATTTGTGTATGAGTATTTTGCCTGAATGTACGACTATATACCTCACACATGTCTGAAGCACTTGTAGGTCAGAAGAGAGTATCAGTTTCCCTGCTGCTAGAGTTAAAGGTGACCCTGAGCCACCATGTGGGTACCAGGAACCACAGTCCTTCTGAAACAGCAGCAAGGGTTCCTAATGGCTAAACCATCTCTCCAGACCTGCTATTCCAATTTTAAGGACTATTCTTTCTGATTTCTGCTTCTGCACCCTTCAGTAATTTATTCCAAAGGTCACAATGGCAAACACAATGAACATAGTAAATATTTTCCTAGAATCGCTCTTTTTCTCAGTCTTCCCAATCATCCTTTAATCAAAACGAGGCCTGAGCAAATATGTACAAATTCCAGTTTGCTCTATTCAGACAAATGTGAAATCCCTCTTGACTATTCTTAACTTTTTTTTATTTATATTTATGATACGATATCAGTTATATTTGTATACATATAGAAAAGAGCAAACGCAAAAAAAAAATAATACATCAGGAATTCTCTTTGGAGAACTGTTCTCATAATAAGCAAAATTGCTAGCATCTATCACCTGTGATGTAATCATATAAAAGCCTCTTCTAGCTTTATCCCCATAAGGTACTTCTCTCTATTTCATTATCATGACAAATGGAGAGGTGTTTGCACAACACTGAGCCATTGCGGAATTCTGCAGGGAATACTAGGACAGCACCAAGGGCTCCTGATACCTACAACGAAGTCAGCCTCATGTGCAACCGATGGCCTTCACTCAGAGTATTTATTTCTGGAAAAACAACATACAACTAAATACAACTATATCCTAAGATCATCACAAGCACAGGTCCAGGAGTAAATAAGTCACCGTGTGTAGGAAGACATGGTGGTCAAGTATTCATCTTAGGGGAAGAATGTGCGACAGTTTGTCTCAGGTGACAAGAGTCATGTTAGTCTATCCTGACAGGTAGCAAATTCCTGGTGACACCTCATGATCACATAGGAACAATTAGGATTTGGAGATGAAGCTCAAATTTGTATTAACCTACCATAAAATCCAATCATCCATTTTTTAACTTTATCACCTCTGGTAAATACAAATGTTGACTACTTCACCTCTCAACCTTTGTCCTACTTTCTCCCACCTTTAGATTATATATAAATCACTCTTTTCTGCGTGATATTCTTAGCTCATAGTGCAATAGAGTGCCATGCTTCTCTTAGTTGCAAAATACAAATTTTTGTGCTTAAAACAAAACATTTTGTGCATCCCTTTAAAGAATTTTCTCCAGGTCTTTATTACAGTTTTCGTTTTCATAATTTAAGAGTAAAGCCTACAAACATACGTAACAATCTCTATCTTTCAGAAGCTCTTTTTATACCTTTCCTGGGGCTCTTGTCTGTGAAGAGCTGCAAAACCTACCATACCCAAATCTGGTACTTTGGTATAAGCCTTATTTTGAGCTGATGACAGTTGAGAAGAAGTAGATACGAAAAAAGGTCCGAGGTACCCTTCTATTTTGCAACCCACGAGCTCAATAAAAGTTTGTTAACATGTCCCTCCGCATCCCTCAACGCAGGAGGGCAAAGTTCCATCACCTCACTCAGTATTCTCAGTCTGTAGCTGATGTCACAGAAAGTAGTACAGAAAATGGTACCAAGTAGCCTGTATCCACTTAGTTTCCAAAATACTAACCCTCCCACATCACTGGCCCTGGGACTCAAGTCTTCTTTGTCTTATCACTTATCTGTAAACATACTGTTCTTTATTGAAAACTGCTACATAAACCAGAGTCTTGGGCCATCTCCATGAAAGCAGCTCATTCTATGCATGCCTCAACCCTCATGCTAATGCCCCTGTTTCTTGTCTCCTGATTTGTTTTTTGTCACAGGAAATCCTAAAAACTACACATATTCTCCAAGACTTATATTCTCCATTATGGCCTTATAATAGCATCTGTGGGATGTTCAACCTGTGTCGTCCATTTTACTGTAGGCAAGTGATGTTAGGGCTGGGGTTGGCTCTGTGAGGAAGCGCTTGCTGCACACATGTGAAGACCAGAGTTGAGATCTCCAGAACTCACACAAATGCCAGGTGGGCATGGCAGCCCCTCTGTAATTATAGTGATCAAACAGTGCAGATGGGAGAATCCCTGGAACAATATGGCTAGCTAGACTAGTCCAGATCCATGAGCTCAGCACTCAGTTGAGAGATTGCCTCTATTAATGCAGTGAAGAGTAACTGGAGATGACTCCTGATGTCAGTCTTGGGTCACCACATGCTAGCACATATACACGGACTCACACACATGCAAACACACATACTCACATATGGACCATACATACATACACATGGAAAAAAGTCTTAAAAACTGTGTATCAGATTATTAACCAGAAAATTAAATGATCTCCTCCAGATGCTGAGAGAAAAACAACTGGAGTACAGAAGTGAACGAAGGTGTATCCAGCGCTAATCTTACTGTTTGGGCCTTTTCTGTGCTTGGTGTTTGTTTTGTCATGCCTCTTAGTGGCTTACCGGCTTTTGAGTGTAACTTGGTCTCCCAGATAAGTGTCACTGGAGTGAAATAAACCAAGTCCTATGTTAACGGTAACGTAAGTAGGGCTCAGAAAGACAACTGTATTTACAAAAGCACCTGGGACCAACCCTGACACCCTGAGTTCAATCCCTGTGACCCACATGGTAGAAGGAGAAAATTGACTCTCCTATGTTGTCCTTTGATTTCCACAAGTGCTGTGGTACAAGGCACACATACATGCACACACACACACCACATGCAGGCACACACAAATAATAATGTAAGAAGAAAATATATCTAACGCACCTGGCCTTCCCATACTATTGCTTAGCAATGTAGTTTGAAGTAGAGTACCAGCTGTTTACCCTGTGATTATGTGGCTGGCTGCAATTTTCTATTGATGGTACCCAAAGGCACAGGCGATATTGTGCTGTATGTCACTACCAGAAGGCAGGCAAATTCAAAACCTAAATTCTTGTTGCTTTGACAACAAAACTTAAAATCATAAATCAGACCATCACAAATCAGGAACTAGCTGATTACATATGGCATATGCAGACATAAATACTGGGTAAGAACACACATGAATAACTAAATATACATGATAGATACAGATGTATTCAAGTGAAGGGATAACGTGCCCTCCAGAGGGGTGACTGTTACCCACCATAAGAACCAAGGGCTATGTCCTTGTTCTGGAATACAACACTACGAATAATCACGGCCTAAGTTCTAGCCCATCCCTAATCGTTAATACACAGAGTATCAAGAGATGGGCACAACGCCATTAAAATTATATCTAAGAGCTTCAATCGTTCACTTGAATTTCAAAACCTGTTGCCCTGCTATTCATCCTCTACCCCTAAAAATAGGAACCCTCTTTGTACTGAAGCCATAACTGGGCAGAAAAGCTCCTCTCGTAGTGAGGACATGACGACGATAACAAGGGACCTCAAAGGAGTAGAGAATGACAGGAGTAGAGCAATTTAGAAGGTTTTGGGCAAGGAGAGAGTTTGGAAGACAGGAATGACTTCCAGCTAGTGCAATCTTGCTTGAGAGGCCACAGGCACTGTGCTTTCCGTAGGAAGGTACCGCAGAGCCTCTCTATCATGCCCCAGATCATTCTCCCTCCTCTCTTCCTGATAATCCTATCGTAGCTCCTCCTCACATCCAGTCTTAGCCTCTCTCTTTCCAACCTCTGACAATCCAAAGCAATGCTTTCTAGTAAAAGGAGCCACACGGCACTGTAGAACACCAATTGTTTGTCCCGGTGATAGTTAACTATGCCAAACTCCAGTCAGGAGGTGTGGCACACTGAAGCATCAAGTATAAAAGCGGCTACTGAAAATCATCCCGCAAATAAGATATGCTTCTCCTGCGCAGCTCATGTGTTTAAGCAGCACTGCCTTTGAGCCACGGGATATACATGTTCTTTTGTTCGCAAGTTTTCACAAACCTAGCGCTCATCTGACCCCAGCAGCCTAGTTGGAGAACAGGATTGAGCGGTTTATCGGAGGACCAGTTTTTCTCAGCCAGAAAAGAAACACTAGGAAGAGTTCTGCTCACTGCTGAGCTGGCATGGATTTTCTCTCCTCCCGAGTTGACTGGAGGATCTCCGTGAGAAAGACGGGTGCAAAGCGCTGCAGACGGAAAAGTATGCTAAAGGGGGAAACACACAGCAAGAGCCCACAGTGGAACCAGGGATTAGAGAGCACTGGGTGAGCACACAGACAGGAGCCAGAAACCCCCACAGAGGGAGCACCGGTGATCACAGCTGAAACGCATCCTATGGAAACCTAAAATAATAGAGTCCAGGAAAGCTTCTGCTGCTGGGTACCCTCCAGTGTAAAATACATCCACTTCCAAAATGGCTTCCTTACAAACCCTTTCCCAGAGCTATTACAGAACCACTTACCAATTTATCTTCTCCATCTTTGTTTTCAGAAGGCATCCTTGAAACGTGCCGATGCAAACATCTCTACTTACACCTTCCACTGGCTCCTTCGGATTCTGCTATCACATTAAATGTATTGCTCTGTTGAATGCTAAAAGAATTGGTCCCTCCCTGGCTCTAGTCTTGCTATTTGGCTCAGGTTTGCATCAAACTTGGAATATTTCTATATCTGTGACCCAAGTGCTGGGATTACAGGCAAGTGCTACTACTTTACCCATGATTTCTTTAAAAAGGGAAGACTGCGTGAGTGGAGACAGAATGAAAATGTCGATAAAACTTGCCTCTTCTTCATCTACGACTTTGCTCCAAGCCAAGAATTCTGACATCAATCAAGCCTCTGCCCATTTTCACCCTTGTTTTTATTTTTTTTTTCCTTTTTGTCTATTGCCAAAATCTCAAAGCAAATATATATTAACTCTGTATATATATGTAAATATATACAATATATATACAAATTTTGTCTATTAATCATAACTCAATAAATTGTAAAAAGGAAAATCAAGTTGTGTAAGTACAGGTTTAGAGCTAGAAAGATGAGTCTGGCTGGGAGGATGGGTGTGTATGCGCAGTTTTACCCCTTAAATATGTGCAAACATTTAAACAAAGGTTCATGTTCAGATAGCAATAATCACCACAAAGAAGGATCAGTTACATACCCTGCTTTATTGGATCCCAGCATTTCCAACAGGAAACACTTGTTAACCTGTAGGTTTGCGTGTTTCACAAATAACAGACCCCGAGGGAGAAAAAGCCAAGTGGCTTTGCAGAAGTGGCAGTACCTGCCCCTTTGGGAAGCCCTAGTACATCAGACCTTGTTCCTGTTCCCTGGGAAACTGTCAGGACTAACATGTCAAAGGTCCTCCACCCACAACTCACCTCTGTCATAATCATGAAATAACCTCTTTCCTTCTACACCCCACCTGTTTTCACACCAACTGCACTGATTTTTTTATATTCGTACCCTTTCATCTCTTTGCTTGATTTGTTTGCTTGTGTGTGTGTTTTAAGATGAGGTCTAGTGGGGCTGGAGAGATGTTGCAGCAGTTAAGAGCACTGACTGCTCTTCTAGAGTTCTGTTTCCAACACCTATGTAGGGTAGCTCTCAACCTCCTATAACCACAGCTCCAGGAGATTCAGTACCTGTGGGTACGTGTACACACGTACATATGCCCACACATAGACACACAAAAATACAAGTAATTACAAAGAAAATAAAATCTTTATTTGAAAGAGAGAGAGGAGGGAGAGAGAGGAGAGAGAGAGAGAGAGAGAGAGAGAGAGAGAGAGAGAAAGAGCATCTCACTATACAATACTGGTTGTCCTCAAAGCTCCAAATGCTGGGATTACAACATACACCTCGCCAGGCTAGGTTGTTCTGTCTTTGGTGACATCCCAAGTCTTTCTGACATAATCCCAGTTGTCTTTGGTTGCCCCTTTGCTTTTAGTTACAAGATATTTCAAAATCACCTTGCATGTTTTCTGCCCAGAATCTGAACTTAGCTATTTTTCCGAAGACCTGAAGTCCTTTGAGGACAGGAAGAATGCTTTTCGCTGCTAGGTTGACCACTGTGGTTCTAGCCTTTTAGTGGGTATATCTAGGACTATTTTCTGAGTCCATGCTGAAGTTTCCAACTGAGACTAAATTTGGAGGATTTGTGTCTTTCTATGATTTATATTTGTCAAACACTGAAAAACAAGGCACTTAATGACATTAACAAAACCATGTATTTTACCCAAGTATTTACCATGTATTATTATATTTTTAAAATGAGAACACTAGTGTTACCAATATCATGACATTATTCACATAGACAGACAGACAGAGAGACAGATATAATGCAGTATCTTTAATTGCATTCTATGTACTTGTAGGTAATTTTATGTGTAAAGGTTTTATGGGGTCATTTTTGTAGTTTATTTGTTTGTTTGTCTGTTGAGACAAGGTTTTACTGTGTAACCCTATAACCTAGGCTGACTTAGAACTTGCTTTGTAGCCCAAAGTGTCCCAAAATGTATTCTCTTTCTGCCTCAGTTATTTACAGGTGTATGCCTCCACATCAGACAATTTATGTGCTCACTTGGCTGGACACAAAGACTGGATATTTGGCCAGTTACTAAGGGGTTTCCATGTGCATATTTTTAGTGAGATTTACATTTAAATCAGTAGGCGCTGAGTAAAGCAAAATGCCTTCCATAAGAAGTGTAAGCTTTACCATGTGTGTTCTTTTGTGATTGGGTCATCTCACTCAGGATGATATTTTCCAGCTCCATCCATTTGTCTAAGAATTTCATGAGCTCATTATTTTTAATGGCTGAGTAGTACTCCATTGTGTAAATGTACCACATTTTCTGTATCCATTCTTCTGTTGAAGGACATCTGGGTTCTTTCCAGCTTCTGGCTATTATGAATAAGGCCGCTATAAACATAGTGGAGCATGTGGCCCTGTTGCATGTTGAAATATCTTCTGGGTATATACCCAGGAGGGGTATAGCTGGGTCCTCAGGTAACACCATGTTCAATTTTCTGAGGTATCGCCAGACTGCTTTCCATAGTGGTTGTACCAGCTTGCAATCCCACCAACAATGGAGGAGTGTTCCTCTTTCTCACTCACTGATAAGCGGATATTAGCCCCAAAACACACAATACCTAAGATGCAACGCATAAACCTCATGAAACTCAAGAAGAAGGAGGAAGACCAAAGTGAGGGTGTTTTTGCCCTTTTAGAACGAGTATCAAAAGATTCAACCAGAACTCCCAGGAGCTAAACCTCCAGCCTGAGAACAGACCGGCAAGCTGTCCTCTGAGAGGCTCTAACCAGCAGCTGACTCAGACAGATACAGACATCCAGAGCCAAACAGTGGATGGAGGTTGAGGACTTTTATAGAAGAATAGGTGGAAGGATTGTGGGTCCTAAGGAGATAGGAACTGCACAGGAAGATCAACAGAGTAAACCAATCTGAACCCTTGGAGCTCTCAGAGACTGAATCACCAACCGTGGAGCATACCTAGTCTACACAGATCTACCTCCATGGGCTGAACCTAGGCCTCCCTGCACATATGTTGTAAATGTGCAGCTTGGTTTTCATGTAGGTCTCAAACATCTGGAGTGGGGGCTATCCCAAAACATGCAGCCTGTATATGGAGTACGGTCTTCTAAAAAAAAAAAAAAAAAAAAAAAAAAAAAAAAAAAACAGTTGTTCAGTTATTCATGGAATATTATTTTTTTATATCTCTTGTATTCAGTTTGCAACTACTTCATTGAGAATTTTTGTATGTATATTCATGAGGGATACTGGACTATAATTTATATATTTTTGTTGGGTTTACACTTGATTTCACTATTTCAATATTATTTGCTTTGTGAAGGAAAAAAAAAAAAGAAGTGTAAGCTTTATCCAGTCAGGTGAAGGTCTAGGGAAATAATAGGCAAATCACCCCTGAGCAAGAGGAAATTCTGTGAGAGGTTCTTCAGCCTTACGTTACAACATCAGCTCTTCTTGCCAGCCATCCTAAAGATTTTTAACTCAAAGGTTCTACCTTGGTATGAACTCACTCTTTTATGTACACATTTGATTAGCTTATTGTGGGTTGTGTACTGCATATGTGTGGACATCACATATAAATACATAAACTGGATGTTCTTATCCCCTTAGACATTCTGTGGTAGAGTGTTCTGCACAGAAGGACCTTGCTCTATCCTGCCTACATATACTTAACCAACCATGATATAGAGACACCAAAAGTTATCCATTCTCTATTGGTGAACACTTGGGTTGTTTCCAATGTTTTCTGGCTTACAAGACAGTGCATTACATTGTGGGTTAGTAATTCTGTTCTCAGTGATTTTTTCCTCTGCTTTGTTTGCGGAGAGGTGTGTGTGCTGTGTGCCTGTGTGTGTGTGTGTGTGTGTGTGTGTGAGAGAGAGAGAGAGAGAGAGAGAGAGAGAGAGAGAGAGAGAGAGAGAGATCTGATATAGTTGTATAACCCAGGATGGCCAAGAACTTGCTATTTAGCACAAGCTGTCTTTGAACACAAGATTCTCCCACCTCAGCCTCATGTTGCTAGAATTACAAGTTTTATGGCACTACACTGCCTCTTCCTGATTAACTCAATAGATACCTACAAGGAGAGTTGCTGATTCAAAACACAAATGCATGTATTCATAGTTTGACGGGATGAACCCTGACAAGCAACTGTTGGCCTGAAAGATGCCTTTTCCTCATTTCTGTCTGTAAGGTTGATCAGAAATCATTCACTGCTCACTAATAAGGCTAACTTGTCTTAATTCTGTAGCTCTAGGTCACAGGACTCTTTACCACTATGATGGTTAATTCTGTCATCTTTATGAGATTTGGAATAGATCTAGGAGACAAACCTACAACTACATCTAGAGATGATTCTCAGAAAAAAATTAACTGGGATAGAAAGACTCACTCTAAATTTCGACAGTATCATCAATGGGCTGAGCACTTAGATTGAATATAAATTGGAAAGCAGGTGGATCCCTGCATTTGTCTCTCTCTGCTTCTGCACAGCAGACACGATGCTACCACTCTCCTGCTGCTGTGTATTCTGTACCCTCAAACCTTTCTCTCCTTAGTTTCTTTTGTCACAGTGATAACTCCTTTTCCCTTCCAAAGAGTAACACACTAGTTCACTGACAGTCCTACACTGATCAAACCGAACAAGCTCCACCTGTGTGGATAAGGTGTTTGGGGGTCTATTTCAGAGTGGTAAATAATTTTGTTTAAGCCTTTCTATCCAGGCATGTTGATGTGTGCCTACAATCCCAGCACTCAGCTCTAAGCACTTGGAAGGCTGAGATAGGAAGAGTTTGAGTTTAAGACCTGCCTGGTTGCATAGCAAATTTGATGTATGTCTGAATTATCTCACAAGTTCGAAGCCAGCTTAGGCTATAGATAGAGTCTCAAAGAAAACCAGTTAAATTCCTAAGAGTCCAATATGTGGGACATGTCAAGTTGTCCTTCCAAGGTTAAAGATGCACGGCTGCGTTTGACCTTCTAAACATCAAAAGGGAAGCCAAGGAATAATGGGCCCAACGTATTCTGCAGGAGGCAATGTGTGTCTGTTTACCACATGAATGCACTGCCCATGGAGACCAAAGAGGGCGACAGATACTATGGAATGGCAGATACGGGCTGTTGTGAGTCCCCATATGGGTGTTTATAACTGAACTTGGGTCCTCCTTGAGAGCAAGGAGTACTCAACAACTGAGCCATCATCCCTCTAGCCCGTTCTCTCTTTTTTAAAGCTCCTGTACATTCTGTAATTACTCCCTTTCATACAATAGATATTTATTAAATTCTTCCCAGTGAGATGGGGAAGGGAGCAGAAGAATAAAATTATTTTTATTCCCACACCCCTAATAACTACTTCATATAAATGTCATTGAGCTACCAATAGATATGTTACTGAAATTAAGTTGTAAACATCGAGGCCAAAAAAAACACAGATCTTCCAGCATTCATGGCTCTGTGTGATATGGTCCCCTTTCTACTCCTTCCAGTTTCTGTTTGGGCTTTCATTTTAGTCTGCTGTTCATCTTTACCATCAGGGCTTGGGGTCAAATTCAGGATTGCTGCTGTACAATGGAGCTTTATGTCCTCACTTGTCTCCTAGGGAAGATAGTTCCTCTTTCATTGAGACAAATAGTACATTCTGCCTAGACATTGGTCTCTGAAGGTTTGGGCTCCGGAAAGTGGAAGGGCCACATTTGTCTTCTCTGAAAAGGTTAAACAGCATGCTATGGTGGAGTGATTTATTGGAGACTTTAACTCTGAATGAAACAAAGTCAGGAAGTCAAGCCTGGGGATCCTGGGGAGAGGGCAGGATAGGGCAGAATCTGCAAGAAGGCTCATTCTGATTCTTAAAAGAGATGTCAAATGAAGGGAACAGAAGAAACACCAGATGAGTGCACTGTACCCAGGCACCAGATGTGAGCACTGTACCCAGGCACCAGATGTGAGCACTGTACCCAGGCACCAGATGTGTGCACTGTGCCCAAACACCAGATGCATGTGCTATGCCCAGGCACCAGATGTGTGCACTGTGTCCAGGCACCAGATGTGTGCACTGTGTTCAGGCACCAGATGTGTACACTGTGTCCAGGCACCAGATGTGTGCACAGTGCTCAAGCAACATTACATCACATCACCTCCAGGTCACAAAGACACTCTGGCACATTCTCCAAATATAGCAGCAGAGAGGCAAATTAAAGTCAATAGTGAAGAATAGGGAAAGTTACACAGAAGGATCTTTGATTTATCTGTGAATGGATAAAATCGCAACTTCAGCAGTGAGGGGTGTTTATGAAATTTGTTTCTAATAAGAACAAACCTTTTTTTCACAATGATTGTCATTAAAATTAGAAAAAAGTTTAAAGACACCCGTAGGATATTTGGCATAATCCTAACACCTCTCTGGGTATGTTAACTTTGCACAGTGAGATTATGAGTTTAAAGAATGCTGCTCTGTTGAGCTTTGATGCTGCAGATAATGCAGATAAAATTATCCATTGCCTAAGGTCAGTATTTCCATTTTGGTCAAACCTCAGGAATGGCATATATAGCTTGATCATACTAGCCTTCTTTGTCCTGGGAATACTTTTATTCCTGCCATCATGTTAAAGCTTGTCTCTAACTACATCAACAGTCTGGCAGCCAAAGTACATGACTTGAAACTGATAATGGACCCCCAGACAGAATTATTAATTTAACAGGCTGGCAAGACAAGGACAGGTAAGCCTCTGCACAAAACCTTACCAACCTAAGACAGAAGTGCATTGCTTTTGATAATGTATATTCCATGATGGGTAAGGAAGGCATTCTTGTCAGAGTGACCTAAGATAGGCTCAGTCTTGTTAATGAAATTAAAAAGGGAGAGGTGGAGAGCCTTTGGGGCTGCTTGGCAAGAAGCTGACATGGGTCAAGGACAAGGAAATGGGCTACTTGGCAGGCATATGACATTTGCTAAGGACAAGGAAGTAAGCTTCAGGCAGGAATCTGACATTAGGCTAGAACAAAGAAATAATTTCCGGTAGGAATCTAAATCTTAGGCTACAACAAAGAAGTAATCTCAGGCAAGAATCTAAATATTAGACTAGAACAAAGAAGTACTTTCAGACAGGAATCTAAATTTTAGGCTAGAACAAGGAAGTAGGCTTCAGACATGAAAATGACCTTGGGCTAGGACAGGGAAGTAGGCTCAGATACTTTGGTCATCCTGATGAGCCATTAGAAACAGTGATCATGGAAGTGTTCACGTAATTGGGTTTAATGCCTTGCTTTATTCTTTGACTATTTGTGTTTATTGTCTTGCTTGTTCCTTGACTATTTGCATCTATTGTATTGCTAGACCCTCAACCTAGAACTGACCTTAATACATGCATGTAGTCAAAATGGTATAAAAGCATAAAGGAAGAGGGGGTATAGGATAGGGAGTTTTAGGGAGGAGAATGGAAAAGGGGATGACATCTGTATTGTAAATAAATAAGATATCCAATAAAATGAAATTAAAAAACAAAAAAAAAGAGAACAAACCTTTTATTCTTCTACCAAAACAAAATAAAACAAAACCACTTAAAAGTAAATATGACCCAGCCATGGTTAGGCAGGCCTTTAATACTGGCACTTCAGAGTCCAAAGCAGGTGGTTCTCTCTATGAATTGGAGTCTAACCAGGAGTAAGAGCCTGAATCAAAAAATGCCAATATTCAAAGAGAAATAAGTCCATGTATTATGAATAGCTATTGATGATATTCTTTCCTAATGGCAAGGATATTTTTTTCGTTTATGCGTTTCCCTTTGATTTGTTGTTTGTTGGTTTCATTTGGCTTGAGTGTAGTGGGGGGGCTTTTTGTTTGTTGTTTTGTTTTGTTTGTTTGTTTGTTTTTGTTTTTTCTGTCTAATGTTGCCCAAATTGGTCTTAGACTCCTTAGCTTAAGTGATCCTCATGCCTCAGCTCCCCATGCAGCTGGAACTATAGGTGTATTCCACATCACCTGCCTCAGAGCAAGCCTGAATTAGGGGTCTCAGAAGGCATGGGTTATTAATGAAAATCTAAGGACCAGGCACAGGTTCTCTCCTTATGAATCATTGCTCAGGGAAGCCCAGAGGCTCTTAGAACACTACAGGCTACCACCATAGCTCTTGGTCTCCCATATTAACTAAGTGGTAAGACACCACACATTTTGGGTATAAGATACGGGGAAACAAATCTTGAACTGACCCCACTGGGTATCCCAGTGCAGGAAGATGCTACCATGCAGGTTATTTGAAGACAAAAGACATCAATAGCTTTATCCAGCACTAGACCCTGCATGCTTTAATACCAACCAACAAGGCAAGAGGTGCCCACTGGTATGATAGTTACATAACTATGTAACCATCTGTTTTCTTGATTAGATTTGAGTCATGCTCTTAGGACAAGAGTTAATGCATAGTACTATCAGCAAAGTCAAAACTCATGGCTAGGCCCTAGGGAAGAACCTATTGATGTTCTTTTCTAAGTCACCATGTTATCAAAATGCCTTCTAAATGCTTATGTGCATGGATGTGTGCCTCTCCCAATCCTGGCTTGAGAAGCTTTCTATTGAAGTGACTAACGCAGAGAGTCTTACTGTCGAAAGTCCTGAGAACACGTGACAGAGTGAATGTTCAGCCTGTAACACGCTGTCCCCTGTAACGTGCTGTCCCCATGACAAAACAATGGACACATGAACTCATAACACTATGATTATCTACACAAGATAAAGCCAGTTAGACATTCCAGCACAGAATGGAGGGGAGGAAGTTCTTAAGACACAACTCCTAGTTGAGAATCTATTTGCAGTTGATGGTTGCTGGGGACAGGAGAGTCATTTTTCTTTGAGGGTGTGTCCCCCATCTCCCCATGGAGAACTTCTCACCCATAAGCATGCAGACATCACTAATTAGACTCAATAGACTAATTAATTCATTAAATGTTTGAAGGGTTTTTTTTCCTTTTATTGATATGATTGTTTTTGCCTGCATGTATGTAAGTGTACTACATGAAACCAGAAGAGGATCCCTGGATCCCTGGAACTGGAGTTCCAAATAGGGTTCCAGGTCTACCCCTAGTTAATTACTGTCAAGAGGATATGAAGTTTGGACGGAGATGAGATAGCTGGAGAGGGAATTCCTAGAAGGATTTAAAAGCAGTGAATATGATCAAGATGCATTATATACTTGTATGACATTTTCAAGGAATGTGTCCTGTCCTAGGTATAAGCGTTATTAAAAATCATCACAAAAAAAAAAAATGGAAGGAACAAGAAAGAAACTGATAGACTTTGAAAGCATTCCCAAAAGATGAACACCGCTTGGTAAAGAGACCTGCATATATAGATTCAACAATATATAACTTTGTTAAATTCAGGGAACACTTAAAATGGAGTTGCCTGTCATCTGACAGGCTCAGCTTATATACCCTGTATGATGCTGTTTAGTTTTCTCTATTTTGCCAACAACGTTATAAATAACATTAAAATCTGAAACATAGACAGATTTAAAAAAAAAAAAAAACACAACAGATAAGTTTGAACATAGACACATAGAGGAAAATAACCGATATGAGAGCACAAGGAGAGAGCCGTGTGATAACAGGAACAGACAGGGTGACACAGCCAACATCCCAAGAAGCTGCAGACACAGCTACCCACCAACAGCTAAAAAGTCATGCAGTGAGTACTCGGAGGGCTATCCAGAGTCTCAGGGAACTATGACCCTATGACATGTTTATCTTGAACTTCTAGCCCACAAGCAGTGAAATAGTATATTTGTAGTTTTCGGAGCTGATGGCAAAGCACCACCTTAGTGCTTCTTTACATCAATGAATCCCTTGGTTCCGTCTTGCACCACAAAATAAGTAAATAATGTGTATCTATTTCAATTATGTTGTCCAAGGTGATACAAACTCATGTAGGGTTTGGCTAAGACAGACTCACGTGGTGTTTCGCTGAGGCAAGACCTGTGGGAGGACGCGTGATGTTTGAAGGGAGTATTAATAGGACTCAACAGACAATGACAGCAGGCTCGCATAGCTTGCTGGGCAACACTTGGTTGGTCTCGAGTCTTCATCTTCACTGATCTTCACTTCATTAAGAGAGGCATGGCAGAGAACTGGCGTTTTGGCTGGTCCTGGTTGCTCCCGCTGACTTGTACCGATTTGGCAGAGGCCTAGTGGTTTTGCTAAATCGTGCCACTGATTCATGTTTGCTATCCTGACACTACTGAACTGGACTGCTGGTGTCCTGACAGAGATTGGAATTGCCCCAAGGAACTACTTCTAAACAGGTCCATCTCCCCTTGTCCTATTTACCATCTTTTCTCCCCTACCTTTGGATGGTACACTAGAAGCAGGGTCAAAGCATTTGAGAACCCTTATTAACAGTAGATTTTAAAAATTCTAAGTCTATAGAGCAGTCTTAGTTGTTTGAGTTCAAATGTTTGGTCACTTCCTTTCTCCCATTTTTTTCTCTTAGTATTCACATGGCACATATGTTACACATCTTGTAATTGCCTGTATTTTGTTATGTTCTGGGATTTTTATTTATGTTTGCTTGCTTTTCTTCATGTATATGCAATGTGGTGTGTATGTATATATACAGGTATGTGTGTATGCATATATACAGATATGGTATGTATATGTGTGTGTGTATGTGTGTGTGTGTGTGTATGTGTGTATGCAGGCTCGTGTGTGTGTGTGTGTGCACGCTTGTGTGTGTGTGTATGTGTGTGTGCACACTCGTGTGTGTGTGTGTGTGGTGTGTGGTGTGTGTGTGTGTGTGTTGTGCAGGCTTGTGTGTGTGTGTGTGTGAATGCCAGAGATTGATGTTGAATGCCTTCCTTGATTGATCAGCTACTTAATAAAGCTGAAGCTCAACAGTCTGGTTAGTCTAGCTAGCCAGCTTTCCCCAAGGATCCAAAATCACCAACTCCTGGTACTTGAGTTACAGGTGAGACAAGATACCCACCTGACTTTTGTGTGGGTGCTGGTGACCTGAAGTCCAGTCTTCACGCTTGCATAGCAAGCGCTTCATCCATGACACCATCTATTTGTCTGTCTTTAACCCTACCTAGTCTCTCTATTTGGTTTCTTCATTTGTTTGAAGGGACATCTTACTATTAAGGGGACCATATTTCCTTTTCTAAAACTTCCTATTTATTATTCATTTATCATCTGGGCACATGTTGCACAACTTGTATGTGGAGGTCAAGGAACAGTTTTCTGGAGCTGTTTCTCTCCTTCCATCATGTGGATCCCAGGGAAACAACTCGAACCATCAGGCTCAGCAGCAAGTCCCTTTATCCACTGGGCCGTTTTGTCGATCCCAGAATGTTTACTTTTGAGAGAGGAAGATAATATCAGTTCTCGGAGGAGATGGTATATATGTGTGGTGCACATGAGCATACAAGTGTGCACATCTATGTACACACATGTGAAGGCTGGAGCAGGATGTCAGGTGTCTTCCTCCACAGTCCTCTGCCTTCTTCCCCAAGACAGTCTCTCTCTGAACAGCTCTCTAGTTCTGCTAGACTGGCTGGCTGGCAAGCTCTTCCCAAACACTTGTCTTTATCCCCTAACTGTCAGTGCTGGGGTTGCAAGCATGCGTGTTCAGGCCGAGTTTTTATTTGGTTGCCAGAGGCTCAAGCTCAGGTCCCAGTGCCTGAAGAGCAGTGTTTGTATTCCCAGATTCATCTCCCCAGCTGATGCTTTCTTTTCCAATCTGGGAAGATTCTATTAATATCAAGCTCACTAAGTCTTTCCTCGGCCATGTCCAGTCTCCTGATGTGCATTTGTTGTGTTAAAGGAAGTGACTGTTCTCAGAATGTCCATATTTCTCGTCACATCATATACACATTAGAGTATCTGCTTTTTCTTTAGACCTCCTAGCTTACTAATCAAGGTATCTTTTATTTATTTTTTTTTTTGAGAAGAGATCTCATTATGGTTATGCTGGATAGTTTTATGTCAACTTGACACAAACTGAAGTCTTCTGAGGGGAGGGAGACTCCACTGAGAAAATGACTCCATAAGATCAGACTATGGGCAAACCTGTAGAGCATTTTCTTAATTGGTGATTGACGTGGGAGGGCCCAGCCCATTGTAGGTGGTGACATCCCCAGGCTGGTAGTCCTGGGATCTATAAGAAAGTAGGCTAAGCACGCCATGATGAGCAAGCCAGTAAGCAGCATCTTGACTCTCAGCTCCTACCTCCAGATTTCAGCCGTGCTTGAATTCCTGTCCTGACTTCCTTTGATGAAATGAACAGTGATGCGGAAGTGCAAGCCAAATTAACCCTTTCTCCCCATCTTGCTTTTTGGTCATGGTGTTTCATCACACCAAGAAACCCTGACTCAGTCACGGATCTTAACACCGCGGGATTCAGTATGTTCCCACCTCGGCCTCTCAAGGAGATGGGACTACAGGTATGTAACACTGTGTCTGACACTCCTTGTTGTTTAAAATTCCCGTTCTGATCATTCCAAAATCTCTTCATTTTCTAAATGTGGTTCTGATATTTGCTTTTTTCTCTTCAGACAAACGGTGTAATTAATAATAAAATTTAGATGAAAAGGCAATACATCCAGAATAGCCAATATAATGTGGAAGAAAAATATGTTGGTGGGCCAGTACCATCTGGTATTAATACGTGAATAAGCTGGGCATGATGTCACATACCTACAGTCCCAGCCCTAACAGGCTGAAGTAGGAGGATTATGATTTCACAATCAGCTGGACCACATGATAAGTTCACAGCCTCACTGGGCTGCACAGAAAGACCTGCCTCAAAAGACCCAGATACAAACTAAAGAGATGACTGAATAAATAAAGTGCTTGAAGCAAAAACACCAGGACTTGGCTTTGGATCCCCAGAACCTACATAGAGCTGGACTTGCATTTGGGTCACCAGAATCCACATAAGCTGGACATGGGTTTGAGTCTCCAGAATCCACATAAGCTGGACATGGGTTTGGGTCTCCAGAATCCACATAAGCTGGACATGGGTTTGGGTCTCCAGAATCCACATAAGCTGGACTCAGAAGTACACCTATATAATCTCAATGCTCCTGCAACTAGATGAGAGAATATACAGAAGCTCCTGGGCTAGCAAGAGCAAACGGCAAAGAGGAAACTGTTGCAAATAGGTTGGAAGGCAAAGACTAACTCCAGAGGCTGTCCTCTGGCTTCCACATCATGGAGAAAAGAGGGGGGAAAAGAAAGGCAGAGAAACAGAGATAGAGAATAATGACATGATGCTTAAGACAGTACTGATTTTTTTGCTGCAAATAAAAACAAGCTAGATGTGGTAGTGCATACCAGCTATCCCAGTATTCAAGAGGTAGAGGTGAGATGATCAAGAGTTCAAGGCCAGCCTTGGCCATGCAGCAAATTTGAAGCTAGTTTGGGATCCATGGAACCCTGTTTAAGATAGATAGATAGATAGATAGATAGATAGATAGATAGATAGATAGATAGATAGATGGGTGGTAGATGGATGGATGAATGGATGGATGGATAGATAGATAGATAGATAGATAGATAGAGCGAGCAGGATAGTAAGCCTATGCATAAACCTACACAAATAAAATCAACTAACATTTTTATTTGTTGACTATTTTGAAAACACGTGTATACAATGTATCTTGATCATATCTACCCCAGTTCTCCTCCCCTACTCCAACTCAGCTGCCCTATCATAACTCCCTCCTAACTTTAGATCCTTTTCTTTTAGTTCAATAATTCGCTGAGTCCAATTGGTGCTACCCATAGGCACACACACGTGTGGAGTCATTCACCAGAGCACAGGCAGTCTGTCAGTGGCCACACCCCTGAAGAAAAATTACCCCACCTCCCCAGCAGCCAATTATCTTCCACTACTAGCTCCTCGGCTAGAAAAGGGGTTCCATTAAGCCCTCTCCAATACATTAATGCCAAAAGAGCCAACTAACTTTTGACAAGAGCAAAGTTAATTCATTCAAGACAATAGTGGTTTTCAACCAATAGTTCTAGAACAATTGGACATTCACATGAAAGAAAAAATCTACACACAGACTTTAAGCTAAACAAAATTAACTCAAACCCTTCATACACTGAAGTCAGCCTGAACTACTTAATGAGTACTGGACCACCCTAAACTGCACAGCAAAACTCTGTGTTTTATTTTAATTATACCTTTTGTGACTTCTAGAACAAAGTATAAGAGAAAAACAGGGCAAGCTGAAGCTTATCAATGAAAATTTTTGTTGTTGTTGGATATTTAATAACTCTATTAGTTCTTATTATGACCTGGCCAGCCCTTCAATAATTGAGACAGAGGCCTATCTGTTTCTTTAATCAGCTTTAGCACAATTACTGGACAATTGCCCCTGAACTATGCTAGACTGGCTATTTCCAAGCTGTGTTTGCCTGGTTTCTTGCCAATAGCCACCCTATTTGTGCTAGACTCACTCCAGCAGGCCATTTCCTGGTTCTCCATTCTCTCTTTCTCTCTCTCCCGCTCCCCAGCCCCACGGTCCCTCCCTGTGTCTCACAGCTCAGTAACTGAAGGGCTGTCTATATATATTTGCCCTAGTAATTGGCTGTCAGCCACTTTTATTTAACTAGTCATAGAAATTGGCAAAAGTTTACACAGTATCATTTGGTGTATATGAGAATGTGCTTATTGGACTGTACCAGATCTTAGGGGCCAGTATGCAGCATTTGAATATACAGCTGCACCAGACCAACCCCACAAGATTTTTAGTACAACAAAAGTACAATGAAAAAAAAAAATCAAATGGACTTTGTTGAAATTACAAACTTCTCCATAAATCTACTGTTTAGGGAGTTCTTTCTGTTGTTATGACAAAACACATGAGAAAGTTTCAAACTGAGAAAGAAATACTTTTTTCGTTTGTTTTTTTTTTTTTTTTTTTTGTTTTTTTTTTTTTTTTGTCTTATGGTTTCAAAGGTCTCAGCCGGCAGTTGATTGGTTGCCATTAAGGAGCCAATGTGAGACAACACAGTAGGAAATGTGTAGTAGATCAGAACTGCTCACCTCATAACAGCTAGGAAGCAGAAAGGGCCAAAGGGCTGAAGCCCCAAGACCCTTTTCAAAAGCTAACACCCTTCTGATAGGCCATACCATGGGAAGTCTCCACTTCACCCCAGCAGCATGACCACACATGGACTCTGGGGACATTTAAAATCCAAGAAGAATACCACACACAGGGAGAAAGTCTTGTGAAATGCATAATTGATAAAAAGCCTTGTGTCTGAAACACATTGGGAATTCCTAAAATACAGCATAAATAATACAATGTTGCATGTGTTTTCCACCGGCAAAAAAGCTGAACACCTGTAAACACATGGAAAACTGCCCTGCATTGAAATAAAATGTTGCAAGTATTTCAAACTGGCAAGAGAACTGAACAGGTGTAAAACCCATGAAAAACTGCCCCACATTGAACGTCATTAAGAAAACTCAAATTAAAGCAATCTTAAGGTGTCACAACATGTCTCTAAGAGATGACAAAATTCCAAATACTGAGACCACCAAGTGCTACACTTGACATGAAGCAACTGTTCTCCTTACTGCTGGAAACGAAAAATTGGACTTTAGTCAGCAGTAAGAAGAAACAGTATATCAAGCCCTTCGAAGTGGAAGAAGATCCTTCAACCCACTAAGTGAAAGAAGCCAAGCTGAATAGGACTCACAGTGTAGGATTGCAATCATACTCCTGAATGGAATTCTGGGAAGGCAAAACTAAGTAGGGAAAGAGCAAAAAGATCCTTGGCTGTCTGTCACAGGCTGAGATGAAAAGAGGTATAAATACACAAACAGTGAGGTGTTATAGAACAGTGGAAGCATTCTGTGGAACTGTAACAGAAGGCATGTGTCATGAATTTGCCCAAATTCATAAAACACAGTGAAAGGCTAAACCATAGGGGCTTAATTAATAATACTACATCAATATTGGGCAGCAAGATGGCTTAGCAGGTAAAGGTGCTTGCTACACAAGACTGATGGCCTGAATTAGGTCCCAAGAAGAAGGGAGAGAACCAAACAAAGACTGACTCTCAAAAGATGACTCTATTCTCCTCATCAGTGCTAAGGCACACCCACACACATGCAGGATTACAATAAATACCTTTAAAAGAAGGGTACTGCATCAGTACTTGTGGAGAATTTTAATCCAGCAACATGGCTGCTCTGATCACATCCAAAGACCTTCTAGATTTGGATTGAATGCAGACATTCCCGTAGTATACACCTTCAACCCCAAACAACGAAGGTAAATTTAGTTTGTAGAAGGAAGCACCCTTATTTGAAAGTGATGTTTAATTGAGAGGTAGACAAAGTGACAAATCAGAGAATGATTTGACAGAATAGGATATGCTCAACTCTCAGGAGATCAGAGAGGAAAGAAAGGCAACCTAAGGGAGCTGCACAGATGGGAGAGAAGGAGGCAGTTTTACTGGGACAGTTACTCAGAGACAGGTTTCAGAGAGAGAACAAGCTAGACACAGGTGAAGACAGAACAAGCCAGAAATGAGAAGGAGCCAGATTAGAAAATATTGCCAAAGTTAGTATGAGGCCAAGCAGAGCAATTCAGTCAAAGCTGAAAGAAGCCAGTTTGAATCAGTCAGCTTGGAGAAGAGTTTGAGCTAGAACTGCTGAGTTGACCAGCCAACAGGATTTCAGAAAGAACAAGAAAGATTACCATATTCAGCGGTAAGTCTTAGAGGTTGAAAACATGCTAGGCCTAGAATGATTGTAGGAAGGCTAGAAGCTTCCAGGACTAGTCCTAGGTGAGCAGAAGCTTAAGGAGCAGTAAGTCTGGAGATGACAATTAATCAGGCAAATGAAAGTTACTTTAACAATTACTGCCTCACAGGTTGTAACAATGTACCACAATAATGCAACATGCTATGGAGGGAGAAGACCAGGCAAGGAGGAAACCTATGGCAACTACATAGTTTCTGTGAAATTTTTCTAGAAAACAAATGACTCTAAAAAATAATAATCAATTAATTTTTAAAACCTCTGATAAAGGCAGTGCTCTAATGTTGAGTCTCAGAGCAAAACCATTTATCAAGCTGAATAGTGTCTATGTGTAATTTCCCAGCAGTGGACTTCACTAAATAGCCATAAGCTGTTTTCTCAGACTTGAGTAAATAAATAAGTCAACTTTGGGCTGTGGCCTGTGATTCATCCTGGCCTATTTTCCTCAGAAGAAAAATCTCCCTGCCAGTTCCTTCTCTGTGTGGTTTCTTATGTCTCCACATCCCCAGAGTCCTCTGAACCAAGAGTTTTCAAGCTTTTTCTAGTTGGCATTCATTCCTCACTACCCTTGTTTTGTTAGCTCAACGAAATGCTTTCCTCCTGAAAAACCAGCTCCCACTCTCTTGGGCCCTGGATGTCCATGTGTGTTCCTAGGATATCCCTAAATTTCATGTTCCGTGTCTTCCTTGCTGTCTTGCTACTCTAGCTTCCAGAAATTATTTCTCCTTTCAAATCCTCTCCTAAATCCTTCCTTTGTTTATGGACTGTCAAATGAGTCAGCTCACTGAGCAAAGATCTGACATCCAATCTGAGATATTACTAACAAACAAAGAATATAGGCCCAAAAATTACTGCAAGGGTAAGTAATTCTTGTTTTAATAGTATTTAGTTGTTTATTATATCTCTCTCTCTCTCTCTTTCTCTCTCTCTCTCTCTCTCTCTCTCTCTCTCTCTGTGTGGTGTGTGTGTGTGTGTGTGTGTGTGTGTGTGTGTGTGGTGCACATACACACGTGTGTCTGGAGGGTCTCTAAGAACTTCCCCAGGAAAGGATGACTATTTCTAAATACATAAAAATTTCACAGTTTCTGTACCATTTTTTTTTTTTAAAAATAAAATCTCCGTGTAGTGGTGGTACACACCTTTAATCCCAGCACTCTAGAGGAAGAAGCAGGCAGATCTCTGTGAGTTTGTGGACATTTTAAAGGCTCTTAATCTAAATGATTAATTTGATTTTAAAACTTTTTGTCCAAACTTAAACCCATAGTAAAAATGCAGGAGCTTCCTCCTGTCTGGTCTCTGCCACAATGGATACAATGTAGCCATCCATGACTGTGCGAGCCTTGCATGAACATTTGTGACTTTGAATTGATTTCATTTCATTGGCATTGAGTAAAAGTAAGTAGTGCTCATTCGTGTTAGCATTTGTACTTCCTGCTCTGAGGAGCCCCTCTCATTCCTTCAGCCTCACTTTGACTGGCTCCTGAACATTTTCTATAGTTCTATAAGTGCTTAATAGTTCAGGGTGTTAACCATCATGATATCTTAACATGCATGTTTCTCAATATAGCATTTATCTTCCCATTGGGGTTACAATATCGGGACACAAATGAGGAAAGAGCCATATTGATCATTTATTGGGGTGAAGTCAGAGATTCATTGATGACTCTCTTTATACATGAAGTCAGGTGTAGTGGCACACACCTGTGATCCCAGGAAGAAAAGGAAGGAAAGGGACATTGTGGAAGGGAACAAAAAGCAAAATTTATGTGCATGAAAACACATTTGCAAAATTTTTTAAAGGGCTCATGGGTCATTTAAATTCCATCTCTGACTCTTACCAATTATATCATGTGTTAATTGCTATTTCTTCTGGGCTCTAGCCCAGAGTGATTATACATTCACTCCAACTACTTACCAACTTTCTTCTTTTGAGACAATGTCACAGTTGCATAGCCTTGGCTGTCCTGGAACTCTCTATATAGATGAAGTTGATATCAAACTCACAGGGATCTGCCTGCCTCTGCCTCCCAAGCACTGGGACTAAAGGTTTGTCCTACCGTGGATACTTACCAATGTTGATGCATGAAAGACACACACAATGTGTGCTGTGTCATACTATATTTAGGACAGGCAGCATTCAATGGTAGAAAAAAAATGGTTTGGGGTCAGGATCCCCAAGAGCTTGTCCTAACTCTCTCAGTAGCTAAATGAGGAGATAAAAATAAAACTACTTAGTTTGCCTCTAGCAGTTCATCTACAAGTTATACCCATGTGTATGTCTACATACATGTGTATGTGCATGTGTGTATTGAAATGGGAAGAATTAGAATTCTCTAAAGCCCTGTCTATATCTAAAATATACACAGATTATATAGCAAAACAGTGTTTCTCTATCCAACACTTTTATTTTGGAGTCATTAAAAAACCATCCTGCGGAAAAGACAGGCCAAGGCCAAACAGCACAGCTGTTCTACACAGCTCCCTTAGTTACAAGAAGCTATACCACCATTTAATGATGTCATTAAAAATACATTGTTACTATAGTAACCACAACACTATAGATACCAAATCTCTCCCTGTGACACACACACTGTGCGGCTTACCTTTGCACATTTCCTTTCTTTTTCAGCATGCACACTGCTTTCTTTTTGCCCCAACTTTTCTGTAATCAAAAAAAAATCATCAAGAATCTGCTTTTTTAAAGTAAAGAAACTGTCTGACACCTGGAAATGTTCATCCTTGGTGCTCAACAATGCTGCTCTTTATGGACCAAGAAGCAGAAATGATCCCACTGAAAACACTGCTGTCACTCTGCCATGACCTTTTCGGACCTTTCTCCCTTCCTGGTATTCTCTCTCCCGGGCCCTCCTCGGCTCATTCCAGAGAAACTTTCCCCAACACAATCTGCTTTGGAGGTCTCTCTGTTCTCCATTATGCAGGGTTGGCTAGGTGTGTACTAAATTTTGTCTTAGGCACAGAAGATATACCAGCCAATGATTTAAAAAAAAAAAAAAAAAAACAACAACAACAACAAAAAAACAACTAAGCACACATCCCCTTGTTGGACATCAATGGGAGGAAAGGCCCTTGGTCCTGTGAAGGCTCGATGTGCCAGTGTAGGGGAATGCCAGGGCAGGGAGGCAGGAGTGGGTGGGTGAGTGGTTGAGCACTCCCATAGAAGCAGGGGGAGAGAGGATGGGATAGGGGGTTTACAGAGGGGAAACCAGGACAGGAAATAACATTTAAAATGTAAATACATAAAATATCCAATAAAAGAAAAAAAGTAAGTTTTTATCACCACAAAAGGATATTTTTAGAGATAGAAGTTAACTTACATCTACTTAGAATAAAAGTCTCTAAATTCTCAAAAAAAAAAAAAAAAAGAAAGAAAGAAAAAGAAAACCAATATCTCTGGTAGACAATGCCTGAAGTAGAAAAGTCTTCAGAACAAGATCAGAGAAGGAAGTACGCATGGGCCAGTTCAAGTAAGATCTTGAAGAGAAAAATGGGGGATTTGGATTTCATTCTCGATGTAGTAAGAGAGCCACAAGCCAAAGTATAAAGTGTACTCCTTAAGCTGCATTCTTTACAGAGCTGCCTTGGCTGCTACATGGTGAATGACTATAGACCAGAGAAGGAAGGAGACAGTGGAGTCGGCTACAGTGATGGTTGAGTTGCATCACAAGAGTGTCACTCGGGCGCTGGAAATGTCTTTGCTACTCCAAAGAGCCTTTTGCAGGAGCATTTAAAAGTTTTATTTGCTTTTATAGCTCTCCAAAACACCATCGTGGCTGCTGTTATTATACTCAGTTCTGACAACGGATGAAAGGAATCCAGTCCTTCCTCTTCTACTGCAGGGCTTCTGGGTCCACCTCTGCTTCAAGTGAAGTGCAAATTGTGAAGTATCTCAGAACTTTTAATAAGCCACAGGGAAAGCAATAAATACGATATTACACAACAGGGTTAGGGCAGGAGCAGACCCAGCATTCTCTCCTCCCACTTATGGTTTCGCTGCCATCCCGTAGTTCCAGGTTTCCAGATTTGTTCCACTGTATCTCTCAACACTTCCTCCAAAAGTACTGATCTGTGTAGCAGTCATCCAGAAAGAATGCAACAAACAAGTAAGGGAAATAATTAGTGGCTAATTAACCTCAAGAGTTTGTGAGGAAACCTTAGCAGAAGTTTGCCTGAATATTTTGTGCTAATTGAACCTGTCCCTCATTAGTGTTTGCGTTGTGTGTTACTTCTGTGATGAATCATGGGTAAATAGACTATGGAATGTTAGGGTAAGACACCGGTAGAAACATTTGCTTTATTCTAATCTAACTCTCCTATTGTATAAGCTACATATTTAGGTAATTTTCCCCCACATAACTTACCAGTATCAGATACAAAGGAAGACACCTGGGCCACCTTTCCTCACAAGGCTAACTGGGGTGCACTTGTCTCACCACTGTCTCCAAATTCTTAGTCTCCTCATGTCAGCACTCCCCACACTTCGGGGGCTCTCATTGCCTGTGAGTATCTATTGTGACCACTCCCCTGCATGGGTGTTCAATTATCTTCATCTATTATACTCTACTTCTCTATAGTGAGTAAACCCAACTATCTCTCTCTGGCACGCCTCTAAGTCTAATTATGAATGACAGAAAGCACATGATTGACAGGCTCCATTAAGTATGAAAACACCGACTTCCAAGGCCTCTGGTTCTTTCCTGTGACCCTGCTAAATTACTTTCCCACTCTTGAGCCACCTTCACCTTTAACCTCTACCTCTGCAGGTCCATAACACCATAGTATCCTCATACTAAGGAAACAGAAGCCACCAGAAGAAAATTACAGAATTTCCCACCAAAGCCACCCCCACCTTCCTAAATATCTGTAGCAAACACGACAATGGCAAATTCTCTATTTAGACTTGTTGAAAGTGGACTCTGGAAGCAACAAGGCCCTCCTCAGCCTCAGCCTCCACTGTCCTGGGTCAGGCTGGTCCTCGCCTCTGTAACAGAGAGAAAAGAAGTTAGGTGTCCTTGAGAACAACTACAAGATGTGCCATCTTTAACAGACGTAAGGGTAGTTCATCGCATGGAATAAAAAGCCTGTATGGGAACAGGAAGCACAAAGCTCTCAACCAGAAAATCAAGCTGACCACCTCAATGCAGCTTCTCCAGTTAACTTCTGACGGATGTTATACATCTGGATGACGTCACCTTTGTTTGCTCTCTCAGTCAGGCGATCCATCCCTTGGTTCTGATTTGATGATGTTGGGATCCATTTGCTGCATTCTATCTACCTGCTATTTGCTAACTTGTTCTTTTACATTCGTTTGTCACAGCTTAACAAATTCATCGGAAACGGAACACGTATCTTAGACCATTCCCAAGCCACACAAAGCAATGCCGCATTACTTATACACTTCCCTGCTGTGAAAGAGTTCCCTCCTGTGTTCCTTTTGGGCCAATATTTCTCCAGCATTTCTTTCCTATTGTGGAGCATGGTTCTTACATAGGATCTCCACCCCCTAGTATCGATCTTCTCTTTCTACTCCAGGTAAGTAGCAGAGAAATTTTGTTCATGATTCTGGGATCTGGACTGATCTCAGTCGGCAGTTTTTCAAAATGCTCTCTCTCTCATGAAGTCACTCTTACAGGTACTGTCATCTGACAGTTCATTTGGCTTCACATGTGATAACCAAAGTTACTGGCTAGAGTTACTCTGTTCTCCTCTGCACAGGGTTTCTGAATGGAAAGTTCCAATGCTAAGCATAGTAGGAGACCATTCCAACTGGGGATGAGCAGAAACGATCTGTGGAAACATTGTGGAGAAACTCATCATTTCCAATGCAAGATACAAAGCCAGCTCACATTTAGGAGATGGAAAAGAGACATCAAATCCTCTTTGGAGAGGCTGCAAAGAGTTTGTAGTCATACTGTGCATGCTTAAAATCACAATATCATGCAATAAGTTTACATATTTAGTCAGATGCCTTGCGGAACAAGTGAGCATATCCATTATCTTACTTTGGTGCCTTGGCTGTCTTTCATATGACAACAATCAAGAGAAGTTGAGAAAAAGCAATGCCTCGTTTGCTCAGAGTCCAAAGAAGTCTGTTCAAACTCTACACCGATTTGTTTATGGTGATCATGTGTCCAAGTTGAATGTTCTGAGGAAGAGCTGGGCCTCTTGCTGTATTGTCTATACTAACCAACGCTCTTCAGAGTCCCCCCTCAAATAACACTGGAAATCATCTAAGAAAGTCTCTTCCTCCTCCCTAGCCTCCAACATCTCAGACACACTCAGTTTTGACAGCAAAGTCACTCCTGAGAATATCTGTGGAGGGTGAGGAAGGGGGAAGGCAGGGAGGAACAGCTGAGTGCGTGCTAGAAGGACATTTATTCTGAGCAAAATCACAAGCATTTTAAACACTCATTCAACTAAATAATAAAGTATGTGGAAGTGGCAGGTTTCGGAAATTCTTCAATGAATATAAAAGAGGATTTAGATTATATTAGTCAGCTTGGGAAGTAAGTGGGAGAATTTGACGGGAGGTGTGTCTAGGTTTGCCTAGGAAATTGGGTAGAAAAAGAAAGTAATAGATACAAATTAGCTATTTAGAAGAAAGGGTCTGAGATGGGGCCTTGAAAATGCCAGAAGGCAGCTTAGCTAATGAGGGGAAAGATCTAAAATACCATATGTATTCTAATGTGGAGAAAATTGTCTTCTCTTACCAGTCTGCTCAAAAATGTCTTTGTAGAGAGAGCATTGCCTTCAAGATTCCATTGCAAACTCATTAGCTGTAGGAACAGATTAACTGGCCTTAGGTTTGTTTGAGGAAGAGGGCAAGTCCTCAGCATTCAGCATATTTTTTAAAGAAGAAAAATGTTTTATATGAACAGAAGAAAACTCAGGTTGCCCAAACAGAGGAGACTTGTGTATCTGAAGGAAGACACTGGGCTCCTAAGGAGGGGAAACAGTGGTTTTTAAAAACTGCATATTGGGCTGGAGAGATGGCTCAGCGACTAAGAGCACTGACTGATCTTCCAGAGGTCCTACGTTCAATTCCCAGCAACTACATAGTGGCTCACAACCATCTGTAATTCATACAAGATTCCAAGGTGGCTAGCACCTTGATCTTAGACCTCTCTGCTTCCAAAAGCAATATATTTCTGTTGTTTCAGTAATTAACCCAAATTAAGGTATCTTATTTTAACAACAGGAAATAATACTAAGAGAATGTACACTACAGGTTGTATGAGGAAAATACTAAGGGGCCTAGCTCTCCAGGCCAATTAGTGACAGAATAAAATCAAGCCACCCAGCATTCCATGTTACATAGCCAAAAATACAGTTACAGTTTTTTTTCTGGTGCTACAAATCGAACTCAAGGCTTCACCTAGGCTAGGCAAGAGCTCTACCATGGAGCTACCATGCCTCCGTCTCAGTAACTTTTGAGAAACAATTTAACCACATAATCACTACTTTCTCCTTTGTCATTAAGTACATTATATCATTTGTTTCATTTTGTTTGTCTGGGTTTTTATTTTGAAACAGAGCTCATTATATTGCCTAGGATACCTTTAACGCTGAGAGCCTTCTTCTAAGTCCCTGAAGTACTAGAAGCACAGCACTTTAGAATCACAGATTAGGGTTCCATATGAGTAGATATTAACCAATAAATTGGAAACATTAATTCATATGTTAGCTTCCTTTTTATTTATATATTCACATTACATTCTGATGACAGCCCCACCTCCTTCCTCTCCTTTCAATCCCACCCTCACATGTCCCTCCATCCATTACCCCTTCCCTTCTCCTCAGAAGAGGGGAAGCCCCCCTCAATGGGAAATCAAGTCTCAACCAGACTAACCTCATCCTCTTCCACTGACGGACAGACAAGGCAGCCCAGCTAAGGGAAGAGGATCCACATGAAGAACAAGCTGCACATCTGCTACAAATATGTAGGGGCATAGGTTCTGCCAATGCATGTTCTTTGGTTGGTGGTTTAGCCTCTATGAACCCCCATGAGCCCAAGTTAGTTGATTCTGTAGGTGTCCTTGGTACCTCCGGGTCCCGTGGTCCTTCCCCACTCTTTGCCTCTACTCTTCTACAATACTCCCCAAGCTCTACCTAGTGTTTGGTTGTGGGTCTCTGCATCTGTTTCCATCAGCTGCTGGATAAAGTCTCTCAGAAGACAGGTTCCTGTGTGCAAGCATAACAGAGTATCATTTGTCGTGTCAGGGGTTGGCTCTCTCCGATTGGATGGGTCTCAAGTTGGGCCAGTCATTAGTTGTCCATTCCCTCAATCTCTGCTCCATCTTTATCCCTGCATTTCTTATAGGCAGGACAAATTTTGGGTAAAAGATGTTGTGGATGGGTTGTTATCTACCTCCCTCCACTGGAAGTCCTGCCTGGCTACAGGAGGTGGCTACTTAGTCTCCATATCTCCAGATGCTAGAATCACTCCTATAGAGTGACTCCCAGGAGCCTCCCTCATCCCAGGTCTCTGGCCCATCCCAGAGATACCCCCCCCCCTGATTTCTGTTCTCTGTCCAAGCCTTCTACCACCCTCCTCTTCCCAGATCTGATCCTTACCCAGTTCCCCTTCCCATCCTGTCTCCTATCCAGTACCTTCCTTCTGTCTACCTCTGGTGTCTAGCTTAAGTCCCCTTCTGAGTGAGATTCAAGGATCCTTCCTTGGGCCCACCCTTTTACTTAGCTCCTTTAGGTCTGTGGACTGTAGCATGATTATCCTGTACTTTGTGGATAATATTCACTTATAAGTAAATAAATACAATGTGTTTCTTTCTGGGTTTGAGTTGCCTCACTCGGATATTTCCTAGTTCCATCCGTGTGCCTACAAACTGCATGGTATCATTGTTTTTAATAGCTGAGTAGCATACCGCTACGTAAATGTACTACATTTTCTCTATCTATTCTTCAGTTGAGGGACATTTAGGTTGTTTCCAATTTATGACTATTAAAAATAAAGCTCATATGAACATACTTTAGCAAGTGTCCTTGTGGTACGTGGTCCCTGATTTTAAGTTGTACTACAGAGCAATAGTAATAAAAACCACTTGGTGCTGACATAAAAACAGACAGGTTGATCAATGGAGTAGAATCAAGACCCAAAAATAAACCCATATACCTATGGACACTTGATTTTTGGCAAAGAACCCAGAACCATACGATGGAAAGAAAGAAAGCATCTTCAACAAATGGTGCTGGTCTAATTAGATGTCTGCATGTAGAAGAATGCAAATATATCCATATCTATCACCCTGTACAAAACTCCAGTCCAAGTGGATCAAGTACCTCAACATTAAACTGGCCACACTAAATCTAATAGAACAGAAAGCACGGGAAGTGCCTTGAACACATTGGCACAGGAGACAAAAGAACACCAATAGCTCAGGAACTAAGATCAACAATTAATAAATGGGACTTTATGAAATTGAAAAGCTTCTGTAAGGCAAAGGATACCATCAATAGGACAAAACATCAAACCTACAAAAGAGGAAAAGTTTTTACTAACCCTATATCTGACAGAGGGCTAATATCCAAAGTATATAAAGAACTTAAGAAGTTAGACATCAACAACCCAAATAACCCAAGCTCATGAAGAATGATGACCAAGTAGGGGGGGCTTCAGTCCTTCTTAGAAGGAGTAACAAAATACTCAAGGGAGCAAATATGGAGACACAGTGCAGGACAGAAACTGAAGGAGGGACTGTCTACAGACCATTCCACCTGGATATCCATCCTATGTGCAGTCACCAAAGGTAGAGGTTGATGTGGATGTCAGGAAGTACATGATGGCAGGAGCCTGATATAGCTGTCTCCTTAGAAGTCTGCAAGAGTCTGACATACTCAGAGGCAGATGCTCACAGCTAACCATTAAATGATCATGGGGTTCCCAATGGAGAAGATAGAGTGAAGGCTGAAGGAGTTGAGAGGATTCGTGACACCATGAGGAAAGCAACAATCCCAACCAACCAGAGCCCCCAGGGTCTAAAGCACCAGCCTGGGAGTGCTTAGGGAGGGACCCATGGCTCCAGCTATATATGCAAGGGAGCTATATATAAGTGGGAGAAGAGGTCCTTGGTCCCATGAAGGCTGGATGTCGTGGGGGGGGATATTCGAGGGTGGGGAGGTGAGGTACGGGGGAGGGTAGGTGGGGGTACACCAACGTGGAGGCAGGAGGAGGGGGGAAGAGATAGTGAGTTCCTGGGAGGGGGGGAGGGGAATGGGGTAAGGAGAGAACATCTGAAATGTAAATAAAATTTCCAATAAAAAAAAAAAAAAAAGAAAGAAACTGAAAAGAAAATGGGATATAGAGATCAACAGAGAATTCTCAAGAGAAGAACCTCTAATGGCTGAGAAGCACTTAAAGAAATGTCCAATATCCTTAGTCATCAGAGAAATACAAATTGAAACAACTCTGAGATTCAATCCTACACCCTTCAAAATGGCTAAATCAAAAACTCAAGTGACTGCTCATGCCAGTGAGTATGTGGAGCAAGGGGAACGAACACTCCCCATTGCTGGTGGGAATGCAAACTCGTTCAACCACTTTGGAAATCAATCTGGCAGTTTCTCAGAAAATTGGCAATAGTTCTACCTGAAGACGTAGCTATACCACTCCTGGGCATATACTCAAAATATGTTCTACCATATGTTTTCTTATGGAGCCTTCATATTTTCTTATGGAGCCTTAATTATGTGAATGTATACATATATTTATTTCATATTGTTTAATACCCATATATGTTCAAAGAAAATATTTTGGAGAAATTTATTGGCATCTGAATGAATCCCAAAAGCGTAGGAATCTTCTTTTATACAGTTAAAGTAAATGCAATTAAAATTTTGCCAAATTAATACATTTCTGACCTACATGGTACAAAATCTTTTTAGTATTTTTCTAAGTTTATCTACTAAACCCAAGTATTTCATGTTTACTTTTATCCTAAGAGAGAAAACAGTTCTGGAAAGCTCTAAATATTTAAAAGAAACAAAGTCAACCAATATCTGTCTTTAAATGATGGTGATTACATGTAACAACTGTCACTAAAAACATCCCTCCAGCTATGAGCCTTATGTTTCCATAATCCAATATGCATTTCCACGTACCATATGTCCAGGAAGAGAGGAAACACCTATGTCTTACAGACTCTTGGTCTCACTGCTTAGAATTGGAAGGGCCATAGCCATGTTTGGCACTTGTTGCTAGAAAGGTAACAAGGAAGGCAGATGTTACTTTGATGTTACCTTTTTTAGACTCTCCATGTTGGGGGATGGGGGTTAAGAATCCTTCTTGTTCTAGCCTTGTTGGCTCTCAGTTCACAGACTAGAAAGGAAACCAAAGTAAAATAAAATTGTACTGTGAGAAAATGAAGAATATTTAGATACATGTCAAACTGGGATGGTTGCATACAGACTTGTCTTCTCCCTGTACATGAGCCTGTTATTCTTTCTCTGACATCTGTCCAAGTGGTAGCTCTCAAGAGGCTCCAAACACAATGCTTATGAGCTCAGAGAGTCCCAGGAAAGGAGCCCATTGCCAGCAATCCTATCACATCAGACAGCAGCCTGAAGATCCGAGACATTACCCACAGGTCTAAGCCTTCGTTCTGATGTCATCTGTCCTCGTCTATGTGATCTTCATTCTCAAGCTCAGGCACTAACACAACAGTTCAACATGAAGTAAGGACAACTATTTGCTAAAGAAGTCAATCCCATTCAATAATGATACCCTTTATATGACAAGCAATCATGATGGCTTGGCATAACCAAGGCTCTTCTTTAATTTGAAACTTTTCAAACTTCAGGAATAGAGTGTAAGATAGTAAATACTTATACAGCCAATGCCTATAATTAGTTAAATTTAGGATATTTTATGTGATTTTACTTAGACACAGATTTTCAGGCAATGTCTACTAAATGCAATGGGTTATGGGGTTATGGTTGAGCTGATGTCTCTGAGAGATACACTGCTCTGTTAAACTCTTCCAAATTCTAACACAACATGGGAAAATTAGTTGTCATCTAACTTCTCAGTGTTTGGGTGAGGAAGCTGCCCGAGGACTATAACCTGTGCTTTTTGCATTTTTCCACTGGCGTCATTTGATTGAGTTTTCTTTGGAGATTCTACTACATGCTTCTTCCATTTTATAGATTACATTTTCAAAAGGTTTTGGGACTTCCTCTTTGAAAAGGAAGTAAGTGTTTCCACGCTACATACAGTTAAGCTTTACACATGAAGATAGTTTATTTCTCTCCTTGAAGTTCTTGTTGCTTTCTTCAACCTTCGCTTTCTAAAAACAGAGACCACCTAAAACATAGTCATTTTCTGTTATGTTGACTATGCTACATCAAAAAACAAAACTTGATTCACAACTATCTTTTGTCTCCAAGAATCACACATAGCTAGCACAAGAGCACGGAAACTGAGTATCAGAGGATGAAGGTCAAGTTACCAAGCAAACTGGCACCTCAAATAAGATGTGGCTATTCTTATATCTGGTGTATCCTTCAACACTAATCATAAGAGATAAAGAGAGCACCATATATTTAAAACGGGAACAAGACAACAAGAAGACAAACAAATGTGAATATTTATGCACCAAATGCCAAAGTCCCCAGTTATATAAATAAACACTAAAATCTATAAAAGACCACACAGATCCTGATACAATGATAATTGAAGACTTCATTCCCCAGTCTTACGTGAGAGTAGATCTTTCAAGCTAAAAGTCAGCAGAGAAACTTCAAAGTTAAATTACACTGTAAACCAACTAGCCTTAACATCCATATACAGAACATTCCAACCAACACATGAAAGCACACACATGCTTCTCAGAAGCGCATAGAACCTTCTCCAAAATTGATCACAAAGGAAATCCTAACAAGTAAAAAAAAAAAAAAAAAAAAAAAAAAAGTCAAGATAATTCCTTGCATCCTATCAGATCATAACATAAAACATTAGAAATCAATAGCAAAGGAGACTATTGGAGTACAGAGACCAGTGGAGACAGGACAACACACTTTTGAATGAATAGTGTGTCTCTTAAAACACTGTCACGGTGGAGGAAATTCAAAAGTTCTCACAGTCAAATGAAAATGAGATTAAATCTACCAGAACCTCAGGGATACATTCAAGATTGCCCAAAGAGTAAGGTTTATATCAAGTGTTCATATTCACAGAGAGAGAAGAGAGAGAGAGAGAGAGAGAGAGAGAGAGAGAGAGAGAGATTTCAAGTAAACAACCTAACAATGCCCCTCATGGCTCTAACGGATGACAAGGACTAACAGGCTAGGGTTATGAAAGTTTATGAGAGACTAAAAGAACAGTATATAGAAACAAACACAGAGTAAGTACTTTGAAAAAATTAATAATATTGACAAATCTTTTAACCGCCCCCGCCAAAAAAGAAAAAGACTCAAATAAAATATAATATAAAACAAATAAAAACAAAATATAAAGATTAAAGGGGATGTTATAACGAACTTCAATGAAATCCAGAGCATCATGAGGGAAAACTTTGAAAACTTATATCTCAAAAAAGTTGGAAAAACCTAGAAAACAAATGGTTTCTAAATGCCTGTGACCTACCAAAATTAAAGGCAGCAGAAATAAATAACTTATACAGACTCATTAGAAGCGATGGGTTTGAGTCTATAGAGGCCAGTGAGATGACTCAGCAGGTAAAGGTCACATATGTCTAACGACCTGAGTTCAATCCCTGGAACCCAACTAAAGTGGGAAAGAAGGAACCAACCTGATGGACTTGTCTTTTGATCTCCACATATATCATAGCATTTACACACACACACACACACACACACACACACACACACATACACACATTTAAAAAAAACTGAATCCAGCTAGGTCTACACATGACTAAACAGAGCTTCCCGTGTGTTAAAATGTTGTGGGAATATTCCTTGTACCTAGCAGTAGACGTATCTGAACGTTTTAATCAACCCAAAGGGCTCAAAGCAGAACAAATTGTATCACTGGTTTTCAAAAGCTCTGGTCTCTCATTTCAAACTCCAAGACGTAGGTACAGTATGAAGAATTCAGATACTCACCCCACACTCAGCACTAGCTCCACCACTGATAACCAGCAGAATCATCACGTCGACTACTTCACCAGATATTTCTCTTCATCTCTGAAATGGAGTGTAGCACCTAGCACAGAAGGTTCTGTAATGATTAGATCAGTATAACAGACACCCATTGTGCCTTAGCTTACATTCTTTGGAATTTTGGATTTTTTGTTCTGGCTATTATACAATAACCAACGTCATGCAATATAGTCTGATAGCCTGGTTCCATAACTTGGAGAATCCAGTGAAAATAAAAAGCTAAAGTCTCCGATTATAAAATCATTCAAAAGTTCAAGACAGGGAGACTTGTGAGCCTTGTGAGGAGCTAGCTCCTCCCCTTTGCTGTGCCACAATCATCTCTCCATTTCTGTTTCAGGGATTTCTTTGAGAACATGAATGATTATGACCTACAGGTCAAGGTTGGTACCACAGAGGAAGGAAGACAGTGAGTCAATATCCCCGTTTGCTCTCATGTGGACAGACAGTTTAGAGGAGTCGGATAGGAGTTCTCAATCAAGTAGGGTCAAGCTTCAGCTGCCCTCAGCCTGCTGATGCCAGGAATCAATTTCCCTTCTCTCTCTGACCTGCATGCAGGTTTTGGTCTTAAACACTGTCTCAGGCTTAAATAGCCATGGCAAACTATCATTCTATGGTACTTCTCATCAACCTCCTCAACGTGCTTTGTCCCCTTCTGTATTGCAAGAGCCAGTGACCAGAGAAGAGAAGTGGAGATCAAATTCCACCGTAAGAGTGCAGAGGAAAACAAAACGTTCAGCTTCTCTTCAGGTATAATACACACCCTTTGCTTCAAAGTCATATACTCATTTTGTCTTTACATTCTCTGATAGAGATTCCAGACATTCCATTTATTGAAGTTCTGTTTTCTCTGACATCCAGTTGGCCTTGATCCTATAATAATCTCACCAGAAAAGAAAGCATGATCGTGACTCGGGCTCTGAATAGGGCAGGAGAGCAAGATTCATGATCGTACCAATAACACAGTAAACTGATTTAAAGGAAGTAAAGTACTCTCAAGACATCACTTTAAAAGAATAAAGGACAATTGGATCCTTGACCAACTGAGAAGCTCATTCTGATAGCTATTAAAAATTTATAAATCCTACTTGCTTTATATCCTGTGTTACAGGATTGTACTTTTCTTTCTCAAAATAGAATCCTTTATGTCTTTAATTCATCGACACAGTTATCCAACAATGTATCTCAGAAACAATATTAAAGCAGGAAAACTCATTTGCCAGCTCAGGTCCTGCTACCTGCTGGATGTCTACCCTCAGACACATTTCATTAAAAGTTCAGTTCAGCAAGTCTAACCTGAGTCTTCACTAGATCATTAGGTTTTTCAGCACCAGCTGGTCATCAGGCCGATCACTTTAGGCTTGGGCAACTGATCACAAGGCTTGACCCTGAGTAAAACCGACTTTTGACCCCTTAGCAGCTCTTTAACTGAAGCAGGGGCCTTGTGAGTTCTTCCAGGATTTTTGCTAGAGTGTTGATTGGTCTGGCCTTGTATGGATCTTGTGCAGACAACCCTACTGTTGAGAGTACATGACTACAGCATCCCTGTCATGTCTAGAAGACACTACAGATGTTTAACACCTAAAAATGTATTATTTACTTTTGCCCAACTATAACATATACGTGATAGAAACCTATATAAAATAGAGATACATGTTAAAGCAATACTAACCATCAGATTACACTAACTGGACAATAATCAAGAAGCCTGGGAACACTCTGTAAGTATGTGTAGAAATATCCAACTAATTAAACCTTCCTGCAGTAAAATTTTGCAATAATATATATCAAATAACCTACCTTTAAACAGAAAATTCCTAGTCTAGGAATTTATTTTTTAGATACATTCAAACAACTACTGTGTGTTGAATGTATAAGATACTTACTACAGCATTATTTGACTTACCAAAGCTTGAAAACAACCTACTTGCCAATAGGTGAGTGACTAAATCAATTTTAATATATCTATCCAATGAAATATTCTGTAGCCACAAACATTGTGAGGTTTTTTTTTTGTAACAATATGTAATAGTTTTAAAAGTTAAATGTTTTTAAACCACAAGGTGTTTTAAGGGTGAGTATTTTATCATCTGCATGAAGAAGATGAATATATCCACACACATATTTATACGTAATTAGATAACTCTGGAAGCATATTATCAAAGCTAATAGCACAGTTTGTTTCTGAGGAGGAAGGTTAGACGTTCAAGAACAAAATGGAATGTAGATTTTCACTACATGCCTTTTGTAGCTTTTGAAGAATATGAATATATGCTCTAATTAAAAAAAAAAAAAAAACAGAAGGTACTGGAGAGATGGCTCAGAGGTTAAGAGCACTGACTGCTCATCCAGAGGTCCTGAGTTCAATTCCCAGCAACCACATGGTGGCTCACAGCCATCTGCAATGGGACCCAATGCTCTCTTCCGGTGTGTCTGAAGACAGCAACAGTGTACTCATATAAAATAAATAAACAAATAAATAAATCTAAAAAAAAAAAAACAGGGCTGAGGACATGACTCAGAGCACAAGAGCACTTGCTGTGGAAACTGGACGACCTGAGTTCAAATCCCCAGTGCCCATATACAAAGCCTGCAATCCCAGTTCATTGGGGAATAGAGGCAGGAGGATCAGAGAGCTTGGTGGCTGACAGCTTAGCTCCAGATTCATGAGAAACCTTGTCCTCATAGGAGTAAGGTGGAGTGGCAAAACAGGATACCTGACATATTCCCCTGGCCTCTATGCACACGTATGCCCATATATACAACAACATACACACACACACATAAACACGCATGCACACACCTTTTTTTAAAGACACACTTTTTTAAAGTCACACTTATAGTTCTAGCTGGCCTCAAACTTAGAAATATCCCTGTTTCTGTCTTGCTAGTGCTAAGGTTAAAAGCATGCACCACCATGCCCATGAATATCTTTTTTCTTATTTTAATAAGGAAGATGGGTTAGCAAATCCTTAATGTCTTACTTTTAAATTTGGAGGATATGTAAAACAATCATGATTATTTTTTGCATTTTGCATATAAATCTGAAGAGAATAAAGGCCGAAAGGGCTGGATAAAGGTTTAGGCAATATGGCATCAGGGAAGAATCTGGAATCATGTAAGATGGGCACCATAAGTTCCCAAGGAACCATAAGAAAACAATAAATGTGACTGGTAAGTAAGTTGTTATCTAAACAGCCCCAGCAAGAAGGCACTTCCTGTGGTTCTCTTTAAAATGTCCTTGGACTGAGGGCACATTTTCCAGCGACTCCTCAAATATCCATTCCTAGTTCCTTCCATCCCCTTCCTTGGCCCTTGAACTTGGTCCTGTCAAAGCTCAGTGATGACTTTGGTCCATGCAGTTGTGATTCCAGTTCTTTACAATCATACAGCAAAAGCCATTCACAATGCTGTGATCACATGCCAAGCAAAGAAATACCTGCAATTCTCCATCTAGCACTTCTGAAGATAATTTGTTCTCTTACCTCACTTCACTTAAGCAGTGCCCAAGACCCCAAGACCTATTCAACTCACCCACTCTCAGTGCAGAGAAAAGTCTCCCTCGGTCATATGAAAATATTTGGGAATGGACTAGAGAGATGGCTCAGTGGTTAAGAGTACTGGAGGTTCTTCCAGGGGACCTGGTTTCATTCCCAGCACCCACCTGGAGGCTCACAGACATCTGCAACTCCTGGCCCAGGAGACTGCAGTTCCAGAAGTTCTGATGCCCCTACTGGCCTCCATGGGCACTGCATGTATGTGGTACACTGACATACATGCAGGCAAAATACTCATACATACAACATAAACAAAAATAAAGTCTTAAAAATTTTTTAAAGAATAAAAATAAATAAAAATATGCTGTTTTTATCTTTGCATGTAAATTTTTGTGGTATACGTGTAACTTTTTCAGGAAGGAGTGTTCATACATCTTAAGGCTATTTGTATGTAATGAAAATGGCCAATAACATAGTTTTTTTACATAATACTAGGATGTAGGCACAAGAAATTTGAATCCAACAACTCACAACAGTTCAACATTCATTTATAATTATAAATCAGAGGGTAGGAAGCCAGGTATAGTGGCACACCCCTTTAATCTCAGCATCAGGAAGCAGAGACAAGTGGATCTCGTGAGTTTGAGGCTAGCCTAGTTTACAAAGAGAGTTCCAGAACAGTCAGGGCGTTACACAGTGGAACCTGTCTCAAAAGCCAAAAACAAACAAACAAACAAGCAAAGCAGAGGTTGGTGACAGAATAAAGAAATAATGCTTTAGGTATTTAAGCTTTTTTTTTTTTTATTGGAAATTTTATTTACATTTCAGATGTTCTCTCCTTACCCCATTTCCCCCCCTCCCTCCCAGGAACTCACTATCCCTTCCCCCCCTCCTGCCTCCACGTTGGTGTACCCCCACCCATCCTCCCCGTACCTCACATCCCCACCCTCGATACCCCCCCACGACGTCCAGCCTTCATGGGACCAAGGATCTCTTCTCCCACTTATATATAGCTCCTTGCATTATAGCTGGAGCCATGGGCCCCTCCCTAAGCGCTCCCAGGCTGGTGCTTTAGACCCTGGGGGCTCTGGTTGGTTGGGATTGTTGCTTTCCTCATGGTGCAGGAATCCTCTCAACTCCTTCAGCCTTCACTCTATCTTCTCCATTGGGAACCCATGATCTGTTTAATGGTTAGCTGTGAGCATCTGCCTCTGAGTATGTCAGACTCTTGCAGACTTCTAAGGAGACAGCTATATCAGGCTCCTGTCAGCATGTACATCCTGACATCCACATCAACGTCTACCTTTGGTGACTGCACATAGGATGGATATCCAGGTGGAATGGTCTGTAGACAGTCCCTCCTTCAGTTTCTGTCCTGCACTGTCTCCATATTTGCTCCCTTGAGTATTTTGTTACTCCTTCTAAGAAGGACTGAAGCCCCCCCCTACTTGGTCATCATTCTTCATGAGCTTTATGTGGTCTGTGAGTTGAATCTTGGGTATTTCAGGCTTCTGAACTAAAATCCAATAATCAGTGAGTGAATGTGGTACATTTATACAATGGAATATTACTCAGCTATTAAAAACAATGAATTTGATAAATTCTTATATAAATGGATGGAACTAGAAAATATCATCCTGAGTGAAGTAAGCCAATCACAAAAGAACATACATGGTATTTAAGCTTTAAAAATTGGGATAGCTATTCTCCTTGAACTTGGCAGAACTGCGTTGACTTCCCATGTAAATGAGCATAATAAAGACTTTTGCACACATGTTAAGAATTATGCAGTATGCAGCCCAACCAAAGTAGCCCAAGTCTGCAACCACAAATATACTGATATGGAAATCTCCTAGACAGCTAATTTTCACTTATGAAAACCCAGTTTTAGTTGATCTTAACACTTAAAAAACATAACAGTTCTAATTTGTAATCTAAAATGTAAAGGCTGTGAAGTGTTTTGCTCTACCTCCCTCATTTGTAATATAATAATGTTATTCTTACTCCATGGGGTTCTTTTGAAGATCAGATGAAAAAATGCACTGTGGCAAAATTTTACAAACTACAATCAAATCTATACATTTTCCAAATGTTTCTTCTTGGAGGGCCTTTTTCCAATGGTCATGAACCTTGAGAAGCCATGGCCAAAACTGTTGAATTGTAAAAGACCTCAAAGAACCCTACTAATAAGACTTGGGAATTGGCAAACCTAAGCTTTTAGCTAGTAATTATAATTAAAGCTATCAAAAACCATAGTTTAGAAATTAGCATATTGCCAATCTGCTGATAGGTCTATAGAGTGTGCCTGTGTTCAATCAACACAAACAAATTTCCAAGGAAGAAGGTAAGGTTTGTTGGTACACCTAAACCTCTAGCATCTGACAAGTAACTGTTGAAGTAAAATAAACCAAATTACACACACACACACACCTGGGTAATATGCCCCAAGGATACTTAATAACACACTGTGTTTCTTTTCAATCATTATATTAGTATACTCAAACTCACCTTCAGGATCTGTTTTCATTACAAGAGTGTTATGCATAAAACATGGGGAGTCATTTCAACATGCTCATTATCCTGTGTTGCATTGTTCAATGTGCAAGCAAGTGTACTTGTAGTATACTTTGTTAATTCTTAGTCTTGAGATTTCTACAGGTGTTAGTTCAGCTGAAACCAGAAGCAGGTGTCCCTTACTGGGAGGTGGCATAAAGTCTTGTGATCACCTAGGCCACACTAGTCTATGCTGTATCCTGTAGGACTCCGATTACAGAAATAGATTCACATATATTGGTTATATTAGTGGCCCCAGTTCTTTCTCAAACGAAATCTAACACATTCATGCAGATGAGGGCTGATCTAACACTTCAAAACTTTCTTTTCTACCAGGCAGAGAAATGGATTGCCATCTCACTGTGCATTCTCAAAACTTTGCTAAGGCACAACAATGTTTAATTCAATATATCGAGGCTATTTAACCCTTCCAAGCCTCAGCTTCTTCAATTAAACTATTTCAGGGGAAATATTTTCAAAGCTTTTTTTTTTCTTTTAAATCAAAAGCAATTTAAGAAATCCCAAGCCACCCAAGGCCAGAGGTATTAAAATGTAATTACTTGATAGATACACTATTGTTTTAGACAGCAGAAGAGACGTTGCTTCTCAAATGAGAAGCCAAGTAAAATGTCAGTGTGGAAATAAAGAGACAAGCGTGTAAATAAAGCCGGAGGACTTCAGAAGACAAAACAATAGGAAGTTATTAGAACTGGGTAGTGGCATTCAGCATCAAGGGCAAACTAGGTGATTTTATATATATATAATAAAAGTTAGATGCCCTGAGGAGAGAAAATCTAATTGAATTGATGTGCAGGTGTCTGAAAGGAAAGCAATTTTGATCAGCCACCCAAAGGTAGATTTGAGCCCCAAACCAAAAAAAAATAAAAGACCTTCCCATTGAGGAAAAGTGTGAGACCAGACATAACCAAGATGTCTTCATTTAAGTCGTATGTGATTGTCTGACAAAGTTCATCATTCTGGAATTCCAACATACAACTGGATTATCTTGCAAGACAAGCTTTCTTTTTATTTTTCTTCTTTCTTTTTTTTTTTTTGTTGTTGTTGCTGTTGGTTTTGTTGTGTTTGTTTTTTGTTTTGTTTTGTTTGTTTTGTTTTGAAAAGGGTTTCTCTGTGTAGCCCAGCTGTCTTGCACTTGCTCTGTAGACCAGGCTGGCCTCAAACTCAGAGATTTTGACAATTCTGGGTCACAAATTTTGAGATGGGTAGGGGGCGTCATCCCTCATCTGGGGGGCCATGTCTATATACTGGAGGTAGTTTCTTCAGGTTCTATCTCCCTACTGATGGGCATTTCAACTAATGTCATCCCCACTGGGTTCTGGGAGCCTCTCTCATCCCAGGTGTCTGGGACTTTCTAATGATTTCCCCTCACCCCCACCCCACACTGCTGCATATTTCTATTCATTCTCCTGGCCCTCTGAGCTTTTCTCCTGTCCACCCCTATACCTAATCTGGCCCCACCTTTCTTCCCTTCTCCTCCCCTTTCCCATTCAGATTCCTCCCTTTTTCTGCCTCCATGATTATTTTGTTCCCCTTCTAAATGGGATTGAGCATAGTGTGAGAAAAGTTCATTGTTTCTCATTTGGATGCTTAGACAACCAAGTGGTTTCCACACTCTAAGGGAGGCAGGTCAAGTTAGAAATTTCAACAACAACAACAGCAAAATACCAAAGGTTTCTTGGCTTGAACCTAAGTCATGAAGTCCCAAGGGTAGGAGAAACTAGACATTCCCCTAAAGTGAGCATCTCCCTTTTCTGGTGTCTCTCTGTCTTCATTTAGTAAACATGATTAATTGTAAAAACATGTGATCTTCAGAAATTGTTGAGATTCTTCCTCATTCATTTGGTCTTTTCCATAAACTCAGCAGCATCTCAAACAGTAACTTTTTGTGTGAGGCACATAGTGTATGAGTGTGTGGTTTATGTAGGTGTTCTTTATGTCATGTTTCATACAAATGTGCTAAGTCGTGTGTGAACAACAGATGTTTGTGTGTAAGTTATTTAACCAGAGGTTGGTCTTTACTGGTTGAGTGTGTCTGTACATTTTTGTATGTTGTCATGTTCTTGTGACTCTGTATCATTTATGTGTGTATTACGACACAGAGGTGTCTTCAATGACTCTGTATCATTTTGTGTGTGTATGAGTGTGTAACGACACAGAGTGTTTTGAGCATGTGTATGTGGTGGTTATAGTTTTGTTCGCAGTCGTGTGTGTGAAGTGTGTAACGCACAGGTGTCTTCGGTGACTCTGTATCATTTTGTGTGTGTATGATGTGTAACGACACAGAGGTGTTTCAATGACTCTGTATCATTTTGTGTGTGTAGTGTGTAACGACACAAGTGTCTTCAGTGCTCTGTATATATTGTGTTGTAATGAAGAAAGTGTTTCAATGACTCGTATCTTTTTGTGTGTGTATGAGTGTGTAACGACACAGAGGTGTCTTCGGTGACTCTGTATCATTGTGTGTGGTGTCGATAGAGTGTTAATGACACGAGTGTTGTATGACTGTTAGCGAGGTTGTGACTCTGTATCAATGATTGTGTACATTTTGAGTGTAAAGTGTGTAATGCACGAATTTCTTTGTGACTGTATACAATGTTTGTGGTATGATTGTATGACATAGAGGTGTTTTCAGTGTCCTGTTCTTTATCTTTAGACCGGTCTTTACTCAACTGGAGCTTATTGCTTTGCCTAATTTCTTGTTAATGTTAGAAGTCCCTGTCCAGCATCCCTTCCTCCAGACAAAATGTTTTTTAACATGGCTATAAAAAAAATGATACTAAAAAACCTCAGGGAAATGTGTGGCCTGAAAAGTATAATAAGAGTGGAAGTATGGTTATTTGAATGATAATGACCCATGGAGGCGCCTATGTATAAATTATTGGCTTGGAGTTAATGGTAGTTTCCAAAGAATTAGGACATATAGCTTTGTTGGAGGAGTGTGTCACAATATGTTTTGAGGTTTCAATAACCTACACATCCAAGTGATAATGTCTATCTATCTATCTATCTATCTATCTATCTATCTATCTCTATCTATCTCTATGTCTTGCTTATGGATCAAGATGTAAGCTATCAGCTACAGCTTCAGTATCGTCCCTGCACCTACCGACATGCTCCCCACCATGATGGTCATGGTCATATCCCTCTGATACTGTAAGTCCCCCTAAACTCTTTCTTCTACATGTTGCCTTGGTCATGGTGTCTTATCACAACAATAGAAATTCAAATAAGACAAGAAGTGACACAAATTCAAAAGGAGAAAAAAAAAAAAACATGAGTTCTCTCTCATGTTTGGATTCTAGCCTGTAATGTGTATGCATATAAAAGGGTGTAAACTGGGGTAAACCATGAATATACTAGAAAGGAGATCAAAGAGGTAAGAGATACTAGGGAGGAGAGAGGGACAAAAGGACACTGCCACATGAAAGCAAAAAGCAGATTAGGGAAGAATACAAGGAGAGAAGGGAGTAGTCAAGATGAGGAGAGGAAGAATCTACTAAATTACACTTCGTTTGAAAGTGAAGACAGTGAGTAGCAAGGATTAAATTTCCATTACTCTGACCAGCATATATTGTCACTTCTTCAGTCCCAAATTGCAGAGACCGATTTCTTAGCATCAAGCAGAAACACTCTTCTCTAAGTGCCAGTCAAAAGGTACCCTACCCAAACCCAAAAATAAAAGTAAAAACAAATTGACTAATGATAGCTAATCTTAGTTGTCAGCTTTACTGCAATTAACTAAAATGTAGCTCACCAAGGACTCCTATGAGGGGCTTTCCTAGTCAGACTACATGAAGTGGGAACACCTACCCTACATGTGGACGGCACCTTCTAGTGATAGCCCAGAAAAAAAGGTTAGAGAAGAAGGGACTGATCTTTTCTGCTTGTCCTTCACTCTTGCTGGCAAGCTCATTTATCTCGCTGCTATGAAATTCCTTCGCCAGATTTAAGATCAGATTCCTTGGGCTTCCAACATAGACTGAAGAAGAGCAGCCCTGCAGGAATACCCCAGGCCTACAGCATCACATTTGGGACTATTTAAACATCCAGTCTCAGGAACTGACCAAGTCCAGATTCTCAGCCTGTGTGAGACAGCCATCCAGAAAGTATGGTGTAAGCTAATCTGATAAATCTCCTTTTAATACACACAGAGACACACAGACAGACAGACACACACACACACACACAGAGAGAGAGAGAGAGGAGAGAGAGAGAGAGAGAGAGAGAGAGAGAGAGAGAGAGAGACTATCAGTTCTGTTCATCTAGAAAACCCTTACAAATACTATAATACCTAATACCTTGTATGCTAAGTCTTTAATTAATTTAATTTAAATAAAAGAGAAAAGTCCCCATTGGCCTTGGGTCCTGTCAGTCTGTCCCAGTCCTTCAGTTTTTCTCTTCCATTGTTCATGAGCATTCTAAGGAAAAGCAGGGAGTTTTCAATTTTTCAGTAGCTCTTAATACTTCTGGTAGAAAAACTCTTTTTCTATTTGGGGAAAAAGAACTGGTTTGAGACTGACTGCCACTCTGGGTAAAACTGAAGACAAGCCTCCCTGCCTCTCTGGACCTTACCAGTGAAAGGATTGAAAGAATATCTGAATTACAGAATTGTGAAGAAACATCAGACACTGCATATAGCTGGCAATTGATAAAACCACAAAGCTTTATCAACATTAAATCATTATACTTGATGACTAAAGTTCCCATTGACTCCAACACAGACCGTCCCTTCCCTATATTAACCTTCAACTTTAATTAAATGTCTCCAATGTGGCATTAACACAGAGTTGCTGAGCTCCTATTATGTGTGAAGAGTTGTGCTAGAAGCTACAGATCCCGATGAGAAGGAGGAGAAATGACATGAGCTCAGCTGTGCTATTGAATACCACAGAATACAGCAACCTTGAGACACGCTGTATACAGAAATGTCTGACATTCTTATTACCTAAGGCTTTCTCCCCTTTTTCTCTTTGTATTCTTTTACTTACTGAATTTCATGAATCCCAAGGGAGCAAACATGTTTTCCTTTACTGAAATGGCCATGGGATGCTGCGTGCTCAGACACAAAAATCTTCCTGCTTATCAGCCCATTTATAAAGATATACATATATAATGGCAAATTATATTTCTTACTCTTAAATGGAAAAGTTGGCAGACTTCAGGCCCTAATTCTCCATTTAACTACATAGTGCCATCCCTACTACAAGAGCCTGGTCCTGGCCCTAAAGTCCTAAGAGCTCCCTAGTATCCTGGGGTTAAGAAGAATGTGTGTAAAAGCAGAGCTTCTTTGCCTAGACTAGGTTAGATCTGTGCATTCTCTGGATTTCACCATATTGTCTGACTGGCTTTCCAAGGATCTCCTTACCAAATTAAAGGGTGGATAGAGCTGTGCCTTTTCTTCCTAGTCATGTTGGAAAAAGATGACAGTGGAAAGAAAGGGAAAGAAACAGAGAGGTACAGGAAGCCAGCCAATATAGGTCACCATCTCAGGAGCCATCATGTGAAATGGTCACTTCTGATCTAGCCTTCTTTATGCCCTCTGAAACTTGCCCATCATGCTGAGTTTAGCCTTGTGGTCTAGTTTATGTATCTGAGGACTATATTGGAGACTGAGTTCTATTTTCTGGGAGAATAGAAGGACAAATATGAGTTTCCTGAGCCACAGTCTAATGTTCTCTACCCTTGAGATTTGAACAAGTCAGGCGCCTCATTAGCTAGTATCCTTATTTGTAATAGAAAGAGAAGTAGATTGTTAGTCAACTTTCCATTGCTATGAAAATAAATAACTGAGAGAATCAATGTAAATGAGAAGGATTTTGTATCCATGTTTCAAGGATTTAGTACATGGTCCCTTGGTCCCATCACTTTGGGCCTGAGATGGGGTCAAGCATCATGGTGGAAAGCAAATGGTTAACTAAAGATGCTCATATGATGGCTGGGGGAGGAATAAATGATGAGCCTATCAACAACTTTATCCACTAATAAGGTCAAGACTCCTCATAAATCAACCACTTCCCAAGGGTCTAATCCCTGACCACTGCCATATTAAGGACTATGACATCAACACATAAGCCTGCTTTAACAGTTGATCTATATGGTCCCAATGTTCCTCTCCATTCTAAAAACAATATGTTTTTAAAACATCCTGAATTAAGTTTTACAGTTTCAGTAACATTAAAAACTGATAAATTGTTTTTAAAAATCACTGATAAAAATTATGTATGGTCAATCTTCTTTCATGTTTCAGGAGCTGATTCCCAGCCAGAGCCAGGCTGCATGCCAGGATCAATGACGTGTGTAGAAAGGGCTTCTCCGTGAGAAGTATGATCATACTTGCACAAAATAGAATGGATAGATCCTATGGTTCATTTAAACACTGTTCACAATAATTTATTCCCTCTTCATAAGACAGTACCATACGACATCCCTAGTTGTGCGGGGCATTCTTTCCATTGCACTGGCATTGAACTTGGCTATGTGCTTTATTTAGCCAACAGTATATGTAAGCATATGACCTAATTCAAATCTAAGTGAAAACGTTGAATTTGTTTGATCCATCCCAGTCTCTTTCTGTCATGACCTTGTGCCACAAGAAGGACACATCTCATTAGTGACCATTTCTTCAGCTAAAGTCACAGAATCAAACAACACATGTGGTAGCTGAATTTGACATACAATCTGAACCAGAACCATAACTACAAAGCCACAGCCACAAACATGTAAAGAAAGAATCAAATCTTGTTAGTATAAGCCAGAAATACTGAGATGGCTTAATGTTATTCAATAGAACACAGCAGCACCTGCTACAGCTCCCATAATAAAGCACATAAAAAGTGTGCTTGACTGGTGATGGGCAGCTGCTGCTCACACATTAGTTCTGCTTCTAGCCTCACTTCTCTGCTGTTCTTTACTAAATGTTCCATTAAAAAATTTGGAGCCTTCTGGTCTGCACCAATGCCCTGAGCAGACCTTGGGCGCCAGCTCTGTACCCAATCCTACAACACCTAGAGGAGGCTGGACTCCTAGGAGCTCTAACATGCCCAGGATCATAGGTGGGGAGGCCACAACACCCGCCCCAAACGGGAGTTAGTGGGACCCCGGGGACCTAGGGATGCAGGAATCCCCTCCTGGCCAGTGGCATAGGTTCCTTCCAGTCTGAGTCGGACCGTGAGAAGACGTTGGGCATTAATCTGCACCCAAACCCACAACACGCAAAGGAAGCTGGACTCCCAGGAACTAGCAACCAGGTGAGTAGCCACAACCACCCCAAACCGAGGATTGATGGGACCCGGGACTAGCAGCAACGGAACCTCATGATAGGTGCATAGGATCCACTGAGCAGGACTGTCGACAGAAGATTTCCGGCTATGCTGACCCCAAGCTCTAAAGCCAGAACAGGGACCCAGAGACCGTGACACTCGAGGATCTGACCCCACCAGTACAACACGCAGAGAGGATCAGGAGTACAACCAGAGCAGTAGATAGGAGTCAGTAGAGCTAGATAACCAGATGGAACTAGGTCAAGCAAGATTAGAGCAACAGAAACCAGACTTGACATCATCAAACCCAGTTCTCCCACAGATCACAAGTCCGGTACCCCATCAGCTCTGACAAACCAAGATTACGGATAAATCATTCAGAGATGGTACAGGTTAGCATAGAAAAACTCCTTAAAGAAACAAGAAGAAACATAAAAAAAGGTATGACATCATCAAAGCCAGATCCCAAAAGCACCTTGGACACAGCAAACACAACCAAAATGAAGGGATTGAACAAAACTCACATTCTAAAAATGACAAGAACATTAAAGAAATAAAAAAACTCCCTGAATAGAAAACAGGTAAAGTCAGGAGGAATGTCAAGAGCAAACAAAAAATACTTAGAGAAGAGAATTATCACAAAACAGTAGAAAGAATTGAACAAAATGTCCAGGACAAAAATGCTAGAAACAATAAAGAATCAATGGAACGACTAACCCGAGATAGGAAACCAGGAACAGAGGTCAGGAGTCCTAGATGTCAGAGATCCCAACAGATAACAAAGACTAGAAGAGAGAAATTTCAGTCAGAATAAATAACAGAAATCAACAAATGAAAATGTCAAAAAAATGCAAAGCAAAAAGCCTAACCAAAACATCCAGGAAATCCAGGACACATGAGAAGACCAAGCCTAAATGTAGTATAGAGTAGAGTAAGATTCCAATTAAAGGCCAGTAAATACTTCATCAAATTAAAGAAGAAAATCCTAAACCTAAAGCAAGAGATGCCCATAACATACAGAATACAGACTCAACTACAAAGATCACTGTCAATAATCAAAACACTAATGCAAAAAAAAAACCAAAGAAAGCAGTAAGGGAATAGGTCAAGTAGCTTTAAAGTCAGACCTATCAGAATTACACCAGACTTCTCACCAGAGACTTTAAAAGCCAGAAGATCCTGGACAGATGTCATACACATCTAAGAGAACACGATGCCAGCCCAGTCTACTATACCCAGAAAAACTCTCATTACCATAGATAGAGAAAACCAAGAATTCCATGATAAAACCAAATTTACCAATATATTAATACAAACCAGCCCTACAAATAATAATAGTAGGGGAAAACTCCAACACAAGGAGGGATATTACACTCTAGAAAAAGCAAGAAAGTAATATTTTTTCAACAAACCCAAAAAAGATAGCCACACAAACATAATTCCACCTCTAATAACAAAAATAACAGGAACAACAATATTTTCTTTAAATTTTTAACTTTAATAGACTCATTACCCAATAAAAAGACAGACTAATGGACTAGATATGTAAACAGGACCCAGCATTTTGCTACATACATGAAAACACATCAGTGACAAGACAGACACTATCTCAGAGTAAAAGGCTGGAAAGCAATTTTCAAAGCAAATGGTCCCAAGAAACAAGCTGGAGTAACCATTTTCATATTGAATAAAATCAACTTTCAACCAAAAGTTATCAAAAAAAGATAAGGAAGGACACTTCATACTCATCAAAGTAAAAGATCAACTCTCAATTCTAAACATCTATGCTCCAAATGGAAGGGCACCCACATTTATCACAGAAACTTTACTAAAGCACAAAGCACACATTGCACCTCACACAATAATAGTGGGAGACTTCAACACCCCACTCTCAGCAATGGACAGATCATGGAAACAGAAACTAAACAGAGACACAGTGAAACTAAGAGAAGATATGAACCAAATGGATTTAACAGATAGCTATAGAACATTTCATCCTAAAAGAAAAGAATATACCTTCCTCTCAGCACCCATGGTACCTTCTCCAAAATTGACCATATGACTGGTAACAAAACAGGCCTCAACAGATACAAGAAAATTGAAATAATCCTATGCATTCTATCAGATCACCACGGACTAAGGCTGGTCTTCAATAACAACAAAAACAATGGAAAGCACACAAACACATGGAAACTGAATGATGTTCTACTCAATGATACCTTGGTCAAGGAAAAAGAAAGAAGAAAGAAAGAAAGAAAGAAAGAAAGAAAGAAGAAAGAAAGAAGAAAAGAAGAAAGAAAGAAAGAAAGAAAGAATGACTTTTTATAATTTAATGAAAATGAAGACACATCATACCAAAACTTCTCGGATACAATGAAAGCAGTGCTAAAAGGAAAACTCATAGCTCTAAGTGCCTACAAAAAGAAACTGAAGCGAGCATACACTAACAGTTTAACAACACACTTGAAAGCTCTAGAACAAGAAGAAGCAAATACACCCAAGAGGAGTAGATGGCAGGAAATAATCAAACTCAGGGCTGAAATCAACCAAATAGAAACAAAAAGAACTATACAAAGAATCAACAAAACTAGGAGCTGGTTCTTTGAGAAAATCAACAAAATAGATAAACCCTTAGCCAGACTAATCAGAGGACACAGAGACAGTATTCAAATTAATAAAATCAGAACTGAAAAGGGAGACATAACAACAGAAACTGAGGAAATTAAAAAAATCATCAGATCCTACTACAAAAGCCTATACTCAGCAGTCATTAAAAGTCTTCCCACCAAAAAAAGCCCAGGACAAGATGGGTTTAGTGAAGAACTATCAGACCTTCAAGGAAGACCTAATAGCAATTCTCTTCAAACTATTCCACAAAATAGAAACAGAAAGAACACTACCCAATTCATTCTATGAAGCCGCAATTATACTCATACCTAAACCACACAAAGACCCAACAAAGAAAGAGAACTTCAGACCAATCTCCCTTATGAATACCAATGCAAAAATACTCAATAAAATTCTTGCAAACTGAATCCAAGAACACATCAAAACAATCATTCATCATGATCAATCAGGCTTCATCCCAGGAATGCAGGAATGATTCAATATATGGAAATCCATCAACATAATCCACTATATAAACAAACTCAAAGAAAAAAAACACATGATCATCTCACTAGATGCTGAGAAAGCATTTGAGAAAATTAAACATCCCTTCATGGTAAAAGTCTTGGAAAGATCAGGAATTCAAGACCCATACCTAAACACAGTAAAAGCAAAATACAGCAAGCCAGTAGCCAACATCAAACTAAATGGAGAGAAACTTGAAGCAATCCCACTAATATCAGGAACTAGACAAGACTGCCCACTCTCTCCCTACCAATTTAATATAGTACTGGAAGTCCTAGCCAGAGCAATTAGACAATGAAAGGAAGTCAAAGGGATACAAATAGGAAAGGAAGAAGTGAAAATATCACTATTTGCACATAATATGATAGTATACTTAAGTGGCCCCAAAACTTCCCACCAGAGAACTCCTAAACCTAATAAACAACTTCAGCAAAGTGGCTGAATATAAAATTAACTCAAACAAATCAGTAGCCTTCCTCTACTCGAAGGATAAACAGGCTGAGAAAGAAATTAGAGAAATGATACCCTTCACAATAGTCACAAATAATATGAAATACCTTGGTGTGACTCTAACCAAGCAAGTGAAAGATGTGTATGATGAGGACTTCAAGTCTATGAAGAAAAAAAATCGAAGAAGATCTCAGAAGATGGAAAGATCTCCCATGCTCATGGATTGGCAGGATTAATATAGTAAAATGGCCATCTTGCCAAAAGCCATCTACAGAATCAATGCAACCCCATCAAAATTCCAACTTAATTCTTCATAGAGTTAGAAAGAACAATTTGCAAATTCATTTGGAATACCAAAAAACCCAAGATATTGAAAACTATTCTCAACCATGAAAGGACTTCTGGGGGAATCACCATTCCCAACCTCAAGCTGTTCTACAGAAAAAAAACCTGCATGGTATTGGTACAGAGACAGGTAGGAAGATCAATGGAATAGAATTGAAGACCCAGAAATGAACCCACATATCTATGGTCACTTGATCTTTGACAAAGGAGCTAAAACCATCCAGTGGAAAAAAAGACAGCATTTTCAACAAATGGTGCTAGCTCAACTGGAGGTCAGCATGTAGAAGAATGCAAATTGATCCATTCTTACCTCCTTGTACAAAGCTCAAGTCCAAGTGGATCAGGGACCTCCACATAAAACCAGAAGATACACTGAAACTAATAGGAGAGAAAGTCAAGAAGAGCCTCGAACACATGGGCACATGGGGAAAGTTCTTGAACAGAACACTAATGGCTTATGCTCTAAGATCAAGAATTGACAATTGGGACCTCATAAAATTGCAAAGCTTCTGTAAGGCAAAAGAAACTGCCAATAGGACAAAACGGCAACCAACAGATTGGGAAAAGATCTTTACCAATCCTACATCTGATAGAGGGCTAATATCCAATATATACAAAGAACTCAAGAAATTAGACTCCAGACAAACAAATAATCCTATTAAAAAATGGGGTACAGAGCTAAACAAAGAATTCTCAACTGAGGAAATTCGAATGGCCGAGAAGCACCTAAAGAAATGTTCTTCATCCTTAGTCATCAGGGAAATGCAAATCAAACCTGAGATTCCACTTCACACCAGTCAGAATGGCTAAGATCAAAAACTCAAGTGATAGCAGATGCTGATGAGGATCGGGAAAAAGAGGAACACTCCTCCATTGTTGGTGGGATTGCAAGCTGGTACAACCACTCTGGAAATCAGTCTGGTGGTTCCTCAGAAAATTGAACATAGCATTACCTGAGGACCCAGCTATACCACTCCTTGGCATATACCCAGAAGATGCTCCAACAAATAACAAGGACATATGCTCCAATCACAAAAAAACATACATGGTATGCACTCACTAATAAGTAGATATTAGCCCAAAAGCTCACAATACCCAAGATACATCTCTCAGACCACATGAAGCTCAAGAAGAAGGAAGACCAAAGTGTGGATGCTTCGATCCTTCTTAGAAGGAGTAACAAAATATTCACGGGAGGAAATACGGAGACAAAGTGTGGAGCAGGGACTGAAGGAGGGGCCATCTAGAGACTCCCCCACATGGGGATTCATCTCATATGCAGTCACTAAGAGCAGACGCTGATGTGGATGTCAGGAAGTGCATGCTGATAGGAGCCTGATATTGCTGTCTCCTCAGAAGCTCTGCCAGAGTCTAACATATACAGAGACAGATGCTCGCAGCCAACCATTGAACTGATCACTGGGTCCCCAAAGGAGGAGTTAGAATGAGGACTAAAGGAAATGAGGGGATTTGCAGCCTCATGGGGAGAGCAACAATATCAACCAACCAGAGCTCCCAGGGTCTAAACAGCCAGCCTAGGAACACACATGGAGATCCCCATGGCTCCAGCCGTATATGTAGGGAAGGATGGCTTTGTTGGGCATTGGTAGGAAAGGAGGTCCTTGGTCCTGTGAAGGCTGGACGCCCCAGTGTGGGGGAATGTGAGGGCAGAGAGGCAGGAATGGTTGGGTGGGTGGGGACACACTCAAATAGAATCAGGAGGAGGGGGGATGAGATAGGGGATGTCTGGGCGGGGAAGGGGATAATATCTGAAATGTAAATAAATAAAATATCTAATTTTTGTAAAAAGGTTATTTGGAAATTTTCCCTTGTGCCAATGTGTTCAAGGTTCTTTCCCACTTTCTCTTGTATTAGATTCAGAGTATCTGGTTTTATGTGGAGGTCCTTGATCCACTTGGACTTGAGTTTTGTATAAGAAGATGAGAATGGATCAATTTTCATTCTTCTCCCAGGACCCAACAGTGATGACTTTAGCCAAAATACCCAACAAAGGGGAGATAGAACCTGTAGAGACCACCTCTAGTAGATAGGCATAGCCACCAGTTGAGGAATGGGGCCACCCATGTATCTCAAAATTTTTAACCCAGAAATGTCCCTGTCCAAAGGAAACATGGAACAAAAAATGGAACAGAGACTGAGGGAAAGGCCATCCAGAGACCACCCCACCTAGAGATCCATCCCATCTACAGACAGCAAACCCCCACACTATTGCTAAAGCCAAGAAGTGCTTGTTGACAAGAGCCTGGTATGGCTGTTCCCTGAGAGACTCTGCTAACACATAACCAATACAGATGCAGATATTCACAGCCAACCATCAGACTGAGTCCAGGGACTCCAGTGGAAGGGTTAGGGGAAGGACTGAAGGAGCTGAAGGGGATTGCAACCCCATAGGAAGAACAATATCAACTAACCAAACCACCCAGAGCCCCCAGGGACTAAACCACCAAGCAAAGAGTATACATGGAGGTAGCCAAGTCTCCAGATACATACGTAGCAGAGGATGGTCTCATCTGGCATCAAGGGGAGGGGAGGCCCTTGGTCCAATGGAGCCTCGATGCCCCAGCATAGGAAGATGCTAGAGCGGCGAGGCACAAGTGGGTGAGTGAATGGAGGAGCATCCTCATAGAGGCAAAGGGGAGAGGGGAGATGGGATGGGGGCTTTGTAGAGGGGTAACTGGGAAGGGGGATATCATATAAAATGATTAATTGTTTTTAAAAAGGCTATTTGGTTACTCTCTCCCCTTCTCTCTCTATACCAAGTCTGTAACTCTCTCCTGTCAGGCTTTTGTATCATTCTTATCAAATCGAGCAGTAAATTCTCATTTGCCAAATATGATGAGCAATAATTTCATTTCACATACATGCAGCATCGATGTAGTTGGCAATCTCTTTGTTTAACCTTTCTTTCTTAATCCCTCACAGTCTCCTTATTGAGTCCATAATTGACCCTGGAACTTGCAACTCTCTGACGCACCCTTCCATGTGCTGGGATTACATGTGTACACCACCATCATGCCTGGCTTCATCATTTTCTTGACATGGTTTCAGGAATTTCAGTCTCTTTTTCTTCCCACATCCCCTTTCCCATCATCCTATTTTCCTTCTATCTGTCTTTCTACCTTCTTCCTATGGTGGAAGAATTTACAGCAGGCAGAGGGTGGGGGAGGAACAGGTAAGTGGAAGCATCATAGCATATCTACTGGCACCCAAGACGGGACATATGAATGAGGAGAGATATGTTAGGCAAGTTGTCAGCATACTTAGCAGTGCCCAGGAGTCAGGTGGCTGAAGGAGGTAGAGATGGAGTGGAGCAGCAACTGCCTGGATAAGAGGTCTTGGCAGTCATTCCCCATATTGATAGACCAATTTGATTTCTTCCCATTCAAAACTCAATAGTTTTTTTTTTTTTTTTTAATGAAAATTGAAGACCTGATTCCAAAGTTTATAAAAGTTTAAAGTCTTAGGATGAAGAAAAAAAAAAAAAAAACAAAGAAGAGGAGAAGAAAGAAGAGGAGGGGTAAGGGAAGGAGAAGGGAAAGGAAGAGGACAAGAAGATCTGACAAGATATGGTTTTACAAGTAAAGCCAATTGCCACCAAGCCTGCCAACTTCAGTTCAGTTGCTGGAACCCATGTAAGGAGAGAACAAAGTTGGCCTCTGACCTCCAGATGCCCACCATGGCATGTGTGTAAACACACATACATACAGATACACAGTAAATAAATAATATGGTTTTTAAAAGAATCAGATTTGTGGACCGATTTGATCTGATTTTCAGACCTACAAAACTACAGTAGCCAACACTATGGAACTGGCACAAATATAATTTGTTGGCACAGGACTGAGCAAATAGACTCAGGTATCTTTTTCAGTAGTTTTGTTTTGGTTTCTTTCCATCAGAAGAAAAGGTTTATCAATAATTAGTGCTATTATCAACTGATTAACGCTTGAAAGAATGAACATGCCCAAGGCCCTGGTTCCCATCCCAGGCACAGAAAAGGAGAGAGAGGGAACAAGGAAGAGAGACTGTTCTTCTAAACAACACATTATCAAAATGTTCGGAAAAAAAAAACCAAAAAATTCAATGAACCACTTAACCACTAAATTGAATATGTCATTTAAGAACTTCCAAACACTTCATTGTCCATGCACAGATCACCCTAACAAATGCCACCGAATACTTAAAAGCTTGATAGACACAAGCTTTACGTGTGCTCTTCAAGAAACCTGAACAGAAAGGAATATTTTTCAACTCATGGTATGAGGCAGTATTACCCCAGCACCAGATACAGAAGAGATTGTCCCTAAGAAAGGAGATATAAAAGCCATATAGAAGCCTATTATCTCACAATGCAAACTTGATAAATAAGGAGGGAATACTGGGGAAGAGGGGTTAAAGGATTAAGATTAAGCAGCAGAGATGAGGTGCAGGGGCTGGAAAAGGGAAGTGGTTGGAGATAAGTTAACTAAAACTAAGGATGTATGAAAATCCTTATGGAAATCTACCAGCTAATTTCGAAGTGCAACTTTAAACAAGATAGAGTTCAAGTGGAATCCATAGAATAAATTAGTTATTGAGTGAAGATTGCAGTGTAGGATGCCTTCTTATGAGTTATGGGTTCAGAGAGTGTAGGAAGCAGTTCTCCCCGGCTCAGGATGACGGTTGGCATGTAGCCAGCCAGCTTGAGTAGGCACTGCGGCTGTGGCTTATTATTAGAGAAAAGGTTCACGATTCCAGGTGTGGCTACTCAATTAGCCCACCTCGCATCACGGAGCAACCAATTAACAGTGACGGCGTGGCAGCTGCTGATGGGATTAAGGCAAGGTATATAAGGGGCTGCTGGGAATAAGAGAAGGAAGAGAGGATTCAAGGAAAGGATTGAAGGAGAGGTAGCAGAGAGCATTCAAGGGGCGTCAAGAAGGAGAAGGTAGAAGCAAGTGTGCTGTAACAAGGAACCTGAATAAAGCTGCTTTAAGAAGAACACGGTTGTGGTTGCCTTTTATTACCCTGGACAGAGCAGAGGGCAAGCCACAAGAGAGGTCATAGAAGTCTCCATAGCAACAAGCCTGTTGCCATTACCCTTCGGTACCCACTGTAACTATATCATAAGTCCCTATTGCTAAAGACATACCACACACTGTCTGCAGAACATAAATAAATCAATCTCAAGATGATAAGGAAACTTCATGTCTGCTGGTTAGTATCCGTGGTGCTAAAAAGGCATAAGTAAGAAATGACATCCATACACACTGCAATAAAGACCTGCCAGGCAAGGTGTTGTCCCCGGTGTTAAACTGTTATGGGAGCTGGGCGTGGGTGGTGCATGTCTTTAATCCAGCACTTGGGAGGCAGAGGCAGGCAGATCTCTGAGTCTGAGGCCAGCCTGGTTTACAGAGAGAATTCCTGGACTGCTAGGGCTATATGGAGAAGCCCTATCTCAAAAAAATAAATAAAGTGTGTGGAATAAGCCAACTTCATTCTGATTGGACTTGAGACCTGCTGCACAAGAAGGAGCGTCATGCCTGGTACTGTAATCCTGATCAAAAGCTCTTGGATGAGGAGATCATAGGTCCTAGGAACATAACCTACTGTTGTCATTTTGTTAAATGGCGTTCTAGTTTGCTTTCTATAACCAAAAACAACTTGGGGAGGAAGTGTTGCATTATTTGCCTTAAAGACTACAGTCCATCAAGGCAGCAGTAACATGGAGGCAGGAACTGAAGCAGAGACCACAGTGAAACACTAATTACTGGCTTTCTCCCCCTCCCCCGGCTTGCTCAGTTAGCTTTCTTAACACAAATAAGGACCACCTGTCCAAGAATGATACTACCCATAGTCGGCAGGGCTTTCCCACATTAATAATTAATCAAGACAATGTGCCACAGACATGCCCACAAGGCAATCTAATAAAGGCAATTCCATATAGGCTCCCTCTTCCCTGATGGTGCCACATTGGAAACCAAGATTAGCCATCACACACGGTTATGCTGTCAAACTGCCTTCTAAATATTTATATTTATAGTCATAGACCAGGGCTACTCTCAACCTTGGACAGGGAAGCTTCTTTTTTCAGGAGGCAGCCATCAGTGAAGCAGTGTGAAACTGGCCAAAGAGCTTGGTACTCTCAGCTCTGAATGGGACATATAAACTAAGCTCCCTACCACTAAGACTGAGGGAACACCACAGAAGACATGGAAAGAATGTTAGAGCTGGTGGGTAGGAAGTGCTGTGAAATGGGGTCTTCTGAACATGGCGTAGCCCCTGCACTCAAGACTCCACAGCAGCTGTGGTTACCTGCACAAAACCTGCACAAGATCAAACAAGTCCAACTCCCAGCATAGGTTAGGTAGATCTCTAGGTCCACCCTTTACTGAGTAGCTATTGGCAGTTGATAGCTGCTGGGAGGGGAACAATCTTATTTAAGGACATTTGAACTGGTGGATTTCCTGTTTCCATATTCATGGTGGATGGTCCCATCTTCATGAACATATGGACAGTGCTAACTAAACTTTGGGTCTGTGGATTGTAGCCTGATGTGGTGGTTTGAATATTCTTGGCCCATGTTAAATGGCCTATTAGGAGGTTTGGTCTTATTGGAGGAGGTGTGGCCTTGTTAGAGTAAGTGTATCACTTTGGAGGCTTTAGGTTCATACATACTCAAGCCTGGCCAGTGTGATCCAGAGCCTCCTCCTGGCTGCCTGTGGAATCTAGTCCCCTTCTACTGCCTGCACAAGATGTAGAGTTCGAAACTCCTTCTCCACCACCATGTCTGCCTGCCTGGGTTCTGCCATGCTTCCCAACATGATGATAAGGGACTGAATCTTGAAACTGTAAGCCAGCCCTAATTAAATGTTTGCTTTATGAGAGTTGCCTTGGTCATGGTGTTTCTTCACAGCAATAAAAACCAAACTAAGACACATAGTTATCCTGTACTTTATGGCTAATATCAACTTATAAGTGAGTACATACCATATATGTCCTTTGGGGTCTGGGTTACATCACTCAGGATGATATTTTCTATTTCTACCTATTTACCCCAAATTTCATGATGTCCTTGGTTTTAATAGCTGAGTAGATAGTATTCCATTGTGTAAATGTACCACATTTTCTTTATCCATTCTTCAACTGAGGGACATCTAAGTTGTTTCTCATTTCTGGCTTTTATGAAGAAGAGGGCTATGGACAGAGTTGAGCAAGTGTACTTGTGGGATGGTGGAGCATCTTTTGGGTATATGCCCAGGGGTGATATAGCTGGGTCTTGAAGTAGAACTATTCTCAATCTTCTGAGAAACTGCAATCAAGTGGTTGAACAAGTTTGCACTCTCAGCAGCAATAGAAGAATGTTCCTCTATCTCCACAAATTCATCAGTATATCCTGTCCCTTGAGTTTTTTATCTTAGCCATTCTGATGGGTGTAAGGTGGAATCTCAGAGTCATTTTGATTTGCATTTCCCTGATAACTAAGGACATTGAACATTTAAGTTCTTCCAAGCAATTTAAGATTCCTCTGTTGAGAATTCTGTTTAGTTCTGTACCCTACTTTTTAATTGGATTTGCTGATGTCTAACTTCTTGAGTTCTTTATATATTTTGGATATTAGCCCTCTGTCAGACGTAGAGTTGGTGAAGATCTTTTCCCAATCTCTAGGCTTGTTGTTTGTGCTAATGACAGTGTCCTTTGACTCACAGAACCCAAAGGTTCAGCCTGATAAGGGTTTTCAGTTTCATGAAGTCCCATTTATTAATTGTTGATCTTAGTGCCTGAGCCATCAGTGTTCTGTTCAGGAAGTTGTCTCCTGTACAGAGGAGTTTAAGGCTATTCCCCACTTTCTGTTCTATTTAGATTTATTTATTTAGATTTAGGCTATCTGATTTTACACTGAGGTCTTTGATCCGTGGGTCTATCCGGGAGACTCTAGCTCAGACTCCTAGCAGTGAGGGATATGGATCCTGAAGTGGCCACTTCCTGTAGCCAGGCAGAACTCCCAGTGGAGAGATAAGGACAGGAACCCACCCAGAAACCCTTCCACCCAAAATGTGTACTGCCTACAAATGTGCAGGGACAAAGACAGAGCAGAGACTGAGGGAATGGCCAACCAACAACCACCCCAAACTGAGACCCATCCCATGGCAAGAACCAATCCCCATGGTATTAATGATGCTCCATTATGTTTGCAGACAGGAGCCTAGCATAACTATCCTCTGAAAGGCTCCACCCAGCAGCCAATGGAAACAGATGCAGAGACCCACAGCCAAACAGTAGATGGAGCTTGGGGAGTCTCATGGAAGAGTTGGAGAAAGAGGACAAGGACTCCACACAAAGAGCCGAGGTAGGGGCTGGACCTAGGCCCACTGCGAATGTGTAGCAGATGAGCAGCTTGGCCTTCATGTGGGCTCCCCAACAAGAGGAACAGGTCTCCCAACAAGAGGAGCAGAAGCCATCCCTGAATCCATTGCCTGCCTGCCTGCCTGCCTGCCTGCCTGCCTGGCAGTTCCTGTTCTCCCAAATGAACCACCTTGTCTGGTATCAGTGGCAGAGGACGTGCCTAGTCCTCCTGCAGCAACCTGATCTGCATGTAGAGGGAAGTACCAGGTTAGTGAGACCTAGAGGGACTCCGTCTTCTCAAAGCAGAAAGGAAGGGTGGGATGGGGGATCTGCATGAGGGGGACTGGGAGGAGAGGAGACTGATATTGGGATGTAAAGTGAATAAATAAATACATTTCTTAAAAAGCCTCTAGCTCTTCCCTACACACTTGACAGGCTGAGCCAAGTTAGTAGGGGCTGGATCATTTCACCTTTTAAGGTGGGTAGCTCAAGGTCATTCGCTGACTTTGCCTCATGTCATAAAACAAAGACCACAAGACCTTTCCCAAGTAGCTTGCCTTAAAACAAGCAGGAACTTTCCTTAGCATTGTTGTCTATGGAACTTTTTAGAGGCATACCAAACTGTACCTTTTCAGGACAGACCTAACTGCATCTGACATCTATTTAAGCTTTTCTATTTTGCTAGCAATTACTTTTTTCTATGTACAATAATCAAATATCCTGTAATACAGATCCATGGTCTAAGGATGAAATGGATGTAGTTAGGGAAGATGGGTTATGAAGGTCCATGAGAAAATTCAGGTTGCGATGAGTATTATATAATTAAATTAAGTTGTCTGTTATCACTTATAAAATGGTGACTTCATGTAAATATACATAATTAAACTCAAAAATTGCACGCTTTAAATAATTTATTTTAAATGGACAAGGTAGAAAAGCAAGTCTTTAATTCATCAGTAAATTTAATATCATTTTATTAAATTGACAAAATCATGTCATCATATCCAATTTTTTTTTTAAGTTTACAATCTAGAGGACAATATGTCTTTGGAACTCTTCTGAAACAGCACATTCTAGCTGCCTAGTGCCTCTAACAACATTACAACCACTAGCCTGAGTTAGGAAATAAACTTAAATTTAATCAAGGTGCCCTTCATTTCCCGTCTTAGTAATCCCTAAGCTCTGCCCCACTCCACAGCTCCAGGTTTGACTATGCGGCAGTATGCGACAGTCGGCTAATTTCTTACACAAGTCACGTCTATTCAGTTAAGTCCAAGGATATATTAAGGTAAGAGTCCGCTCATTCAGTCATTATATATTGGCAGTTTTGATGTGGTATGAGGGAGGGGAAAATGTTCCTCTATCTGTATAAATTCTTGGCTGGGGCCTCTGTAATAAAAGACAGATTAACAAGAGAAAACCAAACAGAAGCTTATTAACATGTGTATTTCAAACCCACATAGGATTTATCCAGGGAATACGAAATTCCCACAAGCGCTTAGCAGCTGGTTTAGAACAATATCTTCAACAGAGAGAAAAATAAACCAGAGAAGAGCTAAAAACCAAGGGAAAGGATGTGAATCTCCTACCCTATGAGATGTGGAGAAGCCAGTGCTGGTGATAGACAGGTGTGTCTGGGTGTTGTCCCCAGGCTGATAAGGACAAAGAATACCCTCAAGTTTGTGGTGAACTTCAGCCCTCAGTCTTTCCTTATAGAGAAGGGACAGTTGTCTTTATAAACTCGTATCCTGCTTTTTAACAAATGAGGTCAAGGCAGGGATCTTTTCTTGCTTCTGATTCTCAACCTGCAGCTTTCAGTCAACCTCGGCCAAAGCATACACTGGCAGATTGGGATTGCCGTGCATTGGGATGAGAGGCTACTGAAAAGCGGTCCGACCTCACATAATCTAACAAGGAGAGAGAGAGATTATCTGAGCCACACTGAAGGGTTCCAAAAGCAGCCCAGCTGTGGCCTGACAGTTCCCCCTTTGGCGTTTGCTCAGCTTTCTCCTGGTCTTGCAGCAGTGTACACCAAGTGCAAATCTTAACAGACTCTAGATGCAAATACCATCCAGAAGTACCCAGTACGAGGTACGTCGATGAAAACTGGTGCTGGAAAAGGGGGAGAAGACAGATGCTAAAAAGGAGAGATAGTATTTCCTAATGTTGCGACTTCTCCACGGCAGGAAAAGTACACCTGTGTTTGTTGTTGATGCTGCTGTTACAGTCATGAGTAACAACTAGGAGAGTAAGCTGCAAGCCACTGAAAGTACTAGGAAACCATTTTAGCTTCCTCATCCCTCTGACAAGCACACCTGACATCACGTAAGTGGAGGAAAGATCCTCTTTGCTCGGTTTTTAGTTTAGTCCATTATGGTGGGGTGGGGAAGGTGTGGCAAAGCTGTGCAGTTCCCATGACAGCCACAGAGCAAAAGTATGGTCATGCCAGCTGACTTTTTCCTCTTTCTCCTGTTATTTCACCTGGACCCCTAGCAAATCGGATGGAGCATCTCAAATACAGCGGAAGTTTCTTCCCTGGGTTACTATTCCCTGAAAACATTCTCTGGCACTGATGTGGTTTGTGACTCTCTTTTAAGGTATACTTCAATCAATGAAGTATACTGTCAAAAATAACCATCACAGGGTTGGTGAGATGGCTCAGCAGTTAAGAGCATGTGCTGCTCTTGCAGAGGATCCACATTCAGTTCCCAGCACACACACAGGGAAACTCACAACTCTGTAATTCCACTTCCAGGAGATTTGATGGCCTCTTTTGGCCTCCAAAGGTACCTACCCTCATATATATACACCTCCAAAACAAATCCAAAAATGGACAAACACTGTGACACTATGATCCCAGAACTGATTGTAACGCTGTTTGGCTCTACATCCCTTCTCCCATCCAGTTCCCTCCCTCCATTCACCGAAGATGACTATTTTATTTCCCCTTCACCAACCTACTGCTGGCTCTCTGTGTAGCTCCTGGTGTCATTCTTAGCTTAGGTGAGATGTTACCTGAATGCCTTTAAACTTCTGTTTCTCATTTTACAAGAATTCTGCTATTGAGGAAATTCTTCCTATTTTATTTCGTCTCCTACATAACAGCGATCGAGAACCTACTACTAAGGTTGTAGTTTACCATGTCCAGACAGCACCTCTGAGCTCGGCACAAAATACAGCATGCTTTCTTAGCAGGGCTTCCTCTTCTCTTCCTGACGTGAGGAACCAGACCCCCAGTCTTCTGTCTGAAGAATGTCACATAGTCCTTGACAAACCTACAGGTTCAACTTCCTCTTTCCCAATAAGAACCTGCCCAGCAAGAACCTGGGAATCCCAGAGTGCTTCTCTACAAATGAGGCATTCCCAGTACGTTAAGCTCCTGCCAATCATTTTACATTCACTGTGAAAACTCCTTCCCACTCTCCAAGGTTCATATATAACCCTCAGTCACCGCAAATAACACGTATGCACACCAGCTGTTTCACTGAAGATCATCTAAGAGAGCAGTTTGATTAAGTATTGCCTTAAAAAGGTCTAACACTAAAATCCTTGGAGAAGGCTGGCACTCACTCCCAGCAGGACCGGGATCCTGCAGACCCCACCTATTCAGGCAGCATCCTGGCATCCTGAGGCAAGAAAGGGAGGATGCACAGCTGCAGCTGGCGCTCAGCACACAGACCACACAGACCACGCAGAAGCAGTAGCAGTAGCAGCTCAGCTACTTCCTATTCTACAGATCATCCAAGTGCAAGCACTGAGACACTTATGAAAACAGCTGCGTCTCCTCTAGTCTAGAACCTAGGAGCTACTGAACTGACAATGGTGCCTTTGCAGAGACATAGGAAATGCTGTTACTAAAACGTGAACAGACTCAGGTGTGATTGATGGAGGTGTCCTTTCCAGACTACTACCTAACCTGGCAACTAGCATTCAGAAGGACTCCACACTGTAATTGGCCATTAGGACCAGATCCCCAAGCTGTGAATCGTGGATCAGTCCTATTGATCGTTGCTATTCTAATTCAACTTTAAAACACGCATGAGCTATATGAGTGTGTGTAACTATGTGAGTGGTGGAACAGTTTAACAGATTATAAACCTCGTTCATTGTGGTACAATGTCCCCATCAATGGGTCTCTTAGCAGCTAAGAACATCAAGAACATTCTCGTTCTTCAAGAGGCCACTTCAAATTATCTCTCAGGCTCCTGCAAAACTATAGAAAAGTGAGAAACTTACAACTAAACAACATGGGACCAGACAGAATGAAGTTCTGCAGACCCATGGAAAACAGTGTATGGCAATTCTCATGAAGCAACTTTGCAAGTATTACGCAGAAGAGGATAGGACCAAAGACTTCAGCAACCTCTGATGTCTAAGATCAAGATGCATGGAACCTGAGGGGCTTTGCCTTTTGGATTATATATCTGAGGTGGTGCCAGTATCTGTATGCTCTGTTGCATAAGTTTGTTTCTCTAGTAAAAAAAAATTTTTTAGGCCAGGTTTACTGGGTTGAAGTACCAGCCTTAATCACATAGCAGGTTCAAAAACCTGCCTGTGCTAAATGACAAAAGACCTGAATGCTATATTGTCTTTAATGACACTGAATAAAGCAATTCCCATACTGCCACCCACCATTGGCTTGCCTGAGCCATCACTGTAGGATGGCCTGCTGTCAACACTGGATACGTAGGTCTGTCAAACCTGAAAGACCAGTGGACCATGACGCTCTTCTGTTCTTACCTGGCCCAAGGATGTGGATTGATCGTGGGGAAAGAATCTGTACGTTCCACTCAAGTTCACAGGAACGGGGAGATCTAGATTAGCTCTACAAGTATTTATACAGAAAAGGCTGGCTGTGTGGTTCAACACCGTGACAGCTCTGACTTGTCATCAAACTCAAGTAGACTAGTAACAGACCTGGTAAGTAAGACTCTGTGTGGAGTTTCTGGTTGGTCCATACATCCACAGATAACTGACACTGTGAGTTATCTGTAACATTCTTGTGTTGTGGAATCTCCCCCTTTTAACTACCTGTACTCAGTGCTTTGCAGAACTTCCTTAAAATGTGACTGAGTAGATAAACCCGAGGTCATGGTAATGTTAATGGCTTAGTCAAAAGAGTTACCAGCCCATTATTAGATCTTAAACCTCTCTCAGGCTATCAATTCACCTATACAATCTCTAACAAGAAACACTGTGTCAGGAACTTAAGAAAACTGATACTACAGTACACTGGAAAGGGTATGTTTCCATGATAATGTAAGAAATATTCTAAACACACACACACACACACACACACACAGAGACACACACACAATGAGCCCTTTGAGTAGGAGCTAATATGACTGTTAAGACCTCAGGTTCAGGGCTAGATAGACAGCTCTATGGTTGTGAGCCTGGCCTTTAATGGCTGAGCCATCTCTCCAGCTCTGACAGCTCTATGGTTAAGAATACTTGCTGTTAGCCGGGCGGTGGTGGCGCACGCCTTTAATCCCAGCACTTGGGAGGCAGAGGCAGGCGGATTTCTGAGTTCGAGGCCAGCCTGGTCTACAGAGTGAGTTCCAGGATAGCAGGGCTACACAGAGAAACCCTGTCTCGAAAAAACCAAAAAAAAAAAAAAAAAAAAAAAAAGAATACTTGCTGTTCAAATTCCCAGCATACATGTGGCAGCTCACAACCACCTGTAACTCCAGTTCTAGGGGATCCAACATCATCTTCTGGCCTTTGCTGACACAAGGCATACATGTAGCACACATACATACATACATGCAAACAAGACACTCATGAGTGTAAAATTTTTAAAACTGAAAATGAATAAGCATCTCAGGCCCTTTAGCAAATGGTACAACATAAGTACTTTCAGTAAAGAAACCAAATGGAATCCAATTCTTAGTCTCCAGCCACACCAGTAATCCTGAGGACCTGCTCCTGAATTTTAGCTCTATCTTCACAAGCATGTAGTGAGGATAAAGCAAGATGACTGGTAAACTGGGAACTATGCACACAGTGCTTTGGCACTTCCATGGGTGTGACAAGTTGTAGAGAGACTCTCGTATGTGCTGTGTGGAAGCATCACCTGTCAATAAAAACCTGATGGCCTATTAGCTGAGGCAGGAAATAGAAGGTGGGACATCCGGCGGAGAAAGAAAAGATTCTGGGAAAGAGTCAAAAGCAGTAAAATCTGGCACCTGGACTCAGAGGAGATGGATATATGGAACTGAAGAGAGGTAACCAACCATGTGGCAGACACAGACTAGGATAAATAGATTATGTAAGTTACAAGTTAGTTGGGAAATGAGCCAAAGTTTATGGCCTCGGCATTTATTCATAAATAATTAAGTCTCAGCATCATTTCAGGAACAGGGGTGTGAGTGGGAAACCCCAAACCTGCAACAAGTCGGTGGTGCATGAAAGGAAAAGTGAGGGGACATGGAAACCCCTTCAAAGAATGTGAGGCCCAGGGCTGAGGGTGGCTCAGCAGTTTAGAGCACCAGTTGCTCTTCTAAAGAACATGGTGGCTCACAACCATCTGTAACTCCAGGGAATCCAGTGATTCTTTTGGTCTCTGCAGGCATCAGGCACATACATAGTACACGTACATATATACAAACAAAACACCCAAACACATAGAAATAATACTTTAAAAAAAAAATAAAGGAGAAAAAAAGAAAAAAAACATAGAATGGCCCCTTAAAATAGTTATAATCTTTTGAATCATATCAGTAGAAAAGCCTTAACCTCATGTGTTCTTGAAACTAAAAATCCTTTCAGGATTTAAGTCTAGGGCCTGGTACGGTGGTGCCTGGAACCCAATGTAGGAAGATTAAAGTTGAATGTAGCCAACCTGAGCTACATAGTGAGAGTCAGTCCCAAAAGATAAACTGTCTCTGAAGTGAGGAGCTTGAAAAGGGAGACTTGGGACCCCAAGGAGGATGAGTTTGAGAACTGGGATGGACACAGTAGGTAAATCCCACAGGGAGGGCAGAGCAAGGGCAACAACTAAGCCAGTCTCAAGCTAGGTGCAGCCTTGGTTTTATTTTTAAGGCAGAAAGTCAGGTACGGGTCAGGATATCTGGTGTATGGAAACAAACAAATGAAAAAATTTAGACAGGAAAACTCCATAAAAAGCTTAAAGGAATATATTTAATAATTCAATGAGCCTTGTATTCAACTGGCAGTTTAAAGGAATAATAAAAGATACTAGCCTTACACCCTTAAAAGATGAACAAGGCTCTAAGTTAATGTCTGATGAACTCAGTGAGTAGGTGAAGCAAGCCTGTCCAAGTACTTGCAGTCTAACGATCTCCTAAGCAAGCAGGGAGCGGTTCATAAACAGTGTCGGTGGTTTTCCTGAATGCTAAGTGGAAGAAGCCAGACGCAACGGTTTCTGCACCCTATGACTAAACATCCAGGAGTTTCTAAGCAGGAAACACTAATATGAGAAAACAAACCACTGTTTGCCAGAGATCAGGTAAGGAAGGAAGAGACTCATTGCCAAGGGCTGTGGGAGGCGTATGTATACTCCTATGCACATTGATTGGTATAAACCTTACATTTCTAAGTACACTGATTGGTATAAAAGTTCACATGTCTAAGCACACTGACGGCTACAAGGGGAAATGAGTTTGAAGGAAGGAGCTGGGGGAAAGACAGCACAACTCTTATAGTCAGAGTCCAGACCCCAGAGCAACGAAGTAATCCACGTGCTGAAACTTGAGGACTTCGTTGCCCCAACTCATCCAACCTGGCTGTAAATTTCGAGCAAACAACTCCAAACACTGGCCGCCTGGCTTGATGTAGTCTCTCAGAACGTCTGTCAAAAAAAAAAAAATCAATATTAAGAAAGAAACAGATTTTTCTTTTAAAAAGCAGAGAGGAGTAGAAGTTAACTGTGGTGCACACTGCCTGAGAGAAAGGAAGGCCACAGCAACTGGTTTTAAAAGCCCATTCACTTAGAGGACAAACAACTGAATCACTGTAACCCTGGTCATGTTCAGGCTGCTCTACTAACCAGTAACAGGAACTGGATATAAAAATAGTTCAGGAAGAAAGCACTTTAGCACGTAGAACACAGTTCAAGGTTGCTAGGTCAGGTTGGATTTAGGAGCCTATCAGATTCTGAGAATGACAGGCAGGCTGCTGCAGGTTCTCTGTTTTCCTTGGGAAGTAAGGAGCCAGCCCAGGGCCCTGCACAAGCTACCCAAACACTCCACCCGACCAATACTTCCAGCCTTGTGGCTTCTTTAGAAATAACTGAAAGATTTAAGATTTTAACTGTAAAATTTAAAACACAATATAGCAGGGGTGGATCTAGGAGAAGTTGGGGAGAGAGAGGAAGGAAATCGGATAAAAATACATCCTATGAAACTCTCAAGTAATTAATAAAATTATTATACTATTAAAAACATTTTGAATTTCAGAATATTCTTTGTCTAAGAGTAATATTATTAATTATCAAAAAATCAAAGAGAAATTAAAAGCTGTTATTGCCTGCAATTGAACTAACTCAAATTTAGGCTTTGATAAGTTTCAATGCTGACATAAAAGATTCTACTTACATAAGTATGAAATTAAACACTGGACAATTTGAAACAGAAAGATTTCCCCTAGAGACCTAAAGGACAAACCCGAAATCTTCCTTTTACTTTCTAGAAGTTACTATGGTCTAAGGTATAGTAATGTAAGATTCGACTTCAGTTCCTCAGTCTTTTGGCACAAAGATGTTCTCTTCATGATGGGGCTGGCGAGATGGCTCAGTGGTTAGAAGCACTTGCTCCCACTGGGAGAGCCAGTGGGCTCTGACTCCTGCCAGCTCTTAGGGCTCTTCCTCCTGTTGGGCTGCCATGTCCAACTCTGATGTAATAGTTTTTGCTTAATCTTATTGTATTTTATTTTGTCATGTTTGGTTGTTGTCTCTTTGAAATCTGTTCTTTTTCGATGAGAAATGGAGGGAGAAGGGATCCAGAGGGGAGGAGAGGGAAGGGGAAGGGAGGGGAGGGGAAGGGAGGGGAGGGGAGGGGAAAGTAAGGGGTGGGAGAGGAGGAACTGGGAGGAGTAGGAAGAACAAGGAGGATGGGTGGGGGGGTTGGTGACCCTATGATCCAGATATATTGTATGAAAAAGGAGTGTTTTCAACAAAAACAGAACAAACAAACACTAGCTGCTCTTACAAAGGAGCAGCCTTGATTCCTGGCCCCACATGGTGGCTCACAAGCATCTGTAACTCTAGTTCCAGGGGATACAATGCCCTTTCTGGCCTCTGCATGCATCTGGGATAGATAAAGTATACAGATAAACATATAAACAAAACATCTATACATATAAAAATTATTTTATAATTTGTAAAAAATATATTTTATACTTGTATTTTATATTTATATTCTAAAATATTTATAATTTAATTTAAAAGATATATCTTGAGGTTCTGAAGCAAAAGAGAACAATTCATGTTTTGAGTATACATAAAACAGTTTATTAAGATTCACAGGAAATGCCGGGCAGTGGTGCGCACGCCTTTAGTCCCAGCACTTGGGAGGCAGAGGCAGGCGGATTTCTGAGTTCGAGGCCAGCCTGGTCTACAGAGTGAGTTCCAGGACAGCCAGGGCTACACAGAGAAACCCTGTCTCGAAAAACCAAAAAAAAAAAAAAAAAAAGATTCACAGGAAAAATTCTAAGTACTATGCATAGACTATCATGCAAACCCTAGGGTTTTGATTTCACTGTAAAACGCACCACAGGAATATTTGAGTTTCTTTCTCATAGCTTTAACTTGTATCTGTCTAAGCTAAAATACATACACTAAACTTACATAAACTCAAAAACAAAAAATACTACAAATACTTGTTGTATATTACTACATAACCAAAGCCTGAAGACTAACTCTATCGAGTCATTCAGATCTTCTCCACACATACAACTTTGGGTTGATGTTTTTGATTCTAAAATGTGTTTGTGCTGCTCTCTACTGGCAGTGCAGCTGAACTGCACTTTATAGACTACTCCAGGCAAGACTAAATCTTTTCTCTTAAGAGTAATCTTTAAACATATTTTTATTCTATTTTAAATGAAATGACAAATAGATTAAAATTTATTTCAGAATAAAAGGCTTGTGGCATTATGGTTTTTTGTAAATCTTTTACAGCAAACTATAAACCCTAAGACAAATGGCTTATAAATTAAGCTTTGGTACATACCAAATGATAAACAAAATTCAAGTATACAAATTAGATTTCCTTAAGTACAACTGATATTGAATAATTTTTTCTTAAGGAGCAGTACAGTTCACTGTCTTTGGGTCACAGACTAATGCATTAGCAGCATTTATGCGCTCCCAAAGGTGAGGCTTCAGAGGATCCTTCTAGGCCAAAGAATGGTCAGACACATACGGGTATTTCTCAAACTAAAGGTACTGGAAGGACTCCTTTGTAAAGTTATCCAAGGTAACAGAAACCCTGAGTACACTTCCTTGTGTTTGTGGTGTGTCTGTCTGCGTGTGCATCTACTTCCTTTTGTTTGTGTGTGTCTGCCTGTGCATCGGTGCTCTACAGTCTGGTACAAGCACAGAGCATGCAGATACCATAGTGTGCTTGCCAAGGTCAGAGCAGCTATCTCTTTCATGGCTCTCGGCCATACTCCCTTCCGACAAGGTGTCTCACTGAACTGGAAGCACAGCATTTAGCCAGACTGGCTGGCCAGTGACTCTCTGAAGCGCCTGTCTCTGCTCCTAATGAGGGGCTTACTGGCACACATGCTGGCCTGCGTTGTACATGAACATGAGTGACTTGAAGCCCTCCTACCCACTGAGCCATCACCCAAGCTCCCCTAAGTTTACTTTCTTACGTTTTCTTTTCCTAGCTCATAAATTATATCCTGCAAAAGTAAAAATGATAAGCGGATCATAGTTCTCTTGAGTGGCAGCTTATAGAAGTTCTCTTGCTGTCTGGTGGTTTTGTTTGTTGTGTATTTACCTTCCTTTTTAAGTAGTAATGATCAAATTAATAAAATATTTTCCTGAAGAAGTTATCTAAACAATAAACCTTGATTACAAATTCAGACTCTCAAGGACTTCCATGACTAAAGACTTGAGCGTTTGCTGACTTTTAAACATACTCGAAGCGATGAAAGCAGTCCTTAGCACTGCGCAGTACTTGATAGGTCACTCACTCTTGGAACGAGGGCGGCAGGGGAAGACTTCAGATAACCTGCCAGAGCAGCAGGCCAAGACTCATGGGAGCCGATGCCCATGGCCAGTGCTCTCCACTGACCCTTGCTGCTCAGCTACACCAACTGAGGAACGTAACCCTGAGCATTCGGGGTGAGGGAACTGCGGCCTCAGCAGCTGCCTTCCCTGTGTTATAAAATGGCAGTCTGCCTTCAGAAGAAGTAAATTACCACATTCAGGTAATGACAGGATCCTAGACACCTCCATTATTATGCTGGGCTCCTGATTTTAGAAGAAGCAAGGGATTTTCTGGTTCTGAATCCTAAACCTGAGGGCAAAACAAGGCCACTTGCTGAACTGCATCCTCTGAGGCCAACAGCTTTCACCTGTCAAGGCCACGACTGGAGGGACACAGACAGTCGAGAAAACCTGAGGTAATATACACTAACCTATGCTCTATTTCATAAATTCTGCTGTGAATTTTCTACAACATTTCAGAATATTAAAACAAACATCAATTCATAAGCCTACAGAACATTCAAATACTAAATTCAATCCTGCTTTGAATATTTTCAAATTCTAACAGTTCTGCTCCACAGAAACATACCGGCAAGTGGCGGCTTGTGTGAGTGAAGACCACAGGGAACACTGACAATCAACTTCTGATCTGGGACAGGGGGCACTCTTACATCTGCGTTCCTAATTAAGACACAACAAAATAACCATCTAGTACTTAAAGGATAATTTTTAATTATATGCTACAGTTGCATTGATTTTTTTTTTTGTCTTTCAAATAGTAATTAATTCTAGTAATAAATAAATTTAGGAATAGAATCGATGAGATAAATCAATTTAAAAATTCAAACATTTTTAGAATGTCGTTTTTCATATTAGCTATTATGCCCTTGATAAAACAAAAGATAATATAATTTTTTATTTATTATATAACATACTTTTCAGCTCTGGACCATTTTCAGATATCAAAAGTATAAAGATTAAGGAAAATCAGTGATCACTGTATTCGTTTTAAAAGCTTATATTTATATAATTTTGAAAAATCGCTTTTCTTACCTTGATGCTAAAGCAGTTTTTTCTCTAACTCTCCCCAGTACAAGGCATTCATAAGGCTTTTTGTGTGGAGAATCCAACGGGAATACAAACTCTCCTGAATTTGTGATCTGAAAGGAAGGAACCAAGGAAAGCCATTTTTTTTACCATCATTATACAGTTTCCAGCAAAAAGAGAAGTTATTAAACCTTCAGGCTAGCATTGTCCAATAAAAAATATTGTATGAGCCATGAATGCAAGCCACATATATAATTTTAAATTCTCTAGTGGCAACATTAGAAAGAAGTTTAAAAAAAATAGAATGCAAGGTAATTTACTTTAATTGCATTTAATCTGCCATGTCTAAAACAGAATTTCCACATGCAATCAGTTTTTAAAAGGTATCATGATGTATGATATTTTTTTCCTCTGTAGTGGGTCTTTCAAGTGCAGCACATATTTAACACTCAACAGTACCTGTCTATCTGAAGGGCACAAGTCAAGCGCTGGAGAGCTACGTGTCACAGCAGCTACAAGCGTGTTTGAACACTCACATAACATGGATGCTTTAAAGATATTGCATTGTCATCTCGCACATAAACAATCTCTACTTTTTATAATTACTCATTCCTGGAAACCAGGCCATCATCAACTCAGTCACTAATTTGTTCAAACGACATTCACTGATTACCAGCCATGTGACCCAGTCATGTGACCCAGTTACTCAAGCCTTCCACAGCTAAGACAACAGAATGTCAGAGTCACAGTTTAGTCAGGGAAGAAAGTAGGGTGGGTGATGAGGTAGAAAGGAAGGACCTGGTGCAGAGCCTGGCTCTTGGTGCTAAAAACTCTAGCCTGGCAGCTTAGAAGGATCCTGTCTCCAAAAGAAAATCAAACATAGACTGGAAGCCTAAAAGGCAGCTAACCATGTTACACAGGTTTACGGTCATTCTTGGCTACATAGCAAGTTCAAGACATCGTGGATTACAGGAGACTCTGTCTCAAGGGGAAAGAAACAGAGAATGACACATTCTTGGTCCCTGCACCTTCCTATACTCTCCACGATGCTCTTGCTCTTCTCTGCCTTCATCCCCATAAACAGGGGGAAAAACATGGGTAAATCAAAGGGCAATGAGATTTTGGTGTATGGAGGAGAGAATAAAGGCAAGGCAGTCCTAACTTCCTGTTCATTCACCTACAGTTACCACATGGCTGGGAGTGCACATGTGTGTGCACACAAATTTTTTTTTTTTTTTAATAAATTAGAGTTTTTTGTAACTTTATTCTGGTCTCTCCCTGATTTCCCAAGGCCAATGTTGTAGGATATTCGATCACACTGTGAACCTCGAGATTGTGTTATTTACTGGAAAAAACTATTTCCTTTAATCCAAGAGCTTTCTGCTTGAATATTGTAAAGAGGATTAAATAAAGTCAACCATAGGCCAAGAGGCAGAGAAAGCCATCGGTTGATAGGAAGTGACCATAGAAGTATTAAGAGAAAACCATAGGGAGGAAGAGGGAGTCAGAAGGATGGATAGAGACACACAGGAAAGAGGAGGGAGGGACAGTCAGTGTGAAGGAGGTTTTCTGAGATGGTGTGAGAGAGGGATTTCTTGTGGATGTCTGCTAAGGAGGAAGGTCAGCTGGGTGCTTTCTCTGCCTCTCTGAGCTAGCAGGCTTTCACCACAGCATCCGGCTCCCAAGTCTTCATTGGTAAAACTGAATGGTTAAGATTTTGTTTAAAAGAACAACAGGCCGGCAGTTTGGGAGCCCACTACAGAGACACAGGATAAGCACCTTGAGAGCAGGAGGACGGGCGTTTAGATACAAAGCATGGACAGTTCTCATCAGAGCCTGAGGAGGACAACAGCCAGCTTCTTCCTGTGAGTGGGGAGCGATGCTGAGCTAACAACAGAGCTAACTTCTGAACTCACTTTTACCCAGTACCATTCTGCGACAACTTCCACAGACCATGAAGGGTATAGTTCCTCCTTCACAAAACACAGATGCTTCTGCCTGTTGGTCACCCAAGTAACGACAAGACAGTCAGCAGCAGCCAGCTTAGGGACAGGCATTCGCTTTATCTGCTGTGGTGATAAACTATTGTACCTAAAAATGAACAACAACAAAACTGTAAGAAAATTCACCCCAAGAAAGACATAAGCAGGGAAAAGACCCCACAGATACAAAGGTCTGGGAAGCCATGCACACATGCGGCTAAGAATGGAGTCACACTGACACCTGGTGGACTCACTGGTCTTACACATGTACCAACTTTCCTATCTTACTACTTTTAAATTGCCAGGCTGTATGGTTTTTGTTTTTTTAATTTCATATGATTTGCATTTTGATGATTTTACCACATCTAATATGCCTTTTCTCTCATTCAGAATTAAACAAATATTGTCTGGATTTAGTCATCCTGTGTTTCACAGGAGCCCCATCAGAGTAAGCTTGAAACTGATGTCCCAATAACCAAACGGTAACATCACTTGACACAAAGAAGCGCTGTCTGTGAGGCCAGGGATGCAACAGCAGGATGACTGCAGGGAGGAGCCTGCCCCACTGTTAGCCTCAAGTGTATAAGCCTCAAGTTCATGAGCCTCAAGTGTGTAAGCCTCAAGTTCATGAGCCTCAAGTGTGTAAGCCTCAAGTTCATGAGCCTCAAGTGTGTAAGCCTCAAGTTCATGAGCCTCAAGTGTGTAAGATTCATGTCTTGCACACACTGCTGACCCCTCATTCACCTATCACCTCACACAATCTCACCTTCCCTTTACAGTTCCAAGGCCCTATCTACCACTGCACCCCTGTCTTCCTATTCAATCAGTTCCACTGGGCTCTCTCAAGTCTTCAGACTCTGTCTCATTTCATAGGCCCACTGTCTTATGCCTCCTGGCCATTAACAGTATAAAGGAAACTTGTTTGGCTAAATCACATAACTTGCTCTATAAATATCCAAACAAATACAACTCTTTCTCCAACATTCCCCATACAACTGGAAATGACAAGCTGTATTCTAATGTCCCATTATTGCTTCTAGACTCTTTCAACTTTGGCAAAAACCTCCCCTTCTCTGTAAGAGGTATGTTACGCAGCCATACTAGCCCCAAACCTTCCTCAATGGACACATTTTATCCTCACATTCACTATTCAGTGTGCTTAGTCTCTGAGATCCCTCTACCTCAAGAAGGAAAGCTTCGACGATGTCTGGAGCAACTTCAAAGCACAACCCATATGATATCCACGCAACTGTTAACCCACCTATACAACAACTACACTCACCCTCCAACACCCCAGTCTAACTACATAAGCTGGCCTTATCATCATGCATGCATAGAACAGGGACTGAACCCAGGGCCCTGTGCATGCAAAGCACATACCCACCACTCAAGTATACCCCACACATCCAATACCACAATGGAATTCAACTTCTTCATACAGACAAATGAAGTGAAGGAAAACACAGAGCCAAAGAAACTTTGAATCTATTCTTAAATTCTCAAAACAATCATGGGAATCTTGGAAGGCTAAGCCCCCCAGGGTCCCAACCTACTTCCTGTCTGCTGCTACATGCTCCTAAAGCTGTTAAAAGAGGTGCCAGCCTTTCCTAATATGATGGACTGACATCTCTAAAAGCATGAGCCAAAGTCATACCTTTCCTTCTGTAAGCTGCTTCTAATGGGGATTTTGTCAATTTCCTCCCATCAGTAACTAGGCTGGGGACACATGGACTTAAGTCTTCCCATTTCCTCCACTTCGTTTCATTACTCAATCAGCTCCAAAGAAACCTGTACAACTCTACTCACTTAGGGAAAAAAAAAAGTCTCCCCGAGGGCAGCCCAGGCATCTGGTTTCTGACGTAGGTAGCACTACACTACAGGAGTCAGGAATGGCTCACAAACCTTTCTTAGTAAGCCGATCAACAGTGGAAGAACCCAGGCTGCGTGCCCCTGGGCTCCTGCCGTCCACATCACACTCCCAGCACAGTGGCTATCGCTTACCACAGGGAAAACTTTCAGAGACTCTTCCGTCACAGTAGGAAAAAAAACTCTGCATTGACATGTTTTCAATGGCTTCAGATTCCTTAACTTTGCTTAACTGGACTGTTTGGCGCTAAGGAAATTTTCACACTCCTCCGGGTATCTCAAATTTTCAACGACAGATTCATCACAGGGCACAGCAACTTCATACCTAGGTTTAAGTGCCTAAGAGAACTGAAATGTATTGCCATACCGAGATGAACTACAAGGTTTGAAGGCAAGTTTCACAACTGAACCCACTTTTAAAACCAACTATTCATCTCTAAAATCACCTTAGACTCAACAATCTGTCAGAAAATTTCACAGAACTTACTACCTGTTATTACAGTGCAGTTATGAGTCACAGAGGAACCACTGAACCCTGAGGGCGTACATCTCAGCACAGAGCATGATCATGGTTTCCATGTGCTACAAAGGCTTCCTACCACGTATCTGTGAGTGAACTCTGAATAAACTCACAGATGACACTACTGTGTCCATAGGAGCTTCACATTAATGTCAGTTATCTACCTCACAGCCATATTACCATGAAGATGTGCAGTACTCTGTCTTTTTTAGATATACATCAAAGTTTTAAGAATAACTTTCTCTTATTTGGGAGCTGGAGAGATGGCTAAGTGGCTTAGGGCACTGACTGCTCTTCCAGAGGATGTGGGCTTGATTTCTAGCATCTATATGGTGATTCACAACTTTCTCTTATTTCAAGTTTTTATATTTCAGTCCATATTTCAAGTCTATATATTTCATAAAAATATATAGACATATATAGAGATACAAAGAGATATGTACACTCAGAATAGATACATGAATTCTTTGCACAACTTTTACAACTTAAAAAGAGAACTATCGCACACATTATAAGCATATTCCCAAGTAAGCTAAAGATAATTCTTAAAGAAGAACTTCAGTCTAAGTTTACAACAAAGCAGGAATGATTCTGTCTGGTAAACTGAAAGCTGCGTAGAAGTGTAACTGGGAGCATTCATTAGAAGTAGGAGGGAAAGTGTTGTCAAGTCAGAAAGAAGTTACTAAAGTAAATGCCATCCTAGTACCTAACAGAGCCCATCCTACCAGGCGACATAAACTAAAAAATAAACAGAGGATGGACTCACTCCCAGCATTTTGTTATAAACTACAAGTACGGCACATATCTAAGTTTCAAAATGTGACAAGGATGAAGGCCAAGGGAAGCCCTGGTGTTACTGAGTCAGCCATGAATGCTTCAGGCCTCAGTGACAGCTGCAGACACTGTTATATCGGTTATAGATAACTAATATAGAGACACACATATCACCTCCAGCTCATGTACCTAGAATTAAGGAAATTAATCTTTTGATGGGAGCATGTTAGTAGCATCGGATAACAGATATCATGTCTACAGTGTACTAAACCAGAATGTACAAGGGACTGCAGTTCTAGAGTACAATCTGACAGGTAAGTGGTCCCACACACCTGTTACTTCTTTTAACCGATTTGTTCTCCCATGGTGGATCGATCACAATTACATCAAATGTCTTACTGCCTGAAATCAAAAGCACAATTTCAGAAACACACTCTGTGTGTGATGAGTCTAAGAGCTAAACATGGAGACTGAGGACATCCCATAGAGCCCACACTCTCATAAGCAAAGTTCTGGTCTAAATACGCAGAATTCTTCAAAAACAAAAACTAAACATGTTCCCCATAATTAAAGTACCTACACACACACACACACACACATGCACACACACACACACAAATAAAAATACTGTTAAGACAAAAAAGTTTAAAGAGCAAGATGATCAGTAGGTAAAGGCTGTCAAAAGTACTAATCTGGGCTGGTTCTCCAGAATGCACATAAGGGTGGAAGGGGCGAAGAGACTCCAAAAAACTGACCTCTGACCTCTACACACATAATAGACATATACAATGATAATAAGAAATTAATGCATTTCAAAAGTACAGTACTTTCTTTTCAACCTGGGACCTTGGGCATGCTCAGCTGAGCTGCAGACCCAGCCCAAGAAAGGACTTTCATAATAAACACATATACATTGGAATACAACTGAAGAGTTTATGGGATTTATTCAAAGACACTGTAACTCTGAACCTCTGAGTTCTGAACCTGTAACCCTAGCACCTAGAAAGCTAAGGCAAAATTGAGATGTCAAGGCCATCCTGGGATGAACAACACGTTCTATGCCAGCCTGGGCTTCTTACAAAGACTCTGTCTCAAGATAAAAAACAGAGTAAAAGTCAGCATTTTAGAATTGAACTTACATTCAAAGTTCATACTCTTAACTTCTGAGACAACAGAAAAATTATCTTGTCCTAAAACACTTAAACTACTTACAGTTAAGAAGTGGCTGCATACAAGAAATGTCAGACAAAAGAAAGCTGCTCTTTGGTGGCAGCAGGTATTTCTGTCCCATTAGAGTAATCGCTTTGGGAAAGCTAGAGTTGTTTTCAATGATCTGTGAGGATAAATCCAGCTCAACTACAGACATATCGTCTCCCATCAACTGCCGTGTTTGAAGCTCCATTTCACTTGAGGAAGGCAGATGCTTTGCCATCTCGCATAACTCTGACAAATTGCAGGCATCACGTGGTAAAGCGATGCGTTCACTACTGCCATCCTGTTTTTCAACAAGTGGAGAAAGGAAACCACTTCTGAGACCTTCTTGGATTAACTGCGAAGATCCATCCAAAATCAGCTCTCTGATCTGTTAAAAAAAAAAAAAAAGAAGAAGAAGAAGAAGAAAGAAAGAAAAATTGTTTCAAGTAGATTAAAATGATACTGGTTTTAAAATCAGTTTCCAGGGACTGGAGAGATAGCTCAGCAGTTAAGAGCACTGTCTGCTATTAAAGAGAATCTGGGTTCAATTCCCAAGTCCCACACAGTCGCACACATCCACCTGTCAATCCAGTTTCAGGAGATCTGTCACCGTCTCCGGCCTCCAACGGCACCAGGCATACACAAGTACACAGACATGCATGCAGACAAAATATCCATACATAAAAAATAAAATTTAATTTGATTTAAATTTAAAGTATTTTTCAAATAATTAAATTTCTACTTTACTTTGAATATCTTAATATATTCAAATCCACTTTTATTAAGTGTAGAGTGATTTTATACTATAATGAGACTATAAGACTACTAAGAGCATACTTTTAAAGTCTACAGAATGAAGCACACCGCATAAACTCACTATTAAGTAGTGTGACAATCAGTCACACTATGAAATACTGAAACTTGGGGACAAAAATGCATTTTCCTTGCTTGGGTTGTTTCTGTCAGATATCTGGATGTGGTGATGAGAAAATAACTAGCACGTATGCTGTGCACAGAAAAGCCTCACAGCATTCTTGTAGGAGATGGGCTACAAAGGGCACCTGTGAACATACAGCAGAAATACAAAGTTCTCTGTCCTGGCCCAGACATTCCATACCTTCTGCCACCATCTGTGAAATGTCATGGTCGACTAAGTTGATCATTTCCTAAAATCTCAGCCTTCACAGGAGTGCTGGGAATCACATCTCACATCTCTCAGTATGGGAGAAATATTGACCATTCACACTGTTCTAAACCCATCTTTTAAAACCGACAGGTGGGACATCCATGGGGAGAGAGAATTCTGGGATAGAGCCAGGTGGAAGATCTGCCTGGGAAGATGTGAGGAGACAGATGCATGGTACCTGAGCACAGGTCACCAGCCACGTGACATAATGTAGATTAAAATAAATGGGTTATCTTAAGCTATGATTCTAGTCTGAGAAGAGCCTAGCTATATGGCAAAGGTATATGTAAATATATTTTGAGTCTGAGTCTTATTTCCAGGCACATGGGACTGGGAGGCAGAACCTAACTTCTACATGAATGTCCCTCTCTTCTACTTCCTGTGTATCTCTCTATCCATCCTCCTGACTTTCTCTTACTCTCTATGGAATTTTCCTATGTTCACTCTCGGTCAACTGTTTGTTTGTTCCACCTCGTACCCTATGGTTGACTTCATCTAACCCTGATAACGATCAACAGAAAGCTCGTGGATTGAAGGTGTGTGCTAGGGCCGAGCCACGCCACAACTAGAGACAGGTTTTCCAGTAAACAACACAATCTCAGGGTTCACAGTGTGATCAAATGTCCCAAAACACTACACAGTAAGGGTAGAACAACTAACACAAAAACACAATTAACAACACAAAAATTGCACAGATACCTTAGTTCTCAGTACTACACATAGGAGCACTGCATCCAGCAGTTACTGAACATACATCCTTTTTAATCCCCCAGGGTACAATCTCAAAGATAATTCATATGCTGGGCAATGAAACAATGCTCTTTAAAGAACGAGAATTTATTTTTATACCCCAAAGGACTTAAGTTGGAAATCAAGAAAAAAATGATACTAAGATCAACCCCAAATGCAAATGAAATAGTTCTCTTCTAAATAATTCATGCAGGTCAAAGATGAAATCACAGGAGAGATCAGAAAACGTTTTCCTCACAATGGAAGTAAAAATATAAAGTATCAAGATACAAAGAATCACAACAAGATCGAATTCATACCCATTAGGATGGCAATTACAAAACAAAATAGAATGCTCTGGTTAAAAAAAAAAAAAAAATGGAACCTTTATGTACTGTTAGTGGCAGCTATAAAAAACACAATGGTAGTTTCTGGGGAAAAAAAGAATTCAACATATAATCTAATTATTCCATGACTTCTATAGTAGCAATCTGAATATATCTACCAAAAGTTCAAACTAAGAGAAGAAAATTGGGGAAAAGGGGAACAAAATAATGCATGCCTTTTCTCATGCAGAGTGTAGATTTGATGATCTATATGCATATCATTATTTAACTCTGTGTGTGTGTGTGAGTGAGAGAGAGAGAGAGAGAGAGAAGGAAGAAGGGGGACAACTTGGAGGAAGGAGGGAACTAGCAAGAAGTGTTAAAAAGGTGAAGGGTAGCAGAGGTGGAACATGTACAAAGTACAATGATACATCTGTATAAATGTCATGATAAGCCCCATTATTTTCTAGGCTAACTAAAATAATTAATTCAAAAAAATCAACAATTCATCATGGTTCAAGGCATCACACTATGACCATGGGAGTTGGCCCTCTGCAGACTACTTCTATACAACTGTCCATCTACTGCTATCATATATTTACTCTGGTGTTTAATATTTTAGAAGTTTTCTTGTTATTTTCAGGAATTTTTTTTTCCTACTGTAAATTGTCAGCATTCTCTTCATAATTTCCCATGTTACATATTTCATTTTCACATCATTTCCAACACTGAAAATACAGATTGTGCAGACTTTTTAAAGTTCTAATTCAGTGTATGCAATTTTTAGCAGGTCTGACTCTGCAAAAGCACCTTACCTGCAGACTTCACATATAAACAGCCTTGCTCCACTCTCCCTGACTGGACCCCTTCTTACCCCCAAATAACCCTCTGTTCTCATGTCATACACACAAATATACAGTCGGATAGCAGTCTATGCTCAGCTGTTTGTTGCTGAACTAAATTCAACACATGAAGGGAAACATGAGAAAGTAAGGACACTGAAGCGTCCTGCACGAACTCAAGCAGCCACACAAGGTCACGGCCATCAGCCCCTGAGCTGACAGAAGCGTGTGCAGTCTTAACAAAACTGATTTAAAATGTTCATTACGAAGAAGAATCAATAAACCACCATCAAATTTTAACTCTGACCAAAACAAATGCCTTATTTCTAAGATACAGTCTTATTTATTTTGGTCCTTTTTTAATGCTACTTCACATTAACCTTCCTGCATGATCAATATTTTCGTCCTACCTTTGTATGATACTCCATGGCGTCCAATTCACCTTGATTGAAAGCAATGCATCGTTTACGCTTCTAAAGAGAAGGTGACAAGAATAAAAAATAATGTTGTTGTCTATCACAAAGCTGACATTTTGAAACCTGCTAGGTTTTATTTTTCATACTACATTTTTAATACTGTATCTAGTTTTTAAAGGTAAGAAGTTCCACTGAGATCAAAATCAATGCAAAGGGACTAGTGCCCATGGGATAAGAACTGTGGTTCTTCATAAGCAGTGCCACGGTTACCTATCAGTTTATATGCACATGCCATAATTACTCTCAACTTTCTTCTGAACATGAACCATCTACAAGCTATCAAAGAAAATCTAGGGCTGTAGCAAAGGACCAGTGACTAAGAGCACTGCTCTTGCAACAGACCAAGGTTTAGTTCCCAGCACCCATGTGGTAGCTTATGACTATAATTCCAGTTGCAGAGGATGTGACAGCCTCTCCTGGCCTCTGCAGGCACCAGACATACACACAGTGCACAGAGGGTCATACAGGCAAAACACTTATATATATTTTAATCAAATAATGAAGAAGAAGAGAAGGAAGGAAGGAAGGAAAGGAAGGAAAGGAAGGAAGGAAGGATCAAATTCTCAACAGGCTAAAATATATGTTGGCTAATGACATAAAAAGATGTAAGATTAGGCTAATTATGTAACTTCATTAGCATATCAGAAATAAGATAAATTTCATTATGATAGTATTAATTACATATGCTGATATGTATCTTCCACATTAAAATGGGAAGTTTGTCACGCATGGTGGCGTGCACCTATAATTACAGCACTGCAGAGGCAGAGCCATGAGTTTAAAACAGCCTGAACTACAGTTAGACATCTCATTAAAAACAAACAAACAAAAAAACCCAACTTCTTACCCAAGCTAAAGTCAAATGCCTGGTGGTCTCAGTTAGTGACAGTGATACATCTGAGGTTTTCTTTTCTGTGCTTCACATGTAGATGAATCAATACATACTTGTTGAAAAGGAAAAACGTGTCCAAGAAAAAAAACATGCATTTCTGACTTCATTTCAGGTCCCTCCAACCCTCCAACAGTGGAAAAGGTTACTACGAGTAACTTCCTTGTTCTAACTCCTAGTACGCTTCCCTAATTTTTAACCAATTATAAGGTACAAAAGATACAGGCACTATGCTCATCTTGTTTCATCACTACGCACAAATAGACGGAAAGAGTGCACACATTTGCTAAATGATCATTCATTCTTATCCCTAACAAGACAATATCTAAATGGAGTTTCTCATGAAACACATTCAAAAGATGAAAGCATACACTTAAGGTGCTTGCTGCTGAGCCTGACAACCTCAGTTCAGTCTCCAGAGCCAATGGTCAACATGGTAGAAGGAAAAACCCTATCCCCACCATTTAATCCTGTGTAGTATGCTCAAATGTCCATTTTTGGTGGTGGTTGTTGTTTGGGGAGGGGGGTTGTTTTATTTTTGGGAGAGGATATCAGATGGCCCAAGCTGACCATGAACTCACTGTACAGCCAAGGGTGGCCTTGTGTTCCTGATCCTCCTGCTTCTACCTCCCAAGGGCTGGAATTAATGACTGTGTACCCTGTATCAGACTCAAACTTCTAGAAAACTGCCCCAAAATATATACTCAAACACAAGAACCTTATAAACTTGTGTAGCAGGATACTTATTCTGCTACATTGTATTCGCAGTGGAGCTCGGTGATTAGGCAGTAGAAGAGGAGGTGGAGCTGTGGAGGACAAATAGAGGAAGGGAAGGAGAAGGAGAGGGCTATCAGCCATGGAGAACCAGGATGGGTCGAAAGCTGTCCTGGGTAGCAACTTCTATCAAAAGGTTAGATATTGGGTAACATCTCTAATTGTGTGTGCATCTTGTTGATTGAGCATTTGTAAATATATAAATCCTTTAGATAATCATTAAGCTTTAAGAGTCTCATTTCTACTGAGTACTGCGAGGATGACAGATATTGTCTGGGGTTCAGCCGAGCTTTGTGGATGCAAAGACAAATTAGGTTAACGAGTATAGTGTGCGGAAAAACATGTTTTTCCATAAAGGCATATAAGCCCGTAACAAAATCCAGTTGTGATGAATAAATTCACTTTCATCTGCTACACCTGGAAGGGATACAAAAGCACATCCCAACAACATTCATTATTTTGAAGAATCTGAGGTCACAAGACTCTTGCTTTACTTGCGGTTTTCTCACAAGCGTTTATAATACATTTTGTTTATTCATTCATTCTCTGTGCACTGTGGGGAGTGATGCATAGCCATGGCACCCAGGTGGAGGTCAGAGGACAACTTCTGGGAGGCAGTTCTCTCCTCCCACCAAGTGGGCCCTTGGGGTCAAACTTAGACCATGAGGCTCAGCAGCAGGCACCGTCACCTGCTGCGTCATCTCTCCTGGCCGCTGTTTACATTTTGAAACAAGCAATGTGTTGTTCTAGAATAACAGAATGTTAGAAAGTATAATTAAAGGTGGGCGACAGCACCTGCTTAGAATCCTAGCGCTTGGGAAGTGGAGGCAGAGAAGAAGAAGCTTGCATCCTCCACCACACAAAGTGTTGGAGGGCAACCCACAATGCTCTTGGGTATGTTAACACCTTCTGCATTACTAACTTTTTTATACTTAGAAAATGGGAAGATGTTTGACATACTTAATGAAATTTTTGTTTCATGTAAAAAAAAAAAAAAAAAGATGTTTAAAACTTCCTACCTTCCCAACAGGAACAGAGACTTCTGGTTTATCACCGGTCACTAGATTTTCATTTTTGTTACTTAGTTGGCGGTCTTTGTGAACAGCTGGAGTTATGTAAGGTTTGGTGACATTAAATAGATCAGATCGGAAAACGTACTTTTGGGTGATCACTTCACAACTTCCTCCATCCTCGTTGCCTGACACAGTGGAGTCAGGAGTGAAGCACGTAGCTGGAGCTCCAAAAGGAGACACAGGATCCAGCGGAAGAGAATCCAGGTAAACAGAAGTGGGCTTGTTTTTACTACAAAACGGCTCTTGAGGCTGACGAAGTTGATAGTTTACTTTGTTAATGAAAGAAAGATGATCCAGTAACCACCCAGGTGGCAAATGATGCACCACAGACATTCTTTAAAAAAAAAAAAAAAAAAAAAAAGGAATCTGATAATCAAGAATCAAAACTAGGGCTGGGAGTATAGCTCAGTGTGTGGGGTCCTGGGTTTGATACCCAATGTTGTAATTAAATTCTTAATGTCCTATGTCTCAATGCTGTAGTTTGTACACACAAGTAGGTTTTATATTTAAACATACAAGGTGAGTGTGTACATACCAACTCAAAGGGAAAATGCAACACTTTAAATGTCTTTTAATTTCAGAATTGATCATTCAAAATGTTCAGGCAACTTAGCCAAAGACTCTTTTTAGTTTGATCCTCTGTTCTTCCGGTGCCGTTCATAGTCCTGTTTTGGTCCTTGAATCAAGCAAGGCACTAGTCCACATCGTCCAAGTATTCAAGTCACTAAATCCTTAAAAGGTGGGTGACCTGTCAAGTCAAAGGATAGTAATTACCTACAAGAATTCACTTCTTTTTAAATGATATAAACCTATTTAGAGAGGGCCACAGAATTTCAAGGAGAGCCATTGTGTTTTCAAACTACATCTGCCATAGGAAGTCATTCCATTACCTGATCCCTGCCTTACCTAATCACTATCAGTGGAGGAGCCCTAAGATTAAAAGACTGCTCTGGCCAAACCATAATACACTATGAATAGTGAGTGTAGCAGAAGCACACAACTAGTTTGCTAGGTCAGAACTTCAAGGTTTATAATCTGTTTGGGCCACACTCCAGTAACTAGGTTTTTCAGAACTTCTTTATCTTCATTTAAAATATGTTTTGCACTTCTGGATACAGCTTTATAATAATGTAGTGGAAACCTTAAGAGAGCACAGAATAAGAAATAAATTAAAGGCACATCTAATAGCATTTATAGTCAAATTTCTTATGCAATGGACCATAGATTAGTGTTTAGTTTTTTTTGTTTTTGTTTGTTTTGTTTTATTGGCTTTTCGAGACAGGGTTTCTCTGTGTAGCCCTGGCTATCTCGGAATTCACTCTGTAGACCAGGCTGGCCTCGAACTCAGAAATCCGCCTGCCTCGGCCTCCCAAGTGCTGGGATTAAAGGCGTGCACCACCACTGCCCGGCTAGTGTTTGTTTTTTAAAGGCAGGATCTCACTAAGTCACCCTGGAGCACGCCAGTTAGATCAGACTGGCCTCAAATTCAACATACTCTCTGGGATGGACCTGTTTCTGCTTCGAGTACTGGGATTTAAGGAGTGCCCCACATTCAAGCTAAGTTTCTTGATTTTACTGAGTTTCAAAGTTATTTTGGGGGTTGTTTGTGTGTGTGTGTGTGGTGTGTGCTTTGTTTGTTTGTTTTTTTAGGGGAGGTTGTTTTGTTTAGGGTTTTTGGTTTTTTGGTTGTTTTATTTTGAGATAGTGTCTATGTTGCTCTAGCTGTCCCAGAACTCACTATGTAAACCAGGCTGGCCTCAAACTCACAAAGATCCTCTCCTGCCTCTAGGGCCTGGAAATTAAAGGCGTGTACTACAACGCCCGACCAAAACCAACGTTTTTATGTTCCGTTGCCATTAGTTTGGATAAGTAAATGAGATAATCCCCCATCAACTGCTGCTCACAGAGTCTGAAATGTAACAGCGGCTAATATATCTGTTGACTGCTATTAAGTGATGGGGATCTTCGTGATACCTGCGATTTTGGTTTCCCGGTCGGGACGCGAACTAAGGAGACAGTGTGAGCGCTAGGGAACCTCAAACTCAAAAGACTGCTTAGCCCCAAACTACATTTCTAGCTAAGGGCACAAGAGCTCCGAGATCCAGGAAATCTAAATTTTAGCCCAGGGACCTGCCACCACCGTCCGAGAACTGGTAACACCTGCTTGTAGTTCCGACGCTGGGCGGCGGTAATCAACAGCACTTGGGGCAACCTGACAATAAATATCCTTCAGACTCGTCCGCCACCGCACTCGACAGCCTCTCCTACCGTCAGGAAACCTCACGCCGCCTCCCAGGCTCGCCCGGTGGAAGCAGCGCTCATCTAAAACTGGTCCTGGCCGCCATCCTTCCGGAGACAAACCCTCGCATCCTTAGTTCCTGGGCGCAGCCATATTGCTGTACGGAACGTGACTCCAGGAAGGCTCGGACCGCTCCGCCCGACGGCGCTATCGTCCTAGAAGCCAGCTTCCCGCGACTGGGCGAGACTCCCCTCGCGACAGGGACGCCGCCGAAGACCCAGGAGGGACCCAGAGCGCGCCGCGGCGCCGACGCGCGCACTTCCGGCGACGAGGGCGGGCGCTGAAGGAGCGCGCATGCGTACTCGCCGCCGCAGGCGTCCTGATGTCAGCGCTGGCGGAAATTTTAAAATTCAAACCGCCCCGGGTTGACTGAGGAGGAAGCTCTTGTTTGGGCGGCTGTTTTCTTTTGCAGTCGTGCTGGGCGCTGGTTCTCGTTGAGAAGCCGAGAGAAAGGTAACTGCAGAGGTGGGGTCAGCTCTGTCTGTGTTAAAATGCTCCGCGGTGCTAGAGCTAACTGTTAGGAGGGAGCTGGGATGAGATCTGCTCGGCTCTGCTTGACGCCGGCGATGTTTGTAGCGGGAGAAGGGGATGCTAACAGGTAAGGACTGACAGGGGGCGAGCTGATTGCTGTGCTGCGTTCCCGCCCTAATGCTTCATCTTAAAGGCCGCGTACGGACAGGTCTGGAAAACAGTGAAATCCTGAGAGTAAAATTAAGTGGAATGCAAGCCGCCCAAACAAGGAGGGATGTCTAGTGTCTGATGCTGCAGAGATGGAGACAGGATCCGACGTAGACATTATTTTGATACTTAGTTTGAAAGTGGGAGCAGCCTGTGTTGTGAACAGGCTTGTTTATCTTTGTTGAAAGGGGGATTAGAACCAGAAAGAAAGTAGTATTAGCTGAGAAACAGTGGGTTAATCGTAAACCAGGTGTACTAAAGTAGTAAGGTTTGTGCACTGTGTAGCTAGATGCCGCTTTTTATGCCCAGAAATCTGGTTGTAGTCCGGAGGTTGGCTTGGTCAAGCATCTCTGGTCTCAGTGTTATGTAAAAATTGTTTTTTTTTTTTTTTTAATCTCTTCTGATTGGTAGATTAATTAAGAGCTGATCAGCCAATTAGCTGGGCAGGATTCTGATCCCAGTCCGGGGTACTAAAGAGACCAGAGAAGTAGTTGTGAAGAGACAGTGTGGATAGACTAGAGGTGTCAGGAAAGGAATAGCCATAAGAACACATGCATGGACCGGGGTGAGCCAAGGCAAGACTCAGATTGCAGGTAAAGAAAGGACCATGTGTCTGGGCAGTAGGCAGCCATAGAGACTTAGAACAGCTCAGAACCTGCTCAGTTTAGTGCCAGTAACTTGTTAGTGAAAATGCCAGGTCTCTATGTCATTCACTCGGAACCAAAACCAGCTAAAGTGGGCAGAAGAAACATTATGCAGTTATTTGGAAGCAAAGAGGGGAAAGAAAACCCCCCAAGAAGTACTACTACACTTTTTTTGAAACCAAGGAAACATTCTGAGGGAGGAGTAAAGGAACCTGAGATTACCTTGTCAGGCAGCTCATGAATTGCCATTAAAATAGACACAAGAAATAGCAGTGATGTGCTCAGGGCTAGCATGCAGAAATCTTGTGATCACAGATTGCTGTGCAATGCAGAAATCATACGTTGTTCATTCTTGGTTGTGTGGTACATGTCTAGTGTTTCAGTGTATCTAATACTTGAAATTGCTTAGGTGTTCTTTGTGAGAACCTCAGTTTACATGAACAAATAAATACAGCATACAAGGAAAAGGTTGTCGTAAACAAACAAACTTAATTGCTTTTGTATTCAAGGATAAAGATAATAACTGTTGCTTTAATGAACTACTTGTGTCTGGAACATCTTCCTAATATTGAAATCTTAAATTAGGCTACAAGCATGAAGCGCAGTTCAGTTTCCACCTGTGGTGCTGGCCGCCTCTCTATGCAGGAGTTAAGGTCCCTGGACCTCAATAAACCAGGCCTTCACACCCTCAAACGTAAGTGCATCACCTATGGTTCTCCGCTGCCTAGTTGACTCTCTAGAGTAAAGAATGGTTAGTACAAAAGTCTAAGTGACATCTTGGTGAATCTGGTCTCTTCCCAGTAATACTGGATTTGGGGGCCAGTGAAATCTAAAAGTGGACATGATGCTAGGTTCTAGCGCATTCTCTCCCGAGTTCCCAAAGTCAGATTCTTTACTCTGAGTGCTATGAAATTATTGTTGATGCTTGCTTTCCTCTTTTTCCTTTGGAATTAACCTTTTGAGCGGGCACCTGGTCTAACTCATAATTTATTAAGATGTCTCCCACTACTAAAAGCAGTGATAAGATCGAAGCAGACTTATTTGTTTGGTGATAAGCTATAAAGTTATTTCCTCAAGTTTGGGGGCAGATGTCCAAGTGAACTTGCCACATAGCTCAGTGTGGTCACACACACACACCTACCGTCCCAGTAGTTGGTCAATGTGAGTGAGTTCAAGGCCAGTGTGGCTATATAGTAAGTTCCCCAGCTTGTAGAGTTCACAGAAACAACCAACCAAAGAATTTCTTATGGTGACCATCAGTTGTTTCACTCTGAGATTGCTCTTCCAGTTAACAGAAGGCTATCTCTAACGCACTGTGTACCCATAGCTGTACAGTCTGCCAATAAGCTAGCCACTTAATAAGCCATTCTTGAATCACTTGGGTTGATAGAGAGGCTCCACTACTTTTAGAAATTTGAACTATTTACATATTTTCCTTCTGGATTCTTGAAGCACGTTTTTTTAACCATGGCACGTTGCTTACACCAAAAAAAAGATTTTGTGTGTTGAATTGTACTTAAAAACAAAAATGTTACCGTTGCCATTTTTTTCATAGTTTAGAAAATATGACTCAAATGGTTGTACCTAGTATGGCACTGAGAGAAAAATTTTGAGTCTAAGGCTAACCCAGATACATAGTGAGTCCTAGGACATCCTGGAATACAAACTAAGACCCTATTCAAAATTTTAAAAAGCAGGCTTTAAAAGAAAAAAGTTCAAACAAGCCTGTCAGCCTATAATTAAGTACTTCTTATATTTATATTCAAACACAAAGTTTTTATCCATACATAAATGAATGTTTTTAAATCTACTTTATTTAGGGGTTTGATTTTTTTTTTTTTTTTTTTTAGATTTATTTATTTATGTATGTGAGTACACTGTCTGTGTCTTCAGACACACCAGGAGAGGACATTCCATCCCATTATGGATGATTGTGAGCCATTATATAGTTGCTGGGAATTGAACTCAGGACCTCTGAAAGAGCAGTTAGTGTTCTTAACCACTAAGCTATCTCTCAAGCACCACATAAATAAATTTTAAGATTAAAAAAATATAGATTAAAATTTTTAACATTTTCAAAATTATACTATCTTTAAGCTCATCCCAATAATAATAGCTACCAAAAACTTACATGATTTTCAAAAACGTTTGTGGGTAGTGGGAAAGAGATATTAACTCTAACCTATTTCAAAAATTACTTAACCTGGTATTTTTATATTTATTTTAAAGAGTTGTTTTTTATTTTTCTTTAAAGCAAAGAGAGATCGACCTTTGGAAAGCTGAGTACACACAAACCTACATCTGAAAGAAAAGTCTCAATATTTGGGAAAAGGTAATGAGGTTTTTAATTATAGTTAATGAGTAGATTCTTATAGACATTCATTCACTTAGAGATCGATAATAATAGTAGGTTATAGAGGAGCTTTCAAGCAGAAATTATGATCCAGTTTTCCTGTATTAGTTGGGCAAAATTCTAGATGGTGTCTGCATTACATGTCGCTAGTGATGGACAGGTTCTGATGTTATAAGGTGACAATCAAGTCTACCGTGTTCTGGACCTAGTTCTAAAAGAGGCGCCATCTTCTAGTCCAGCATTTGAGTTTCAACTCCTCCACACTCTGAAGGCTAATAGTGACTCCAGAGAGCTTTTGCTTTGTGGTCCATGTCTGCCAGTATTGATTATATTAGAAATTAAACTCAAAAATGTCATATAAACTCAACTTTAAATCATAATAATCTCACATGGTTACAAAAATAAAACGCTTTAAGTTTTTAAAAACATTTCTGGCCAGCAAGATGGCTCAGCAGGTAAAGGTACTCACTCCAAGTTCAGCAATCTGCTTTCAATTCCCAGTCCCACAAGTAGGAGAAGAGAACTCCCTCCTGCAGGTTGTTCCTCTTTCCTCTCTCTCTCTCTCTCTTTCTCCTTTTACACACACACTCATACTCACACTCATACATGCATGGCACACACTTATACAGACACACTGCACACAGACTAAAAGCATCCTTTTTTTTTTTTTTTTAAGGGAGATAATTGCAGTTATCTCCTTTTAGAGCAGTTCTAAGGATTGATGGACAGAGATGGATATTTACAGAATCTAATTTACTGAATTTTCACAAAGGCCAAATGATTTAAGTTCTTCTCGGATGTTAACTGTTCATACTCCAAGACAGTATTTTCTCTTAGGAGTGCTGACAAGTGAGTAGAAGTAAGGGAGCGGCTACGGGTCAGCAGATGCGGGAGTGCTTAGTCGGTGGAGAGACTTGTGCAGGAGACCCGTGCACTGGAAGCATCAAGGATAATGAGTGTATTGGCAGTGTGGTGCACAAGGAAATGTAGTTTGGTTCGATTTGGCATTTGTGGTGCTGGGATTGAGTATGGAGGACTGCGCGTGCTGGACAAAGCACTGAGCTGTATCCCCAGGCCTGGAGGACTGTGCGTGCTGGACAAAGCACTGAGCTGTATCCCCAGGCCCGGAGCATGTTTTGTTTCCACCTCATTCTATGCCAGAAACAAACTCCTGAAGCCTCATACTATGCGCCTCCTCTGCCTAAAGTAATACAATTGTGTTTAATTATTTAAAAATTAAAGGTTGATATTTGTTGATGTTGTTCAATGTGTATGTTATGTATAGCCTTGAAATAATATAGACTTTTTAAAATACACTTTTAGGACTAGCGGACATGGGTCCAGGAATAGTCAACTTGGTATATTTTCCAGTTCTGAAAAAATCAAGGACCCAAGACCCCTTAATGACAAAGCGTTCATTCAGCAGTGTATTCGACAACTCTATGAGGTATTCAATTATTTAAATTGTCTGAATTGAGTGTTTTTGTATCCAGTGTTTTTTTCTAGTCCAAAACTTTCAGTGCTTCATAAAGATGTTTGTAGTTTCTTACAGAAAACGGTTACGTATACAGTGTATCCATGAAGTCTCTACAAGCTCCGTCTACTAAAGATTTCCTAAAGATCTTCGCCTTTATTTATGGCTTCCTGTGCCCATCATACGAACTTCCGGATACAAAATGTGAAGAAGAGGTCCCAAGAATTTTTAAAGAACTTGGGTATGTTTTCCATTAGTCTATAGAGACCTTATCAGGTCACAGAGATGAAACAAATGAAGACTTGTAATGAGTTTGTGAATAGTTTGGATTAGCACTATGAGCGTATTTGTATTCTAAATTGAAGAGAAGGGAAAATTAATAGATGCTGGAGTATACCACTTTGTTGTTCCTGTAGCAAAACACCACTACATGGTAATTCATAAAATGAAGGCATCATTGAACTAAAGTGCTCAGTGGTTAAGACTGCTGGCTGCTCTCCCAGAGGACTCAGGGTAGGGTATCAGCACCCACGTGGTGGCTCACAATCATATGTAACGATTTTTCTGCCTCCACACGTGTATGTTATACATGCGTGCAGCCAAAACATCCCATATACATAAAAGGATGTAAGTACATATATATTTATGTAATATGTATCATAAGATATATAGATATTAAACGACTTGATACAGAAAGTCTGTGGGCTTGAAACATGTGGGTGGCTTAATTCTGGATTATGACGAACAGGAAGCCCCAAAGCATGGCTTCAGCATCTACTCAGCCTCTAATAAGGAAGGGCTTTCTTGATGGCTCGTGACGTGCTAGAAGGTACTACATGGCATGAAAGAGCAAATGTGTTGAAGGAGATATTTACAGCTGGACGGGCCGATTATCTATGTGGCGGCAGCTCTGCTTAGCTCTGCCGCCATGTTCTGTGGCCAGAGGCCACACACGTACCACAGCTAGGAACGGCCGGCCAGAAACACCGGCCCTGCCACCCATGAGATGGCAGTGTGGGAGATGGCTCTGCCTATCTACCACGCTGTCTCCACAAGGCTGGGCTGAGCCCAGACCATCCATGCTGTACCCGGTAAGAATTAGACTCTAATGCTTAAAGAGTATCCGAAGGCTTATATGTTTGGTAATGCTCAATAACAAGATGCCCACATAATTAGAGGTGTTAACCAATTAACTAACCTAGATATAAGTTGTTACCCAGGACTGCTCTCGACCCAAGTGTGGTTCTCCATCCTTCTATATCTCTATCTGTCCCTCGCCTCCCTCTTCCTCTTCCTTCTCCTCTTCCTCCCTTACTCCTCCCACCTAAGCTCCTCCCAACTTGCGGGAAAAATATCCCGCTACACAAATGTGTCAAAGAGATTACATTTCTAACAAGGCCACTCCTTCCCTAGGCCATCAGTACAGAAATGGATTCATTCGTGTGGACGCTGACAGTCATCTCCAAAAGGACTCGTCTCTGTATCATTAGTTTATAACTGGAGACTAAGTTCCCAGCGTGAGTCCTGCAGATAAACATTCAGACCGTAGCAGCACAGTATTACAGAACGTTGGGGACAGATCATAAGGATCAAACAATGAGGAGTATGGCATACAGCCTGGCAGGGTCAGTGAAACCGTCTCCGAAAACAAACAAGGAAGAGGAAACACAGGGAGGGAACTCGAGTTAGTGACAGATAATCACAAATGTGTAACAGAAGTATATTGAATTTAAGAGCATAAGAATATTTTAGGAATATTTTAACAACCTACTAAACTTTGTTGTTAAACATTGCAATGTAAGGAATCTGTGGAATTGAATATTCACAAAATCCTCGATGAATAAGCTCACCCGGATAGACTCAAATACCTTCACTACAAGCTAGGACCCGCCAGTGTGTGGAGGTTTAAAATGTGACTTCTAGTGTAGCTGTTATGCTTCCTAATGTGGTGACACTGTTTTTTCCCCTGGTTTCATAGGTATCCCTTCGCACTGTCCAAGAGCTCCATGTATACAGTGGGGGCCCCTCACACGTGGCCTCACATCGTGGCCGCCTTGGTGTGGCTAACAGACTGCATCAAGGTATTTAGCCGATAGTTTATATGTTACCTTAGACATTTGAGTTTTGTTCTGTTCTTTTCCTCACAGAGATTTTCCTGTTTCTCCAATCTTATTTTGCAACTTGTCTGAAAATCTGCTTCAGTTTTCTGAATTTGATTTGACGTTCTCCGAACTGTTAGCATTATGAGAGAGGTAGGCAGGGAAAAGTTCTTCCCACCTAACACGGAGATCGTTCTCTTGAGGTGTTACAGCTTAGATAAAAATGAGTCTATAGTTTTTCTTCATGAAATTCATTTTCTCTTTTTTTCAAAATGAAATCAGTATTCATCCAAATTTAATAATAATTGGGGGAAAATATAGGATGGGTATTCTCCCAACTTATAGACAACTTAAATCATTATCTTTGGATGTAGTTTTATTTGGTTTTATGGTACTAGGAGTTGAATCCAGGGTGGTCCTACCACTGAGCACTTAAACCCAGGGTGTAAGTTTCAAAGTCCCGTTTACTCTATAAACCATACAGTCATGTGTCGAATGCTGACATTTCCGTCACTGATGAGTGACATGATGGTCCAATAAAATTATCACAGATAAGAACATTTCTATCACTTAGTGATGGAGCCATTGTACAATATGCCCCTGTCTCTAGTGATTCTAATGTGCTGCAGCCATATAAAAGTATGTATCACATGGGAGATATGCTGCCTGACATGTTTAGAGTGTACTACTAATTAAAACAACGCTCCCTGTAAAACAGTACCATGTTATTCTGGCACCGGCCTCATGTCTCCCGTCTCTTGACTAGATCAAGGGGTCAGGTCAAATTGACCTAGACTGCCTCAGTCTGCACAAGTACACTACAGTGTTCACAATAAAACCACCTGACCGTCTCTCAGAGTGTGTCTCCATCATTAAGTAGTGGGTGGTGATATTTTTTTTTAAGCCACATACCGGCAAATCTTCCTCCAGGGATACTTGTGGCTATCAAAAACTTATCAGTCACCACCTGTAGTGACATACTCCTTTAGTCCTAGCTCTCAGGAAACAGAGGCAGGTGGATCAAGGCCAGCCTGGACACAGAGAAGCCTTGTCTCTACTCAGCTGTGTGTGAGCATTGTGTACCTGGGATAGGCATTACTGTTGTAAACTCTACCTATTTGGAAACAGCTCGTCTTCATAGTTTTACAACTTACTCTCTGCCTCTGCTATTGACTTAAACCTTGTCCTGGTTGGTTGTTTGGGTTTTTTGAGAGTGGATCTCACTATGTTGCCTAGCCTGTACTCCAACCCTGAGCTCAAATAATTTTCCTCCTGCTGTCTGGTGAATAGCTGGAACTCCAAGTGTGTACCACTGCATCTAGCTTTTAACTTTAACCCTTTTGTGTGAAACTCCTTATATCTCAAACTGAGTCAGTGATTTGGGGAGAGGAGAGGGTTTCTTGTTTTATTTTGTTATCAGGTTGCTTTGGATTTGAGGAAGGAAGGCTAGGATATCGTGAGTGGTTATTTTGCTTTGGCTTTTGGAATGGAAACTTTGTGTTTGTGTTTCACAGGTAGTCCTAAAATCTTTCCACCTCAAACACCAATGAAACTGGGACTCCAGTGTTTGGTTTATGTCCAGGTTTCAACTGACTTGTAGTTCCCTAAACTCATTGCCTGTTCCCTGTTCCGCCTTGTTAGTGTTTGAGCCTCTTGTATGCTGTGCAGGCATTCTTAAACTGAGCTGTGCCTCCCAGCCCTTATGTCTTTAAAAGGCTTTTTAATTTATTATCTCTGCATGTGTAAGCTGTGTGTAGACATGCTTATGCCATGGCACACACGTGAAGGTGAGTCGTTGCCTATCGTTTTCTTTCTTCCTCTTCCATCTTCATTATCACTACTCTGGGTGTGCCTGTGCATGTGCAAGTGCACACACATACATGCAATGATATATGTGTGGGATCGAACCCAGGTTGCCAAGACTGTATAGCGTGCTTTTACCTCCCTCTCTCCAACCCTCTCTTTTTTCTTATCAATGTACAAGAATGCTGGTTTTGGGGGAATCTTGTTGTTTCTGGTTAGGGTACAGTTGACAAGGTCAAGGCCATGTACACTCTGGACTCACACCGTGACAGCTTTACCTTTATTAGTCTATGAGGGTCATATTGTGGATCAAATGTGGATTCTCATATCTCAGCAGCCCATCCAGCCTCCTGCTGCTGGGTTCACAGGGACCTACAGCCTTGCCCAGCTTTTACGTGGTGCTGGGATCCAAGTGGAGCCCTCATGCTTGTACAGTGAGCATTTTATCCACGGAGCATTTCTCCAGCCGACAGATATTATTTAAAGTTCTACATCTTGTTAACACACACACCCCTACACTCCTACCTGCACACCTACACCTCCACTGGTTTCAAATTACATTAAAAAACATTTAGGGAAGGATTCCCATATTGACAATGTGGGATAATTGTCATTTAGACAGTGTTGATTTTATTATTTATTCGTTTCTTCAGTAAAATATAGTTTTCTTCATTGGAAGCAACATCTTCAAGTCCATGCATTTTTGATGTTTTCATAATGGTATTTCTAAGTCATTATTGCTGAGCCTTTCGTGTCTCATTGCTCTTAATAAATGATATTACCCTTGTTCTAAACTATTCTCTATTACTACAACTGTTTACAAATAAAGGATTTTTTAAAATTATTTAGTCATGATATATTCAGTCAGAAAATAGTGTTTTTCCTACTGAAGTAAATCTGCTTAGGCCTAGAATATCAGCTCCTTAGCAAGGAATCACAGGTTCCAGGCCAGGCTACTTGACAGAAAGAGGTTAAGGCCAGCATGGGCACCTTAGAATCCTGTCTCAAGATAAAAACTGAAAGAATTTAAGAATACCTCAGTGATGAGTTGCAGGTCTACCATGCTTCAGACTCTAGCGGTAGCAGTACTAACAAGGCAGCAGAGACCGTCTGCTTAAGATAAGGTGGACTCATTCCTGAGCTCTGTCCTCCCCTTTTCTCAGACTGCGTGAAATCTGTCACTCTGCTCCTGTTGAAGAATGACAAGCAAGGGTGCGTTTCTGCCACTTCCTGAATCTGCCCTAGTCTTAGAGTAGATCTTCAGCTTGGTGCCTTCAACATAGGAAAAGTAGCAGGACAAGCAACTCTGGCTAAGTAAAAAGCGGCGGCAGCCTAAGACTCCATCTGTAGTCCCAAGATCTAGTTGTTTTCAAGTGAAACCCGTCTTTGGATTGTTTTGTTTGTTAGTTGTTTGAGACAGGATCTTGCTACATACCCAAGTCTGGCCAAAGCTCCTCTTCCTCCTGACATAGCCCCCTGAATACTAATAATATACACAAGCACATTCATACCTATTTCAAATTTAAACCACTGTAGTGCTAAAATTTCATATTGTAAAATTCATATTTGTGGCTAAAGTTGGAAGTTTAAGAGCTGGGTGTGGTTTGCTCGCTCCTGGCATTTGGGAGGCAGAGGCAGGCTGAACTCTGAGTTTGGGGTCAGAGTGGTCTACATACAGAGTTCCAGAGTAGCTAGAGCGATAGAGACCCTGTCTCCTAAAAAGGAAAGAAAGAATAAAGTTTAATTTGAATGTATGTATATAATAAGCCAGTTAATTCATTTGAACATGTAAATTGAGTTCATATAAGAGAATGAATTGCTTTACCCTATATGTGGCCATTCTATTTTGCATTCTCGGAGTTATGTTAAAATGTGTATATAGAGCCAACAAGTTGGCTCAGCAGGTAGAGGCACTTGTTGCCAAGCATGATAGCATGAGTTCAGTTTTCAGAACCTACATGGTGGAAGGAGTACGCGAACTCCCACAAACTGTCCTCTGGTCTCCACATGCATGCTGTATTATACGCACGCATATCCATGTACACACACACACAAACAAACAAATAGATAAATAAACGTAAAAATATGTATGTATGCTCACTGTATTAATAACGGCACAAGCGTCTGCATATTTTCCTCTATTTTAGTTATTAAAATATGAAGGGTCATAGTTAAGACTGAATATTATCTCTTTTTTAGAACTCCAAGTTGTATGGTTAGAAGTTTCTAGAAATTAAAGTGAATTTTACAAATCATCGACTCAGCCAACTTAATATATTGTTTGCATATTAATTAGATTCATACTGCCATGAAAGAAAGCTCACCTTTGTTTGATGATGGGCAGCTTTGGGGAGAAGAAACTGAAGATGGAGTTAAACATAATAAGGTATGCTATCCGTCACCATAAATAATATACAAAGACGTTGCTTTGGTATTTAACTAAAAATTTTTCTTTTATAGAACTCTTTTGCTTTCTAACAAATTTCTGTGTTTGTTTTTCTTTTTAAACATACTTAATTCACTTTATTTTTCTTGTATAAATACTCTTATCAGGTAGCCATAGATGGAGCGTGGGTCTTCTGAACAGAGAGGTTCTGTTCTGGTGTGGGTTTTCACAAGATGGTCAGTGAATTCCTGATAAGGAGACTTGGTGCACACACTCTCTTTCCAGAGGTCAGGGGTCAGGTAGCTCTAGGTATTGGAGGTGGCATCAAAGGGGACCCTGGCAGAGTTGCCAAGGTTCTCACTATATATCCCTAACTGTCCTAGAGCTCTCTATGGAGACTAGGCTGACTCCTCACTCACAGAGATCCCCCTGCCTCTGACTTCCAAATGCTGGGACTAATGACATGAGCAATCATTCTCAAGCAAAATACATAAAAATAAATCAATCTAAAAAAATGTTTTTAATAAAATAAAATTGATCTTTTAAAAAAAAATACACTTAATAGTGTGCCTACTATTGAAGTGACACTGTAACTTCCTAAAAATTACTAACCACAGAAACTTTAAAATGTTAGCTGAGGGGCTAGAGAGATGGCTCTGCAGTTCAGAGCGCTGACTATTCTTCCAGAGACCCTGAGTTCAATTCCCAGCAACCACATGGCGGCTAACAACCATCTGTAATGGAATCTGATGTCCTATTCTGATGTGTCTGAAGAGAGTGACAGTGTACTCACATACATAAAAATAAATAAATAAATAAATAAACTGTTAACTGAAAAGTACAAATGCAACCAGAGGCACACCTTTAATCCCAGCACTCAGGAAGCAGAGGCAGCCAGTTCTCTGTGGGATCCAGGCCAGCCTAGTCTGTGTAGGAAATCCCAGGCTAGCCAGGACTACATGGTGAGAACTTGTCTCAAAAACAAAAGAGGAAAGGAGGGAGGGAGGGAGGGAGGGAGGGAGGGAGGGAGGGAGGGAGGGAGGGAGGGAGGAGGGAAGGAGGAGGAGGGAGGGAGAAAGGTATTAGAACTAATGTATATGTTATGGATAGGATTTCTTTTCCTCCTGTATCTTACTTGAATGTCATTCTTTGTCAATATAAGACATAACTGTGTGTGTGGTGGAGGTGGGAGGTTAGGGAGTTGCAGAAGTTTGAAACCAAGGCATCTTACATCCCAAAAAGTCCTCTGACATTATCCAGGCTGGCCTTAAACTTACTTTGTACTCAAGGCAAGCCTTGAGCTCACCATGTGTTTTGCCTTGGCTTCATAAGTAGCAGGACTGGTGCATACTGGCTCTTAAAATACTACATTTAGAGTCTGTGTTGATTTTGTTTTGGCTTCTGTAGTTAGACATATTGTCACTTAGGTCAGTCACCACTTCCAAAAGTAGTTGAGATGAACACAATAAACAGCTGGAAATGGTGGCACACTTGGCAGTGCCACACTCCAGAACCACACACAGGAGGCTAAAGGGCAGGCTCTGAGTGTGGAGGAGAAAAGTAGTTAGCTGGTATAGGAGTTGGTCCATATGCTTTGCTAGAACTTAGGCTGCATGACAAGCCCTACCGTATTCTAAAATACAAACCTCAGCTCAAGAATAAACTTTACATTATGCATGCTGCCTGATGTTAAAGACCAGTCTGAGAGATGGCTCAAAGACACATTAACTGATTAGCATAGTATCAGTGCTCTGTGTGTGTGTGTGTGTGTACACATGCTCTTCAGATCACTTGTCTCACATGTCCAGAGGCCTGGGCTCAGTCCTCAGCAGTGACAATGATCCCAGGGAGAGCCATCTATGGCACAGCACACATTGCAGACAACACTTATTTCTACCTCAGTTTCCATGTCTGGCTGTCAGCCCTCTTGACCTTCATCCTAAAGGCTGAGCAGTGAGAGGCACTGGCATGGAAGCCGGTGTTCAGATGGCAGTGTATAGAGAAGCACTTGGGACTGCTGAGCTCCCTTGGCAGTTACAGCATAGTTACCACAGCACAGCTTCACCAACTTCTCATCAGCCTTGTTGGACTACAGACTGTTACAGTCCGAACTGATCACAGCCAGAGAAATGGATTCACTCTGATCCACAAGAAAGTAAGCTGACGTGGCATAAAAATGTATTTACCATCAGTGGCCTACCTTTCTGGCTACAGGAATGTTCTCTGCCTGTTTAGGGTATCCCTTCCTACCAGCAAGGTAATGAGAGGGTTTCTTAGTAGGCACAGACTTGGTGCAAAGGGAATTTGTTCATCTTGGGGATATATACTTCATCTAGGCTGTGGAACATTTTGATTAGCCACAGAGTCAGATGCGGTGACACACACTATGATTCCAACATTCAAGGAAGGAGGATCACCAATTGGAGGCCAGCCTGGGCTACATAGTGAGTTCCAAGACAGCCTGATCTACATTGATCAAACTGCTTCATGTTGGAAATCAAGGAATTCCTTTATCTTGACTAAGCATTCACAGCTCAGATAGCCTCTTGCTCAGGTCTCTTCTTACCAAGTCATTATGCACCTCAGATTTCCCTGTGGGTGTAGCTTTTATTGTTACTCCCTGTCTGTGTAACTGGACTTAGAGAATCATAGCTCATTTCAGTTTTTCATAAGGTCCATTCTTTTTGGTCTATTCTACCAATCTTAAAGATGCATTGAAGTGCCTCACAGTGTATGGGCACTTTTTCTGCATGCATGTGTCTGTATCTGTGGAGGCCAAAAGAGGATATCAGATCCTCTGGACTGCCACCACATGGCTGCTGGGAACCAAAACCAGGTCTTTTTCAATAGCAACAATTGCTCTTAACCACTAAGTCATCTCTGAAGCCCTTTTCTTGGGTGGGTGGGTGGGTGGGTGGGTGGGTGGGTGGGTGGGTGCTTGATTTGATTTACTTATGTTTATGACTATTTTGCCTGCATATATGTATATGCACCACATGCATACCTGGTGTCCAAGGAAGGCATCAGATCTCTCTGGGACTGAAGCTTTGGATGGTTGTGAGGCACCTGTGAGTGCTGGAACCCAGGTCCTCTGCAAGAGAGACAAGTGTTCTCAGCCACTGGGCCACTCCAGCCCCAGATTCTTCTTAAAGAAGACTAAATTTGTGCATTTTATGTTGAATTACATTTATTAGCAAGCTTTCTGGCTTAGCTTCAAATCATCTTCTCTACCCAAATTAGATATTTTCATCCCTATTCATATTTAGAAGTGATATGTTGTATATATCTTTGTAGCATAATTAGTGACCAGTTTTTAATTTTTTGTTCTTAGAAATTTATTTTTTTACTTTACTTGCACTATTAATGACATATTAAAAAATAAAAGTACAGCATTTTACAAGTTCCATATGTGACCATATTATTCTATTCAACTCTGGTCAAAACAGGTACATGAGCCCCACACCATGAATGCCTATTAGAACACAGCAGAAAACCATATATCCATAGGCTGCTCTTCTTAAATCATAAGCAGCACTTTGAACTAATAGGCCTATTAAACTATTTAGTCTCCGTAGACAGATCATTTAAAGTGTATCCTAGTATCTCTAATATGTTCTGACCTTTTTTTTTTTTTTTTTTTTTTAACTTTTTTTTAAAATGTTAATAAAAGCTTTATAAGTTTGGTAATGCTCAATAACAAGATGCCCATACAATCAGAAGTGTAACCCAATACCCAACCTAGATATACCAACTACCTTTGACTGGCGGAGACAAGCGAATATCCGCCTCCATGTTCCTCTGTCTCTCTGTCTCTCTCTGTCTCTCTCTCTCTCTCTCTCTTCTCTGTCTCTCTTCTCTACATCTCCTAGCTCCTCTTCTCCTTCTCTTCCTCCTCTCCTTACTCTCCTCTTCCTCTCCTTACCCTTCCCACCTTAGCTCTCCTACATATCACCCTTCTTGTTAAAATAAAACTTTTCTCTCAAAATACAATTAGACCATAACTATACCAATTTGTATCAGTAAGGTACAAGATAGACCTAATACCCTGTCTATCACTTTGTTGACTAACAGAACCTCTGTCATCTCTCCTAACTAAAAAGACGTAGATCTGAACCTGACTTTTTTCTTGGCTTTAGAATGAATGTCAGCTTCTCTGGCTGTGATCAGTTCGGACTGTAACAGTCTGTAGTCCAACAAGGCTGATGAGAAGTTGGTGAAGCTGTGCTGTGGTAACTGTGCTGTAACTGCCAAGGGAGCTCAGCAGTCCCCAAGTGCTTCTCTAAAGTAGTTAGCTGGAATATGAGCTGGTCCATATGCTTTGTTAGAACTTAGAATGCATGACAAGCCCTACCGTATTCTAAAATACAAACCTCAGCTCAAGACCATCCTCTCAAATCTTTTCTCTCAAAGTAAATAGCTGGGATTGGCTATGAGACTATAAGTCTTCAACCCTGTCAGAAATCCAGAATGACTGAATTAACTCAAATTATGGGAAGCACAAAGCATAGCTTCTAAAACGTAGCCAATTTATAGAGACCGCTGAACACCTGGACAGTCCCTATACTACAAAACGTTGGAGCATCCGATCTTCAGCCTTCTGGCCCAGGATCATCTGACAGACCTAGTGATGCAGAATTATTAAGGGCTGATTACTCTGTCTTGGCAGATATAATCAGTCGACTATTCTCCAAGTGTGTCCTTTTCTGGACAGTAATTTGTCTGTAGATGAAAAGAGGCAATTCTTGCCTAGTGGCTGTCTCACCACAACTGGAGTAACTCCAAAGATGCTCAATTTCTTCTTAGAATCCAAGACAGGAAGCTGTTCAGGAGCAGATAGGTTCTCTAATCAAAATGAACCTTAATACAGAAATGTTTGTAACATCAATTCTGTGGACTTCTGACATTTTGAAAACCAACTATCCATGTAAGGCCAATCTGGACTGATGCTGTTAACTCCTCTCAGCTATTTCTAAATAAAATATAGAAAACCCCTAACAATAAACTCAGAGCCATGAATTTGCTATAGGCCCTTAACTCACAGCTAACCATCTCAAATCAGTTAAAGAAGAGACTAGATCTAAGCCTTGTATTCCTAAATGTGTTATATAGGCACATGCCTATGAGAGTAACAATATTAATCTCACTTTTATATCAGTAAGAAACTCGTACCAATGAAAACCTTAAATTTGAAATCAAAGTAATTTTATACCATTTAAGAAATTATAACTTCAGCTTAATAACAATTATACAGATTTCTACCAATAGGTTATGGCTATGCAATAAATCCTAGCTTTCCTCCCTGTTCCAACAAAACCACTACTTTTCCCTAGAAAGACAGCCCAATATTAACCACCTCAGTCCCCAAGCCCAGGAATAGGGGCTACTGACTCTTCATTAACTTCTTCAAGCTGACTACAGGCATTGAGATATTAGAAGAGGGGCTTAGAAATTTATATAGCTCCTTACTATTCTTGGCTTACTTTTCATCCAAATTTAAATTTTAAGTCTGAAAAAAATAATGAAACAAAGTAGAGTCATGTCTTTTGTTTTTAAATATCTGCTTAACCCATCAGTTGTTTTTGGACTACACCAAAAAATGCTATGAGAAGTTCATGACCGGGGCCGACACCTTCGAAGACGTGGATGCTGAGCTGCAGGCGAAGCTGAGTGAGTGTCCCCTCACTGCTGCTCTGTCACTTCTTCTGGGTGGTTGCTTATCTTGCCATGCCTAAATTTCTCACGAGCTACTTTCCTAAAAATTGTTCTTTAATAGGGGAAAAGTAATGGTTAAACAAAAAACAACTGTATAGTCAGGCCTGAGACATATGTAGCTCTTACTGCTTACATGAACTTAAGAAATGCATCATCTCTCGGAAGCTTTGTGCACTAGAGAGCAATGTAATAAAATATCAAATGAGCCAGACAGTAATGGCACATGAGTTTTAATTCCAGTACCCAAGATACAAAGGAAGGTGATTGCAGAGGTCAGAGCCAGCCTGGTCTTCAAAGTGAGTTTGAGAACAGCCAGGACTACATAGAGAAACCCTTCTGGAAAAGATACAGAATAAAATAAGAAATGCTCTTTGTTGGGAACACAAAAGATATTTGTCCGTGCTTTAATATGTAAGAAGTTACAGCACTACTTAGGGAAAGTAAGTAAAGTCTCTCTATTGGAACTTGGAGGGAGTTTCCAAGTAAATTAATTACTTTTCATTCAGTGTTATGCAGTGATATGGGAAAGTCACCTTGACTCCCATGTGACACCCAAGGTGAAAGGGAAACCAGAAGCATTCCTTTAGGATTTCCAGGATTGTGTCATCCCAAAGAGTGACAAGGAGAGTTCCAGCTTGTGCACACGGCACAAGGAGTAGATGGATAGATTTAGGAAGGCAAAAGGCAGGGCTAGAGCAATGGTTCAGTCAATGAAGCACATGCTCAGCAGGCATGGGCCCTGAGTCTGGATCCCACACCATAAGCATACAAGTGCAGCAGGAGGTCTGTAAGCTCACACTAGGAAGGTGGATGTGTGAGATCCCTAGAGCCCGCTGACCAGCCGGTCCGACTAAATCAGGGAGCTCTAGGTTTGCAGAGATCTTATCTAAAATCTAAAATGAAAGTGACCGAAGAAGACGCACATCCTCAACCGTTGGCTTCTACATATACACATGCAGACTCATGACACATAAGCATATATAACACACACAAAGGAAAATTCATTTTGGTCTAATATGGAAATCATTTACTAAGTTAATATTTTTATATATAATTAAACATACAAATGAATCCACTCAAATAAATGTTTGTTATGTACCCAAGTGTCAGGCAGGAAGCGTAGAGAAATGAAGAAGAGAAACCCTTGGCCTCAGGAGCCCGTACTCCGTTAGGTAGAAAGGAATGGGATCTAGTGGGGAGCTGTGTGCACGCGCAACAGTGCAGTGGAGGAGAGCTCCAGCAGGCTAAGGGCAGCGGGACCTTCCAGGAGGGAGAGGAAGGCTTGCCGGTAGCAGTATCTGCCACATTTGTGCTTTGGGGAAGCGCTGTGAGTTGATTCTGATGAGTTGTTTGGGTTTTGTCTCCAGAGGACTTGTACAGGGTAGATGCGGCCAAGCTGGAATCGCTGGCAGCGGAAAACAAAGCACTAAATGAACAGATTGCAAGACTGGAGCAGGAAAGAGAAAAAGAACCGGTTAGTAAACGTGTTTCCAGACACACTTGACAGCTCTGTAGACTCTTGAGCCTCTTTCAGAAGACTCTGATGGAAGGTGTTTTAAATGGGTTAACAAATAAGCTCTTAATGGTTAGACTGTTTTTAAAAAACATTATAGACCTCTCAATGAAACCATACATGGTGTCTGGGGTGCTTTGATTTTCCCTGATGGTCCATTCAGCCATGGACTAATAGTGCTCAGAATATGATGAAAGATTCCTGCCTGTTTACATGGCTTTTGAACAAGGTCCCTGGATATTTACTTGCAAAGAGCACTGTTCTCAAGAGGCCCTGGGTTTCAGTTGGTGAAAACAGAATGGTAACAAACTGGCTTATGTAGTATAAAATAGCCTACAAGATTTTATAATAGCAAGATGACAATATGGGTTCAGTTTTGGTTTTTTGTGTTGTGTGTGTGTGTGTGTGTGTGTGTGTGTGTGTGTTTGCGCGTGTGTGTGTGCGCGCATTTTGCCTGAATGCATATCTATGTACCACCTGTTAACAATGCCCATGGAATCCAGAAAAGAGTTTCGGATCCCCTGAACTCAAGATTCAGAGGGTGGTTAGCTACTATGTGGGTGCTAGGAATCTAATGCAGGTCCTGTGAGGAACAGCCAGCGCTCTCAACCCGGAGCCATCTCTACAGCCCCAATAGCAGCACCTTAACTCTGTCTTGTGTTTTATTAGTGGAGCACCCAGATTGTTCTGCCTGGTAACCAGATATTAAATATTTGAGCTTCTACATTGTCCTGTCCTAAACTGTTTGAGGTCTCTCATTAAATTATTAAATTATTATAATAATGCTATAGTTTTTGTTAGTTCTTTTGACTTCCTCTAAGATTAGTGTAAATAATATTGTTTTCTTTAAAATACAGAATGCTTCTTGGTGAAAATAACTAATTTAATATGTTCTTTCAAGAATCGTCTGATATCACTGAGAAAACTGAAAACTTCTTTACAAGCAGATGTTCAAAACTATAAAGCATACATGAGTAATTTGGAGTCTCATTCATCCATCCTGGAACAGAAATTGAGTAGTCTTGATGAAGAAATTGGTAGATTAGGTAAGCGGAGCTAATGGTAAAAGAGGTCATTCAGATTGGCCTATGAGCCCCTGTGGACATATCAAATATGCAAACAGCTAGGTAATCTTTTCCTTCTATGATAACTTTCTGTCGTCTACCAAGTGTTAAAGTGCTTTCTGTAGTAATCTGCTATAACAAATTATCACACAGTTCATGGATTAAAACAATAAGAATGTGTTCTCTCAGCCAGGCATAGTGGTGTATATCTTTAATCCTAGCACCTGGAGACAGAGGTGGGTGGATCTCTGTCAGTTCAAGGCCAGCCTGGGCTACATAGTGAATTTCAGGACAGTCAGAGTTGTATAGTGAGATCCTGTCTGGAAAACCCAAAATAATAATACATTTTCCTCTCACAATTATAAATATAATCTAAGATTCAATACATCTATGCTCACCAAGGGACTCGAAACATTTGGGAAATGAGTTTTTCCAGCTTCTGAGGCTGACAGCATTCCTGAATTTATGTCCAGATCACTCCTAATCTCTCCTCTGTCTTTCCATTGCCTTTTCTCTGTTTCTTCTTCCTCCCCCCCCCCCCCCTGTTTTAAAGACTGTCTTTGTATCCTACACTGCCTTTGAATTGATGACCCTTCCGCCTCGGCCTTCAGAGGTCTTTAATACATAGCCCAAACTTGCCTTCAACTCAGAATCCTGCCTCCTCGGCTGCGGTTATAAATTGCCACCACACCCTTCAGTTGCTGTCTTTCTCCTCTTCCTCCTATTTTTTTTCCTTTTAATTTTACGAGTGTTTCTCCTGCTTGTACGTAAGTGCACTACTGTGTATTTGGTGCCTTGAGGTCAGAAGTGAGTGTCAGATCTGCTGCAACTGGAGTTGTGGGTGGTTGTAAACAATCCACGTAGGTTCTGGGTTCTGAACCTGGGCCTCTGTGGCGCACGCCTTTAATCCCAGCACTTGGGAGGCAGAGGCAGGCAGATTTCTGAGTTCGAGGCCAGCCTGGTCTACAGAGTGAGTTCCAAGACAGCCAGGGCTACACAGAGAAACCCTGTCTCGAAAAAAAAAAAAAAAGTACTCCAACCTTCTGAGCCTCTCTCTGGCCTCTGTGTCTTCTTCATATATGCATAAGTCCTCCCTTTGCCTCTGTCTCACAGTGACACCAATGACAATATTGAAGGCATCATGCAGGGTTGTCTCACGTCAGCATTCTTATATCCACCCACAAAGACGTTTTCCAGATAAGGTGAAATTGCCATATTCCAGAGCAGTGTGGCCCTTGCTCACCCACTGTGACTCGTTTTAGACAGGGCCTTGCTGAGCAACTCAGGTTGCCCTCAACTCACCTCGCAGCACGAGGGTTCTAGGTGTGCTCTACTGTTCCCGCCTGGCTTGAGTACACGGCTTCTGAAGCCAATAGACAGGCTATTGAAGAACAGAAGTCTTCTGAATATGACCTTGTATGTCTTTTTATATGTATACAATATATCATAGTATATTCTATATGAATATTGTTTTATGTTAGAAGCTAGATTTCTTTTTGATAATTTTTGCATTTTTATTTGACATGTATGTGTTGTATGTTCGAGAACATACCACAGGGCACATGTGGACGTAAAAGGACAGTTCTTGCCAAGTTCATTTGATCTGGAAATCCAGCTCAGTTTGCCAGGCTTGCACACTGAGGGTCTACTGGCTGAGCTGTCTTACTGGCCCTAATAAGCTCGGTTCTTGATGTCTTACCCTCTGTCAGTCCTGCGTAAGCAAGTCAGCAGCCGAAATAACATGGAAACCTACACATGCACCCTCCTGTAAACTTAGAAACACAGCCAAGGAGGCTCATGTCTGTCCTGTGTCTTTGTAACATCTGTTGAGGAACACATAGCAACCTTAGTTAAGCTTTGGGAAATGCTATGACACATACTGCTTGCCAACTTCTGTGATATCAGAAGCAGAGCAAAGGTTGCCTAAAATTACAGAGCTATCAACTGCAGTTTTAAAGTAAATATATGGACATCTACAATTTTCCTGAAACTCTGCAGTTTCTCACATAGGCACTTCACCAACCACACCATTTTAGCACCTCCTATGTCTATTCTTATCAGAATATTTTATCCAAAAAATTATAAGCTGAGTTAAAGAAGAATAATAGTTCATCTACCATTTGTTTTCATTCTCTAAATATTTTAGCTTCCTTGAATACTGTAAGCCATTTGTGACTACAAGTGATTAGGACATATTTAAATTCTCTACATCTATCGTGCTTTTGTACAGATACATAGCATATGCCTAAAGTTCGTAAACTAGCTCAGAAGTAGAGCTTACCAGTTATACTGTAAAAACCACATTTCTGAATAATTCAGAGAATTTGTATGAGAGTTTTGGAAGCATTTAAAGTGAACATTACCAGAATCAAACTATACCTGTTTTCAAGTTTTAAGTGTAACCTTGGATAGGCCTATTCGTCGTATCATTCTTCCTGAAGCTGTAGTAAAGTCAGAGTGGAAGAGGTTAGCATAAAACTTTAGTTGTATTGTCTTATATCCTTATTGAAGTAGGATCAGTTACCCAAAAGAAAGAGTGTGTGTGTGTAAAATAGATATTTAAATGTCTCAACCATCTTAAATGATGCCATCAGTTTCTTTGTAGAAATTAAAGAAACTTGATAGTTTTGTTTTTTCCAATGCAGAACTAGAATGTGAAACAATTAAACAGGAAAACACTCGACTACAGAGTATCGTTGATAACCAGAAGTATTCAGTCGCTGACATTGAGAGAATAAATCATGAGAAGAATGAGTTGCAGCAGACTATTAATAAATTAACCAAAGACCTGGAAGCGGAGCAACAGCAAATGTGGAATGAGGAATTAAAGTATGCCAGAGGCAAAGAGGCGGTGAGTCGTCCCTTATTCTTAGTGACCTCATGACAACCGACCTTAGTACAAGGTCTGTGTAACCAAGAGGAACTCAGAGGGTAGAGTGGTAAATTTTTCTGGTGCTGACATTTTTTCACAAGTAAAACACTCATATATGCCAGTCAAGTTTACGATAAACTCAGTTTTCTGATAATGAACCAAGAAATTGGGAGGACGGGGGCGGGGCAGAGGATCCTGTATGTTATTCTTGCCTAGTGTGAACAAGCCGTACAGTGTACGTAGTCACCTGCCTTCCCTCATCTTCCTGACACTTGGAGGCAGGCTCCACCCGTGTGTACAGGGAATTTATATACACATTTATAAGAGCTAACACAGATACCTCAGTGACGGGGCACAGGCTCGGCATGCTCGGGGTACCAGGTGCAATCCGTAACCACAGAGAAGAGGATGCGCCACCTAAAGTCTTTGAACCCAGAGTGTGACCAGCACTGAGCTTTGTCCTGCAGTTTGCCACTGTCTCCATGCGTAGTCTGCATCATCTAACCTTTCAGAGCCTCCACTTGCTTCTTTAGAAAATGAAGTGTCGTTAGACCATGTCAGCGAATCTCAAGTCTATGTAAATCTATGTAAGTCTAAGTAAATCTCAGGTCTATGAAGCTGAAAGGAATAACCGATTATATGGATGAATAAGCTGAAAGGGGAAAACATGTAGGAGGTAGTAAGCAGTGGCCTAGGAAGGGTCAAGTCTGCCGCGTTAAAGAGCCTAGAGAGCTGGGTTCCTGAGAGCAGCATCAGAGTGTTTGTAGAACACATGCGCTCACTCTGAACGATCCATCTGGAACCTTCTGTACTAAATGTTTGCCCGTTCCAACTGTGGTATTCCCTTCCAGCACTCCTGTGAAGTGTAATGCTGCAGCTGCATCCAGATGATCAGCAGGGTTTACTGGGGGAAGGAACCCAGAGACATGCAGTGCTCCTGGAGCCTTTCTCATTAGACTAAAAGAAAAGCCAGAAGAAGTAGAAAGATAAACTACCCCTTTGTCTTAGAGAGTCACTGCATTGCAGAAGGGCAACAAAAGAGGAGGGGAGAAAAGGACAGGCTGTGTTCTATATCTGCTTCTGTAGAGCTCACCTCCAGCTAGTAAAATGGAACAGATATGTCACATTACAGTGTAAAAGTTAGAGCATGAGAAAAGCGGGGCTCCGTTAGAGGGAAAGAATACCTTCCTGGTGACATAACTCAGTGGTCGCATTGAAGGACAGAGAGAAATATGAACGCCTAAAATTTTTTCAATAGAGCTAACAGTTTAAAATGTAAATTATGTTTCATTTATTTTTGGTAATTAAAGTGTTTTACATATTCTTTATTTCGTATTTCTATCTAGGTTTGAAAGATAGATTTTAGCTGATAGTGGAGCTTGGACTTAACCTCAGTTACACAGAGTTAAGGACGGGACAGTGGTGACTTAACCTCAGTTACACAGAGTTAAGGACGGGACAGTGGTGACTTAACCTCAGTTACACAGAGTTAAGGACGGGACAGTGGTGTGCTGCTCGCTTCCCGCTAACACCCCTGCTGTGTCCTTACCAGATTGAGGCGCAGCTGGCAGAGTACCACAAGTTGGCTAGAAAACTGAAGCTCATCCCCAAAGGCGCTGAGAACTCCAAGGGTCACGACTTTGAAATCAAGTTTAATCCTGAGGCTGGTGCCAACTGCCTTCTCAAATACAGGACTCAAGTGTATGTAAGTATGTGTTCCCATGGAGTCTGCCCATGACCTAGGACAGACTTAGGACTGAGACACTGAGTGGCAGAAATGTGTCTCACGGTAACTTGTGAACTTAGAAAGCCTTGTCCTCTGTGCCTACTTTACTTCATCCAGCTGTCCACAAGGAAAGCTGACTGCAAGTAAGACAGGTGTGAGGACTACGTCAACAGTCTGAGGTAACCAATGCTAAATGCTTGCTTTACTGGAAGTCCTTCAGGTTGGTAAACAGATATGCTCTCTGGCCAGAAGACTGAAAAGTTGTTAGCCCTACAGTGAAACCTTGAAAGGTGAGGCATTTGCAGTACATCTGTGAAAACCGTGTGAGGTACAACCACACATAAAGGCATAAAGTGTAATGCATTGTGTTTTAAGGCAAAAAAAAAAAGGCCGGGCAGTGGTGGCGCACGCCTTTAATCCCAGCACTTGGGAGGCAGAGGCAGGCGGATTTCTGAGTTCGAGGCCAGCCTGGTCTACAGAGTGAGTTCCAGGACAGCCAGGGCTACACAGAGAAACCCTGTCTCGAAAAACTAAAAAAAAAAGAAAAGAAATGTCAGTAACCAACAGCAACAACAAATGCCTAATTTTGAAATGACCAAGGAGATAATTTTGAGAAGAAAAAATTTTTATCGTTATATTACAATGTTTAAATTATTCATAAGTGTTATACAGTTTTATTGTGAGTACCAAAATGCCACCTTTGAAATTCTTAACTTTTGAATAAGAAAAAAAAATGTAGAGTCAAAGGCTCTCCATTTTTCCCTTGAGAACTATTCATCTAGTCTATGGCCAAGCCATCCTGAACCTGCTGAGCTCATCTGATCAGAAGCTAAGCACGGTCACTTCTAGTTGGTATTTGGATGGGAGAATTATTCATCTGTCGTGTATCTGTCGTGTACAAACTATGTTGAAGACCAGCTGTGTGCTAGAGATAAAATACCCAAGCAGAAGTGGCAGTTTATTCATGAACAGACATGACTTAAGTCAAGCCAGCTAGATCCCGCCCCCCTCCCATTTCCTTTTCATGTTTTTGAGGCAAAATCTTACTGTGAATCCCTAGCCAGGTCTCAACTCATGACAGTGCTACTCCCTCAGCTTCCTGAGTGCTGGGCTGCAGGCATGGGCCACAACACTTAGCATCTATATTCACTTCAAGATCTCGCTGTGGAGCTCTGGCTGTCCTGGAACTCCCTGTTCACATTAGACTAGCCTCAAACTCTTCCTCCTAGGCGCTGGGTTAAATAAAGGGTTGCAGCATTATGCTCAGTTTAGATTTACGTTCAATTAGGAAAGAAAGTGCATGCAGTAAATATTCGGTTACTTACTGGTTTGGAAGCCATTCGTTGTCAAACTGTGTTCGTGGATTTCTGTCAGTAGCCACGTTACCAGGCAGCCTTTGTTTACCACTGCCTTGAATGGTTTGATATTACCACAGGAATAAAATAATTACCTGGATCAAATAGCTTGTAAAAGATTATTCAGGTACAAAGAATATGCTCAGAAAGGGAGAAACTACTTTCATCTCTAGAAATATTTTTAAAGTAGACATGGGTGCTGGAGAGACAGCTCAGTGGTTAGAGCGTGCATGGCCTTTACAGAGATCTCAGATTCAGAGTCCAGCACCTGCAGCGACTAATTCACGCCTGTTTGTTACTCTACTCCAGTCCCAAGACCTGGGCTTATGTTCAGTGATAAAGCCATGTTTATTGTAGAAGGTCTTGGGTTTGATGCACAGCACCAAAAAAGGAACTGGTCAAAATTAGCCCACAGTAACATGAAAAGATTTGCTTGATACATAATGGCCTGTGGAATTTTCTTTTTGAAGTGATGCTATATTTTAAAAGTACAAATGACATTTACATAACATTATAAGTATACTAAATTCACTAAGTTTAGCCATCATTTTAAAGTAGGTAAAAGTACAATGAAAAACAATGAAATATACTGTTGAAATAAAATCAGGTGGTTACAAGCCAAATAGAAATCCTACCAGAATTATGAGACTAAATCTTTGCAAGGTATTAAGAGGAATGGGCTGGAGAGATGACCCAAGGTTAAGAGTGTACTGACTGCTCCTATGGAAGACCCAGGTTCTGTCCCCAGCACCCACATCAGTCAACCCATCACCTCCTGTTATCCAGCTCCAGGGAGACCCAATGGGTGTGGCCTCAGCAGATACCTGCACTCACATGTACATACATGCAAACTCATAATACACAGACATGTGTCAGGCATTGTGACACATACTCCCAGCCTGTGAGAGGATGAAGGTTGAGACTGGCATTTTTTTTCCCTAAACCTTGTCTTCAAAGCTATCAAAGGTGTTTTCTCCTCATTGGTATATTATATATTAGATTTAAAAATATCATGGCTTTATTTTATTTCTCTAAAGCTGACTTGCATTGTGATATAGACAAGCTTCATGGGAGAAGTTGATAATGAGGTATCTTCCCACCCATTTGATGTATTTTCTAGGCACCTCTCAAAGAACTCTTGAATGAAACCGAAGAAGAAATTAACAAAGCTCTGAATAGAAAGATGGGCCTGGAGGATACTTTAGAACAAGTAAGTACTGCACAGGTGACGACCGCGTAACACTGAGTGTGACTTGTTCTCTCTGAGCAATAACCGTTTAAATTGCTTTTCGAGACAGGGTTTCTCTGTGTAGTCCTGACTGTCCTGGAACTCCCTCTGTAGACCAGGCTGACATTGAGTTCAGAGATTTCTCTGCCTCTGCCTCCCATAAATTTTAATTAAAATTATGAAAAATGAAAGTTGGTGCTAACCTTGACTGGTACATAATAAAAGAACTGAGTTGAGTCTTCATTTACCACCATGATAAAGTGGAATAAACTCAGTTTTCTTCACCTGCTTCTTGACATAATCCAGTGTCCTTTTTATATTCAGGTAGATTTGAGGCAGGATTCTTATGTGCCATTAATGCTTATACACTAGTCAGCTGAGACTGTGAAGTCTTAGAATGACCTGAATGCCTGTGGGTGTTTTTAAGGTGGTTTTTGGCTGGATATGGTAACACAGGCGTGTCACCCCTGCACTCAGGAGGCTGAGGAGGAGAAGGACTGACATGAGTTCCTGCCCTCAGACACCTGAGACACAGTGCCTTCCTTCTGTAGCCATGAGACACGGTGGCCACTGTAATAACTCAGAACAATGGATGAAGCCCTGGCTAGTGCGATTCTTCAAAAACTGTCCTAGCCAAGACTTGATGTATCTCCTGTCTCAAAACAGAACGTTCTTCCTTTTTTTAATCTATCTATAAACTCTGGCACTTCATAAGTAGCTATCCAAGTGACCCACAGAGAGCTGTTTTCAGTGTTAACAGTCTCCATGGAATCTGACATCATGGACTGCAAACACGGCCTTGTGGTAAATGCTTTGTTCGCATGAGCCCGCAGCCCTGGGCTCTTCCCCGGGATAGAGTGCTGCCCTGGACCTGCAGTCCCGCACCTTGAATGCGGAGGCCAGGAGGATTGCAAGTTTCAGGCCAGGCTGGGCCACAGAGTAAGACCCTATGTCACAGAAATTAAATATGAAATTTTAAAATGAAACATGAACTATGGTTAGAAATAAAGCAAGTTTGAATTATGAGAAACACAATATAAACAAAAGTCAATATTTTTTTAAAAAAGAAAAAAAAAGTTGGTGAGTTAAACCTGAGTACAATGGTGAGCGCCTGTAATTCAGCTTTAGAGGCAGAGAATCCAGTATTGAAGGCTACCCTGGGCTACACAGGAAGTTCAAAGCCAACCTGGGCTACCTGAGCTCATGACTCAAAAAAGAAAAAAAGTGCGTGCATGCGTGCGTGCACATACATATAAAGAGTTGGTTAAGAACACTGGTTGCTCCTGCAGATGACCTGAGTTCAATTCGTAGCACCCACACAGTAGCTCACAACCTTTGGCTCCAGTTCTTCTGATTTTCATGAGCACATGACACATACTGACATGCAGGCAAAACATATAATAAAGTAATGATACATAATAATTATATATAGTATGTGCCAGATGATTAAAGGTAGGTAGGTAGGTAGGTAGGTAGGTAGGTAGGTAGGTAGGTAGGTAGATAGATAGATAGATAGAGAGAGAGAGAGAGAGAGACAGAGACAGAGACAGACAGACAGACAGACAGACAGACAGACATGGGGCTAGAGAGATGGCCCAGCAGTTACAAGCACTTGTTGTTCTTCCAGAGGACTTCTGTTCAGCTCCCAGCACCCACATAGCGGCTCACAACCATCCCACTAGATCTGACACCCTCTTCTGGCCTCCTTGAGCACTGTGTGCACATAATACAAACATGCTTATACAATACCAATAGACATAAGTTATTTAAATAATAATTGATGAGCTAAACCCAGCAGTGCATACCGGTAATCCCAGCATTCTCTGAAAGCTGAAGCAGGAGAATCTTGAGTTCAAGATTAGCCTGAGCTACATAGCAAGTTCAAGACCAGCCTGGCTTATATAACAAAAACCTGTGTTAAAAAATTGGAAAACTGGTAAGATGGATTACAGCATAAATAATAAAAATCTCAAAATTGGCTCCAAATGAAAAGTAAAAATGAGTAACCAGAAAAAAAATTGGTTCTCAACAAAGATTTCATTAACAAATTATCTTACAGTTTTATAGCGTTTTCAAACATTAAAGACCAGATGATTTTAGGACTTGAGAATTATCAGAGCATAAGCATAATTATCATGAGGTTACTATGAACCTATATAACAACCTAAAGGTCATCACAGAAAAGATGAAACCAATCACTGACAGGCACAAAGAGCTCAGTAATTACCACGGAAATGTACTTAGCGGTAGGTTTGTCTTAGTTAAAACAGGGCCTTGCTCAGCACAGGAAAGTCTCTAACCCACAGTCTTCGGGCCCTTGCCTTCTAAATGCTGGAATTCCGGCTCAGCAAATGCTTTATCGATGGCCGTATGCCTGGTACTGTAATAGATGTCACCAGTACTAATACAGTCCGCACTTGCCCTGTGGACTCCATTTCAAGTGGGAAGATGACTACAAGAAGAAATATTTTCCATTATAAGATTATCAAATTAGCCACAAAGTAGTAGATTTCACCCCGGCATGCATGCTCTGCTCTTCTGCACCCTACGGCTGCCCTCCCCTTCCCCGGTTGCCATTCTGGCTGGTCCCGTGCCCAGAGTCGCCTCCTTTCTGTATTCCTGTCACAGTGACCATTACGTTATCTCAGACCATCCCCATCCCTTAAGATCCTTTCTTCCCTCTCACAGTCAGTCCTCTCTAGTCTCATGAGCTATCTGTGCATACACACAATCACAATCACACATAGGAACTTAAATCCAGGTTTCACATAGGAAGGAAAGCATAGTATTTTTCTTTCTGAATACAACTTATTTTAGTTAACATAATAATTTACAGTTTGACCCATTTTCCTGAAAATGTCATGGTTTTGTTGTTGTTGTTTTTCCTTTTAAATATGTATGGGTACATGTGAATGCAGGCGCCCATAGTGCTCAAAGATTTCAAGCCCTCCTGAAGCTGATTGTACAGGTGCTTATAAGCCATCTGGTGTTGGTGTTGGGAATCAAACTCGGGTCCTCTGGAAGAGCCACAAGTGCTCTTAACCACTGAGCCATCTCTCCAGCCCCATGATTTTACTTAATACAGATGAAAGGTATATTGCATACATATACAGCATTTTACTTGTCTGTCATTTTCTGTGGATGGACGTCTAGAATGACAGCATTTTCCAGCTGATGTGAATAATGCAGCCGTAAGCATGAATGTCACAGTCTGTCTGTGGTGGGACACAGCAACTCCTGGGTGAGACAGCCGTAAGCATGAATGTCACAGTCTGTCTGTGGTGGGACACAGCAACTCCTGGTGAGACAGCCAGACCATATGATACTTCTGGTTGTAGTTCTCAAAGGTTTATTCACTTTTATTTTTATGTGTGTGAGTATTGTTCCTGCATGTATTACATCATGTGTATGCCTGGTACCTGTGGAGACCAGTAGAGATTCCCTGGAAGTGAAGTTATAGATGTTGTGAACCACCATGTGGGTACTAAGAACCAAACCCAGGTCATCTGTAGAGCAACCAATGCTCTTAACCACTGAGCCATCTTCCCTCCCCCTTTGTAGTTTTTGACAAATCCTCATGCTGATTACCATAGTGGCTGCAACAATTATATTCTCGCTAGGGTTCCTCTTTCCCCAGATCCTTGCCAGCATCTATTGTCCTTTCTCGAGGAACGTCACTCTGAGCAAGTAAGGTGGGATCACAGGTCACTCTGAATTTGCATTTCCCTGATGGCTGAGGGTGTCTGACCTTCATCAGATATCACTGGCCAGTTAGTTCCTCCTTTAATACTGTCTGTTCCCTTTACTGGCTCATGTAGTATTTGTATGTGGTGTTCACTGTGTTTCTTACATAGGAGATGCCTAGCTGATACACAGTTGGCAAGGATTTCTCATTTGGTAGGCTGGCTGTCTCTTCAGTTGTGGGCGTATTTCTGTTGTTATGTGTTTTGTTTGGTTGTTTTTTTGTTTTTTTTTTAATAACCCATATGTCAGTCCTTGGAGCTATTTCCTATACTACTACAATCCTTTCAGAAGTTCCTGCCTTTGTATCAGATGATTATTGATATAGAACATAGTTGACCTGTCTTCCCTAGCAGTTCCAGCAAGCCTTTGGTCATTGTTTCATGTAGGGTGAGACTCAGGACTTGGTTTCATTTTTTTCTTACAGTTTTCTCAACAGCATCTGTGAAAGAGGCTGTCTTTATCCTAATGTGTGTTTTGACATCTGTTAAAAAAAAAAAAAATAAGTAGCCACTAAGCTAGAAAGATGGCTCAGTGATGTTAAGAGCACTTGCTGTTCTTGCAGAGGACCCGGGTTCAGTTGCCAGCACCCAGATAGCAGCTCACAACTACTTGTAGCTCTCATTCCAGGGACTCCATGGGCACCAGGTGTGCACATGGTACACATACATACTTAGATACATACATACATACATACATACATACATACATACATACATACCTGCAGGTAAAACACTTATATACATAAAATAGAATCATTTTTTAAAAATGAAATTCTTTAAAAGAAAAACAAGGGCTGGAGAGTTGACTCAGCAGTTAAGAGTCTTTGTTGCTCTTGAAAGGGGCCCAGGTTTGATTCCCAGCACCTGTGTGGCAGCTCACAATCTGTTAACTCCAGCCTCAAGGGACCTGATGCCCTCTTCTTTCTTTAGTGGGAACCAGGCACACACATGGTAGACAGACTTACATGCTGGCAAAGGAGTCATATACACAGTAAATAAACAAACACTCTGTATAAAAAAATATATAAACTTTTAATGTTAAAGAAATTTTGGTATTTTGTGTTAGCTGTGATTTCTCAACCAAGGTTTTATCCCCAAGCTGAACACCATGAAAATGGAGAGCAAGAGGATCGTGAGGGTGCTGAAGGAAGAGGTTCAAAAGCTAGATGACCTTTACCAACAAAAAGTTAAGGTAAGAACCTGAGCAGCTTGATCCTCTTAGCCAAGGCTCTGTCCTGACTGACTGTCCATGCACACTCTCGGACGTCACTCTGAAATCTTAGCTGCATCTGATGGCACACATACGCTGAGGGGCAGTCTCAAAACTCCACCCAAAACAAGCCAGCTGTGGTGTCGTCATACCTGTGATCTCGGTATTTGGAGGACCCTGATAGGAGGGTTGGCATAGGCTTGAGGCCCTCCTGGGCTGCACATACATAGCAAGACCATGTCTCATGTTCCGATAAATAATAAAAATGTACTCTTGTGTGTGGTTTTATTGAGTGAGTGTTAAGTACTCCTAAAGAATGAGCCCGCCCATGTGCTTTATATAAGTGATTGTCCATCAGGGGTCATGGCAGACTGATTGTCCGAACTAGATTCTTGGGAATACAAATGGTACAACATTGGTTTTTAAACGCTTTACTCTTTTTAGTACACCTTGAACAAACAGAACATAAATATGAAGGAAAACTGTTTTCTCCGTAGGAAGCGGAGGAAGAAGACAGGAAGTGTGCGAGTGAGCTTGAGTCCCTGGAGAAGCACAAGCACCTGCTGGAGAGCGCAGTGAAGGGGGGCCTCAGCGAGGCCATGGACGAGCTGGACGCCGTCCAGCGCGAGTAAGCTCACCTCGCCACGAGCTCAGTTGTTCAGCTTTCTAAACTGGTTTTGGCCAGGTGCCGTGGCACACACCTTTAGTGGTATTACTTGGAAGGCAGAGCAAAGAAGATGGATCTCTCTGAGTTCAAGACCAAGCCTGTTCTACTAGCCACCACTGTTACACAGAGAAACCCTGTCTCGAAAACAAAGCAGGGGGAAAAAAACTAAAATTTTTTCTTTAATTCCTATTATAAAGCTATTTGAGGTATAAAGAATGAGGAGATTTGAAGGATTTAAGTAGAGCAGGCTGACCTTGAACTCAGAGATCCACCTGCCTTTTTGACTAAAGGCATACTCTACTGTGCCGGCTGGACACATCTTACATTGTTAAGAAATATATAAGAAGTACAGTAAATATGGAACTCTTCAACTTAAGAACCCTCCAAAGCCAATCGGCGTAGCCTCACACTTGAGCTAAGAGGTAGAAATTCGATAGAAGGTGTGTACACCAGGGTAGCCGACCCCTCATGCATCAGCACCAGGGTAGCCTACCCCACATGCATCAGCACCAGGGTAGCCGACGCCACATGCATCAGCATCAGGGTAGCCTACCCCACATGCATCAGCACCAGGGTAGCCGACGCCACATGCATCAGCATCAGGGTAGCCTACCCCACATGCATCAGCACCAGGGTAGCCGACCCCACATACAGTGACCTGAAGCAGCTGCCATGCCTGTATATGATGTTTGCATGGATTCTACCAGGTATTGTTTTCTTCGTTCACCAGATATTTCTCAGGGAAAATCAATAGTGTAAGTAAATGCAAAATTTGTGTTTTCCTCAGGTTTCTATGCTGTGCTGATTTATTCATTTATTCTATAGATACCAGTTAGCTGTGCAGACCACAACTGAAGAAAGAAGAAAGGTGGGAAACAACTTACAACATCTTTTGGAGATGGTCGCTACACACGTAGGGTCTTTGGAGGTAAGGGTGGCAGTCTTTACTGAATTCTAAGAAACATTTTCTACTTTGTTTCTATAGGAACTAAATTACAATTCTTAGTTTCATGAAAACTAGTAACTTACTAAAAGAATCTTGCATACTGGTGTGACAGGGTCCCAAGAGATCCCTTGTATACTTTATAAAATGTTTGTTTTGTCACACTCACACACAACACACACAAAGCAGAGGGAAGGGGAGTAGGCCAGGCACGGTGCCCTTGCCTGCAACCCCGGCATTTAGGACGCTTGTGTAGTAGAAGAAATTATTTAACCTGCCAAATTTGTCGCTGTAGGATCTACCAAAGGAGACCAGTAAAGGAAAACACAACTCAATAATTATGGTATCAATAGCACGCCTAGATTGGGCAGGTTTACCACTACACTACTCTAATCCCCGGCTATGAGATCCCTTATAACTTGCAGTTATCCCAGGCCGCGTGCTTATCCTCCGAGCTCCAGCTCTACCGCCAGCTTCCTTCTGCTTCTACTTCCTCCTGCTTCTTCCTCTTCCTACTTCTACCTCTCCAGGCAACTTCCTTCTCCCCCACCTCTGCTTCTGCTCTACCTTTTATATCGAATTCCTCTCACTCTCTCCTCCCCTAAGCCTTTTTCTCCGCCTCCCCTTCTACTGCCCAATCTCTGGCTCTAGCTTTTATTTTACAGGTTTTAATTGAACAGAAGGTTTACAAGACATCACCTGTATACAGATTCAATCATCCTCTGCAGCCCCTCCCAGAAGGGTGGAACTAGGATCAAAATACAAGGCTGGGGCTATCCACAACACGCTTGAGGCTAGAGAGTTGCTGTTAGTTATGGCCAGCCTGTCTCAGAGTCCAAAAGTAGGTGCACGAGCACTGACGTGCCTTTGGAGCAAGGGAAGGCAGTACTGCAGGACAGACACTGAGGGAGACAAACCGCTCCCTGAGGGCGGGTCCTGCCTTACACAGCCAAGGGCCTTGTGGGCTGGGAGCACCAGGTGAGGCTAGACTATGAGACTGTCACTACAAACAACTCAGCGGTTATAAAATGTTCTTAAATTAGGTGCAAAAGGAAATTCTTTATAAATGCAACTTAATTACAATTAAGGATTGTTTAGCCAACATAGTAGCATACTCTGTAATTCCAGTGCTTGGAATGTCAAGATCTTTAGCTTAAGGCTAGGTATTTATAATCCAAAAACTAGGGAGACCCTGCCAGGAGGATCACAGGTTTAAGACCAGTCTGAACTACAGAGGGAGACACTGTCTCAAAAAAACAGATCAACATAAGCGAACTGTGACTGCCAAGCAAGCCGTGGGCATGGTGGTAATCCTAACACTGCAGAGCCTGAAGCAGCAGGACTGCCATGACTTCCAAGCCACCCTGGGTACAAATTACAAGCAAATAATAATAATCACTGGGCACCATGGTGCATGCCTTTAATCTCAGCACTCAGAGACAGATATAGGTAGATCTTCGTGAATTTGAGGCCATCCTGGTCTACAAAATGAGTTTCAGGACAGCCAGGGCTATTACACAGAGAAACCCTGTCTTTAAAAACAATGGGCTGGAGACATGGCTCAGCCAGTAAGAGCACTGTCTGCTCTTCCAAAGATCCTGAGTTTGATTCCCAGCAACCACATGGCACCTCACAACCATCTATGATCTGATGCCCTCTTCTAGTATGTAGGTGTACATGCAGATAGAGCTTTCATATACATAAAATAATCAAAATAAATAAAATTTTAACCACAATCATAAATACATGCAATGAATATGAAACATAAAACCAAGTCCCAATACAACAATGCAGTTATATGTTGCATAATGATGGGGTTACATTCTGAGATATGCATCACAAGGCAACTGCCTGATTGTGAGCATATTATGATGTCCTTATACAAACCCAGGTTTTGTTAGAGATTGTATTCTCAGGAGGCTATTCTTCATATGTGCTGTCTATTCACCAGAACATCTGCAGAAATGACTGCATAATTATAAATACACACATAGCTCTGAGCAGATTGGGAGCTTTAAAGGCACATCAGTTAGGCACATGGTTATCTCCGGAGAAGCAAGGGAAAATACAATTAAGAAAATGGAATGCAGCCTGGCGGTAGCAGTGCATGCCTGTCTTTAATCCCAGCATTCAAGAGGCAGATCTTTGTGGGTTTGAGGACAGCCAGGACTACATAAACCCTGTCTCAAAAAAAAAAAAAAAAAGGGAAACTAAAATAAATAAAATGGAATACATGTGAACATAAGTTTTATTTTTGCTTTTTAGTTGCTTTCTTTACATTCTTCCATGCAAATGGCAACACTGTACTGTTACTAATAGATGCTTACACTGAGGGGGTAGGCAATCGCCAATTAGAAGCTGGTAACACAAGCCCCACCTGGCATATGGGAATAACACAAGGCTCACCACAGTCAGATCAGCAAAGGCATGTCAGGCGTCAATCTCAGTATGACTGTCATGGAAAACAGCCGAAGTTAAGGCATAAGGCAGAATTCATCATGACAAGCATCACAATTAGAGAGTTTCCCCTAAGAATACCTAGACAATTTCTCAACTATAGCTCCCTAAGTTTTCTCCTTATTTCTCTCGTCTCTTCCATGAGCACTTCCATTATCTCCATCTCCACCCAAACCATCATTCATCTGCCTGTTGGGTACAGCCCATCGACAGGAGCAAGTCAGCAAGCCAGCCTTCTTTGGTTGTGGTGGTTTGCTGGTGACCATCACCTCCTCCCACAGGGCAGTCTTTCTGGACATTCTGCAAGGGCTGCTCTATTTCTTCATTTTCCTGGGCTTTGCAGTTCTCACTTCCAGATGTGCCGCTGTGACTCTTGGCCAGTAGACCTGTTCTGGTGGCCAGACGTGAATCCCCCTTTTTTCTTATTTGAGATGGTCTTGCTTGGCAGCCCAGACTAGTATTGAACTGTGATCTTCCTGCCTCAGCCTTTCAAGTGGTTGAGATCTACTGTTGCATCTAACTTTTTTTAATTTATAAATGTCATTCTTATATGTAAATACCACACTTGAAACAAATTCGTGTTCGTACATTAAGAACTGTGCATTGTTTCCACTAGAAACATCTTGAAGAGCAGATTGCTAAAACCGACAGAGAGTATGAAGAATGCACGTCTGAAGATCTCCTGGAAAACATCAGAGAGATCGCAGAGAAGTATCAGAGGAATGCTGCCCAACTTAAGGCTCCTGACAAATGAAGACGAACTAATAATCTCTTAGAGACATAATATTCTATCCCAAAATTATGGTAACGTGGTAGATTGACCTTTTAGACACATCAGACAGTTAATAAAGTGCACTAGTGAAGTGTGCGTGCTCCCTCCCGTTTCTGTGACTCACTTCTGACCTGATGAGAAGGTCCACAGCATGGGCTAAACTGGGAATTAGCAAACTCAGTCTGAACCACGGTAGACACACTAACTCAGTGCCTACAGGTTCTTTCCTGCCGGAATAGCAGTTAAGCAAAATGCAGCAGAGGCTACTCAGCCTGCAAAGCCAGAAGTATTGGCTCTCGGGCTCCCTGTTAGGTGTCTCTTCCTGGGGAGATGTGAAGAAGTCTTCACATGGAAGAGGTGACAACAAAGGATTCCATCCAAATCCAGCTGAATCAGTAAGTTCATGGGGTTACTTACAGGATCAACAATGACCCAAGGCAGCGACACCACCAGGAAATCCCCTGGACAACATACAGGCGATTATGCCATGAAGAGTCCCACCTACAGGACAGCTCACAAACAGCTACACCACTGAAGAGCTTTGAGCAACTTAAAGGAGGCTGTTCTACCCCAGAGTTCCTCCATGTCAGTTATGTGCCGTTTATATAACCTCAGGGCAGGGCACTTCTGAGGACTCAGGGCTGAACACTGTAAGCCTCTCTACTCCGTCTGTGAGGGAATGAAGTGAGCTGCTCTCACTTAAGCCTAGAGGAGACATACACAGTCCTTTAATTAATAGTTCAGATTGTCTAAAGACTGCCTACTTTTAAAAGTTCTTGCGCTGGGGATGTAACCCAGGTAGAGAACTTGCCTGTCATGTTCAAAGTTGTAGCGTCAATCCTCAGCATCCAAGAATAAACAATTAAAAGACTTAGATTTAGGCTTAGATTTAAAAAAAGAAAAAACCCTACTTTAATAAGGGTTTTTAAACACTTTGACTCCCCTTCTAGCCCACCATCCAAAGGTAGGGGAGAAAAAATGGTAAATAGGGCAAGGGGACGTGAACCTGTTTAGAAGTAGTTCCTTGGGGGGCAATTCCACTGCATTTGTCAGAATACCAGCAGTCCAGTTCAGTAGTGTCAGAACACCAAACACAAATCAGTAGCAGGGGTTCGACCCAACAGAAACTGCCAGGCCTCCTCAGAGTCAGCAGGAGTCAGTGAGGGCAGTCTGGACCAGCTGGAATGCTTTGAGTTCTCTGCCATGCCTCTCAAGTGAAGGTCAGCCGAGATGTAAAACCAATGAAGCGTTGCAAGGCTAGTGACTCTAGGACCCCATCACTGTCCATTGAGTCCCACTTAGACTCTTCAAACATCACATGTCTTCCCACAGGTCTTGCCTCAGCAAAACACAAAGAGTGCATCACATGACACAACCAGAAAGTTAATAAGAAAATGTGCCAGGAAGAGGCACGGAAAGACTCAGTGCCAGTTCAAGTTAAGCATGACCCATGTAGGACATCAACGTGGCCATGACATTAGAAACAAGTTGTATGCAAGCCACATAGCAAGGACTGCCTATCAAAAGTGCTGAACTTACTATGCTCACTGAGGCACAGAGCAGCACTGACCTGAGACAGGAGAACAACTGAGAATTTGGTCACAAGCTGACAGACTCCTTGATGATTCTTCTACCCTCACAAAACCAGGGCTTTTTTTTTTTTTTTTTTTGGTTTTTCGAGACAGGGTTTCTCTGTGTAGCCCGGGCTGTCCTAGAACTCACTCTGTAGACCAGGCTGGCCTCGAACTCAGAAATCCACCTGCCTCTGCCTCCCAAGTGCTGGGATTAAAGGCGTGCGCCACCACTGCCCGGCTTAGAGCCAGGGCTTTAAAGTATGGTGTTAAAAGGATTTTTTAAGATGGAAAAAAAAAAGCCTTAAGTTGATACTAATCTCCTGTAATACATGGTAGTGCGTGGTAAGAGTAGGCTACTGCCAGAGTGCTTGTCTAGCTTGTCACAGCCCTTGGGTTTGATCCCAGACCTGAAGGTGCAGGGAGAGCAAATCTGTCAAAGCAAACACGTAGCCTCAAGGTCAGCAAGGGATGCTGGCCAGCAGCACTCATTGAGGATGCTGAGAGAAAAGGTCTGGAGGTCCCGCCCAGCCTAAGGTATATAGCAGGTTAACAGCAAAGTCTAGCCCAGGCTGACTGCAAACTGCTTGCATAGCTGAAGATCACCTTGAACTAACCCTCCCACTTCCACCTCCCAAGTATGAGCTTACAGTTTGTCTCCACGTCTGGATTATGTGTTACAGAGACCAGACCCAAAGCCTGTTATATGCTAGGCAAGACAACTATCACCAGCCCCCAAAAAGCAAAACGTTAATTAAAAAAACAAAGAAGCTGGACATGGCACTGCATAATCCATCCTTTGGGCAACGGAAGTAAAAGGATCATGAGACCCTGTCAACACTAAAGAGAAAAGGGAGGAGCAAGGAAGAAAGACACTCAGTAAACTAGCAGTTCTCATCACTAAGTATCTGGAGCTTAAAGAGGCCCTAATCTACAGGCACCAAGTTCCACATACGCAGCTGAAGAAAAGAGAATAACAGCTTTTGTGACGACTTAATATTTAACAAGTTTCAAAAGTACCCCTTTTTTTTCTTGTCTTTTGTTTTAGTTTGTCTGATTTTTGGAGACAAGTTTTCTTTGTACTTGTCTTTGTAGACCAGGCTGGCCTCAAGCTCACAGAAAGAGATCTACCTGCCTCTGCTCCCCAGTGCTGCCATTAAAGGCATGAACCACCACACACAGCTTGATTGTTAAATTTTATCAAATGACTTTTAGGAATTTGGGACATGGATTGTGACTTTTTTCTAAATATTTTCATATGATCAGTTTCTCGGGCTGGGGCTGTAACTCAGTGGTTAAGCACTTCCCTGGGCCCTGAATTTAATTTGAAGTTCTGTCAGAAAAACAAAAGTACATTAATACATTCCTAGAATAAATACCATTTGGTCATGGGATGGTTTTATGCTGCTAGATTTAACACTTGGGTTCGCTTGGCCTATACCCACAGAGACCACAGGATATGGAATTGCAGATGGTTTTCAGCCACCTTACGAGTGCTGTGAATCAAATGTAGGTCCTCCAGAGCCATCTCTTCAGCCCTGTTAGTTTGTTTTTGAGGAATGGCCTGGCTGACTTCCTGTCTCAACCTCCTATGAGCTAAGATTATAGATCCTAAGCTATAGATGGATAGATGGTTAGATACGTAGATGGATGGATGGATGGATGGATGGATGGATGGATGGATGGATGGATGGTTAGATACATGGATGGGTGGATGGTTAGATACATGGATGGATGGATGGATGGATGGATGGATGGATGGATGGATGGATGGATGGGTGGATGGATGGTTAGACACATGGATGGGTGGATGGATGGACGGACGGATGGATAGGTGGATGGATGGATGGATGGATGGATGGATAGATGGACAGACAGATGGATATGCCCAGCTTTTTTGTTTTCTCTCTGAACTGGAGTCTTCCTACACTGCCCATGCTGGTCTCAAGTTTAGTGATCTCAGCCCTCCACTTCAGTCCCCAGGTGGCTAGGACTAACAGTGTATACCATAGCACTCTGCTTTATTTATTTTTTAATGTATCCAAAAAAGAAAGAAAGAAAGAAAGAAAAAGAAAGAAAGAAAGAAAGAAAGAAGGAAGGAAGGAAGGAAGGAAGGAAGGAAGGAAGGAAGGAAGGAAGGAAAGAAAAAAGTAAACTTCTCTGGGATAATAAAAAAGTATTAAGATCTGGGATCTTAATACTTTTATATTATCTACATGCCTGTTATCCCAGCATTTGGGTGTCTGAGGTAGGAAGATCTGAAGTCTGAGGTCAGCCTAGGATCCTAACATACACTTACACACGCATGCTGCGTATACAAAAAGGGCCTGGAGAGAAACTAGACTGAAGGTAAACGACCTGAATACCAGAGAACTTAGTGCAGCTTTTCTGCTTCTCAGTCTCAGTAATTAGGTAAATATTTTAGGTTGGCCTTGCGGCTAGTGAGCTGGTTCAGTGGGTCAAAGGCGCTGCTGTCCAGGTCTGGTAAACCTGAGTTTCATCTCCAGAAACCACATAAAAGTGGAAAGAGCAAAGCAGTTCTGCCAAGTATTTGCTAGAAATCAAGCAATTGTCCAAGAAGCTGAATTGAGCAAAATGGTAACATGAACAAAGCAAAAGAAACTAAGTGTTATGCAACTTTAGCTTTCGAGTTGCCAAAGAACATTACACTGCCCCAGGGTGTGGTATAGTGGGACAGGAAGACAAGGTTAAATGTGGGCTGGCAAAATGGATGAGCGGGTGGGCGGGTGGGGAACAGGATGCGCCAATGCTCTGTGAAAGGCTGTAATTGAAGAGCTGCTTATTCTTTATAGACTTTCCAGCCTCAGAAGGAAAGAGAGAGAGCAGCCTTAAACCAAGCCACTTCACCTACTAGACCCTAGCAGGGTTAAAATACAAATAGAGAAAGTGACATGTAACAGCTCACTGAGGGAAGGGTAGAGTAAAGTAAGCTGTCCTGAGAATGGAGAAAAACACAGCCTGTCCAGGAGCCAAAGAGGCCACCTCATGGAGCTAGAAAAGTGGCTCAATGGTTAAGGGCACTAATTCCTCTTGCAGAGAACTCTGGTTCAGTTCCCAGCCTACCCACAGTGGCTCACAACCATCTGTAACTGCAGTTCCAGGGGATCTGACACTGTCTTTAGGTCTCCATGGGCACTGCACACACATGGTACACTTACATACATGCAGTGCAAACATTCATACACCCCAAAATAAATTTTTTTTTAAAAAGAGGCCATCTTGGGAAACTTTAGGGGCTCTCTGTCTTTAAAAAGAATATAGCCAGTGGTACATATCTGTAATTCCAGCACATCAAAGGCTGGTGCAGGAGGATAGCCACGGGTTCCAGGCCAACTTGGACTATATAATGAGACCTTATCTCAAAAAGCAAAACAAGCTAGGCAGCGGTGGTGCACGCCTTTAATCCCAGCACTTGGGAGGCAGAGGCAGATGGATTTCTGAGTTCGAGGCTAGCCTGGTCTACAAAGTGAGTTCCAGGACAGCCAGGACTACACAGAGAAACCCTGTCTCGAAAAACCAAAAAAAAAAAAAAAAAAAGGCAAAACAAATCAAGGGGATACAAACCACAGGAGATTCAGGAGATGTGTAAAATGTTTGTTGTGTAGACATGACGATCTGAGTTCAGATCCCCAGCACCCTTGTAAATAGCCAGGCTTGGTGGGGTGTCTCTAACCCCAGTGCTGGGGGTTTGGACATACAGGTTGATCCTGGAGCTGATTGGTTAGCCTACATAGCTCATCTGTGAGCTCCAGGTCCAATAGAATCCCTGTTTCAGAAAATAAGGTGTAGAGAGATAAAGGAAGACACCTACAGTGGACCTCTGGCCTCCATGTGACTGCACACACATGTGAATGAACACGAACATGCACATGCAAACAGCAGTGTGCTACCATAGGGATGGATTAACCCTTTGTTAGTAAAACAAATCCTTTATCAATGTGGTGGTCTTGAATAGGTACAGCCCCATAGACTCATGTGTTTGAATGCTTGGCCACTAATAGGGAGTGGCACTATTAATAGGTAAGGCCCTGTGGGAGTTGTTATGGCCTTGTTGAAGGAAGTGTGTCACTCTGGGGGCAGGTTTTAAGGTCTCCTATGCTCAAGCTACACCCAGTATTGCAGACAGTCTACTTCTGCTTCATGTAGAACTCTCAGCTCCTTCTCCAGCACCATGTCTGCCTGGATGCTGCCATGCTTCCTACCATGATGATAATGGACTAAACCTCTGAAACTAAGCCAGTCCCAATTAAATGTTTTTCTCTGCAAGAGTTGCCATGGTTACGGTGTCTCTTCACAGCAATAAAACCCTAACCAAGAGACTTACCCTTCAGCATCACAAGTAGAAAAGTGTCTTCTCTCCAAAAATTAGGTAGTACATTCAGGCCCTGAACTCCGCCACCAGACTGCTGGGATCGCAGGCATATAGTACCAAACCTGGTTTATTCAACATCTTTAGAGTGCATCTGCTTTGAATGTGAAGTGTCCCCTTACAGGTTCATGTATTGAGTGCTTGGTCCCCAGCTCATGGTGCTGTTTGGGAAGGTGGTAGAAGCTTTAGGTGACGCCGAGCTGGTGGAAGTATGTCCCTAGGGTGGGAATGACCATGTAGGATATACCTGGTGACTTCCTACTGTTTCCTTTCTGTCATGAGGAGGCTTGGCTTCTGCCACATAGTGTTCAAAGCTAAGTTCAAGCTTAGAAGACAGGAAAAGAATTCCAGATCTTTTCTCCCCAAATCTTCATTCTTTCCATCATGAAAGAAATCTGGAAAAGTGAAACACGTATTCTCTTGTATGTTCCATTTTCAGGAGAGAAGGAAAAAATATTGAACTGAGTTAGGCTAGACCTAGAGAAGGAGAAATGGTTAATGGACCCTGTCAAAGCAGGTGACACAGGGATGGACGATGGCAAACAGGGAGTAGGGGGTGGGGAGTGAATTGTAGATCAAACAAATCCAGAAGCTCACAACCTGCAGGATATTGGAAGGCGAACCACACACTGGTAGCTACAGATGGCATGTCTAGAAGAAAATATCCATCCCATGGCAAAGAAATGGATTAGGAATAGAGGCGTCCTCAGTTGATAAGAGTACTTACATGGCATGCTTGAAACCCTGTTTGATCCCCAACACCAATAAACTGGGTGTGCTGGTTTGAATGAGAATGAGTCCCCCCAAAGACTCACATATTTGAATGTTTGGGTCTCCGCCCAGTCGGTGGAACTGATTGAGAAGAATTAGGAGGTGTATTACTGGATGTGGGCTTTGATTTTTCAAAAGCTCATATGATTCCCAGTTGTGTCTCAAAATGTAAGCTCTCAGCTACTGCTCCAGAGCCAGTCTTGCCTGCTTCCTGCCATGTTCCCTGCCATGATAGTTGTTGTGGCAATTATTTAAAAAGTGGGGCTGTGAAGGCCCACTATCTAAGCTGCAGGGGCTCTGCCTAGCCCAGCCGCCATGTTTCTTGGCCTGAGGCCAAGTGCACGCTGCAGCTAGAACCGGCCACCAGAAACACCAGCCCTGCCACCCACTAGATGCCAGCATGAGAGATGGCTCTGCCAATCTTCCACGCTGTCTCCGCAAAGCAGGGCATTGACCAGACCATCCCACCATCCATGAGGGCCCAGTAAAAGAATGAGACTCTAATTCTTATAGATTAATCAAAGGCTTTATATGTTTGATAATGATTAATAACAAGATGCCCATACAAAGAGAGTTGTATCCCAATTAGCTAACCTAATTATAAGTTTATAAGTTGTTCCCCATGACTGCTCTCCATACCTGTGTGGTTCTCCATCCTCCTACATCTCTGCTCTGGTCTCCTCTCCTGTCTCCTAGCTCCTCCTCTTTCTTTTCCTCTTCCTCTCCTAACTCCTCCCACCTTAGCTCCTCCTACAGATAGTCATGGACTCATCCTCTGAAATTTTAAGTCCCAAATTAAACATTTTCTTTTATAGTTGCCCTGTTCATGATGCCTTATCACAGCAATAGAAAAGTAACTAAGATATTAGGTGTGCTGGTATCCACCTGTAATCTCAGCACCATAAGGGCAACGAATTCAATGATATGCTGGGCTACACGGTGAATTTGAAGCCTGCCTGGGCTGAATAAAGATAAAAATGGAGGAGAGAGGGAAGAAAAGAGAAGAAGAAAAGGAACTGGGGGGGGGGGCGCTTAATTAAGTAGAAGACATCTAATAATCAAAAGAGCTTCAAGGCGAGCCCGTCTGTAGCCCAGATTTGGGAAGCAGAGGATTATTCAGCTTAAATTCAGATGTTTAAGAACAACTAGAGCACTGCAGTAAAACTTCACTTCAAAAAATAATAAATAACTGCAACTGTCAGCTGCAGTGGCATACACCTTTAATCCCAGCACTTGGGAAGCAGAAGCAGACAGATCTCTGTGAGTTCAAGGCCAGCCTTAACAGAACTAGTTTCTGGACAGCCAGGGCTATACAGAGAAATCCTGTTTTGAAAAACCAAAACCAAACAAACAAATAAAATGGGTTGGAAAGATGGCTCAACAGTTACGAGCAAACATACTAGGAGACTTCACAACCACCTGCAACTCCTGTTCCAGTGGATCAAATCCCCCTTCTGGCATCTTTGGATACCTACATGTATACCTACATGTGTGTGTACAACACACACACAAGTAAAAATTAATTACAATTGGAGACTGGAAAGATGGCTCAGTGGTGAAGAGCACTGACAGCTTTTCCAGAGAACTTGGGTTCAATTCCCAGCACCTACATGTAGTTTACAACCGTCTGTAACTCCAGTTCTAAGGGATCTGGCACCCTCACACACACATATACACAGGCAAAACACCAATGCACATAAAAACAAATCTTTAAAAAATCAATTTAAAATAAATAAACCTCAGTAGCCATAGGAAAGGCCATATACCAAACCATATTTGTCATTGAACTTGTGAATAACTGAGGAAGGAATAACTTAATAAGATCAAATGAAGAAGGCTTTATTTGAAGGTTTACTGCAGGTCAACCCACCAAGGAACTAGTCATTTCAGTACAAATGCAGAATAGCCTTCATTATGTTTGGTTAGAATCAGATTTCTGTGCCCAGAGGAAAACATTGTTTATCACTGTTACCAACGTTTTCCCAGTCCTGGTTAGAGTTCAGGGTGCTGTTTAGGGACATGATCGTGTGGACTAAAGAGCTACAGAAAAGCCTATTGGGACTGTGGCTCCACGAGGAGCACTCCATGAGAGACGCATCCAGGACAGAGGGAAGTGTGAGCTCTGACGTGTGTGGAGCCTGAGGTTGTCCAGAGCCGTTTAACATCTGAGGCAAAGTTTCCCTCCCATCCCCTCTGGCTGTTTCACACGCGTCACAGTTCTCTTCTGGGGGAAAGTTTAGAGGCTTGGGAGACAGAGGGGAGGGAACAAGACAATTACACCTTTAGAGACCTCTGTCGTCTCTTCCTTGTGTACTTGAAGGAATGAACCTTAAGGAATGCATCTTTGAGTCGGAAGCAGTATTTAGGTTTTAGTCTTGCAAAGCTGAAACAATATGCTATTTAAGGTCAACCACTTTTTGTTCTGAAAAAAGCAACATTGTGGGGAAGATTTAGTACTACAGGAAGGCAAAAACATTCTCCAAAATGGAAAGGGATCCTGTGGATCTAAGGTGGGACCCTGTAAATAAAACAGTGGGTATATAAAAAAAAAAAAAAAAAAAAATGTGTAAACTCGTAACTTGGCTTTAACTTCTTTCTTTTTTGAGATTCCTTTTTTTTTTTTTTTTTTTTTTTAGGTTGAGATCACACACAAACAGGAGGAGGGACACACCCAGCAGCCGTAGAAGCAGGAAACAGTTTTTCTAAAACCGAAAGGGGGTTGGAGGGGGAAGCATAAAAACTCAGAGTATCTCTGGGTTTTGTTCTGGGTAGCTTAGCTTTCGAAGTGGGCCTTCCTGTGTGTGACTAAGGATGGAGATGGTTGGCTCTCTGTGTATAGCACATCCGGGAGGGTGTGTGTGTGTGTGTGGATTTTTGTAACCATGTCCTCTAGAAAACCCTAGCTGAGATCACCTTTCAGAACTGTTAGGAACTAAGTCGGGAGGGACAGTCCAGTCGAGGGGCGCTTAGAAGGGCTGCAGTCACTCCAAGCCAGAGGATGGTTAAAAGGGGAACTGGCCTGGGCTTGGCAAAACTCCACTTGGTGTGGAGTCTTTTAACTCTAAAACACACAGACTTTGAAGAATGCAAAAAATGACTCTCTTTACCTCTCATATTTCCCGTGGCCATGCATAACTAAATGATGCCCACCGGTATCATGTATTTGGCTTCCAGAGATGCTGTATTCACCAACACAGTCCTGTGAGAAACAGCCAGTTTTCACAGAACAAATGACTTCTCTTTTAGGAAACCGAAATCTAGATGACAAACAACTGAGACCGCAGAGGGGTACTGCTTTCTTTCTGCTGCCACAGGACAGCGTCTGAAATAATATATGGTGAGTGCAGGTACCTGTGAGAGGAGGAGTGTAAACCACAGATTAGTCAGACTGTCAAATGTCTTGTTCTTTAAAAAAGATTTAAACCAGGCTGTGCACCTTCCCTCTCTCAGACAGCTCTCGCACCATGTCAAACTGGCTTCAGCTAGCAATATTTTATTAGACTCAAAAGTAAAACTGTTTGAATCTCAAAAGAAAAATCCAGTTCTGAGAAGAATTAACCTTATTTTAATTTTAAACGAAAATGATGGCTGTTTTGTGTTGCTTTACACACACTTCTCATCCTACAGCACCTAGGCAGCTCTAACTCAGGCAAGCATTAATACTGACAGGCAGGACATGAAGACCCGCACACACGAATATATATTTTTACAAAGAAAAAAAAAATGTGCACCAGGGCTCACACCTGTAATCCTGTAACCCTGGATATGGAGGCAGGAGGATCAGGGGTTGAAGACCATCCTTATCTACATGCTGAGTTCAGTCCAGACTGCGCTACAGGAGAGCCTGCCTCAATCAATCAAACAATATTTTCATTTTCTTAAAGAAGTTTCTGGTTTGCAGCAAAATTGAAAGGAATTTCAATGCTTCTCCCATCCTGCCTCAGCCTCCCCCCCATTAATATCCTCTACCAGAATGATACATTTGTTACAACTGGGGAGCCACCACCTGCATCTCAGTATCACCAAAAGCATAACTTCATTAGCATTCACACGGTGTGCAGATGTAGTGTGTGCGCATTCATGTACCCAAATGCAGGCACATGTCATCGAGCACACGCGGAGGCCAAGGAAACCTCAAATGTCGTCCACCGCTTCCATCTTGTTTGAGAGAGGGTCTGTTATTTTTTTCTTTTCTTTCTTCTTTTTTTTTTTTTTTTTTTTTTTTTGCTGTGTACACCAATCTAGCTGACCCCATTTTCGCCACAGGGGTACTGGGATCACAGATGCTCTTGGTCCAGGGTTATGTGAGTTCTGGAGATTCAAACTCAGGCTCTCAGATGTGCATATGCTTTACCCACAGAGCCGTCTTCCTGTCTTCGGTGATTTTCATTTATATGAGGTTTTGTGCACCTTCCACAATGCATAGCGAAGCACACCCATCCATACGACCTCGTAAGAGTAGTTTTCACTCCCCATCCCCCCAGCTTCATTCTCTTCAACCACTGTGTCAAAATAATATGGATTTTAAAAATTAGGAATATCTTTGATTCTTTCACAATTCCATCCACGTAAATAACATCTCTTGGTCATATCCACCTCATATGTCATCCCCTTCCATCTTCATATCCTTTGCTTTGCTTTTTTTTTGTAACTCCAACAGAAAATTAATGCTGCCTGCTAGAATGTTGACAGCTCCTGTTTAGCTTGGCCTCGTGTCTTCGGCAGGCAACCGTGAAATACAAGGCCACCCTGGAATACACGGTGAGCCTCCTGCTAGCCTGTGAAGTAAGTTCACAGATTCAATGGCCATGTCATGTCTAGACACAGAAAAGGACATGAAGTTATGATGAACATGATCTTACCAAGTTTAAATTTATAATTGAGGATTTCCCTTGTAGGGTCTACAAGCTTGACTGAGGAAGGGTGGAATTTGTCCTTTTCTTCTCTCTATCCAGTCTATGCCCACAGGCAGAGAAGGTGATGAAGCCCAGCTTTCCAGCACAGAGGGAGCTGAGCTCTCCAACAGAAATCGGTCGTCTTTGCCCTTTGTCGACTCCTCATATTCTACTTGTCTTATGGTTGGTTGGTTGGTTTGACACTCCAAGGAGTGTCAAAGTCCATATCCATATTACACTTCACAGTGGACACAGACTTACCAAGCTTGGGCTCCATAACCCATAGCTCATAGCTCTTACTGCGGTTGATAGCAGTCATACTCCAGACTGTCACACAGGCAACGTTTCTCTCAACTTATCTCTAATACTGCTTTGGGGTTGGTAAAAATCCAGGAAGGCCAGGCTCTGAGGCTGGAATTTGGAGCATAGGGCCAGTTGCAAGTTGATATTCTCCACCTGAACCACCACAAGGGCAAATTCTGCATCATCCATCTGGGGTAAGTAGCAGATGTCTTCAACAGCAAGAAACCTCAGCATACCATATCATATCATGGGGTCCAAGTCCTCGGCTTGAACTGCAGAGGGATGGGTAAAGTCTGTGATCAAGGGCTGAGCTATCACTAGGTCCTGCTGGTGAGGACAGAGAGAAGCAGTGACCGATGTGTGTAGCATGGGCCTGTCTACTGGGAGACCCAGTGTCTGAGTAAGTTAAAAGAACACGATAGACACAGCTTTGCCAGGGACACCTCTGTGAACCATGGGGAATTCTCTTCGTGGCTGCCCACTGCACTCAGGATTGACTTTTGAGACCGTAGTAGCTCAGGCTAGCCTGAGGCTCACCGCGTATTTCAGGGTGGCCTTGTATTCTGCTGCCCCAGTGTCTGTGCTGGGATTACAGATGTGTACCACCACATCTGGTTGATTGGAAATGGTTCTCCTTATTATACGGTTCTGTGTTGGTTTTGTTCTCTCTCTCTCTCTCTCTCTCTCTCTCTCTCTCTCTCTCTCTCTTTTTTTTTTTTAATTTTCAAGCAAAAAGCACAACCATCTCTTACAGGAGGGAAGGGGCGGTTTCCGACTCTAATTGTGTCCCCAGGGTGGGGTTGAAGTGGAATGGGAAGAGGCGGCAGCACAAAACATTGTAATGTATTTGTGGGGAGAATCTCTAAAGTGAACTGAATGGTTAAACAAAGGATATGAGGGGGCAGTCGGGAAAAGCCAGAAAGAGCTGGGAGGGTCCAAGGAAAGAGAGAGGCTTGTGGAGGGGAGCTACGGAACGTGAGTCCCACCTCCAGCCTCGAAATGGGCTCTTCCTGCACCACTGGCTCCCAGTGCTGAGCCCATTATAGAGTTATGTGTAGAAACAAGTGCCAAATAAACCTTAATGAATGAATGAATACTGCAAAATGTCGTTATAATTTTCTTCCGGTGCTTGTTTTGTCTTCTTTCACGTTGTGCTTGCACAGCTAAACTGGAGTTGGGTCCGGCTCTTCAGAGCGTATAGGTCTTTATTCTAAGCCCAGTTTTCTTGTCTGTAGCACAACGCCAGCTCTTCAGTAAAGTGCAAATAAAATGCTACAAACATAGGGTTGGAACCTATCCCAGCCCCAGAATTCTTTCTCATTTTTCCTAAATAAATCTATGTTCTCTCTGCTCACAAACAAAAGACCACACCACGGCATGCTCCTCCCCTGTGCACGCCCCTCCCCTGTGTGCTTCTCTAGGCCCACAAACTACAGCCTTTTTGTGATAAGCGTTTTCAATTCTCATCAGCCATATTTCTTTTCTTGAGACAGCACCTTACTATGTAGCCCTGGCTCGCCTAGAACTCACCATGTAGGCAAGGCTTAGCCACATTCCTCATAGGCAAGTTTCAGTGATTGCCTAGGCGTACGTTTCAAGAATGTGTACCCATCAGCGATAACATAACCTTTTGACATGGCAACATGATGCCGTTGTCTCCAAATGTGTTGAGTGGTTTTCTCAAGTATCCCATGGGCCACAGGATGGACACATCCCATCTGTTAGCTATCATTCTCGTTTTCATTACCTATAGTTGCTTTATTTACAATAGCAGGAAGGGTGCTCCGATCTACCATGACACGGCATGTCTCTAATAGATGAAATCTGAAGATGAGTTCAGTGTACTTAGTAATACAGCACTTTATGTTTGCTTCTCTTTGTATGCATGGGGTGTGTGTGTGAGCGCGCGTGATCATGTGACTGCTTGTGCATGTGTGTGTACATGTGGAGACCTGAAGTTAACATCAGATCTTTTCCTTACTTGTTCTCTACCTTTCTTTGAGTAAGGGTCTCTTACTGAATCTGGAGCTCATTCATTTGGCTGAGGTGACTGACCAACAGGCACCAGGGACCTACCCCTTTCCAGTCCCCCATCCCTGAGTTACAGATACACGTGCCATGCACACTGACCTTTATATGGCCCCTGGGATTGAAACTCAGTCTTTGTGCTTGTAGGGCAGGCACTCTGTTGACTAAGCCATTGTGGTGATTTGTATATGCCTGGCCCAGAGAATGGCACTATTAGAAGGTGTGTCCTTGTTGGAGTAGGTGTGTCACTGTGAACTTGTCCTAGCTGCCTGGAAGCAGGTCTTCTCCAAGTGGCCTTCAAATGAAGATGTAGAACTCTCAACTCCTCCAGCACCATGCCTGCCTGGATGCTGCCATACTCCTGCCTTGATGATAATGAACTGAACCTCTGAACCTGTAAGTCAGCCCCAGTTAAAGGTTGTCCTTATATGAGTTGCTTTGGTCATGGTGTCTGTTCACAGCAGTGAAGGTGTCTGTTCACATCAGTGAAACCCTAAGACAGCTATCTTCCTAGCCCACTTCCAACTTCTTATTGATCAAAACAAGGTCTGTTAAAACTGAGCCCCCTCCCCCAATTTCCCAAAAGATCATTGGGACATCAACATGGCTCAGTAAGTAAAGGCATCTGTTGTCAAGACTGAAGACCTGAATTTTCCTGGGACCCACAGGATAGAAGAAGCACTGTCCTCTGACCTTCACATACAAACATGCCCTCCTCTCCTGCCCCCTACATAATTAAAATAAAACATAAAATTAAAAATAAATTACATAATTTAAAAAAAAGAGTAAGCTTTAAGAAAAAAAATAGAAAATAATGTTGTCCAAATGTCAAACAATACTAAGAATTACTAGAATTACTTTGAGTTATAGCTTTATGGGATTGTGAAATGTTTTCAAAGAGGCAATACATCTAATGCTTCAGCCCCAAGTTTTAAAATTTCAAAGAAGTTTGAAGAAAGTCCAACATCTGCTGAGCCTACTCACAGATGTCACAGAGAGAACTGAGTTTAGAGAGGGCTCAGTTGAGAAGTAAATACACTTCAACAATTTGAATATAATGATTATGTCTTGGGGCCAAATAATATTTATGTTGTATCACCGCCTTTCCTAACTACTAACCACATGACTCTTGTGGCATCTCTCTATGTAAGTCACTGAAATAAGTGCCTCACTTGGTGAGTAGCAATTATGACACCTTTCTTAGTTGAGATTTTATTATCTTTTTATTATTGTGTATGTGCAAGGACATGGTGCACATATATGTGCATACACAGTGCATACCACAGTGTACTGGGAGAGAAGTTAAAGGTCAACTTTCAGGAGCTGATTCTCTTCTTCCACCTCATGGGGGTCTAGGGATGGGACTAGGTTGTCAGGCTTAGCAGCAAGTGTCTTAACCTGAAGAGCCATCTCACCAGCCTCAGTCCCAGGTAAAGGTTTTATTTTTGTTTTTGTGAAAGGGAGTCTCATATTTCAAGCTAGACCTGGCTTTCCTATTTAGACCTTGAACTCTTTGTCCTACCTACAAGTGCTGGGATTCCTCGTGAGCCCCCACGTCTGGCTCTTGTTACTGTTTGTGAGGCAGTAGTCCAGGCTGACCTCGAACTCCAAGTCCTCCAGCCTCAGTTGCCTACGTGCTGGGATTACAGAGATGAGCCAGCCTATCCGATTGTACTTATTAAATTATTAAATTGTATTTGCTACTGAGTGAATGATGATGGATTTTGGTGACTGTCACTAGTCCATAAGGTATATTTAGGGTTGGAGAGGGTGGGTAGGTGAAAGACAAGACCTGAGTTCAATTCCAAGCACCCACATTAAAAAGCCAGGCATAGGCACGTGTGCCTGTAACCCCAGTTTTGGGGAGTGACTGTAGGCAGATCCTAGGAGCTTCCTGGCAAGCCAACCCACCCCAGAGGAGAAGCTTCAGGATCAGGGAGAAAATCTGGATTCAAGGGAATTGAGGCAGAGGGATAGAAGATACCGGATGTCCTTCTCTGGCCTGTACGTATACAACGCCCTCCATTCCATATAAGATAAAAGGTATGTACAACGTAGTAACCCTCATTCACACGGCTGTCATTTGTATCTTTAGGACAGATAATATTTATATTAGACATGTACAATTGTCCTATTGCCTCTTACTACTAAGAGTCAGCTTCTCAGTTTTGGGGTACGGGGAGGTGAGGGAGTTATAGAATAAAATAATACATCACTCCAGTCCAGATAGATGATGGTCAGCTTGTTTGGTGAGATTTGGTTAAGAAGTAACCACTTTTATTTCTCTTTATATTAAGCAAGCAAAATTAGGAGAGCCCTGTTTTCCCATTTCATTTGGTTGGATGAAAACTGAGGAAGGAATGGTGGGCCTGAAGGCACAGGCTTGTCATCCCAGCTACTCAGGAGGCTGAGGCAGGAGTTTTAAAAGTTCAAGGCAGCTGGGTGGTGGTGGCGCACGCCTTTAATCCCAGCACTTGGGAGGCAGAGGCAGGTGGATTTCTGAGTTTGAGGCCAGCCTGGTCTACAGAGTGAGTTCCAGGACAGCCCGAGCTACACAGAGAAACCCTGTCTCGAAAAACCAAAAAAAAAAAAAAAAAAAAAAAAAAAAAAAAAAAAGTTCAAGGCAAATCCAAGAAGTTTCAAGAGCCTGTCTGGAAACACCCGAGACGCAGAAGTAGGCAGAGGTCTGAGTTCAAGACCAGAGTCGTCTATACAGCAGGTTTCAGGCCACACAAGTGAGCAGGTGTGAGCAGCACAGTGAGACCCAGTCTCAAAACTCAACCAACAAAGTAACAACAAATAGCAGCAACAATGAAGCAAGAGGACGTGGTAGCACATGAAGGTAGAGACAGGAGGAACAAGTGTTCAAGACCAGCCTCTGGGAGGTTGGAGAGATGGCTCAGTGATGAAGAGCGCTGGCTGTTCTTCCAAAGGAGTGGGTTCGATTTCCAGCACCCACATGGTGGCTCACAACATCAGCAACCCCAGTATCATATAAAAATAATAAAGCTAAAAACAAAAACAAAAAACAAACAAACAAACAACAACAACAACAACAACAAAAAAAAAAAAACACCAGCTGCTACATAGCCATCTAAGGCCAAACTGAGCTATCTGAAATTGTCTCAAAAAAAAAAAAAAAGTTTGAGAAAGGGCTGAGAATGTGGCCTAGGGGTTACATGCCTACCTAGTATGCACTAGTTCTTATGTTCAATTACCTCTATCAAATAAAATAAAATAAGGAACTAAAGAAGGGAAAGTTTGTTTATAGTGGGATTGTGCTATGCAGTCCAAGCTGACTTTAAATTTTAGACCCACCTGCCTCAGCCTCAAGAGTGCTAAAACTATAGGTGAGCATCACTGTGCCCAGCTGGGGAGAAAACGTTGTGAAGCAGTACGCGAGCTAAAGAATTGGTCTCCTGTTTCGTGAGGGAACCTAGCTGATAATACTACGGTTGCATGCATCAGAATGTACCGGTGCATTGTAGGAACACTATGAAAGAAGCAAGCATGGCGGGCGGGAATAATGAGCCTGGGGTGCATATCGCAGCTTTCCCGGCGCAGCCAAGCATTTCCAATACAAGTAGCGGCACCTGTTTTAAAAGCTTAGGATATAGTCTACACCTATCCCACTTGAGACAACGACTAACAACCCAAGCGTACACACACCGATAAATAAATGAAATGTAATTTAAAAAAAAAAAAGTAGTGGTATCTATGCTCTCTTGTCTCAGGACTTGGTCAGATTGTTACTTCGGCGATTCCCAAATAACTATGCTATTTTTGCCTATAGGTAGGTAGTCTTTACACCTACGATGTGAAATGGTCTTAGGAAACCCTCCACCCACCTGCGTTGTTTTTTTTTGTTTTTGTTTTTTTGTTTTTTTTCCAATTAAGTAATTTATTTACTTTACATTCCGACCATAGTTTCCCCTCCTTTCTCTCCTCTGGGTCCTTCTCGGACCCCCCCCCCCCATCATCCACTTCTCCTCTTTTTCTTCTTCAGAAAAGGGGAGGCCTCCTGTGGATACCAGTCAGCCTTGGCAATAAAACTAAGCACATCTCAAATCCTCTCCTGTTGAGGCTAGACAAGGCAGCCCTGTTAGGGAAGAGAGTCCCAAAGCAGGCGGCAGTCAGAGAAGGCCCCTGCTCCTGCCATTAAGAGTCCCACAGGAAAACCAGGCTGTACAAGGGTTACATATGTGCAGAGGGCCTAGGTCAGACCCACGCATGCTCTCTGGTTGGTGATTCAGTCTCTGTAGGTCCCCGTGGGCCCAGGCTAGTTGATTCTGTAGGGTATTTTTTGTGGTGACCTTGACTCCTCTGGCTTCTTCAATCATTCCTCCCCATCTTCCACAGGATTCCCTCCATGTTCCATCTAATGCTCTGCTGTGGGTCTCCGCATCTGTTTCCATTAGTTGCAGGGTGAAACCTCTCAGAGGACAGGTATGCTAAGCTCCTGTCTGCAAGTATGCCATTAATAGTGTCAGGGGTGGGGCTCCCTCTCACGGCATGGGTCTCAAGCTGGACCAGTCCTTGGTTGGTCATCCCTTAGTCTCTGATCCATCTTTTCCCTGCACATCTTGTAGGTGGGGCAAGGTTTTTGGCTCCCACCTGCCTTTGAAAACAGAATTAGGTTTCCAGGCAATTTGTTATCCAGCAATTCATAACTAGTAACAGTGAAGAGTTAAAAAGATGCTTCCTGTTGGGGACATATTTCCAAATACCTATGCCCTTAGATTTTAGAGACAGAAAAAGAGTAAGGATTTACTTGCAGTGATACAGTGTCCTTGGGACAAAGAGGAAAGAAAAAGCTGAGTGTGTAGCTCAGCATATATGAAGTCCTGGATTTAATCCCAGAGATGGGGGAGGGGTGATTATTATCCAGATTTAAAGTGATCCCCTGTAGGTAGGTTAAAAGAAATGGTCGTCCTCCCTCAAATAGTTATATAGCCGCATATACAACCTCCCCACGCAAAACATGCAATTTGTTGAAACTGGAATGGGAAAGGATCCTAAAATGTTCTTTACCAGTCTGGTAGGTCAGGGATTCGGAGTCACAAAGCTTTCTAGCTGCCAAAGCCTGAATTTAGGCCACTGAGATTACCTTTTACTTTCCAGACTAAAATAAAAATAATACTTGAGGAGATAAGGACATTGAAAAGACACCCTTCTTGCCTTCTTTTAAAGCATTTTTTTTTTTTTAATTTGGAGGACCAGCCAGCTATGTTTGAATGTTTGTCTTCTGGGAAATTCCTGCTGGAGTTTAATTACTATTTTGAGTAATTAAGAGGGTGGAAACTTAATCCAATTAAGGCATTTAGAGACTGGCCATAGGGAGTGATAAAGTCATTAGCGAGTGTGTGTGGGGGGTGTCAGGTAAGTAAGCAGGAGACAGACACACACTCCTAATCCCTTACCACATGGTTCCCTGCACAGCCTAAGGGCTCTGCCAACTAGAAGACTTATCGCCAGGTGTGTGCCCCTAGATAGACCTTGAACCTCTATACCAGCTAGACAAAAGAAACATCTTTAATTTAGGGAGTAACAAGGAATCACCGACCTAAAGGGTGTTTTCTACTACCAATCAACTGTATTTTGTTTTCCTGCTTTCTGACATCATCCGTTCTTTCTTTCCTTTCCTTATTTAATAGTTCTAGGGACCGAACCCAAGGTTTGCTCATGCATACAGCATCCAAAGTATCATTACTGATTTATATACCACCTCTCAAAGACGGCAAACACAGCGTTATTCTCAAAATCACTAGGGACTTTGGTAAACCTGTTTCTGTCCTAGGAGGGGACCCCAGAGGGGGTTAGCCATGTGACTATCGTTGCCTACTGGGACATTCCAAAGGAGCCAAGCAGGGCCTTGATAAACACTTGCGCACTGATGTTGTTGTTTTTGGAATGTGATGATCAGGTAAGACACTAGGTTTTCCTGGTAGAGGTGTCTAATTAGAGGAGCACTCGTGTAATTAAGCCAACAGTCTCAGTTTGACTGCCAGCCGTGGAAGTGAACCCGGCACCCACCACTCACCTTGTTTAAGATGCCGGTGATTGTGCTAAGTAAGCAATTTCACCAGCAGAGTTGCACAGCAGAGCTCAGCCAAATTACAGTATCATGAGCCAGAAATGGTTCCCGTTTTGAGCCACTACATTACAGTTTTAGAAAAATTAAAAACAACAAAAAAAATACACCCGGGCATAGTGGCACACACCTTTAATCCTAGCACACAGGAGGCAGAGGCAGAGGCAGGCGGGTTTCTGAGTTCAAGGCCAGCCTGGTCTGAGAGACTTAGTTCTAGGATGGCCAGAGCTACACAGGAAGAAAAAAGTAAAATCAAATTTAATCTTTGTTAGCTTTATGTATTTATAGAATGTGTTCTGTTCGTATTCACCCTCATTCCCGTCTCTTATTCTTCTATACGTCCCCTTCCTACTTTCATGTCCTTTTAAAAGTTTTTTTTTTTTCAAAATCACTGGTTGAGGGTTGCTTGCACTCATGCGTGTGGGTGTGGTTTAATTTACAAGATCCTGGGCAGCTTGCCAGCGTTAAGGCACTACATTTAAATACACTCACACATGCAACCACAAAGTCAGGTGTGGTTGTACAAGTGTGAAAGGTCAGTTCTCAGAAGGTGGAATCTGAAGTGCCGAGATACAGAAGTCAAACTTGATTACGTTAGCAAGACCTTGTCTCAGGACATGCACCACACAAACACATACATACACACTCATATAAACCAGTATTTACAATCCTAGTTTTATTGTTTTTTTTTTTCTAGCTTCTCCTAAACCACTAATAAAAATACTAAAGATTTAAAAATGAGTGTTAGTAAACGGAAAAAGATGCAGGGCCAATAGAATACATTGCAATGGTCTATCTACCTATGTGTTTTAGCAGATGTTATAAGATCATTTTTTTTTTTTTTCCTCTCAGACAGGGTCTATTAAGTAGCTCTGGCTGTCCTGTAACTCATTCTGTAGACCACAATGGCCTAGAAGTCTCAGAGATCCACCTGCCTCTGCCTCCTCAGTGCTGGGATCAACGGCATGTGGCACCATCACCCATCTTTAACCAGTTGTTTTTAATTGCAGACTTAACAGTAACTATTCTCTTCCCTTCCCAAGCTGTTCCTGATGCAGCTCTGTAGTATCTCAGAACATTCTCACCCGTGGCTCGCTCGAGTCTCATCCCAAAGGCGAAGTGAGGAGGACTCTTCCAAGGGCCTCTAAGTTTCATTGTAGTTTGTTGTACAACAGGTAATTGACATAAGACACTTTTTAAAATTCTAGCAGGTAGGAGGTCAAGGCAGGTGGATCTCTGTGTGTTTGGGGTCAATTTGGTCTACACAGCCAATTCTAAGGCAGCCAAGGCTGTACGGAGAAACCCTGTCTCAAAAAACAAAACAAAACATACATCATCTGGTAAAGGTGACTGCCTTCAATCCTGACAATTTGAGTTTGATCCCTGGCACCCATATGGTATACAATTTGCACAAATTGTCCTCTCACTTCAATACCTGCCCTAGGGCCACCCGTCAAAAAACTGTGACGGGGGGGAGCAGTGTTTAAACTAAATAAATATATTCAATAGGGATGATAATTGATGACAAGAGACCAGAACTAACCAGTGAACTGGGTCATTTCAAACTCACTTTATTAATTTCTCATAAAGAACAGGCCCACTATATATTAAGTTTTCTGAAGACTCAAAAGGCACAAGGAAGTGTTCCAACACTGTTCTAGACTGCTACACTGCCATGTAAGCAACTGAGTATGTAGTCATGGTTGGCTTCTGACTTGTGATCTTTCTGCCTCTGTTTCCCTAGTGCTAGGATTACAGGCATGCACTGACTGACCTAGCATTAGAGTTGATATTTCTTTCTTTTAAAGGATTTATTATTATTATTATTATTATTATTATTATCATCTTGAGACATGATTTCTCTGTGCAGTCCTGGCTGTCCTGAAACTCATAGGCCAGGCTGGCTGGAGCTCAAGAGGTCCGCTTCTGTCTCCGGAGTGCTGGAATTAAAGGCGTGTACCACCACATCCAGCTTCTTAGAGCTGTCTTAATAATGCTACTCAGAATCTTTTTTTTTCCTCAGATGATATTGAGAAGCTAATTAAAAAAAAAAATGATGCCAGGTAGTAAGCATAATAGTAAGAGAACTGAGCTGTTTTCTGGCACCCCCTCCCACATAGGCAGTTCATCTTGCTCGTTACCTAAGATTGAGAGAAACGATTTGTTTTTCTCCAGTTGTTCAAATCAAACATAAAAGGGATAGAAGGAAATGCCTGCGTGAGTTTTAAAAATAAAATGTGAAATGTCAGCTAGGAGTAGTGACTCACACCTCTCCAGCAATCAGGGGTAGGGTTCGGGTTAGGGTTGGATCCTCCTCAAGGCAGGAGGATCAAAGTTCGAGGTAGGCCTAGGAAGACTGACAAAAAGCAAACTACAGTGAGACTTTACAGAAATCTCATGATAGTTGGGGGTTAATCTTGTGTCTCCTGTCTCCCATGTGCCCTTTCAGGAACATGAACAGTTTCTGGCCACAATTTCACTTGCCACCTACTATTCTTCCAGTCATACTATTTATGCTGCTTAACACATGCTTTCACACTTTTGTGTGCTGGGCCAACTATCCTTCAGTTCTATCCTTGGTGCTAACAACTAGGTCTGTTTCCGAGGTGCACTGACTTTGAGTCTAGCTTTATCATTAATCATAAAGGCTCCTGCAAACCTAGTAAAACAGCACCCTTAAATCTGATCCAACTTCTGGAAACATAAAAGAACTCAATTAATTAATGGGTTTCATTCATTTACACGTTGCTCTCAAGTACAAAGCGTCCAGGTTTTAAGAACCAGAGAGCAAGTCAAGCATCCGGCAAGGTTACTCTTGTTGTTTAGCGCACGCCTTGCTATCTGTATAGTCAGAAGCGCATCCCCCTCTAATAGCGATGCTAAAGTTTTTGAGGAGGGTGTCCTACACATTACACGCTTAGAAGCTGACTCAACCTCGGTGAGTAGGTAAGGCGTTATTCCGGACTCGCAGCAGCCAGGCAGAGCCTCAGAGCCAGGCAAACCCGGGGCGCGCATCGCGGCCGCGGTGACGTCAGAGACCCGGTTCTTCCTCGAGGCCGAGCTTTGTCTCATTGTCTCGCACTAGAACCCACCCATGACCGCGAAGGAAGAAGCGCGCGCGCGAAGCGGCGCCCGGTGTTTCAGCCACAGGGTCGGCCGCACCGGATCCAGGTGGCGTACGCTTCCGATCGCCGCGTCCGCCCGACTCGGTCGCACCCTGGAGACCGCACGGCTTAGTGGGAAGGCTCCAGGACACTGCAGCCGGAGCCAGCATAGACCCTGGGGCGACGCGCCTGCGAGCCGTCCTCCCGCAAGGGCTCCCGAGGCGCTGGGAGCGGTTTTCCCGCCGGTCCCCAGTCCCCGCGTTCCGCGTGAGGCCCAGGGGGCGTGGCCCGGGGCGCGAAGCTCCGCCCCGCCCCGCGGCCTGCTGGACTGGCCGAGTCTCCGTCCGCCGTCCTCTTCCTCCTGCGCAGCAGCCGCGGCGGCGGCCAGCTCTCAGGTCACCGAACGAGGCTCGCGTGGGAGGCGGCGCAAGCAGCTGGCGGGTTCCGAGGCGCGCGCAGCGCGTCCCTGTCTCCGCGGGTCGCGGAAGTGACGTGCGGCACCCCGGCAGAAGCGCGTTTGAATCGGTTCCCGGGTTGCTGCCCCGCAGCTGCCCAGTCGGTGCTGCGCGGCCCGCCGAGGCCCGGAGCCGCGGCGGCTGGAGCCGAGGGCACACGCGGAGTCGGCGTCTGCGGGAAGCGCGCCCGAGAGCCGCGGGGCCTTCTCCTTTTTCCCCCAACATGGCAGCGGAGGGCGCCAGCGATCCCGGCGGCCTCTCGGAGGGGTCTGGGAAGGATGGCGGCGTAGACGGCTCTAGGACGGTGTACTTGTTTGACCGGCGCGGGAAGGACTCGGAGCTGGGGGAGCGTGCGCTGCAGGTCTCGGAGCGCGCAGGCTACGCGGGGTTCCGCGCGTCCGTGTGTCAGGTACGTCCCGGGGCGCTGGAGGGATGCTCGCGAAGAGGTGAGGGTAGGTGGCCCAAAGCCTGGGTGGGTCACCGCCATAAACTTGTCAGATGCCGGGATCCTGCGGCCTTGGCCTCTGCCGGGTGCCCGCGTTGCAGATGATCCCCGGCTAGAAGTCCCCGGCCGGCCTGGCTTTGCAAGGAGGATGGGGTCCCGCCCCTCCGTGGGCCTGTGCTGGTCTAGCTTTCGAGACCTCGAAGTTAGTGGGCGCTTATCGGGTTTAGCTGCTGCTTTATCGTTGCGGAGCAGTTATGCATCATCCTGTAGGAGAAAGCATCTTAGTTCGTAACTTCGAAAGTAGACTGCAAAGTTGTATCCACTGGACAGGCAGCGTTGCGAGGGCAGTTGCGCTGTTTAGGGGTGGTGGTGAGAGTCCGGGTACCCTAGGTTCAGGGAGGTGATAGAGGCATTTCCCGGCTTGTCTTGTCAGAAAGATTTGCCTGGTCCGTCCCAGCAGATTTTTTTTTTACAGAGTAACACTAAGTTAGGTTAGTATTCGGAGCTGTCCTTCTGGTTTTCTGAGCTCCAACTTTCTTGGGAGTTCCTGAAGTAGGTCCAAGTGCTCATGGAGACAACAAAGAAGGAGTATACCGTCATTAAAAAAAAAAAAAAATGACTATGAAGCAAAACGTGCTTTATATTGTGAGATGCTTTATAGGTTGGTGGTGGCGGTACTGTTGCCTGAGCTTGTGAGTATGTTTGGGGGAGGGGTATTGCGGGGTTTATTTTGAGACAAGGTCTTGCTGTGTAGCTCTGGCTAGCCTAGAAGTCTCTGTTGACCAGGTTGGCCTTGAACTTTGGATTATCCTTCTGCCTTTGCTGTCCAGTGTTGGTAGTCACAGGCACAACTGCCACCGTTCTGGTCTCTGAACTTTTAAAAGAAGAATATGGCAATGCCCTAATTAACTAGTGTTTTGCTTCCAGAAAACTTAGTTTGGGATTGGCCTAGCACACTAATTCTCAGCCTTCCTAACGTTGCCATCCTTTAATACAGTTCCCTATGTTGTGGTGACTCCCCCAACCATAAAATTATGTTTGTTGCTACTTTATAACTAATTTTGCTACTGTTATGAATTGTAATGTAAATATCTGTGTTTTCCTATGGTCAGAACCACTGGCCTAAGACATGACTTTGTCAATTTGTTGAAAAAATTCAAATTGAGTTTCACTTTGCCAAGGTGGGCTTTCTTACATTTGTAGCTCTATTCCCAGTGTCTTGCTTGACACATGGTAACAGATAGGAATGGATACATGAATTAGGATAAAACTAGGTAAACCCTGAAGTTCATTCTATGCCTGTGTATATGGGCTAGATTCTCAGCATCTTGTTTTAAGACTGATTCTTATATTGTAGTCATGGCTGGCCTCTGCTATGTATCTCAGTGCCAGGAATTTAAAAAAATTACTGAGCCTCAGTATTACTCCTGTGAGTTCCTTCTCTTTTTTCTTTTTATATCACTGTAATGCATGTTTTACATTTAGTTTCTTTTTTTTTTTCCAGTTAATATTACCAGGAATGTATCTTTTTACTTTTTCTTTTAAAGTGAAAGTTATTGGATTATTATTTTATGCATATGGGTGCTTGCCTGCCTGTATGTCTGTGCCCTGGTTCTTGACTAGTGCCTTCAGAGACCAAAAGAGGGGTGTCTTGTGAGCTGGCATATGAATGCTGGGAATCAAACCCAGGTCATCCGCAAGAATAGCATTGCTCTTAATCACTGCGTCATCTCTAGCTCCTGGATCTGTCTTCTTTGCTCTGTTGGTTTTTTCTACAGATCCATGGTGTCGTTTTCATTACACAGATGAAGGACTGAGTCGAGCACCTACATTACACACATTACATACTTGTCCTGGTTTGTCTTCTTTTTTTCTTTTCTTCTTAAAGATTTATTTTATGTGTATGAGTACACTGTCATTGTCTTCAGACACATCAGAAGAGGGCATTGGATCTCATTACAGATGGTCGTGAGCCACCATGTGGTTGCTGGGAATTGATCTCTGGAAGAGCAGCCAGTCTCTTAACCACTGAGCCATCTCTTCAGTCCTAGTTTGTTTTCTAGAATGTGATAAAACATTCTGACCAAAAGCAGCTTTGGGGAGGAAAGAGTTTTTGTCTATCATTGAGGGTAGCCAGGGCAGGAGCTGAAGGTAGGAACTGAAACTCTGACTGTGGAGGAATGCTGCTTATGGCTTGCTTTCCCTGGCTTGCTTGCTTGCTTGCTTGCTTGCTTGCTTGCTTCCTTCCTTCCTCTTCCTTCCTTCCTTCCTTCCTTTCTTCCTTCCTTCCTTCCTTCCCTCCCCCCACTTCTGTCTTCCTCTTCTCCTCCCCTGCCCTCTTCCCCATCTCCCTCTCTCCTCTTCTGTTCCCTCTATTCCCTCCATCTCCCCCCTCCCGCTCCCTTACCTAGGACTCCTTCAGTGTTACCACCCACAGTGGTCTAGGTCCTGCCATATTAATCAAGAAGATGCCCCACAGACTTGCCAACAAGACTGTGTGGTGGAAGCATTTCTCTGTGAGGCTTTCTCTTCCTAGAGGAGTCTAGCTTGTGTGAAGTTGACCAAAAACTAATCAGCACAATGATTCACAAGAATGAAAAACAGTAGAACTGCTCATTTGTTGGTTGGTTTGTGACAGAGGTAGGTCTAGAACACATGGGTAGTCTAGGCCAGCCTTGAACTCTCATCCTTCCATCTCAGCCTCCTAGAAGTGCATGGCCACAGCCAGCCTTAGATCAATTCCATTCCAAACAAAAACACTCCAGGTACACTGCTGTAGTTTTATCTTTCATTTCCTGTTGCTAGCTCCTCTTCCTCATTTTTTTTTTTTTTTTTTTTTGACAGAGCTCTGGTTTAGTAATCACTTTGTACTCCAGGCCAGCCTTACACTGTGGACAAACTTTTGGTTCAGCTCCCAAGTGTGAGGAGTGCTGGTATGGCTACTGTACCCGTTTAAAGCCGCACCATTCAGCATATACTTGGTTTTACTTTTTGTGGCAATAGCACAACATTTACTCTTAACAGTTTTCAAATATGCAAGATACTCTTTTTATTTTTTTTTTAACCTATTAGATTTATTATGAGCGTATTTATGCTGAGTGTATTGTGAGTGTGTTTATTGTGAGTGTGTATATACATTATACCATACACACATTTATGCATGTGCTGCTGTGTACGGACATTAGAGGACAGCTATGAGGAGTTGGTTCCCGCCTTCCCCTGTGTGGGTCCTGGGTTTTGTTTTGTTTAAACACATGTTCACTGAATGTGGCTTCTTTCAGCTTCTCCTGAATCCCTCTGCTTGGTCTCAAACTAACTCTGGCAATCTGTTCTAATCTTCTGGCTCCTTCTCATTCTCTGGCTCATTCTTTCTTCACCTGTGTCTACCTTGTTCTGTCTATGCAACCTGTCTCTCTATAACTGTCCCTGTAAAAACTGCCTCCTCCTTCCTCTCTCTATTTCTCTCTCATGTAGTTTCCCTTTCTTCTCTTCTCTTGAGAGTTGGGTGTATCTCTGATTCATTCTATCAGATCTTTCTCTGATTCGTCACCTTTTCTGCTCACTTTGTCAGCCACTCAATTAGACATCACTTTCAAACATGGGTGCTTCCTTCTACAAACTACCTTTACCGTCCCTGTTTGGGATTGATGTTAAGGGCTGAGCCACACCGTGACTAGAAACATAATCTCAGGGTTCACAATGTGATCAAATATCCTGCAGTAAGAGGCCCAAGCTATAATATTTGGAAGGTTAGGTCTATGAGACACATTTTTAATTTGCAATGACTTTATTGGAATTTAATCCCCTTTAAAGGAATGTTTGTATAGTCTTAGTTGAGTAAAAATGAATTCAGGTAGCAAAGGTATTAGCATTCCTATCTATAGATATGTGGGTAAGTATATTGACAGTTGAAAGGCAGACACCATCTATGAAGTTAGTCATAAACTGGCTTAAGTATGCTAATCCTTAAAGAAAACCTTAAAACCAGTAGCTTTATGGGTATATTGTATGAAATAATTAGATACATATATTTTCTAGTTGTACATTAATCTTAAATATTTGCACTAAGTTTTGTGTATGTGCACATGTGTGTGGTTGTGTGCACGTGTAGGCCAGAGTGCCATTCAGCATTGTCCTCCTTGGGGTTTGTGTGTGTTAGCTTTTGTGAGCCAGAGGACATCCTTGGTTGTTGATTGTTGCTTTTGAGACAGAGGTTCCCATTGACCTACAGTTGCCTAGTGGGCTAGGCTGGCACCTTCTCGGAAGGTCCTGGGGATTGAACTCAGACGGTTGGATTTGGCAGCAAGCATCTCTAGTAGCTGAGCCATCTCACAGGTTTGTATTTAGATTTCCTGTGTTCCTGAGTAATCTCTGTGTTCCTGAAAATGACCTTTATTTCTCTGCATCCTGAGTGCGGGTATCACATGGGTGAGATACCATTCCCTGATTTGCAGTATTACATGACTTGCCCCTTGTCTTATATTATTATGTGATTTACCTATTTCCATATGTATCCTGCAAACTACAATTTAGCCGATAGGCTTCATTAATTTAATTTAATAATTTCAAGAGGATTCAGGTGGTCTCAGCTGGATTCATCTATTAAATCCTGATTTAATGGCTACCTATTGTTGTTTTTTTTTTTTTAGACAAGGTCTTATTATGTAACCCTGGCAGTCTGGCCCAGCGCTTCTGGCAGGCCACCTGCCCCTGATTCCCAAATGCTGTTATTACAGATATTTGCCAACACTCCCAAGTTTTATTTTTATCTATTTATTTTTGAGACAGTGTCTCACTCTGTAGCCCAGGATGGCCTCTGATTTAAAGCAGACCCCCTGTCTCCTCCTTAGTCTTGGGATTACAAGTGTGACCGACCATGCCAGATTGGCTGGCATCTGCTGATGGCGTTATTTTGATCTACCTTCTCTGCTTATTTGCTAGGGGATCTCCAGCCCCCACTACCTGAGGATTTAAACCTAGGATTTCATGCAGGTAGCCAGCGGGTTAGCCATGGAGCAGTTATCTCGCCCTAGCTGGGATTCTTTAACAACAGCTTTTAAGCTGAGCATGGTGGTATAAATCTTCAGTCGGTGTAACTGAAGATTGAGGCAGGAGGATTGCTGCAAGTTTGAGCTGCATAATGAGAGCCCTGTTTCAAAAATCAAGCAAATCCATACCTCTTCCCCAAGGGAGCAGGGAGGGGACCACATTGCATTTTCCAAAGCATAATTGTTTTGTAGGAAAAAAATGGTCTAGGGGTTAGTGTCCCAGTTAGATCTATAATTAACCCTAAGAATGTTATTTTGAAGGGCTGGAGAAAGGCTCGGAGGTTAAGAGAGCACTTAACTGCTCTTCCAGAGAACCGGAGATCTATTCCCAACACCTCAGTTGGGCGATTCACAACCACCTGCAACTCCAGCCTCAGGACCTGATGGGCTTCTGGTCTTTGAGATCACACCACACACACACACACACACACACACACAAACATTTTTGAGAAAAACAATTTTATATCATTGAAAGATTTTGCACCGATAACTTAAAATTTTCTTGTCCGCCTTTAGGTAAGAAGGATTGTGTTTCATTTTATAAATGATGTGTCTTTTTAATTTAAATGAGTGTTAATTTGTTCTAATTATTTCTGGTAGTTTTTGATCTTTTGGGGATTGTCATTGTCATCTGTATTTTTTCCTTTTTGAAAAATGTATTTTTTATTATATTCACCGATTAGTTGTTTGTCTGTAGGGTGCAGGTGCTGTGGCTAGATTATTTTTATTATACTCCCTGATTAGTTGTTTATCTGCAGGGCGTGGGTGCTGTGGCTAGATGACAGTTTGCAGGAGTTGTCTCTCCTTCCATCATGTGGGTCCCAGGGACTGAGCTCGGGTCATGAGACTTGCTGAACTGTCTCACCAGTTCTGTGTTTCCCTTCTGATTATTCAGGCTCTTGCTCGTTTTGTTGGATTTAACCTTCCTAATTAAGGATGCCTTTCTGTAGCATCTTTCAGTTCCCCCCCTTTGATTTGTAATTTGATTTAAAAGTTTTGTAATGTTTTCAGAAAAGTGTCAGGCTTCTTTAGATACCCTGTAGCACACGTGCTCATACCTTAGTGCTTTAAAACACCTATTTTCTTTCAACATACTTATATATCTGATTTGTATAAAATAAGTGTTACATTAATGCTTTGTATCAAATAAATTGATTCCTTATTAATGGAATGGTAATGCCTTTGGGTGGTTCCTCTTGATGTTTTAAAATCAAGGGTTTTTGAGATGACTCTGGATAAAGGTGCATGCCACCAAGCCTCAGGACCTGAATTCCATGTCCAGGACCCACCCACATGGTGGAAGGAGAGAATGACTCTCTCAGGTTGTCCCCTAACTCCTACATGTGTGCCATTGGCAGACGTGTCCCCATAAATGAATGAATGAATGAAAAGTTAATCCTTTCAAAACATCTCACCTAGTCACTAATGGGTTTTCTTATAAGATCTTTTAATTTGTTCAGTAGCAATTTTGTATGTGGATACAGTGTATCCTGATACCCAGCCTAAATCTTTCTTGCCTTTACTCCATATCTCCCCAGTACTTCCCCATCCCCACAGAATGTAAGTCACTGAGTCCAGTTACTGCAGCTTACATGCTCAGGTGCAGGGCTGTCCTACCAGCAGCTACACCTTAAAGAAAAAAAACAACTCCTTCCCAATTGACATCAGTTGCCAGTCGCTCCTCAGCTGGGGATGGAGCCTCCATTCCACATGGGAACTTCACTGGCTTGATTTTGTGCAGGTTTTGTGCAGGTACATGTAGCTGCTCCAGTCTGCTGTACTCCCTGAAGGCAGTGGGGAGCTTTGATGTAAATGTCCCATTTGGGACTGAGCATAGTCGCTTTTTCTCAGCCTCTGGTCAGTTGCATTGACTGCTGCCTACTTCGAAAACAAACTTCTCTGATCATGAGTTAAACATGAATATTAGAAGGCAGTTTGACCATATGTCCACTTATCTCAAGAGCAAGATAAGCTTCCCTTAAATCCAGTGACCTTCCCAACTCATGGGCTTAGACCAGGTTTACAGTGCCAGGCGTGAATCCCTCCTGTGGAGCAGGCTTCAGGTTCAGTCAGAAGCAAGTATGTCACTCTTATATCAGAAGGGCGAGTCTTGTCTGGCAGGTCAGTATTGTAGTATGTGGGGGTGCACTGGGGAGTCCACTGTGACTTTCCTATCTAATTGACACTATGAAAGCTAGCCATCAGAAAGGAAGATTCCTGGTCACTTCCTATTTGATCTCTGTCTACAACCAAAGTGTGTTGCATCTTCAGTAATAGGGTCTTAGCATCCAGTTGTAGTGGGCAAAGAGCAATAGCAATAGCTTGTGTTGTTTTGGAGGACTTTGGGGCTTCCTTGACCAAGCTTGTAGGAGGGTAACCTGTGTCTGGCACTGAAAATGTCTTTTAATAACCAAGGCCTTTGGAGGAAGCATTGTCCACCTATGCAGAACACCTCTATTCCATTGTCTTTAAAATTCTTTAAAACTTACATATATGTGTATATACACATATATCTTATTCTTTGATAATTTAGACAGGATATTTTTTGCTATATCCACACTCCCTACTCACCCAAGTTTGTGTCCTTTTGATTTTTTTTTTTTTAAACCCATGAAGTCTATCTATGTTGCTCCGTATACTCTTGGGTTTGGAGCTATCTGCTGGAGCACAGTTGACCTACCAGGGGCTAGAACCTTAAATATGATTCTCCCTCTCCTGGCAGCTATCAGTCAGTATTATCACTTCAGCTAGGGGTAGAGTGTAATGCCTACCTCCTCTCTCCATTGTTGGGATGTCGTTTGGTGTGGGCTTGTGCAGGCCTGTGTGTTCTCTCATAACTACTGTGAGTTCATATGTGCAGCTACCCTATTGTATCTAGAAAATACTATTTCCTTCTAGTCATCCTCCAGCCCTTTCTAGAATGATCCTGAACCTTGAGAAGACTAGGTGTGATGCAGATATACCATTTAGCGCTGAGCATTCCCGCCTCTCGTTCTCAGTCCCTTGGTCACTTGTGGGTCTGTGTTAATCATTGCTTATTGTGAGAGGAAACTTACCTGATGAGGCTGAGAGATAACACTCATCTATGGGTATAGTGAAAAGTATTAGAAAACAGTTTAATACTGTGCCAGTTTAACAGAAGAGTAGAAGGGTCCCCTCTTTGGACTGTGACTTGTCTAGCCATAGGTCCTTGACCCTGGTAAAGTTTCTACCTTGTGGAGTGGGCCTTAAACCCAATTAGAAATTGTTTCATTCTTATCTCATTAAACAGTCCTGGCGGCCTGGAACTCAGAGAGCTGCGTGCCTCTGCTTCCCAAGTGCTGGGATTAAAGGCATGTGTCATGATCCTCAGGAAATTATATATTTGTAATTAGCATATGAGCTAGTTGGATTTTGTGAGGCTTTTTACACATCCTTAGCGTTGGTTAACAAACCTTCCACCCCTTCTTCCACCTCATCCATGTCTACATTCCCACATAAACCTTTAACTCCAGCGTTCCCCTCTACTTCCGTCTCACATGCCTTCTACACTTCCCTCTCCCCTTTCAAGCCTTAGTCCTGTTCTCCGTCTTGTGGACCCTTTCTGGGTTCCTGACCTCTGCAGACACTCCAGATTAGTTACAGAAGTCTTAAACATCTGCAGCTAAGATGTGAATATGGAGGAGAGCGTGTGTTTGTTTCCTGGGCTTGTTCCCCACTTAGGATGTTTTCTATTTCTATCCATCATCCTGGAAATTTCATAAACTCATTTTCTTTACAGATGAATAAAATTCCACTGTGTACATACCACATTTTCATTATCTGATAATTTTCATGTGTTCTGGGTTGCAAAGAGCAAGAAAAAACAGTATTGTTAAATAAGCAATTTATATGGCTTACAGTGATTGGTTTTGCATAGTCAAAATTTAAAAATGCTGAGTTCTGTGTTTCCTAGACAAATGAGTGTAGTGTTTGTAATGTCAGTCTGCTCACATTCTTGCAAACGTGAAGAATCCATTGATTTCCTTTAAGTAACGATTGGTTTTATTTCCCTTATTTTGGATAGACAATTGGCATTTCATCTGAAGAAAAGTTTGTTATTACAACTACAAGTAGGAAAGAAATTACCTGTGATAATTTTGGTAAGTAAAAAAATGTCCTTTTGTATTTTTTTATTTGCGTAATGAGAGAGCAGTAGTTGTCTGCCACTGTCTGGCCAGAGCATTGATAATTTGGAGTACTTGGGGAGCAAGAGGAGAAAGGCCTTTGTCTTCACAGGTCACAGTTTTCCTGCTGTCAGTTGGACCCATAGAGAGTGAGGCCTGGCCTTTCTACCTCGATCTCGCACGATAGTTTATAACCATCCCTGACTCCAGTTCTGGAGAATCTCATGCTTTCTGATCTCTTCATGCACAAGGCATGCACTTAGTGCACAGACATGCAGGCAAAACACTAATCTACATAAAATAAATCTTAAAGAAAAGAAAAAGAACTGAGTGTTTAAAACCTAGGTATGTGGTACATGCCTGCAGCCTGAGCCATCAGGATGTGGAGTCAGAAGGGTAAGGAGTTCCAGACATGTTTGGGCTGTATTAGACTCCCCATCTCAAAATATACCCAGTTTCCCAGCAGGCCTTCACTAGGTACCAGTCTTGAACTTTCCAAAACTTAACAGATTATGAGATATAAACTTGTGTTTTTCTGTATTTGTAAAACCTTTCTTACTTGCACGTCTTTATGTGTGTGTGTGTGTGTGTGTGTGTGTGTGTGTGTGGCGCGCGCGCGCGCACACATTTGTGTATGTGTGTGTTAGTAAAGAGGTCAGAGGACAGCACTGTGAATACTTTTCTCTCCTTCCACAGTGTAGTTCCCAGGGGTTGAACTCAGGCTATCAGATTTGGCCAGCTGGTACCTTTATCCATCGAACAATCTTGTGGACTCAACCTGTGATGACTTTTACAAAATTAAAAATAATAAAAAAAGAAATGTGTTTTAGCTGCCATGGTAGCTTACACCTATAATCCCACCACTCAGGAAGCTAAGGCAGGACACTTGCCCAGAGTTGGAGGCGAGCTGGGTAATATAGTGAGTCCCAGGCAAGCTAAGACTGGAGTGAGATCCTGTTTCAACAGACAGACAAATGACACTGAGCACGGTAATGTACACTTTCAGTCCCAGCACTTGGGTGGCCAAAGCAGAAGGATCTCCCCAAGGTCAAGGCCTGTCTACATAATGAATTCCAGGCCAGTCAGGGCTACCCAGTCAATCTTCAATAAAGAAACATTTCAAAAGTACACACATTGGCACACTTGTAATCCTAGCATTCAGGAGGCTGAGGTAGGAATGTAAGTTTGAGGCCAGCCAGAGATGTATTATAAGACCTTGTCTTTAAAAAGACAAAGAAACAAACAGAAACTAAAAACAAGGGCCACTAGGATACATCAGTGGGTAGAAACACTTGCCTGATCCCGGGATGTCACAGTAGAAGGAGAGAACTGACTTCAGAAAGATAATTTCTGACTTCTGCATGTGTACTGTGACATGCATTTGCCCATGTGTGCTGGCATCTGTACACACACACACACACACACACACACACACACACACGAGACACACACAAATAAATACATAGATTTGAATATTTATTCGAGTATTTTAGAGTTGTGGAAATTTTACACTTGTTTTTTCATTGACACTTTTTTATTTACAACTGGAATTTGTAAATAGAGCCATTGACGTATAGTTACACCATCTAGGGCATTTTGTAGACAATTTACATATTCAGAATAAATTCATCGAGTTTCTGATGCTACTCTACACTTACGATTGTAACTCTGAATTACAGACTACACTGTTAAAGATGGAGTCACTCTGTACCTGCTGCAGTCAATTGACCAGTCACTCCTGACAGCAACGAAAGAAAGAATTGACTTTCTACCTCACTACGACACCCTGGTTAAAAGTGGCATGTACGAGTATTATGCAAGTGAAGGACAGAACCCTTTGCGTAAGTAACCCGCTCCCGCATGTTTTGGAAGTTGTTAGTCTCTTTTATCCTCTGGTCATATACGCTGCTGTTCCTTCACATTCCTTTCGTTCCACTTTATTACAAGGCATGGTGACTCGTCCTGATCTACTTTCTTAGTTTCTTTGTATGTATTCTACTGAAATTGGGATTTTTTTTGTTTGTTTGTTTAAAACTTTCTTTTTAATTTATTTACGTATCTGTGTATGTACTTGAGTGGATGGATGGATGCCACATGGGACGTTTCCCAGGGAGGTAGAAGCGGTGTCAGATCTTTTGGAGCTGGAATTAGGAGTTCCCATCCAGTGGGATGGATGGGAGGAAGGCTGGAAACTAAACTTAGGTCCTCCACCAGAGCAGCAACTGCTCTTGACTGGGGGGCAGTCTCTCCAGCCCCAGTCTTCTCTTTGAATAGTGTGTGATGTATGTGCAGATATCTCTGCCACGGTGTACATACGTAAGTCAGAAGACAACTCCTCTCCTTCTACCAGGTTTAAATCAAGATATCTTTGTTGGCCAATGGTGTGGCTGCCAGGGTAGCAGAACTATAAGCTTCCAAAGATTCTCTTGTCTGTGCCTATAAGAGCACAGAGATTACAGGTGTGTGCAGTTCTAGAATATGAAAAACAACCATACTGCTACTACCTGAGTGTAATCATCACTAACACCCTGATGTTTATCATGTCAGATTATTTTCTATTAGTTGATTTTTAAAAATGTATTTTATATATGTTAAGTACAGAAGTGGCATTAACAGGTAAGTAGAAAGTTCTCTCATGGCCTGCCTCCCTCTATGGCCTGCTCCTCTTGACAGTACCTCTAGTTTTTATCTGCTTTTAGACCATTTAGGTATCTCTTCTGTGAGCTTGTCTGCTTTCACGGCTTCTGGCTGTCTCTGCTTTCTTCACCTTCTTCATTTACCTCCAGATTTCTGTAGATGTTACACTGACCAGAAAGTTTGGAATGGAAATAAACTTGAAGTATTTATTTTATTTTATTTATGTGAGTATTTGCCTGTATGTAGGTCTATGTACCATGTGCACGCAGTATCCACAGAGCCCAGAAGAGGGTGTTAGAACCCCCTGGACTGGCATTACAGAGGATGTGAGCGTCTATGTGGGTCCTGGGACTTGAACCCTCTGGGGAAGCAGCCAGTGCCCTTGATGCTGAGCCATCTCCCCACCCCAGAAATAAGCTTTAAAATTTGTTTAAGATCTATTTTTTTTTAATCTTTAATTATGTGTGTACCTATGCCTTTCTTATTTCACCCCTTTGCTCATTTTACCCTACAGCATATACGACTTTCTTTCTTGTTTTAGGTTTTTTGAGACAGGGTTTCTCTGTGTAGCCCTGGCTGTCCTGGAACTCACTCTGTAGACCAGGCTGGCCTCAAACTCAGAAATCCACCTGCCTCTGCCTCCCAAGTGCTGGGATTAAAGGCGTGCACCACCACCTCCCGGCCATATACTACTTTCTAATATGCCATAGAAAGAAAGACAGAATTTGCTTACCTTGTTACTTTTCAGTTGCTGCAAAGAGACACCGTGGCCATGGCGACGTACAAAAGAATCTGGAGCTCTTAATAGAAGAGGGTAGTAGAGCCCATGATCATCACGGTGGGAGCATGGCAGCAAGCAGGCTGAGTGCTGGGGCGGTAGCTGAGAGTTTATATCTGATCTGCTACAAGTTGGAGGTGGAGAGAACTAAGTGAAATGCTGTGAGCTTTTGAAACCTCAAAGCCCGCTCTCAAAGACAGACCTCCTCATTAGCGTCACTCTTCCAGCTGGGGACCAAGCATTTAAACGTACAAGTCTATGGGACCATCAACCACACTTACTGTAATCACTTACTTTCTAGTTGTTTTCTGCCCCCTCTTCCCCCCTTTGAGACAGTGTCTCACTTTGTAGCTCTGGCTGACCTGGAGCTCTCCTGCTGTGTAGACTAATATGACCCCAGACTCACGGAGATCTACCTGCACTGTCACACATAGCTTCCATCATGAGTTTTTTCCTTTACTTATTTAAATTTTTATTTATGTATGTATTCATTCAGACATTCATTCATTCACTTATTTATCTATCTACTTATTTTATCTGTCTGTCTGTCTATGGTCTATGTAACCCTGATTGTCCTGGAACTCTATGTAGACCAGGCTTGGCTTGAATGCACAGAGATCCACTGGATTTGAACTCAAAGAGATCCACCTGCCAGAAGCCAGAAGCAGAATAGGCTGTTGGATCCCTTTGAACTGGAGTTATAGGTGATATGAGCCACCATGAGGGTGCTGAGAATGAACCTAGGTCCTCTAGAAGTCAGTATCTTTAACCTCTGACCCATAGTTCCAGCCCACATTATTTTTTAAAGATTTATTTTTGTTTTAAGTGCATGTGAGAGTATCTGTGTATGTGTATGAATTCCATATACATGTGGAGTGGAGGCCCGAATTGGATATTAGATCCCCTGGAACTGGAGTTTCATGCAGTTGTATGCCGCCTGACGTGACCTGAACTCTGTTCACACGCTCTTTTTCCATAGAGCCTTCGCTCTAGCCTACTAGGGCCTGGGCTGGTCTTGAATTCTAAGAGATCTTCATGCTTTACTTTCCGGGTTCTAGGATTAAAAACATGCCACCATCCTCAGCCTGTAATTATGTTTTTAAAAGCTTAAGTCCATCCGTCTGTCCATCCATCCATCCATCCATCCATCCATCCACATGAGGACATATATACCAAGGCGTGCCTGTGGAGGTCTGGACAGCTAGTAGATGCTTTTCTGCTACCATATGAGCTCTAGGGATGGGATTCAGGCTGTCAGGCTTGGCGGCAAGCACCTTTACTAACGAACTGTCTACCTGTCCCACGATTGCGTCTTCCTTCTCATCTTCCATTAAAATGTTGAACTCAGGATAGCATTATGCTATCCCTAGAGCAGTGCCCAGCCAATAGTAGGTGCTTAAATATTTGAAATTTGAGTCAATTTTAAATAATTTCCTTGGAGATATACTGTGTAGTCACAGATACGTTTGTTGTAAAGACTTTCGGAGTAGCTTGATCACTGTACAGACCGTGTCAGGTTCCAGCTGGGCCCTCGTCACATAGGTAAGCAGGGAGCCTCTGTTTAACCGTTGGCTTTGACTTCTGTTAACTTTGCAGTGTATCCCAAAATCTTCTCTCATTTCTTTGCTTCTGGTTCTTCCTCATTTTGTTGTGACAAAGCCTCAGGTCATGTTCATCATTTCTTTTATGTATTTTCTTTGAGCAGACAGATCTGAATTTTATTGTATGTATGTCAGTGAAACAAAGGCTTTACCTCTGGCTGTGAAGTCTCTTTGTTAAGGACAGTATCTGTTTCAGCTTCCTAAGTAATACTTAACACTAATTGAATTTGCTGTAGTAATCACTTATATAAATTGTATATATTTCTAGAGGCAGAAATTCAAACTTCTCTGTGTTCCTTTCCCCTTTTCCTTTGAGGAGTGGACATTGGTTTCCAGGCAGGGTTTCTTTGTAAAGCCTTGGCTGTCCTGGAACTAGCTCTGTAGAATAGGCTGGTCTCAGATGCACAGAGATCTGCCTGCTTCTGCCTCCCAAGTGCTGGGATTAAAGGTGTATGCCACCACTACCCTGCATATTATTTCTTTTTAATTAGAGAAACAGATGTGAGAAATAGTTGAGTGGTGCTTTGCAGGGAGGAGAGTATAAAATCGTGCTGCCAGTAACGAGCTGAGTGTGAAGCTGGTGCTGTGCTGGGCGTCAGTAGCATGGAGACGTGGATAGCCATAGATTATCTGGAAAGATACTAACAAAGGGCTCCGGTGACAACCAAGGAAACCATTCCACCCTAGTCTAGCTTAGCAAACCTCAGTGATTTTATTGGGGTTACTTTCAGGAGCATGAGTGATTGAAAAGCAGTTGTCTCACTGAAGAGCCCACCTGATGTGGAGGTATAACTCTTGAAAGCTATATCCTGGAGCGCTCCCTACGTAACTTACAGGCCGCCCAGCCAGCATGCCTACTGCTTTTATAACTTTGGAAATAAATCTTGTAAGATTCAAGAGTTTTCTGAGCCTTGGTTATTTGTTTATTGTTTGCTTTGAGACAGGGTCTCATTTTGCAGCTCGGCTAGTTAGAACTCGCACAGGGTGTTTGAGGACGACCTCAGACTCACACAGATCCCCAGGGCTCAGCCCTGAGTCCTGGGACTAAACATGCTAGTCCCAGCCTGGCTTGGGTTTGTTTTACAGTCTAGAGCCTTGTCAGTTTTGCTCACTTCCTGGGTCCCATGAGTTTGTGGGAGAGAATGTTTCCTTAATTTGGAGGAAATAGTGAAGTAATATTGTTTAACATATTTTTGGGCTTGGTTTATATAGTAAGAACATAACATTCTTTCTGTTGCTATGATGAAATACCTGACAAAAAGCAGTTTAAGGAAGGGTGTGCTTGTTCTGGTTTACAGTTTTACATTTCATCATAGACAAAAAGACATAGACTGCACAGGAAGCAATCTAGTTATATCCACTGAGTCAAGAGAAGAGAAGAGAAGGATGAATGTCCATACCTGATATCCAGTTGGCTTTTGGTTGCTCAGATAAATACTATTACCTGAAGCAACTTAAGGGAGAAAAGCATCTGGGTGGGAAGTCAGGACAGGAATTCAAGCAAGAACTCAAGCAGAAACCATGAAGGAATGCTGCACACTCACTCATCACTCACTAACTCCCTTGCTGTCACCTACAGGCATGGACCACCTGTAGTGGGCTGGGCCCTCCCACACCATTTCTAATCAAGGCAGTCTTCCACTGGCATGCTCACAGGCTAGCCTCATTCTGGCAGTTCCCCAAGTAAGGCTTCCTCTTCCCAGGCAACTTTACATTGTGTTAGGATGACACTAAAAACTGACTGGTATACTTGGCTTTTCTCGTTTTACTCAGTCTGGTTGCTAGGATAGGTTAATCTTTAAAAGAATCCCTCACAGATATTCCCAGGGAGTTGTCTCCAAGCTATTCTAGATCCTGCCAAGCTGATAATTTAAATCATCATTGGGACTATGTTTGGGAGTGCAGCTTCTCTGTGAGCTCCTGACAATGATCTGACCTCAGTCTCTAGAGTGCTGTGATCACAGGTGCCTGGTTACTTTTCTGTTGCTGTGAAGAGACTCTGTGGTCAAGGCAACATAAAAAAGAAAGCATTTAGTTGGGCTTATGATTTCAGAGAGAGTTTTGATGATGTTACGAAGGCCCGGAGGTAAGCACCTGGAGTAGCAGCTCACGCCTGGATCTGCAAGCATGAGACAGAGGGCACAGTGGGAATGGCAGGAGCCCACCCCCAGTGACACACCTCCACCAAGGCCACACTACCTGATTCTTCCCAAATGGTTCCACCAGCTGGAGACCTAAGCATTCAAACCATCACACTAGCTAGGCGCCAACATATGTGGCTGCCATTTACATGGTGTTTTAGTCTTTGGAATTCTATTTGGAAGCTAGCTCTGTGTGTGTGTGTGTGTGTGTGTGTGTGTGTTGTGTGTGTGTGTGTGTGTGTTTACAGAGGATTGAATTTAGGGCATACTCTCACTGAATTACTCAGGCTGTTCTGGAACACACTTTGTAACCCAGGCAGACCTTGAACTTAACTCTTGCCTCAGCCTCCTAGTAGTTGAGGCTACAGGCCTTTGGCCACCAGACTAGCTTCTCAAACCTGCCCTTTCTCATTGCTGCTGTTTTTGATACAGGGTCTTACTGTGTTGCTCAGATTAGTGCCTAATGACTTTTTGTATAACGTACTCATTGGTGATGAGACTTATTTTGAATAACATCATTAGACTCAGGTTAAAAATACTTGTAGCTCTTTGGAAAATAAAAGTGGTTGCTTTAAGGTACGTCAGTGCATAAAACTTTTAATGTTTTAAGTATTGATTGGCGTTTTCTAGTCCTTCTACTTTGAACTTTTATAAAAAGTTTGGGATAGAGAGGTTAAGCAGTGTTTTTTCAATCTCTTCCAGCATTTGCTCTTGCAGAACTAATCGACAATTCATTGTCAGCTACTTCTCGAAATGTTGGTGTTAGGAAAATACAGATCAAATTGGTAAGAAAATCATGCATAAGGAGTTGTAATTGTTTTTGTTAGTAGTATATTGGAGACATTTTTAGTCCCTTTTGTGTATGTTTTACTTATTTATACATGTCTTTATGTACTCATTTTTTATTTATAATTTCTTTTTTTACTACTGCATGGTAAACACTTGAATATTTTACAATATTAGTGCAGGTTTTGTTAACTACAGTGTGATTTACAGAATAAGTCTTCTGTTCCCAAACAGATTGCTTTCCTCCTATATTTTTGCCATGAGAAGCAATATGGGAATAGTGCTTGTTTATATATGCCTTGGTTATTTTCTTAAGTTAAATTCTGAGAAATGATGTTTCCAGGTTAAAAAACATTAAGAATTCTAAAGCTTTTGCTACATATAATTCAGTGCCTTTAAGAAAATTTTTTTGGTATTTTTGTTTGTTTGGTTGGTTTTTTGAAACAGGATTTCTCTATGTTGCCTTGACTGTCCTGGAACTTACTCTCTAGAGCAGGCTGGCCTTGAACTCAAAGAATTCTTTTCCCAAGTGCTGGGATTAAAGGCATCGACCACCACCTCCAGGCTGCCTAAGAAAACTGTATTTGTTTATACTTATACTGGTGATATGAGTGAGCCTGTTGAATGTCACACTTAACTTTTCATGTTTTAAGTATTGATTGGCGTTTTCTTGTCTTTTTATTTCATAGCTTTTTGATGAAACCCAAGGAAAACCTGCTGTCGCAGTGGTAGATAACGGAAGAGGAATGACCTCTAAGCAGCTTAACAACTGGGCTGTGTATAGGCTGTCAAAATTTACAAGACAAGGTGACTTTGAAAGGTTAGAAAATCTTTCTTTTCCTTCTTAATGGTACTTGTGTATTTTAATAAGGGTAAGAACTCTAGTGTGCTCTAGGATATAGATGACGTATCAGAGGGCTTGATTTTATCAGCGTGTTTGTTTTATCACAGGGTGTTGTAATACATACTCCAACATAGAACATGTGAGGCCTGTGTGAGTGACGTTAACATTGAACTTTGTGTTAGGACAGTGGAGTGGCGCTTAGGATGATCTTCACAAACCATCTCGTACTGCTTGAAAAAACCTAGATTAGAATTCTGTATTTCTATTTGCAGCCTCAGTTTTTCAGACTATCACAGCCATTAGGGAGTAGAATCCAGCTTGGTATCAGAACACACTTGCAGACAGTGCTCACCGCGCAGGGGAGGGAGCTGACTGTGGAAACTCAGGCCCGTAATCCGTGTCAGCATGCTCAGAGTTTCATCAGATGAGCAGAGATTGTCGGTGATTGTCCAGGTCTTTGTGGTGCTGGCAGTAGAACTCAGGCAAGTGACTCTGCTGAGCCGCACCCTCAGTCCTTCCAGCGCTGTCTAACAGACAAGGTAGTGAATGAAGACCAGGGAGCCACAGTCATTCACGCTGGATTTCCTGACTCTGTATTGGTTGTGGGACACGTGTCACAGCACTCTACCTCCGTGTGTTACTGTATGTACTTGGGAACTGGGGATATAGTCTATGAAGGTTTTGTGAAAACTGAGCTAGGAAACATGTAACATCTTGAGCTAGTGCCTGTCATACAGTAAGCACAAGCTGTTGTCTTAGTTATTTCTTACTTCTGATGCAGCACTTCTCCATAACCATCCTTTCTTCTGTTTTCATGAATGGGTGACACTCAAAAGAGTGGTTAAGAGGCCAGCATGAAGCCCGGCGTGGTGGCATATGCCTTTATTCCCAGCACTCAATCAGAGGCAGGTGGATCTCTTGGGGATAGCCTGATCTGCATACAGAGCAAGTTCTAGAACAGCCAAGGCTGTGCAGATAAACCTTGTCTAAAAAAGGGTAGCTAGGGGCGGGGACACAGGCCTGAAGTTATATGGCACTACAATTTAAAAGTCTGAGTATAGGAATTTGTATCTGCTTGACAAAGATAAAGGAAATTGATTTAAAAAAAAAAAAAAAAGATAAAGGAAAATGGTGGGAAACCAGGGGAAAGGGAGCCAGGGAGTCGTCTTTATACCTTTCCAGCTGATTTAACTAGTGCAGCCTACAGTCTAACTGCAGTTACATCTTCACTGGACTCACAAGACACTGATTCCAGCTGATTTAACTAGTGCAGCCTACAGTCTAACTGCAGTTACATCTTCACTGGACTCACAAGACACTGATTCCAGCTGATTTAACTGGTGCAGCCTACAGTCTAACTGCAGTTACGTCTTCACTGGAGTCACAAGACACTGATTCCAGCTGATTTAACTGGTGCAGCCTACAGTCTAACTGCAGTTACATCTTCACTGGACTCACAAGACACTGATTCCAGCTGCTTTAACTGGTGCAGCCTACAGTCTAACTGCAGTTACATCTTCACTGGACTCACAAGACACTGATTTCTCTCTGCACCATAACCAGTTTTTAAAAAAGGTTTATTTTATGCATAGAATTACACCGTCTTTAGACACACCAGAAGAGGGCATTGGATCCCATTACAGATGGTTGTGAGCCACCATGTGGTTGCTGGGAATTGAACTCAGGACCTCTGGAAGAACAGTCAGTGCTCTTAACCTCTGAGACATCTCTCCAGACCCATAACCAAATTTTTAACTTAACTCAAAAGTTAAGGAAATTTCCATTTTTGGTACAAAGCACCCTTTTTCTGGGTTGAATTACGTCTATGTGTATGTACATATACGTGTACACATATATGTATGGTGTCTGTAAATAATTATAGCTGCCACATCTTCACACTGTCTTTGGATGCAGTACCGTTTCCTTGACCCGCTCCAGTCTCTGCAGCGTCATCATGTGCTACCCTTTAACCTTGGCGTCCTCTTACATAGGATAAATCACTGGTTACTTTTCTGCTTGCTTTTCAGTTTCAACTTGATACAAGGGTGATGTTATAAGAGACAGGCTATGGAAAAAGGAAGGCTCGCAGAAGAAAACACATTTTGCTCTATATTTGCTTTATTAAGAAATGTGATCACAAAAAACTTATTTATAAACATTTTAAATTATTGATTAGAACAGTGACGAAAATGTAACGTGACCGAGCTTAGCTGTTGTAACTGTGTTCGAGTTGAGACTTTCTTTAGGAAAGAAGGCATTTTACATGTAATTCCAGTTAGTTTTTTCTGCGTGCACACTAGCATGTGTGTTTGTGTATGTGTGTTCAAGTGCCCACTAAGGCCAAAAGAGGGTGTCCTATCTTTTGGAGCTGGAGTTACAGGTGGTTGTGAGCCACCTGACGTGGGTGCTGTGGAAAGATACCCAGTATTCTCAGGAGCACCAAGTGCTCTTAACTGCTGAACCATCTCTGCATTCCTGCAAAAGCATTTTTAACAGGTGGTAAAGGTCCATTTCAGCTTTTAATTTTTCTAGGTATTGTCATCAGCACCTGGATTTATAGTAGTCTAGTTTGGCTTAAACATTTCTAGAGCACAGAAATGTTTCCTTCCTTCCGGCTCTTGTTTTTGAGGAGGAGTCTCACTTTGTAGCTCCAACTGGCCTGGAGGATTTTGAACTCATGAGGTTCACCAGCTGCTGCCTCTCAAATTCCAGAATTGCAGGCGTATACCACTAGCTCGGCTTCTTCTTCTGACTTTAAATAGTTGAACTCTGATGTGTCTAGCTCTGAATCTTTGTAATTTCATCCTCTTGGGAATTAATTCAAAATTTTAAATTTGTGCAAGAATTCTCCTTATATTTAGAAAGTGTAGCCCATTATTTTTCCAAATACTTTTTTCTGTATTCTTCTTTTGCAGTTCCTTACATTTAGGTGCAGTGATGGCCCTATAGACCTCAAATGCCTTGTGTACATTTTCCTTAACTTTTTTTTTTTTTTTTTTGGTCGCACTGTAGAGCGAACCCAAAGCTTCACACATTGTAGGCGGATTCTGTACCACTGAGCTGTTTTGTTCTTCAGACTAAAAAAGCTCAAGTTGTCCTTAAGTTTATGGGTTCATTCTTCTGCCAACTCAAGTCTGTTCATGACCCATCCACTTACGTGCCTTTTTTATTTTACTTATTCTTTCCAAATGCAAATTCTAGATAATAAAAATTATTTTACCATTACTGATTTTTTTACTGATATATTTGGTGAAATACTCTTATACTTTATAGTTATGGTTTCTGTGTTTTGAACATCTAAATATAATTGTTTAAATTTTTGTCTTGTAAGTAATTTCTTCTGTGACATTTATCTACTATGATTTTTTAAAAAACAACTTTATTTTATGTGTCTTTATATGCATGTATGTTTTGTACCACATGCAGGCTTTGCAGATGCTAGGCAAATGCTCTACCTTGAATCACATCCTAGCCCTCGAATACATTTGATGGTTTTGGTAGGACTTTTTAGTGGGTGGGAGTTTTGAGATAGAGAGTTTTACTAAATATCCCATGCTGCCCTCAATGTTAGCCCCGTTCTCCCTCTATCCTTGAAGTAGATTGTGTTAAAGCACTATATTGATACAGTGTTTTCTTCCAGTGACCACTCAGGATACGTCCGGCCAGCACCAGTACCACGCAGTTTGAACAGTGATATTTCCTATTTTGGTGTTGGCGGCAAACAGGCTGTTTTCTTTGTTGGGCAATCAGCCAGAGTAAGTGAAAAATTTCCCTGAGAGTGAAAACTGATCAAAATATTTTAGGATTGATAAACAACTGTTAGGAATTAATGTACGTTTTAAATTGTTTGACAGATGATAAGCAAACCTATTGACTCCAAGGATGTTCATGAGCTTGTGCTTTCTAAAGAAGATTTTGAGAAGAAGGAAAAAAATAAAGAGGCAATATATAGTGGATATATTAGAAACAGAAAGGTACAGTGCATTTTATAGCTCAAAATTATACATCTATTCCTTTTGCCACATGATAAGACAGGATATTTTTCTGACTTATTACTGAGATGTCAGTGTTTTAAAAACTTGAAGGTATGAGATTTTCAAAATGTTATATTTTCATATTTTCCTTTAGTTATATAAGTAGCAAAATGATCATTTATGTAATTTTTTTTTTAAGCTAAAACTTTTCACGTAAGTTAACCTAGGAAACTTTATATATATAAATTACTTAAAAAGTTGCAGACCTTGGTTTGGATTTATGTTCAAATTTTTTTTTGACATTTTATTCATTTATGTTATGTGGGGTGTGTGTGTATGTGCCAGTGTACATGTAGTGGTCAGAGGACGACAACCTGAAGGAGAGGGTCCCAGGGACTGAACTCAGGTTGGTGTCAAGTGCTTTAGCCACACACTGTCTCTGTGGCTTACAACATCAATTTCAAAGTCTTTGTTATGAGGTAATACTAGAAACCAGGGATAATGTAATTTTAGGAAATTGGAACTTAGAGGCGTGAGATTTTGTCACAACCATGTCCTCGAACTTGCACATATCCCTTCATATACATATCTACACATAGTAAAAACAAGTCTTTAACACACAAGTAGCAGTTTTAAAATGTCTTTCTTCCTTGAAAAGACGTTGTGTCTAATGCTACAGGGGAACAGTCTAATACCTGAGTGTCCGGGAACCGCACTGACGACAGTCTGCTGGAGGTTTCAATGTTCAGGGTTTTAAAAGTATGTATACTTAGAGCTTTCATCCTAACGTTTCCTACTCAGCATCTTGAGTATTCATCTTAGGAAATGCTCTTTTGTATATGACACATTTTAAAAAGATTTTGTGTATGAGTGTTCCGTCTGAAATTATGTGTAGACACTACCTGTGTACCTGGTACCCCTGAAACCAGAAGAGGGTGTGTAAATTGCTTCATAAGATTTCTATTGAAGGTTGTACTGTTATTTTATCTGTTTGGAAGATTTCTATATAATGATAAATATAGTGCATGGTTATCTTGGTGCAACATTTTCCCCAAATTACAGATTTTTTTTCTCCTACAGATTGTTAGAATTTGAATAACTGTGACAATTTGAACTTTAAATATGTTTATGATTTTTTGGTTTAAGAAACGAGACTCATAAATTTTATATGCTTTCGATGACTTTTCATTGACGTACTTACCTGATGAGTTTCCTATTTTTGTGTCTTTTGTCTGTGGCCTCCATAGACTCCTATTTTTTTTATGTTTGGCCTCCGATTAGTAGAGCTGTTTGGAAGAGGGTTAGGATGTGTGTCTTTGCTGGAGGAGGTGTGCCACCGAGCCCACGCCAGTCCCAGTTAAGTTGTTCATGCCTCGTGCTTGTGGGTCGAGACGTAAGCTCTCAGCTCCTGCACCAGCACCGTGCCTGCCTGCCCAGTGCCCCATGATGGTCATGATGGTCATGGACCTTACCACCTTCCAAGACACGGGCCCAATGAAATGCTGTCTTTCATAAATTGCCATGGTTATGGTGTCTTATCACAGCAATGAATAACATCATAACCAAGACAGAAGTTGGTACCTGGGATTGTAGTATTTCTATGGCAGGCCTCACTGTGCTGTGGTTTGTTTGTTTGTTTGTTTGTGCAATGTGAGAGTCTTTAGGACTTTGGACTAAATAAAGCAAGTGGATTCTGTAAGCAGTGCCTAAAGGATGATGCTAGTATGAGCTTGGGAATCAGTATTGCTGAGAGAAAGCCCAGCTCAAGAGATGTTAGAGGGCAACAATATTAGCAATTGGGCCAGAGACGGTTCTTGTAATATTTTGGCAAGGAAAATGGCTACTTTTTTGCTCTTGTCCTAAGAATCTGCCTGTGGCTAAATGGAAGTGTTTGGGACTAATTTCCTTGCAGCCTAATACTGGCTGTCTTGTACTTGTTAGTTGTTTCTCCTTTGTAGATCTATAGTAATACAGAGTATGTAGGGGGAAAAATAGCACTAGGAAATTTTAATGCTGGGCCCCTGATTTGTGCTGAACGAGAAGGAGAAATGTAATGAAGGGAGTAGTGCCTTTAGGGTGAGACTCTTCCTAGCTATACCTGCAATTTGTGAAAGGAAAAAGCCCGTGGGATTATCTGATCCTACCAACAAAAACAACAAAACATACACAAATGTAATTCAAAGAAGGGGCCAGTTCTATCCTTAGCAGGCAGCTTAATTTGGCAGCACCTGCCACATAGTTCTGGCTTTAAAGTCATGAAAAATACAGAGTAAAGAGGTTATAGAATCTTCCTCTGCCATTAAGGAAAGCAAGCTACTGAGACCAGGCATGTGGCAGGGGAGCTTTTGCTTGGAGATTAGGAGATGCCATGTCCTGGATCTGTAAAGGTGAATCCTGGGTTGCATTGGATGCCCCAGGATGATGCCAGATCCTGGGCTGCCTGCCAGTGAGAGCTGCATTGGCAGTGGAACCTGCTCGAGAGGGAAGTGTGTTGCAGTCAGCAAAGCTGGAAGGACAGAACCAGGCTAAGCTCTTTGACATCAGACGTGGGGCTACAGGATTAGGAGTTTAACCTACTGGGTTTCATCCTTACTTTTGTCCAGTATTTCTTCATTATGCTGTCTTTCCTCCCTATGGAATGGTAATGTACTTTCTGTGCCATTTTATACTAGAAATATGCAATTTGCTTTTTTATTTTATAGGGGCTTACCATTACCAGATTTTCTTGAGTCTCAGAGGAGACTTTGAGCTTTTAAACTATGTTGAGACTGTGGAGACTTCTTAAATCGAACTAAATTCATTTTGCATTATGATGTGGCAATAAGCTGTAGGGTCTGGGAGTGGGATGCTGTGGTTTGAGTTAGAGTGGTCCTCCTCGGCTCATCTGTTGGAGCACTTGATCCTCAGTTGGTGGAACTGTTTGGGAAGGATTAGGAGGTGTGGCCTTGCTGGAGGAGGCGTGCCATTGAGGGTGGGCTTTGAGATTTAAAAAGCCCGGTTAGCTCTCTGTTTGCTTCATGCTTGTGAATGTAAGCTCTCAGCTAGTTCTCAGTGCCATGCCTGCCTTGGTGCTGCCTTGTTCCCCACCATGGTGGTCATGGACTCAACTAATCTCTGGAACCATAATCCCTCCACCCCCAACCGAGATCCTTTCTTTTCTAAGTTGCTGTGGCCATGTTGTCCCTTCACAGCAATAGAGAGCAACAACGACTGTTTGTTCATGTTTGCCTTTTGCTCGCTTGCCTGAGCCAGGGTCTCACATGTCAGTTTAGGCTCGTCTGGTGCTCGTTAGCTAGCCTTAGCTGCTCTCTAACTTAGTGATCCTCCTGCCTCCTCCCTAGAGTGTTAGAATTACAGACAGGGTACTTACATTGTCTGCTCTTTTGTTGACTGCCTTTTCTATTGCTGTAACACAACATGCCAACAAAAGCAACTTAACCAGGAAGTGCTTGTTTTTGCTAACCGTTCTAGACTTAGGTTCGTGCAGCGGAGGAGGTCATTGCAGGACAGGAGTGTGAGCCTGCCACACTGTATCCTCAGTCCAGACTGTAGCTTAGCTCTCTTCCTTACAGATCAGTGCGGGACCACTGGGGCCCCTAACACTAACTAACCTACTCACGATAATCCCTCACAGACATTCCCAGAGGCTAACCTTCACAAGGTGATTCCTTGAAGGTGTGCCTGGCTGACCTGCTCATGGGATTCTAGGTTCTGTTAAATCGACGACGACGGCACTGTCCTTTGTCATTTTTCCTCCAGTGCTAAGGATGGCTCACAGAGCTTCATCTGAGCAAACGTGTCACGGGTGTCAGTGGTACTTGTTTCTTCTCTCTTTTTTTAAAGAATTTTTAATTTATATTTTTGTCCAGGGCTGGAGAGGGGCTGTGCTTGTGCATTGACATGCAGCTGCATATGGAGACCAGAATCATCTGGTCCCCTGGAACTGGAGCTGTAGGTGGTTAACATAAGATACCTGCGTGGTGCTGGGAGCTGAGCAGATTGCTCTCTTCCTCGGATATCATCTCCGTAGCCGCCTTTGAACAATTCTTTTCAGCTATTTCTGTCCAACTCTTCTCTCCTTGTTACTGATTTTCACAATGTAGGTGGATTTGAGGTTCTCTTTGTAAGGGGCAAATGAAGTCTTGAATGGATGTGTGTTGTTGATGTGAGCTGGCCGAGTGGAAGACCACAGCCTCAGTCCTGTGGGAAAATGGCAGTGCCTTCCTTCAGGTTCATGGAAATGGCACCATTCCTTCCTCATCTGAGTGGAAATGTTGATAGAGTATGCAAAGAATGTCCGTTGTAGCCTCTCCTTCTGATATCCATGGCCTGAGGACTGCTCCCTACAGAGACTTCTCTGCAGAGAATGTTCCGGCCATTTGTCTGCTTCCTTGGTCCGCCGTATATAATACACCATCTTTCCGTGCAGCTGTATGAAGTAACATCCTCTCGCTGCTGAGCTGTTCATAAGAAGCTTCTGGAGTGCTGTTGCTTCTCCATCAGCCCAGACTACCAATCCCAGCTTTAACTGGCCTGGAGATCTCTCTCCGTAGCCTAGACTGGATTCAGATTCAGAGATCAGCCTGCCCTTGTCTCTCCCAAGTCCTGGGATCAGAGGCATACGCTACCATACCCAGCATTAAATTTTTTTTTTTTGAAACGTTAAAAATGAGATTTTTGAATCACTTTAACACTTAATACAATTATAGGTGATCTAATCTTTTGTGTTTGTATTCACTCTTTTAGCCAGCTGATTCTGTTCACATTACAAATGATGATGAAAGATTCCTACACAATCTTATTGTAGAGGAGAAAGAGAAAGATAGCTTTACTGCCGTGGTTATTACAGGGGTGCAACCAGAACACATACCGTACTTGAAAAATTATTTTCATCTTTGGACGCGACAGCTAGCGTAAGTAATTTGATTCGAGAAATGTTCCCGCTTCCTTTTTCTCTTTCTCCTTTTCCTTTGGGAGACAGGGTCATGCTGTACATCCCAGCTGGCCTGGAGCTTGTCTCATTCTCCTCTTCCGTTACGGTTTACCCTTTGCCCTCTACTTTGTAAAGACAGAAAATACAGGGAGATCGAAGTCTCTTTGGTATCTTTTCATTCAGTTTTCTTTGCATTGGTTCATTCCACACTATTCTGATGTTGATTTTTAAATGGTACTCATCTGCTCATTCAAAAAATTAAAATAGATTACCTTATGTATTCAACATTAATTGAAGCACAAGGTTTTCGACACCTGCTACAGCGTACAGAACAGCTTGAGACTTGGTTGAGCTCCGCCGCCACTCTCAGGTCACACCTTGGTGCTTCTGTCCTGTGGCTGCAGGTTCCCCACTGTAATCTTAGGATTCGTGCCTGTATCTTCAGTGTCTACAGGAGTATCTACTGTGTTCCTACAGAGGAACACATTGAGCCCATTGAAATAAGAAATGCACAGGCATTCCTTAAAATGTACCATGTTAATAGTAAGTAATACTAAATACTAAAGTATCATTGTTATTCTAATAAACCTCTGATGGTTTATATCACATTGTCCAAATCAGTTTGCTTGTGTTTCCCTTGTATCTCTAAATGGTATTTACTCTTACTAGATTGTTTACATAGCTTGTTTATCAGTCTGTCATATAGAGTCTTTTAAAATGGGTGTATCTTCACAAAATTCATATTTAAAAAATATCATATTTACTTCAAAGACTGTTATACTTAAGTCTGTATACATATTAACAGAGTATGCTTTTTATTTTTTCTATAAAAACAATTGACCTCAGGAGAACCGTTTTTCTTTATGGTAGTATTTTCAGGACTGGCTAGAGTGCTAAGCGTTACAGTTCTGTCCGCTGCCCACCCGCTTCCCTCCTCCTCTGTCCCTCTCTCTTTAGAGAGAGACTCTCACTCTATCTCAGGCTGCCTGGAACTTGCAGTCCTCCTGCCTCTGTCTGTAAGTGGCGCGTCTACAGGTGTATACTACCAATCCCTGCAAAGCTAGGTTTTTGTTTGTTTGTTTGTTTGTTTTAATTTGAGAAGGAATTCCGTAAATCTCTACTTGAAGAATAATTAGAGAAATATTTTATTGTCTTAAACAAAATGTTATTTTATTTAACCTTTATTTTAAAAAAATAAGCTAACAAAGATTCCTGGTGACTTTTAATGGAATTTTGTTGAATTTATTAAATTTTATTTTGAAATGTTGGTATAATTTTAGTGCCAGTTTTGAGAAACCATAACTTGTAGAGTAACCCCTCTACTTGAAGATTGCTAAAGGTGTGCATCTCAGTGTACTCCCAGATTCTTTGAGTACTTTCTAGAATAACCTTAACACAGAGTTAGAGACTCTTACTTCTTCTTCTTCTTCTTTTTTTTTTTTAATGTATTTGTTAAATTGTTTTGAAGTAGAATGTAGATATGACTTTGGAAGGTGGGAAAGACTGGGTTAAATAAAGCTGAGTTTACCCAGCTCTAACTCTGTGGCCTAGACAAACTATGAATCTGAATCTATAAATCAAAATGTAATATTGGATTTCAGAGTATTGGAATATTGTTTTTTTAAAAAAATTCTGGGAGTGCATGGCTAGATGTGTGGGAGGTGGCCACCTGTGGCATGCGTGAGACCCTAGTGCTTCATCCCCAGTGATGAAGCACTGGACAAGTAAGTGTCTTAAATGATGGGAATATAAAGATGTGGGAGATTATGTAAACTATAGTGTCACATTAGTAAAGAATAATGTTATTCTCCATTTTAGGCATATTTATCATTACTATATTCATGGACCAAAAGGAAATGAAAAGAGTACAGCAAAAGACAGTGGACCTTTCAACAATATTGATATTGAAGTAAGTAAGACAAGGATATTGCAAATACTACCTCAAATGATGTTTTGGTTTTTTTTTTTTTGTCTTTGTTTTATTTAATATTTTAACTTTTGTAAACAGCCCTTGGTTTCCCCTCTATTCACTCTTCCATAGAGATAAGAGTTGTGATTGAGCATAATGCTTTTGAAAGCAAGGAGCAAGGGGGACGTATCTGTTTATGACATTGTGTTTGTTCATGAAAGCCTTGCGGTGGTGGTGGGACTTAAAAGCACAGAACATTCTAGAACTGGGTTCTGCTTTTCCTTATCCAAACACACAGAGGAATCTCACGTAAAACTTCCTTCTTTGCACTTCCAACAAGAAAACTTAAATATGCTCATGACTAATGTGCCCCTCAGTTCTGATTACTCCTTGTGTTTTATAATTGAATAGTCTTTACTGAACTGCTCCTTAGAGGTGTTAACCCATATGTAAATATGTGTATCTCTTAACTAGATGACTACTTTACAAAGCAAGGTAGATTTTGGTTGGGAAAAGTTACCATAGAATTTAATTATTTTTATTTTATTTGTATTTTAGATTTCTTTGTTTGAAAAAGGAAAGACACCTAAGATTGTCAACCTAAGGGAAATACAAGATGACATGCAGACATTGTATATAAACACAGCGTCTGATAGCTTTGAGTTCAAGGCTCATGTTGAAGGAGACGGTGTAGTGGAAGGGGTGATCCGGTATCATCCCTTCTTATATGACAGAGAGACGTATCCCGATGATCCGTCCTTCCCATCAAGTATGTTGATCTGATCTGTTAGCTGAAGATATCACGTTGTGATTTTGGATAGTATTCTCTGAATGATTCCTAGTTGTGCTAGTAAGACTGGATAAACAGTTTTTTCTGTTTAATGTGGTTTAGTGTTTGTAACTTTTATAACTCCTGATAGTCTTTTGGTTTTGTTTTAAAATAAATTTATGAATTGTCTATGTTTAATTCATATACTTGTTTTACTTTATTTTTTGACAGTTTCATATATTTATATAAACATTTAATTTTTGTTTATATTCATTTCCAGGTTAAAAAAATAAAACACTTGACTTTCAGAAATTTTTCTTTTAATCTCTTACTGAGCTCAATTTTTATGTGTGTGCTTGATATTCCTGTTTATATTCTCTACAGTGTCTTTCTTTTATGTGTATTAAATTTTCATATTTTATACAATCATGTCTACTCACTTTTTAAATTATACTTCAATTTTATTTTACTTTTCTAAGGCTTTTCATGCTTTAAGGTTCTTTGAAAGATCCTGTAGGATTTTGTTATGTTTCTTTATATGTATGTAAGTAATTTTGTATGTACTATGTCTGTTTCTGTGTGTGCTCAGTGTAAGATAGGTATTTACCTTACTATTTCCATACAGTGTTCATTTAATTAAAGCAACACAAACATATACAGTCAGTTTATTGATGATTGAGTTGAAAAATATTTATTTTTTGATAGAGTCTGGCCTTAGCTCAGCAAAGATCCTGTTAACCTTCTGTGTTGCAGTTACGGGCGTGTGCAACAATGCCTCACTTCCTTCTGTGTTGCAATGTCAGGACTGCACAATAATGCCTAACTTGCATTGAATTTATGAATTAACAGTATTAAAACTTCTCAGATTCTTTAGTTGTCCTTAGTTTTCTGACCCAAATCCTATCTTTGTCACTCTTGGTTTTGTTGTTTTAGGCAAACCACTCCCTGTGTTGGAGTTGCCATATGTAAAATAAGTTTGTTTGTTTCAATGACGTTATGAAGGTCAGATAAGAAACTGAAGCCAAATGTGGCATTATAGTCTTTAATCTAACACTTGTGAGGGTGAAATGGGAGGAGTGTTTGTGGCCAGCATGGACTATATGGCAAGACTGTCTTCAGAAGTAGGGAAAGGGGAGAAACTAAGGCCAGTTGTTGGAATAGTGCAGGCATGCTTTAATGAGGGCGTCAGTCAGTGCCTCTGCTGTCAGTCAGTCAGTCAGTCCTGCTGTCTCCTGTGGGCCTCTGCTGTCAGTCAGTCAGTCAGTCAGTCCTGCTGTCTCCTGTGGGTCTCTGCTGTCAGTCAGTCAGTCAGTCAGTCAGTTAGTCCTGCTGTCTCCTGTGGGCCTCTGCTGTCAGTCAGTCAGTCAGTCAGTCAGTCAGTCAGTCCTGCTGTCTCCTGTGGGCCTCTGCTGTCAGTCAGTCAGTCCTGCTGTCTCCTGTGGGTCTCTGCTGTCAGTCAGTCAGTCAGTCAGTCCTGCTGTCTCCTGTGGGCCTCTGCTGTCAGTCAGTCAGTCCTGCTGTCTCCTGTGGGCCTCTGCTGTCAGTCAGTCAGTCAGTCAATCAGTCAGTCAGTGCTGCTGTCTCCTGTGGGTCTCTGCTGTCAGTTAGTCAGTCAGTCAGTCAGTGCTGTTGTCTCCTGTGGGCCTTTGCTGTCAGTCAGTCAGTGCTGCTTTCTCCTATGGGTCTCTGCTGTTAGTCAGTGCTGCTGTGTCCCATGGGTCTCTGGTCCCTACCACATTTGCTATTTCTGATTTTGTTTTTAAAAATCTAGACAGAGTGATATAGTTCTTCAAATGATAATGATGATGCTCAGAGAAATTCTTTTAAGACTAAAATGACATATTACACATAAATAGACTGAAGCTTTCTTACAAGGGCTTTTTGGGAGGAGAAGGCTCTGTTAATTTAGGTAGAAAACTTAATGCTAGTATGTGTTAATACGTTGGGAGCATATGCCCAATTTATCTTGGTATTTAAGAATGTATTGCTAAAAGCACAATAGTGTTGATGATTGTGCTAATTTGCTTTTAATACATGATAGGGCGTCATTTTCTGCCTATCTGGATTTGGAAATGTCATAGTTTTTATAAAGTTAAATTGAATACTCTTAAGACATTTGTCCAAAATAGATAAATTTGTTGCTACGTGACATTGTAAATTTCTCTATGGTTTTCGCATGAGCGTTGATAGTTTAATAGAATTGTGGAAATTGTGTTTCAGTTACAGATTTCAAGGGCCTATTTGTGGAGAAGACGGAGTTCACTATAGAAAAGTCTTTTTGGATGTATAACTTTTTTTGTTTTTAATTTTTAGAAATATATTAAAAGCTGGCTCACTCTTTTAATCCCAGCACTTAGGAGGCAGAGGCAGGTGAATCTCTGAGTTAGAGGTCAGCCTGATCTACAGAGTGAGTTTTAGGACAGCCAGGGCTACACAGAGAAACCCTGCCTGGGAAAAAGGAAAATGGAAAGGGAAGAAAGGAACAGAGAGAGAGAGAGAAGAAAGAGAGAGAGAGAGAACTTTAAAGATCCTAGTCTTGTCAGCTAGTGAGCTACTCCTTCTTCATGTTAGATTGTGTGTATATAATCATTTGTATTAACCATGAGCTCTTAGAAATCTGTCTTTCTACCTAACAGTATTTCTGATGCAATTTGAAGGGCTTTAGGCTGTGTTTCTCTGAGGCAGCTTTAATATGCCCTTACAGAAATTGATGTCAAAGTAGTTAAAGTTGTTCCTGGTGTATAGACGTGAAAATGTTCCACTTACCTTTTGCTGTAGAGTTAAGAGATGAAGATGACGATGACGATTGTTTCATACCTGAGAAAGCAGCAAGAGGGAAAAGGCCTATTTTGAATGTTTTTGGAATGGACGGTTAATACCATATACGTCAGTTGAAGAGTAAGTTTTCATTGTTTTGGACTACATCTTTTTGTGACCTAATCTTTTTTTTTTTTTAATTGAAAGTAGATTTTTTTTCATATATTATATTCTGATTGCACTCTCTCTTCCCTAGCTCCTCCTAGATCCTTCCTACCTCCCCGAGTCTTCACCTTTTCTTGCTCTCTCCTTCGAAAACAAACGGGGATTAAGGGAGGAAATACAGGAGAGACAGCTAAAGCTAAGAGCCATTTAAAGAGGCCATATGGAAATTTATTACAGTAAAAGCATCTTAAAATATGTGCATTTATAAAAGAAATCTATAAAATGAAATGATCAAATCCTTCCCTTCAGGGCTCAGAAGAGGAGGTAGAAGGATTGTAAGATAGCGGGGATGGAAGACACCAAGCCTTCTAGACACAGCAGGATTGACAGACATAAGAACTCACAGAGACTGAGGCAGCATGTATAGAGCCTGCATGGTGAAAGACATTTAATCTTACTGACCTAAGTTCCCCTACTCCTATCCATTCATAACTTTCTATGGATGTTCCTAGAGAAACACTCCCCCTACTCCCACCTAATCTCTATGGTTATACAGATTGTAGCTGGGCTATTTAAGACTTAATAGCTAACATCAACATATAAGAGAATACATACCATTTTCTTTTGGGGTCTGGGTTTCCTAACTAAGCATGGCTCTTTTTCTAGATCTATTTACCTGCAAATTTCATTATTTCCTTCCTCCTGTTATCTCTCTCTCTCTCTTTCTCTCTCTCTCTCTCTCTCTCTCTCTCTCTCTCTCCCTGATCTCCCCCCCCCCCCCGAATAATATTTTTTTGTGTAAATGTACCACATTTTCTTCATCCATTTTATCTGTTGAAACGTATCTAGGCTGTTTCCAGTTCTGGCTATTATGAGCAGCAGTGAACATGGAGGAGCAAGTGTTTCTGTAGGAGGATGTAGGTTCTTAGGACAAATACCCAAGAGTGACATAGGTGGAACTTGAGGTAGCTTGATTTCCAGGTCCTGAGGACAGCCACACTGATTCCCATAGTGGCTGTACAAATCTGTACTCCCACCAGCAATGCGATGAGTTCTCCTTATCCTACATCCTCGCCAGCATGAGCTGTCATTCATTTTATTGATTTTAGTTCTTTATCAATTTTAGATATTATCCCCTTTATTGGATTCATAGTTGGTAAAAAAAAAATCTTATTCTGTAGGGTGCGGCTTTGCTCAAATGTCTGTTGCCAAACAGACTTTTGAATTTCGTGAGATTCTGTTTATTAATTGTTGTTCTTAATGCCTGTGGTATTGCCGTTCTGTTCAGAAAATCTTTTGCTCTGCCAGTGAGTTCAAGACTGTCTCCTACTTTCTCTCCTGCCATATTCAAGGTATCTGTTAAGTTGAGGTCTTTGATTTCTTTGGAGTTGAGTTGTGCAGGGTGATAAGTATGGATGTATTTGGAATGTTTGAATCACAAATACCCAGTTTAACCACCACTTTTATTGAAGATGCTGTCTTTTTTCCAGTGTGTATTTTTTATTTCTTTTGTCAAAACTCAGTGTCTCTAGGTGTGTGGATTGATGTCTGGGTCTTCAGTTTGATTCCATTTATCAACCTGCCTGTGTTTATGCCAATACCATGTTGTTGGTGTTTGTTTGTTTGTTTTTTTTATTTCTATAGCTCTGTAGTACAAGTTTAAATAAGGGATGGTGATACCTCCAGCAGTTCTTTTATTATCTAGGATTGTTTTAAGCTGTGCTGGGATTTTTATGTTTCTATATGAAAGCTGAAAATTGTTCTTTCAAAATCTGAAAAATTGTGTTGGAATTTTGATGGGATTACATTGAAACTGTAGATTGCTCTTGGTAGGATGGCCATGTTTTTTTTTTTTTTTTTTTTTTTTAACTATCTTTTCATCCCCTGTTATATTTGCCAGTTTCTTAAATGTCTTCAAATTTTTATCATACAAGTATTTCACTTGCTTGATTAGAGATACCTCAAGATAAATTTATATTGTTTGAGTCTGTTCTGAAAGGTGGTGTTTCCCTGATTTCTTTCTTAGTCCCTTTGTGATTTGTATATAGGAGGCTTGTGATTTTATTAGAGGCCATTTTTTTTTTTTTGTTTTTTTTTTTTTTTTTTTTGAGTTAATTTTCTACCAGCTATGTTGCTAAGAGTGTTTACCAGCTCTGTGAGTTCCCCTGTGGAGTTCAAGTCACTTACATGCACTATCATATCCTCTGCAAATAAAGATTTTTGACTTTTCCTTTTCAATTTGTATCCCATTGAATTCCTTGTGTTGTCTTACTGCTCTAGCTAAGATTCAAGTACTATATTGAACAGGTAGAGTAGAGTAGACAGCCTTGTCTTGTTCCTGATTTTAGTAGAATTGCTTTGAGTTTCTCTCCACTTAAATTGATGTTGGCTGTGGGTTTGTTGTAAACTGCCTTTATTATGTTTAGGTATGTCCCTTGAATCCCTACTCTGTCTACTTTTGTCATGAAGGGTTTTGTCTAGCTTTTTTTTCTTTCAGTTTATTTTTACGTTAGATTACATTTATTGATTTTCATATGTTAAACCATCCCTGCATCTCTGAAATGAAGCCTACTTGATCGTGGTCGGTGATCTTTTTGATATGTTCTTGGATTTGGTTTGCTGGTATTTTGTTGAGTATTTTGCATCTATACTCACAAAAGAAATTGGTCTGTAATTCTCTATGTTTAGCATGTCCTTTGGGTATCAGGGTAACTGGCCTCATAAAATGAATCTGATAATGATCTTCTGTTTCATTTTGTGGAATACTGTTAGGAATATTGGCATTAACTCTTCTTTGAAAGTCTGGTCGAATTCTGTCCTAAAACCATTTGCTGTAGAATTGTTTTGATTGGGAGACTTTTAATGACTGCTTCTATTTCTCTGGGCCTTATAGATCTATTCAAATTGTTTATCTGATCTTGGTTTAACTTTTGTAAGTGGCACCTATTGAGAAAATTATCCATTTCTTCTAGATTTTCCAGTTTTATGGAATGTAGGTTTTGGATATGTCCTTATTCTCTCTGTATTTCCTGGATGGTCTTTTTTTTTTTTTAATGTCCCCATTCTCATTTCTAATTTTGTTAATTTGGATGTTCTCTTTCTGTCTTTTAATTAATTTAGATAAGGGTTTGTCAATCTTACTGATTTTTCTCAGAAAACCAACTGTTTCATTGAATCTGTATTTTTGTTTATGTTTTATTGATTTTAATATTTCCTGGTGTCTAATCCTTTCTTCTTTTTGTTCTATGATTTCTTCTTTTTGTTCTAGAGATTTCTGGAATGCTGTTAAGTTAATAGTATGAGATCTCTTTTTTTTTTTTTTTTTTTTTTTAAGATAGTCACTTAATGCTATCTTGCCTGTTAGAATTATCTTCATTATATCCCAGAGGCCTGGGTAAATTGTGTTTTCATTTTTTTTTTTCTAATTTTAAAACTTTTAAAATTTCCTTCTTAATTTCTGTTTTGACTCATTTTTCATTCAATAATGAGTTGTTCAGTTGCTATGAGTTTGTAAACTTTGTGTTGTTTCTATTGTTGTTGATATCCAGTTTTAAATCAGTGGTAGTCTTATAGGATACCTGATTTTGCATCAGTATTCTTGTAGTCTATTGAGACTTGCTTATGTCCAAGTGTGTGGTCTATTTTGGAGAACATTCCATTGGGGGGTGGGCAGAGAAGAAGGTATATTCTTTTGTGTTCTGGTGAAAAAAAATGTTCTGTAAATATCTGTTAGGTCCACTTGGCTTATGGCATCAATTAGCTCCAGTATTTCTCTGTTTAGTTTTTGCTGGATGATCTATCTTTTGGTGAGTGTTGGGTATCGAAGTCTCTCACTATCAGTGTGTAAGGGTCAGTATGTGGCTGTAGTAATGCTTTGTTTTGTTTTGTTTTAATTACTTTGGATGCCCTCATGGTTGGTGCATAGATGTTAAGAAGTGAAATGTTTTTTTGGTAAATTTTTCCTTTGAATATGTAATGTCCTTCTCTATCTCTTTTGGTTAGTTTTGGTTTGAAGTCTATTTTTGTCAGATATTACTATAGCTTGCTTTTTTAGGTTCATTGGCTTGGAATATCTTTTTCCATAATTTTACCCTGAGGTGATGTCTGTCTTTGATGTTAAGGTGTGTTTCTTCCGTAGAGCAGATGGACCCTATTCACATCCATCCTTTGAGTCTGTGTTTTTAGTTTCCCTTTACTGGGAAATTGAGACCATTGATGTTGAGAGAACAGTGAACAGTGTTTGTTGCTTTCTCTTATGTTGTTGTTCCTCTCGTTTAGTTTGCTGGTTGGAGATTATTTATTCCTTGTGTTTTCTTGGGTGTAGTTAACCTCTTAGGCTGGAAGATTTTTTTTTTCTTGCTTTGTTGTTTTTGTTTGTTTGTTGCCTTCTGTAGAGCTAGATTTGCAAAAGATACTGATTAAATTTGCTTTTATAGTACAGTGTTTTTCTTTCTCCATTTATTGTAATTGAACGTTTTGCTGGGTAAGTAGTTTGGGTTGGCATCTATTAATCTAATCTTTTTACTGACCAATAATGTTATTCTGTTCCAGCTTTGACTGGTGTGCTCCTCCTAAGAAGAGAGGGCTTGCCCCGATTGAATGCTTTAATAGAATATCTGGTGCCTTATTCACTAATGACAGATTTCAAGTCAGCACAAATAAACTGACATTTATGGACCTTGAGCTGAAATTGAAAGATAAGAACACCCTTTTTACAAGAATTTTAAATGGACAGGTATGCCTTTTAAGTGTCAAGCTTTGATTCTTTGTTATGATCTGTCTTTAAAAAGACCAAATGTATCTGCTAAGTTGGTTTGTACTAATATTTTACATAGTTTAAATTCATTTATCAAAAGACTGCTGTGTTCAAATAATCAGTGTTTGCCAGAATAAAAATTTAAATATTGTGTGTGTACATGTGTATATGTTTGTGTGCGAAATCATATGCCCACCAAGGCCAAAGGAGAGTATCAATTTTCATAGAATCAGGACTTACAAGCAGTGACTCACCCAAAGAAGAGCAAGTGAATTTAACAGCTGAGTCATTTTCTTAATAAATTTGTATTTGAATACTATATAATTGTAAATTATAGAATTGTATATACACATCAGTATGTGTAACTTTTAAGCTTTTGTATATTAGTTAAATTTTTTTGTAAGACTGGTGATTTAACTTTTGAGTTTTTAACTATTCATTCTACTAAAAAATTTTTTTAAGCTGCCTACACTGTGTTTGGGTAAAATTTACCCACCTTCATTAGATGTTCTCTCTTGTGTGTGTCTCTTTTTCTCTCTTGAGATAGTCTTATGTAGGGCAGGCTTGCCTCAAACCTTTTATAGTCCTAGCCTGGCCTTGAACTCCTGGTCCTCCCGCCTCTACCTCCTCAGTGCTCATGTGTGTCAAAGCATGCATGTCAAGGTCAAGGTCCAGCTTGCTGGAGTCAGTTGCCACCATGTGAGTTCTAAAGATGGGACTCAGGTTTCCGGGCTTGATGGCAAGTGTCTTTACTGGGTGAGCCACTTTACTACCCACTAACTGCAGTTTTCATCTTGCTTTGTGAGTTACCAGGGTGGGTGGGTATAATTATGGAATGTTTTTGCTTAAAGGTGATTTGAGATTGATCAGTATTAAAGTTACATGCACTGGTAATGAAACAAAACCAAAACAATTCCATTGTGAAGAAGTTTTAAAAGTTTAATAAGACTAATTGTGTACTTTCTGCTACACACCTCAGAATCATTTACTCTGCACTACTCTTTCAGAAGTTTAATGCTTAGCTGCCAAAAGATAGGTAATTACCAACCTTAAACTACCAGACATGTTATATCATAACACAGTGTTTATACTCTTCTTTCTTATAAGTTACATCATTTTAAATTTTGCTTCATTTTTTTATATAAAAGAAATCTGTATTAATAAAAGATACAAAATGAAAACATGCCTTAATTTTATGAAATCTCCTAAGTTTGTATAAGAGATATATGGTAAGGTAGTTTAATTTCTATCTAGGTTTTCTGATTTATGATATATGGAAGGAAAATAAAATGAGTGACAAAAATGTACAGCTCTATGTGTCTATTAATAGCTGTATTTCATGGAACATTTTTAATTTTTACAGGAGCAGAGAATGAAAATTGACAGAGAATTTGCTTTATGGCTGAAGGACTGTCATGAAAAGCACGACAAACAAATAAAATTCACACTTTTTAAAGGAACAATTACCCGTCCAGATCTTCCCACTAAAAAGCAAGGCCCCTGGGCGACGTTCTCAGCAATAGAATGGGACGGGAAAATATACAAAGCAGGCCAACTGGTAGGTCCAGCCTGCGCCGAGCTAAGTCCTTAGAGCTGCCCACTATTATAGGCATATTGGAGTTTATTACCTACAAAAATGCTTCTGTTAGTTTCAGAGGAACCAGTAAAGAGTAAAAAAAATAAAAATAAAAAGCAATTTTAATATATAATTTCTATATCTTTTTAAATATTCTATTTATTTGCCAAAGGCTCCATTAGCAAAGTATTATTTCATCTCTTAACATTAACCTTACACACTTGGCGTAAAAGCATTTTTCTAGTGTGTTATAATTTATTTTAGTTACTTTTGTTGCTGAATAGTGTTTTCTGATTTTAAAATACATTGTGAACATAGAGACTGAAATGAGCTTAGGTCTTTGGAATAGTCTACCCTACAAATGGAAGTCGTATAAGCATAGATGAGATGAAGATGGTCTGAATGAAAGGAAGATGTTAGGAGAGGAGAGAGTTTTCTGACACGGGTAATGTTAGGACTTGGAGAAGAGAGCAAATCATAAAATGCTTTGGGTAAAACGCGGCATTTGAGTTAACCTCAAACGAGGAAGAAGTTTGGATATACTCAACAGTTGAAAGTAGAAAGACACCCACTCCCTTCATTACTGTGGTTGCCAGCATAGAGTTAAGCCCTAGAGGTAGCAAGGACTGAGGGAGCAGGTGACAAGGGAATGAAAAGGCTGTCTAATGGAGTGGGAGGAAACTAGGACTTAGAGCAGCCTTGTAGCCAAGGGAAGGCTTGCAAGGAGTGGGAGTAATCAGTTTACAACTTCTTCATGGACTGAGTGGATGTTGTTTAGATAGCCAGTTCTGAAAAATATAAACCATTAAGTTGGTGGGTTTGTCCTGTTGCCTAATGTACAGATGAATCAAAATAGCTTATAGTGATTTCTGATTTGTTTTAAATTTCTGAATTAGACTACTGATACTACCTTTTCAAGGAAAGAGATTCAGATTTTGAGTTTTGAGACAGTGTCACTATGTGGCTTTAGGCTGTCCTGTAATTGAGCAACTAGTGTTCAACTCCCAAGTGTAGGGATTATAACAGGAAGCTCCTAACAACACAAATTTGATTAGAGTAAGTGCTAAGCTTCATACTTTTTATTCTTCGCTTCACTGGTTTTTGGAGTAATTGTTAATAAGAGTATTTTTCACATGCATAAGAGTTATATGAAGTAGTTATTATTAAATTGAATTGTTTTCTAATGCTAAATATTAGGTCAAGACAATCAAGACACTTCCTCTGTTTTATGGAAGCATTGTAAGATTTTTCCTTCATGGTGATCATGATGGAGAAGTGTACGCCACCGGAGGTGAAGTTCAGATTGCGATGGTAAGAGAGGAAGTGACTGTGTATGAAAAGTCTCATGGGGCCACTGCTATGTAATACTGGAGGAAGGATAATGATATTTTAAAATCCACTTGCATTTTGGAAGTGATTGTTGTCAGCATAATTTTCTGTTCCATATTTAATGTTTGTAATAATCTGTATTATTTTCTTCAATCTATATTTATATGTTCTTTTTTTACATATATGCATATTACTACTAGTCTCATAGTACATTTGTAAAAGGCAAATTTCTATTAGGTTCACAGACAAATAATCCCTGGACAGAATTCTAATTCAAGAATAAACAACTCCAAGATTAAAAAAAGTTTTTTTTCTCCTTACACTGTTTCTTCTTATTTGAATTTTGTTAGAATTGTATAGGTCAAATAAAAAGTGAGAATAGTCACGAGAGGTCGAGGAGAAGACATCCCCGGAGTTGTCCTCTAACCTCCACATGTGTCTACACACCATTCTACGTGTGCACAGAGGAATATATTTGTAAACTTAGATTTTTAAAAGTGGATAAACAGTTAAATATTTAAGAATGGTTAACTCTCATTTGCATACTTAATTAGGATGAAATTGATGAAGAAATAAGTGGATTAGATTGTTTAGTAGCTAAGCATCCTAGCTTGGTAACTAAGTTTAAATTGTTTCATTTGCAATGTTGGTGTAAATTTTTGTTCAGGAACCCCAGGCGCTGTATGATGAAATAAAAACTGTGCCCATTGCAAAGCTGGACAGAACAGTAGCTGAGAAAACAATTAGAAATATGTAGAAGATGAAATGGCAAGGTAAGTTGAATTTCAAGATACAAGCCTAAACAATGTTAAGAATTGTACTGGGCACAATAGCACATAGGGAGTCAGAGGCAGGCCAGTCTCTAGAGTTCGAAGTTAGCCTGGGCTATGTAACCAGTTCCAGGCCAACCAGTCCTACCTAGTGATACCCCAAAGAAAATCTTTTAAAAATCTTATTTTAATCCAAGATTGTAGTGCTATTCAATATTTTTGTATGTGTCATTTGCCCTGAGGTAAACTCTTTGACATTAAATATTGAGAGTTATAGTTAGACAGGAACCTAGATTTGTAGAAAAAGATAAAAATCTTGTCTAAAGTGTCACATCTATTTATACCTTGATGGAGGCATTTAGAGTAATTTTGTGTAGCTTAGCTAGAGGAAACTAGCACTTTCTAAGAAGTAAAGAACAGTGAAAAAGTAGTAGCCAGTAAGATTCTAGCAGATGGTCCCCCAGGAGACTGAGGCGGGACATTGAGGTCCACCTGAGCTATATAGTAAGTTTTAGGACAGCACGTATTAATGTAGAGAGGGCCCTACCACCATCACTTTAAAATCAAACAAACAAACAACCAAAAAAAAAAAAAAAAAGGAAAGAAATTAAATAGATTAAATTTCTACTTTTGAATTAAGGTAATAATGCTATTTAATTTCTGAATAGAAAATTTTACTTTGTCTTTAAAAGATATTATTAATATAATATAATATCAAAGAGAAAACATTATCTAAGTTTAATATCAAGATCATTTTACTTTGGCTTTTTATTAGGCAAAGCACGAGTAGGCCTAACTTTTCAGAATCTATCAATAGTACCCAATATTCTGGTGGTTTGCATATCTTTCGTTAATGCTGTCATTAACTGAATTCACAAAACATTAATATGCTCATTTTATAATAGGCTCCCTGATAGATTGTCTATAACTTGGCCTGAAGGAGATGAATTAGTGCCAAATGAAGTTAGGCCTGCTGGAACGCCAATCGGTATGTTGTTATCTAATATCCCCTCCCAGTGGTTTTGTCTATTGTTTCTTTTTTTTAGTTGTCCACTTCTAATATATAGAAAACTGTAAAATATTGAAATGTAGCACAAAGAGCTTCCAGATTCTCAGTGGGTAATTATGACATCCTTTCTTTCCTTTTGGGCTCACAGGTGCATTAAGAATTGAAATTCTAAACAAAAAGGGGGAAGCAATGCAGAAGCTCCCAGGAACAAAGTCACGGAGGATCAAAGAAGCTGCTGGTCGAACTGAAAGTCATTCTGCACAGTAAGTATGTAGATTAACTCGGGCCTTTGTAAATAGGTAGAAAAAATTGAATGTCTTTAATTTTTCATGTCTTTAGTTTGGTTAATACAGAGAATTTGGTTAAAGGTAAAAAATAGAAATTAAGATGTACTCTTCCAAAAAGTCAGGTGGGGCAACCCAACTGAGGAATAGCTAAGTGCCTAAAACTCAAGGAATAAGGAATTTTTTATTGCTTGAAAAAAGAAATCTAATCTGTAAATCCCTATGAGTTTTTCTAGGAATTTGGAGTACATTTCCAGGAAGTAGGAAAGGAGAAGTGATTTGATCAAACCTAGATTTTTTTAGAACAAGGCTGTTCGGTGCCACTTGTACCTTCCTGCCAGCACAAGTCAAACATCCTCTGAGGGGGAGCGAGGATTAAAGATAGAAAAGGCAGAAAGGAGAAGCAAGAGACAGATATGGGAGGGCTGCAGGTCAATACCATGCCAGCAATGAGTTCATTTTTCTTAACCTTTTTATACTACACAATACCATGAAAAGCAAAGCCACAAGCTAACAGAAACAATTGCTAAAATTTACACTTAAGACATCTGTTCTCATCCAAAAGCCTCCAACACTTTCACTTTTCCGGAAGCTCCACTTCCAGGTGTATTCTTCACTGTTTTCCCCCACCCCCACCCCTGTAGTCAAGCCCATGTTGGCGCCACCTGCCAGTCAGTCAATGGGAAAATCACAACTGGGGGAGTGAGAATTGGAAAGAGTCAAAGAGATTAGATAGAGTTCAGGAGGACTAACAGTAAACACTGCAGAACAAGTATATCCTCTCAGTGTCCTTTAAAGACAAACAACATAAAGCATGACCGGTTCCAGGAAGTTAAACAATACCCACAAGTGCTTACATGGCAAGTTTATGGTACACAGGTTCTATGTTTGACCAAGGCCATTTTCTTCAGGCTTAGACAGTCTCTCAAGGACATATGCGTAAGCAGAGGAACTTGGCAGAATATAATGCATGTCTTAATTAAAAGACCAATGTCAGCGGACTCATTCATGATTAATCACAAGCAAGAAGTCAGCCAAAGTTACGTGCTCCCCACAGAGGTGGTTGCATAAAACTACTGCTAATATGGGTGTTGAGTCTCAGAATCCCCTGCAGTTCATGGGTAGCTGCCCTGCAGAACACAGCTAACTCTGCTGTAGTGAATGGCTGGCTAACCACACAGCACAGTGTTGTATCATTTTTTACCTAACTGTCAGCTTAAATTTTTCATCTACTTTCATATCAGCTTATTTAACCAACTAAGAGTAAGAAGGATATGTAGGTGGTGTGTGTGTGTTGGTGTGTGTGGTCTGTCTGTCTGTCTGTCTGTCTGCTGTCTCCATATTGCCTGGAGACAGGGCTCTCATTGGAGAAGTTGACTTGTCATTTCAGCCAGCCCTTGGGATTCAGCGTGCTTTGTAGTGTGATTTGCTTTTGACATGGTCCTGGTGATTCAAACTCAGTCCGATACTTGTGAAAGAAGTATTTTTACCCACTGGACTGTCTGTACTTCCACACGATAAAAAATATTTGGAAGGAAAATTGTATTTGTACTGAACATCCTATTTTCCCCTTGTCATTGTTCTTTACACAATACAGTATAAAGTATGTATACACTATTTATGTTGTATGAGGATTGCAGATACTCTTAAGAATGATTTAAAGTATACGGACAAACCCACTATGCTTGTTTATTCTGGCAGTCTCAGCACTTGGGAAGCTGAGGCAGAAGAATTACTGCAAGTTTGAGGCCACCTTGGCCAATATAGTTCCAGGCTAGCCTGGGCTACATTTTGACATCTGTCTAAAACCAAACAACAACAACAATAACAATAACAAAAAACAAAGAATAAAACTTGTATGGGAAACTGTACCTACGTTTATAAAAAGGTATCTCATTTTAGAAAAGAGACTTGAGCAAATTTAACTCTGTATGTGCTCCCCACAGAGGTGGTTACATAAAACCACTACTACTATGGGTGTTGAGTCTCAGAATCCCCTGCAGCTCGTGGGTAGCGCCCCGCAGAGCACAGGTAACTCTAGGATGGCGTCTTAACGACAGGCTCTGTGGACACTGCTGCTGATACTGCTTAGCTTTTCACTCTACCACAATGTTTTTACAAATCCAGTATTACTCTGATACAAAACTGGATAAAACACAACAGAAAAAGAAAATTATAGACAAATCTCCCCAGTAGACATACATGTGAAAATTTTCAGTAAAATAATTTGTTGACTAAATTTAAGAAAACATAAAAGATCATTAATCATGATCAAATAGATTTTATTTCATAGTGCCTGGATCATTCAACATACACAAATCAATAAATTTAATATATCACATAAATAGATTTAAGGGTAGAAAATAGATGATCATATTAACAAATTACAAAAGATTATTAGCAATCCAATATTATTTTATTCTAGAAAAGCCCTTGAAGAAACTTAAAAAGAAGGAACATATCTCAACCTAGTAAAGTCTATATTCAGTATACTAAGAGCCAGCATTATATTATTTTTAAAAGACTTAGTTTTTATTTATGTGCCTGTGTGTGTTTCTGAGTGAGTGCGTGCATCTGCCTGTGGAGCTGGAATCACAAGGGGTTATGAACCTCACACAGTGGGTGTTGGGATTTGAATTCTAGTCCTTTCAAAACAGAACATGCTCCTAACTGCTGAACCATCTCCAGCCCATTGTATTATATTAAACGTGGAAGAACTCAAAGTGGTTCCACTAGAATCAGGAACAAGATCAAGATACTCCCTTTTTTTTCACCCTTCATCAACATGCTGGAGGCCTTAGCTACCTCGGTGTGACAAGAGGAAACGAAAGGGGTACAGATAGACAAAGAGGAGTGTCCCTTTTTTGCAGGCGTAGTTATTTTACTCATAAGAAAGTCTAAGAACTCGACTAGAAAATTAGAACTGTGATCACTCAGTAAATGAGAGGATAAAACGTCAGCGTGACAGAAGCCTGCGTGTCTACCATTGATAACACCCAGGCTCAGGAGGAGATCAGGGAGATCATCCCATCCATGAGTTCCTTTAAAATCAATACCTTGAGTCAAACCTATTCAAGTAAAAGTTTTTAAAGAGTGAAGTTGAAGAACACACTGCAAAATGGAAAGACTGCTGTGCTCATGGATTGGAAGGTTCAGCACTATAAAAAGGGATCTCTTACCAAACAGTCTGTAGATTCGTGCAGTTCAGAAAAACACCAATGCTGTTCTTCAAGAAACACAAAGGGATGTCTGAAAATTCAATTGGAAACACAGAAAGCAGCTCTGAGGCTGGGCATGTGGTTCATGTCTTTCATCCCAGTGGATGAGATGTTCAGGGCGGGGGGGGGCGGGGGCGGGGGAGGGGCAGGGAGATTTCTGTGAGTTTGAGCCCAGCCTAGTCTATACGATGAGTTCCATGACAGGCAGGGCTTCATAGAGAGACCCTGTCTCTAAACAAATAATAATAAAAACAGCAAGATACTGGCACAAAAACACACTTGTAGATAAATGGAGCAGAATATAAGATCTAGACTTTTTTTTGTAAAGATGCCAAAAGTAATCTTTTCCTCAGAAAGATTACCTCTTTTACAAATGGTGCTGGAAAACTGGATATCTGACTATAGAACCATGCAGCCAAATCCTTATCCCTCACTCTACATAGAAACCCACTTCAAATGAATCCAAGGCCTTGAAATAACAGAAACATCAAGTAAAGACTCCTGAATAATGATTTAGCACTTAGGAAGTGAGGCCAGCGGTTCACAGATGGGCCCCAGTGGTACGGACAAGCTTCTGTACAGCAAAACAGTCTCATGAAGTCTACAAAATGAGAGAATCTCTACCGGGCACACATCCAATAGAGTCAGTATCTAGAGTATGACTTGGATTCAGAAAACTAAACAATAAAAGCACACACACAAAAATAGACTAAGGAGCAGAATATAGAGTTCTCGAAAGAAGGAAAACAAATGACGAATATTCTGAAGTGTTCAAATTCTTAGCCACCAGGGAAATGCAAATTAACATATTTTGGCAGTGTATGTCATGACAAAGTGGCTATCATCAAGAAAAGAAATACCATTTATGCTGGTGATCATGTGAGAAAGGACAAGCCCTTCTTCACTGCTGGGATTGTAAACTAGCATACAGATTATGGAAGTAAGTGTGCAAGTTTTTCAAAAAGCCAAGAATAGGATCCATCCGATCCGTCAGTGCTTCTGGGCATCTATCCCAGAAGACACACGTAAGGACTGTGTATCTTACGTTAGAGGTGCTTTCTTCTGACCCATTACTTCACTCTTCAAATGAAAGCACTTGGAATGAGCTAAATAATATAAGCTTTCGTTGCTTTTGCTCATTTGCATAAGATATATTATATAGTTTGAAGCTTCAAAATAGCAAATATATATGACTGTATTTATGCTATTGTGATACCTCATTATTTTATTTTATACTCAGTTTTTCAAGGCAGTATTTCTGTTTTCTTTTATCAAGCTTCAAGTGGAAATAAAGAAATCATTTCACATATCAGTCAACATGGAGGGAAATGGCCTTACTGGTTTAAGAAAATGGGTGAGTTACTCCAGATTTTATTTTTAGTTTTTAGATTAAATAGTTTTTATGTGTTTTATCTGCATGTATGTATGCATATACTGTGCATGCCTAGTGCCGGAGGAGACCAAATCCCCTGTAGCATCAAATCCCCTGAGACTGAAGCCATGGATGGTTTTGAACCAAACCTGGTTCTTCTGCAAGAGCAACAAGTGGCATTAATTGCAGAGTTCTCTCTCCAACCCCTGCCACCATGCTTGCCTGCCATGGTTGAGGCCCTGGGTTTGATCCCCATCTCCACTACAAACAACGCCCACCCCTGCATTGTGCTTCATATCTATAGTAGCTCCTGGGGGAGCTCAGCTGTGAAAACCACTGGAGTGCACTGGTTTAAGAACAGGCTAGGCAGTCTTGTGAGGTCCCCATATACCTGAAAAAGAAAATTATAAAGCAGTGTATGTTGACACGGTTTTTAATTTTTCTTCACTTATCCAGAAAATATTCAGAAACTGGGTAATTACACATTGAAATTACAAGTGGTATTGAATGAAAGTAATGCAGATACCTATGCAGGAAGATCGCTGCCGTCTAAAGCAATTAAATTTTCTGTTAAAGGTAAGAAAACACGGTATTTCAATCTGCTGACGATGCCATTTTAAATCAAGGGGAAGTATTTGTATAATTCAATAAAAGACACATAATTTAGTAAACATCTTGATTTATAAATGGTTATAAAAGTACCTAGTCATTCCTGTTCTTTCTTAATTCTGAAGACATCCTTTTAAATTTTTATTTAATTAGTTTTATCCTTTGCATATTCTACAGCTATTCTGAATCTTAAATCTTTGGATAGTTTCAGGTATCTGGGGAAGTTTTTTCCTCAGTTTCTGAAATTCTGAGTTTCATGATTATAGATTCATTTTTATCAGCTGCTATGTAGTTTATACACTTTAGTTTTGAAACATCTGTTTTATTTTCCTTGAAATACTTGATTTTCTATTTTTCAAAAATATCTAATATGAAAATACTGGATTCCAGGCTGTTACACTAATTAATTTTTTCTCCTTCTCATCTCTTGCTTTCATTTATTTTTATTTGTTTATAACTTGAGATAGCTTTAATATTTCTGTGCTTAATATTGAGTTTTTTCATCTTGTTTAGTCATTCTGTGTTACTCCTTTTTTAAAGCATTGTCTTCCCATTCCACGGATTGAATACTTTTGTTCTCTGGGGCTATTAATAGTAGTTCTTTTCTTGATAGTGTTTTTCCTCGCTTGCATAGTCAGTTTCACACATCCACAGAGAATAGGCCTGTCATCTGGTGATGAGGAAGACATGTAACAGTTCTCCGCTGAGGAACAGTGACTTGGGGGAACTTAGGCCAATTTCAACACATCTTTCAGTTGTGTTCCAGTTTCATTATAGCTTGAATATACTGCTGTTTGTTTTGTGGGCATTTAAGGAGTTAATTATCTTAGCCTATTCCACTCATGTTCAGTTCCATTGGAGCATATTGTCTTCAGCGGTCATGGGTCATGGTTTTACTAGTGTTGTGGGTTTTTTTCTTGTTTGTTTTGTAGATTTAGGTTTCATGTAATCTGTAGTATCGTTATTATGAGGTTTTGGTGTTTTGTTTTGTTTTTTTAAAGAAGTTTGAGTGGTATGCTTTTTTTTTTTTTTTTTTTTTTAATCAGAAGGACCAATAGATGACTTCCTTTTTTTCCCTAATTACTTAACATGAATGGGTGTTTCTCCTGCATGTGTCTGTGCACCATATTTGTGCCTGGTGCCCGTGAAGGCCAGAAGAAAGCTCTGAAGTCTTGTATCTGGAGTGACAGGTGGTTGTGAGCAGCCATGTTGGTGCTGAGAATTGAACCTGGGACCTCACCTTAACCACTGAGCCATCTCTCCAGCCCCAAGGTTTTATTTGTTAAAATTAATTCTTGTTCTGGACATCTACTTCATGGTGTAGATTTGTTATATTTTAAACAGTTCTCTGTTGAACCATTTAGGTTCTAATTTTTTTGACTAAAAAAAAAAAAAAGCTTTTTGTTGTTGTTAGTTTCTTTAGGGTTAATACCAAGAAATCTCAAAAGCTATTTGTACAAGTCAACAATAGACATAAAATTCGTTTCCTACAAGCCAATTTCATCTGACCTCAATATTTACACAGCAAAATTAGTGGTTAAGCAATTTGTCCAACTTACAGTACGAGCTGCTTCTAGTCTAGCTACTGTGTATCACCTGAAAGCTTTTTTATTCACAGTGCTTATTTTATTAGTTTGAAGTTGTGCTTCTCAAATTTGAGCTTGTAACTGAACTACCTTGACAGACTTCTTAAAGCGCAGCCTCCTGGGTGTCACTTTAAGAATGTCTTCATGTATGTCTGTCTGTACTGTGCATTGAATCTAGGGCCTCATGGATGTGTGGCAAGCCCTCACCAGACATCTCCGGTGATCTTCATTTTTAGATAGGATCTCAGTAAGGTGCCTGAGCTAACCTTAAGTTATTCTAGCTAGACAGCTTCCTGAATATCTGTGTCAGTAGACCTGGCTATAATAGTTTCTGGTTCAGCATGTTTAAGGATGGATTCATAAGGTTTTTTTTTTTTTTTTTTTTTTCTAGTTAATTCCAAGGGACAGTTGAAGCTGGTAGCCTAGAGACCACACTTTAGAATAGATGGCTCATGATAGAATGGAAGCTCAGGAATAGACGATCATCAAGGCTGAATTGGTTCCTAACACTGTGTGAATATGTGCACACAGGAATGTGTATATGTGTTTATACTAAATTATTGAGACAATATGACTAGATCACTTTTTCCTTGGATTTTAGTGTCTTATTGTGTGTGTTACAGCTATTTTCCATTATTTTCTTGTTATAAGCTCATCAAATCTATTTATAGTTTATGAAAACTGTGTTTTATCTTAGAAATTCTTTACTAAAGACATAGGCACCCTTCATTATAGTCTTATAGTCAACAGCTTAAAAACAATTTTAGGTTTGACATGATATTATATACCTATCTATAATCTCGCCTTTGGAAGTAAGATTGGAGGATTGCCACAAGTTTAAGGGCAGCCTACATAGTGAGACTGTTTCAACGATAATAATATGAATAAAACTAAAGAAACACTTTGATATCTACCCCTTGAATTTCTATACTTACATCCACGTTTTGGCTGATGGCACTAGTTAAATTTTTGCACAGATTTTTGATTATATATCAATATGTGGGTATGTATAGAAGTGCCCACGGAGGCCAGGAGAGGGCACCAGATACCCTGAAGCTGGAGTTCCTGGCATTGTGAGCTACTTGTCTTGGGGGTCCTCTGCAAGAGCAGTGAGGTGCTTGACTACTGAGCCATCTTCCAGTCCTTGCACAGAGTTAAAATACCATCTTCATTATTTCCCTCATAAATGGATCTATTTCTGACCTTCAATAAATTAGTTTTGTAAATTAGATAAATTACTAGGTAATTAATTTCTTTTCCCATTTGTTTTGTTAAAGAGGGCAAGCCAGAAAAGTTTTCGTTTGGTCTTCTGGATTCTCCTTTTCGTGTTGGAGTTCCATTTAATATTCCTCTGGAGTTACAGGATGAATTTGGTCACCCTACCCAACTATTATCTGATATTGAGCCAGTTCTTGAAGCAAGGTAATTGATGGATTTATTTGTATTGTGTTTTTGTGTTTGCTAAGTATTTGCTCCTTCTTGTGTAAATTATATAAGTTTAGCATTGGTATTATGATTCCAGGGGATTTATTTGGCCCCAGGCCATCCTCTGATTCTACAATGTCATGTGTAAATTGCTTTGAGGAAGTATATTTATTAGATATACTGTTGAAGCCATTGGGGTCTTACTCTATTTCCTTATTGCAAGCATGGTGTCTATTCTATGGCAGTTCTGTTAGTTGCTGCTGTTTGCTTAGGGATAATAGCTGAGGTCTAGAGGATGGTTCAGCCAATAACTGTTTGCCTTGTAAGCTCAAGAACCTGAGTTCCATTCCCCACACCCAGGTAATTCAGGTAACTGAACTTGTGTTTGAACATGGAAGACACTGCTTCTTTTCTTTTGTTTCTTTCTTCCTTTCTTTTTTTCTTTTCTTTTTTTTTTTTAAATAGTCTTGTTATATGGTATTGGTTGACCTGGAATTCACTATGTAGATCAGTTTTTTTCTTGAACTTGGGGTAATCCTCCTGCATCTGCGTCCTGAGTATTAGGATTACAAATATGCACTACCACGCCTAGCTGGTTATCCTTTACTTTTATAACTGTTATTCTCTCATTCTTCTTCCACCATCATATGTGAGGTTCCTTTATTCTCTCTTCTGTATTGCATGATCAGGAAAGAGAATTGCACTCAAATCCTCTTCTCCATTCCAGAAAACAAAGATAGATGCAAACGAAATGTTCTGTTACTGAATAAATGTTAAGATCATCATGTGATTGCAGGCAACCTGTTAAGGAAAATTTCAAAGTCAGGGGTAAAAAACTGATTCTTTGGTGTTTTTTGTTGTTTGGATATTTTTAAATTTATGCCTTTCATATGATTTTGTTGGACATGGTAGGTTAGTGATAACCATAACTTTAATGATTCTGTGGAATTCCAGGAAGAGCTGGGAACTGTGGGAAGGCACTGAGGTACAGTGAAGAGCAGACAGAGCAAGGGAAGTCACAAGTGATGGACAGAGAACTAAATGACCATGACGTACAGAGCTGCACAGCAGTGGGAGGTGGAGTCCCCTCAGGGGAGCGTTAAGCAGGCAGAGGTGAAAGTGAGTGCCTTGGCAAGCTCCGTAGACACATAGAGCCCAGCTCTGTAAAGTACGTGTCAGCAGGTCTGTGACATGCACAGTAAAGACACCAGACAAAGGGCACACACACAGCTTGTAACCAGTGCTGTCCTGGGAGTCATCTCAGGAGTGATCATAGTACCAGACTTCGGGGGCAGTTGGAAGCCTTTGTATCTTAGTTCTTCTGCTAATGGCTTACGTTCTGCCGGCTAAGCACATGTCTACTCCAACAGTCAATGTGAGCTCAAAGAATCTGGTTGTGACTTGGATATAAACTAGGTCTATGTGGTGAGCAGTGCAGTCCTTAGACATGGTAGTTTCCTCAGAGATTAATTTTCTGTCATTTTCCTTACAGCGCCTAACGCTGGTTCCTCACTAGTTGAGGAACAGGTCTGGGATGGGAACGGAGGATGAAGGGGTCTCCGTCTCTATGTGCTTTGATTTAGGGCTGCGCCTTTTACTGTCTTTAGTGTTCTTTCTCTTCTTACCCACTGTTAACTTGCCTCGTGCCTCAGTTCAGTGCTCTTTTCTTTTCATCTGTTCTAAAGGAAATGCTAAGATATCTTTTAGTGTTGGAGAGTGGAGATCTAGGATCTAAAGATCTGCGGGTATTATCAGTTTTGGGGTAGTATCCGTAATGCATTTGATTTCTTGTTTTTTTTTTTTTTTTTTTTTCTTTGTTGGAACTATGAACTGAGTTTCCTCTTGGCCTGAGTTTTGTTTTTTGTTGACTTTGTCTCTTCTTACATTTACCTTTTCTTTGTATTTGCATTAGTAGTAAAACTTTTCTTTTCATGTTATGGAGACCTAAAGAGCCAGCAAAAGCAAATCTCAGCATCTTGCCAGAACTCCCTTATATATCACTTTGCAGCTTTAATGTTGGTTTTGTTAAATATATTACAGGAAGCCATTGGTTTAGACAGGCTTCTGCACCAACAGAATAGGGTAAAAATCAAAAGAGTCACCTATGCTAAAATTCTAGTAGCCAAGGAGACACTAAGTTGTTGATGTATGTGAAGGTCAGAGGTCATCTCAGTGACTCACTCACACCTTCAACTTGGTGGCCAGTATCCTTATCTACTGAGCCATCTGTCCACACTGATCACTTAAAGCAACCCTTTGGGCCAGAGGAAAGACTCAGCAATTAAGCACATGTACTACTCTATTTAGAGGGTCAGATTTCAGTTGAAGCACCTAGGTTGGGCTAGCCCACAACCACGAGAGCTAACCTGATGTCTCTGCCGTCCTCAGCACCTGCTCTCATGTGCATAACAACCCACGCAGAGAGAATTAAAAAATAAGATGAAATTAAAACAATAAATAAATACAGTTGTTTCTTGTAAAGTAAAGGATGGGAGACAGAACAGTAACCTTGATTAGTAAACATCAAGTTATTTTATGTTGCCTCTGTGGTTTGAGAGTTAGGACAGAAAGCACTTAAATAATATACCAACTGAGCCTCCTGTTTGGGACATTCTGTCAGTTCTAATTCTGATTTTTTACAAGTTCAGAACAGCAACCTAGTTGTTGCACCATGAGCTACAGTGTGAATATATACCACACATAAAAGAAACACATTTAAATTGTGGTTATGCTTTTTTAGTGTTTTTCCCCCTCTTCATCTCTTTCTGTATATAGAACAAGCCTTGATGTTTTGTTCATGAGAACACTTACTTAGTTAGAATAAGTTGAAATGAAAGGTGTTACTCAGTTGTAAAATCAAAAGGCTGTCGAGGCCTTCATGTCATTTTAAATCCGACTATTCGGAAAATACCTGCAAACACTTGCATTCTGTGCTTGAGAAAAAGATGGGGCTTTTTCTTAGCTTCTGATGAACTGTTTACCTTTTTCTCTCGCCCTGAGGGTCACAGTTTCCCTAGGCGTTACTAGTACATAGCAATAGAGGAGAGACTTAGCTCCCATCAACATGAGCACCACCTTCCCCGATGCCCTTCTGTCTATTAGGTAGTGTGGGGACAGGGACCAGGAAGTGAGGGGAAAGTGGAGATGAAGATGCTTGGCCTTCAGACTCTGGAGACCAGCTCAGAGGACAGATATAACTTGATTGTTTATTACATAAGCTTATATATAGCTTTTTAGCCAATTAGGGTATGCTTATGTATTCAAGGGCAAATCAGGGTGCTACCTGTGTTGTTTAGCCAAACCTGATTCGCCTGCCTGTCCATAAGCCGGCAGGGGAAGGTCCAATCCCCAGGGAGACTTCTCTGAAGACAGAGGAATCAGTCACCGCCCTGGGGTCCTTTGTGTTTTCTTACTGGTGTGTTGGGAGCCGTAGCAGATCTTACACTGTATACAGTGGATCAGGACTCTTCGAGGAGTTGCAGAAGCCACTTTTCCCTCCACCAGGTTTATCTCCACAATCCCACAAGGCTGCAGAGATCACCTACAATTTTACTGAGTAAAGATTTGAAGTGATCCTAGAAAGGATGAGGATAACATGAGTCCACCATGTGAACCTGGTGTGCTGGAGTGTTTCTTCTGTTAGGCACCTGTTGTGGCCTTCCTTTGGGTTCTTTCTTATTGTATCAGCAGTGAGAGTCTGGGTGATACATAGTCAAGGGCTGCATATTGATAGTCTCACTGGGTCACAATTACGGACCAGCCTAATGAAAGGAAGCTGAGGTAGACTCCAGGGTGCTTGTTAGGGGCTGTTCTAGACTAGGGTATATACTTTTTGCTTATATCTTCTCTTTCACACCGTTTTTTTTTTTGTTTCCTTTGATTTTGTTTGTTTGTTTGTTTTATAATACTGTCATGGTACTAGATGCATAACAGAAAAGCCAATTTCCAAACACTAGTGCTCCGGAGAATCTGTTACATTGAAGCAAAGAATAATTAGCACTTAGCCTGTTGGTCCTAACCAGTTATGGCAAGGCCATAACTGTTTCACTGTAGGCATGGTTGCACAGTGGCAGGTGTGCTGTTATGTCATGTTTAAGTTGACATACGGCTTGTCTCCCCTCACTCCTTGTGTCTTGACTAATCGTCACATGTGGTTTCTTTATTTTATGACAATATGTGGTATTGCTTCCAGCATTTACCTCATCACTTACAATGAGGTAACAATTACAATGTTTGCTTAGTTATTTTTTCTATAATAGAAATTTTTAGAGCTAAGTAGAATAGCACACATCTGTAATTACAGTTCTGGGTAGGCTGAGGTGGGAGGATTATGAATATGAGGCAAAGTTGGCTATATAAGGGAATCCCTGACTCAAGGGGGGAAAAGATCATTTTCTTAGGAATTTTCTTTTTTATTTCTACTTACTTAAATCAAATCAAATTACATTTTTAATTAGAAACATGAATTAAACATGCCAGTCACACATATGCAAATTTTATAGACAGTGCAAGCGAATTTAAAATTAATCTGTTTTTTTTCCTCTAGTGGTCTGTCTTTACATTATGAAGAAATAACCAAAGGCCCAAATTGTGTAATTCAAGGTGTCGTAGCTAAGGGCCCAGTTAACTCTTGTCAGGGCAAGGTAAGCATTTTAAATAAATTTTACAATATTTGTTTCTTGGTTTCTCTTGTGGTAAATACAAAACTTAATGTGAAATGACCTGGGTTTTCTTTTCTTTGTTTTTTTGTTTTGTAACCAAGATTATAATAATTCTAAGCTGTTGGAAATTTGTCAGTGCTCTGCTATCTGACTTAGCAGTTAGATCTCCATGAAAATTTGTCATTTTACTACTGAAGTCCTTTCAACATCTTCGAGTTAAATGCTTTGCAGCTGTCTTCATCTTCATTCAGAACCATCTATTTAGCTTTTCTCTGGACGTACTCCACTCCCCTGCCTCTCGTTTTATTCTTTTAGAACCGAAACCACAACTATAAATCAGTAAACATAAGCTCTATTTTAACCAGTCTTTGCTACTTAGTGGGTTCTTCTTCTTCTCACTCTTTATCTCCTCCCTCCTCCCCCTGCCTTGTTTCACCCCAATCACTAGACAGGAGAGAAAGAAGGTAGAGGGGGGAGAGGGAGAGGGAGAAAGAGATCCTCAAATCTAATTTCTTTCCCTTTGTTTCTTCTTTGAGCATGACTACTAACAAACCACAACCAATCCCCCTGAAGGACCACCGACCACCAACCACAACTGGAGAGGGGGTTGGGTTTGCATTCATGTACCCTCTGAAAAGTTCCCAGAATTCCAAATGCCACACAATCACAGAAATTATCTGTGGCTGTGAAAACCACGCCTCCGCTAGAGCACGAGGCAAAGCATAGTCAGTTGCTGCAGATAGTCCAAAGCAGTCCCTTATCCCACACCTGGGATTTAAATGAAAATATATTCTTATAATATTTCTGTGTTTTTTAAAGAAACCAAAATTCCAAAATTGTCACCACAGACTATCTTAACATGTTTTGATAAATTAGGTAAAGGGAAATATTTGTTAAATGATATATAGTTAAGAAAGATACAGATATTTTCCTGTCAATATTGTGTTTAAAAGCACACAGGCTTGCTAGTGCCTGGGTCTATGTTAGAGTACTTGGAAGGCCCTAGGTTTAACCTCCCAGCATAGCCCAACATAAAGAGAAGAAACATGTAAAATTCTTCAGATATTTCTAGCAGAGCAGCCCTGATCTGAAACATTTGGAATGTTGACATATTTCACAGGCAAACGTTCTACCTTTGACCTCATTTGATAGATGGCAGTCAAAATGAACATACCTGAACTACAAAAGCTACCTGAAGGTTTAGTATTTAAGGTGAAAAATAGATGAATTTCATGTCTAGACTTGCTTCATTTCCCAGATAGCTTTGTTTACACATATTTTCTAAAATTCAAAATGCTTACAGTTGGAAATATTTTTATTTTATTATTTTGTGTGCTGGTTTTTTTGCCTGTGCCTACCATGGGCATCCAGGTGCCTGAAGAGGGCCCTGGATGCCCTGAAGCAGGAGCAAAGAGTTGTGAGCTGCAGTATGGGTTCTGGGAATCAAAGCCAGGTCCTCTAGACTAGCAGTCAGTGCTCTTAACCATCTGGAGAGGCGGGGCAGAAAATGTTTAGATAAGCATCGCTTAACCCACACTGCTTCATATTATCAGATGACACTAAGCGTCCGGTTAATACGGCTTTCCGAATTAAGACTTCACTGAAAGATTTTCAGATTTGTGACAACTTTTAAATGCTAGATGGACTTTAAGGTGATTTCTATCTAGATTTTCAAAGCCTCATATGCAAATATATACTAGTAAACATTGAAACAGTACAAGTAAGAAAACTAGACTTTATTCAGATGTCTCTCATTTACTGTTACCTTTCAGTTCAGAGTCCACTCCAGAATTTTACATTCCATTTAGAAGTATCTAGATTTAGTTTGTAATATTTTGTTTAATCTCTTTTAAAAAATTAAAATGTAGTTACAACATTTTCCCCCTTCCTTTCCTTCCCTCCTGTTCTTCCCTCTGGACCCTTTCATATACTTACTCCCTGCTCTCTTTTAACTTCTCAGCCTCTTTTTCATCAAGTGTGTGTGTGGTGTGTGTGTGTGTTGGTGTGTGTGTGTGTGTTTTTCTGCTCCGTTTATATTATTACTTGTTACTTATATGTATATGTTTTCAGGGCTGACCATTTGATGTTGGAAAATCAAATTGGGATCCTCCTCCCTGGGGAAGACTATTTTTCCTGCTCTCAGATTTCCTTGGTTGCCTCTTGGTCTAAGACCGTGTCCTGTAAGATTTCCCTTCCTTGTCTGTTGTGGTCATTCTTATTCAGGTCTTGTTGAGGTAGCCATGTTGATTAAGATTAGTGTGCATAGTCTCTCAGACATTTCCAGGAGATCCATCTCACAGCAGACTTCCTGTTCGTCTGATTCTTAGAATCTTTATGCCCCATCTTCCTTGATGATCCTTGAGCCTTGGGTGCGAGACTTATATAATTGATATATTTGTTGGGGCTAGGAGCCACAGGATCACTTGTTCTGTGCATTTTGATTGATTGTGGTTTTCTGTAATGGTCTCTCTGTAATGCAAAGAAGTATGTCTGATGACTAGGCATGATTTTCCTCTTGTTGAGTAAGCCTTTAAGGCCAATTAGAAAGCTGTTTGTCACTACCAAGTTGTGCATGCCACTATTGCATGTGTAAGGTCATTGTGCCGTGATCATTGTGGCTCACAGGCGTCAGAGCTGGGTAGGACTGTTGACTGCCCCTCTCTCTCAGAAGCTTGCATAGCTTCTTCTGATACCATAAAGCTATTCTGAAGGGATGAAGCGTTCTGATCAGGTCCTGCTCTGTGTGTGCATGGTGTCTTCAGTAGTAGGGATTTACCTTCAACCTCTGATGCAAGCGAGGGCAAGAGGAATCGCCTATAATGTTTTAGAAGTCTCTTGGACTCCCCTGACCAATAACTTGAAAGGAGGAGTCTTATGCCTGATATGGGGGTTTTTGTTAGTCTGTGGCTTTTGGGGGAGACCTTGTTATCCCTGGTGTGAACAATTTATTAAACTATGTATGTGTATTTATACACATAGATTTATATGTATTACATTGTAATTTTAGGTAAATAGATAATAATATGAGACCTTAGGACTCTTTTCAGACATTGTTATTTGCCTCCCCTTCTCCTTTTTTATTGACCCTCCTTACTTATACCCTCCCCCCTGATTTTCTCACATCAGATCACCTGTAGCCTGTTAATTCTCTCTACTGCCTGCTCTCCATAATATCTTCCTATTTTACTGGTTTCTAGTAGTTATTAGCTATGTACTCACATCTAAAGATTTGAAACTATGAGTCTTAGATGAGAGAAAGCATGGTATTTGTCTTTCTAGGTCTGAGTTACCAAACTCAGTATAATCTTTTTTAATTCTATTCATTTACCTGCAAAGTTCATGATTTCATTTTTCTTTACATCTGAATAGTGTTCCATAGTGTATATGTATGACACTTATCCATTCATCAGTTGAAGGACATTTGGGCCGTTTGTATTTCCTAGCTATTGTAATAGAACAGCAGTGAATATAGGTAAGTATTTGTAGTGTAGATAGTATTGAGTCCTTCGGGCGTATGACAAAGAGTGATGTTCCTGGGTCATATGGAAGATTGACTTTCGGTGTTTTGAGGGTTTCTACACTGATTTCCAGGGTGGATGGATCATTTGCAGCCCCACGTGAGTGCAGGTTCCCTTTCTACATCCCTTCCATCATCTGCTGTTGTCCTTATCTTTGCTGCTCTGAATGGGATAAGGTGAAACCTCCAGGTGGTTTTGATTTGCATTTTGTTAACTGCTAGGGATGCTCCACATTTCCTAAGAATTCTTAGCCAATTATATTTCTTCTTTTGAAAGTTGTGTACAGTTTCTCTCCCATCTTTTAAATGGGTCTTTTACTCAGATCTCTGTAGTTACTGTTCAGAGTCCAGTACATTTTCTTTCCTACTCCTTTATTGTTTCACTTCAGACATATTTTATCTATTTGTGTTACATCTGTGACTTTTACCTGCATGTATGTATGTGCACTATGAGTGCCTGGTATCTGTGGCGTCCAGAAGAGCTCATTGGATTCCCTGGAACTGGAATTATGGGTGATTGTAGGCAACATGTGGGTTTTGGGAACTGAACTTGGGTCCCCTGGAGAGCTGCAAGTTCACTGAGTGGTCTTTCTACCCCGGTTTTACGTTTTTAGAAACACCGCCATATTCTGATAACTACCTGAGGTACACCATTTTTGAGATGAGGAAAGTTTTTCCTTCTCTGGGATTCTTACATATTTGTAATAATTTTACTGGGTAAAATTATGAGTAAATTTATATAATGACAAGGAAACTAAAAACTAAACGTAAGTCAGAATTGAAATGTTAAGCTACTTATTTAAAATTGGGTTTAATTTTTGATGTCTTTTTTTTTTTTCCAACAGAATTTTAATCTGAAGGTTATTCTTCCTGGTTTAAAAGAAGACTCACAGATTTTGAAAATTAGATTGCTACCTGGTAATATTATTTTAAGAAGTATTTGGAATAGTTATTTTTTAAAGTATCTTAGATTGCAGTTGTGGTGACTGGCCAGAATGTAGGGTGTTGAGGCAGAAAAGACTACAATTTAATCATGTATATGGGGTGGCACGTGCTGGTGAATACAATGCCTGTGGCAGTCAGGGATGGCAGATCCCCCAGGATCAGCTGTGGATACTCTTGATCACCAAGCCATCTCCCTAACCCTGAAGGACTGTAATTTTGACACTACACTGGGCTGTAATAATGAGATTCTATCAAAAAGCAAAAACAAAATGAAAAAAAAAATGGTATTGGGAAAGAAGCCTGCTGATGACTATTTATACTAGTTTATGTTTGAGTGGGACTGGTAATAGCTCTAGACTTCATCTCTTAGAAAAGAAAAACAATGAGACAGTACAGACCAGGCTGGCCTTAGAGTCTCCTTCGGTAGCCAAGGATAGTCTTGCGCTTACAATTCTCCTGCCTCATCCTCCCAAGTGATAGATTGCAGACTGTACCACCATACCTGGTTTATGTGGTACTGGGCTTGAACTCAGAGTTGCATTCTAGGCAAGTACTCTCAACTGTAGGTAGATCCTCGGCTTGAGTGTGAATCTTAAAACTACATTTAAGTTGCATTCTAAGTTCCCTCAGTCTTGAGGGAAATCTTTAAGTACTGACTATGTAATAAGGAATCATTATCTAGACTTAGGCTTATTAGACTTAGATTAAAACTGGGTCTGCTATATCAGCCTTTTATTGAAAAACCTTTCACATTTTAAGAATTATCGGTCCATATTTGATGAGGATTTATCTTGGGAAAATGAAACTGTATTAAAATTACATAGGATAGAATTGCTGCTTAATTTAAGAGATAGTCTGTTGTAAGGATCTAAAAAGAATATTTTTGAATCAGGCCATTGAGGTTCAGTATAGGTAAACTTTTTTATGGCTGTTTTTTCAAATAATGAATAGAATATTTACTTGCTCTTATAGGGTTGTAGCAGTTTTAAATGAGTTAATATGGATAGATTTCCCTGTGCATTTGTTGAATAGAGAACACAGTACTAATTGCACATGAGCCGTCCAGGGTGAGATCGCCCAGATTTGTGAGACACACTTAAGATTATGCCTATTCAGGTTTAACACCTGATCCTGGACAAACAAGGAACCGTTGGCCGGCAAATGTCAGCTATGAGAATTCGAAACCTTGACTCCAACAGTTGTCCATAAATGATAAAATCCAGTTCACACTGGATTTTAGCAGAAGGGAACACTAGCTTATTTGCATTTACAAATTGAAGCTCGTTAGAAGTTTTACCCAGGCACTTGATAAAGAGGGAAAGTTGGCACTAGTGAGGGAAAAAGTTCATTTATAATAGTAAACGTGTAGTAGTGTCCAAGTACTTTTAGAAGTGATTCAGGCCGTGTGGAATTAACTTGTAGAAACTTATTACCAGAAACATTTTTGGTGTTTTGTTCTGTTTTTGTTTTATTGGATAGAAATGGCAAAGTAGGAAATAGCACAGTGTTGTGGTAGAAGCTAGGAAACCTCACCATAAACCAAGACTTGGACTTGACCTTCCCACTGACTGACCCTGAATTTAGTACATCTCTTTGTATTAAGTATTTTCTTTATGTAGTCTCCTGATTAAATATTTTCTGGTGTTTGTGGATGCTTCCATTCCTATAAAATGGAGGTAATAGAATCTTGTATTGTGTATAATGAGCACATAGTGCTTCCTTAAAATGATAGTTGACCCATAAAATATTAATATTAACCAATATTATAAAGTAAAATAAATGTATTTTATATATTTTTATTGTCAATAGTTAGCATAAATTAAATTTTAAAGTATTAGGAATTGTGAGACATATAGACAGTTTATTGTAGAAGTGTAGACCTATTTTATTAATCTTACAGGAAATGCATGATATAACTTGCTTATGATATCAAGGACAGTGAGCAGGTAGTTACCTGCTTATGTAATTGTGTAATCACCAGGGGTTTGTTTTCTGTTGGGAATACAGTTTTATTACATAGCCAGTGCTGTCTCCAGCGCTCAGGTTCTGGATTGTAGGATTGTACCATCATGTTTGGCTTGAACTAGTCTTAGGATACTTGAATATTGCTATTCCTTGTGCTGGAGACACCAGTCATTAGTATAACTAACAGTGATAAGTAAGTTTATTTTAATAAGCTTATTGAGACACCAGTCATTAGTATAAAGCTAACAGTGATAAGTAAGTTTATTTAATAAGCTTATTTTGCTTCTTAAATGTTTTCCTCCCAGATATTTTTAATTTTTTTCAGGACTGTTTAGATCATTTCTAGTATGAGTTAGTCACTGTGCCACAGCTTATATAAATCTAAACCTAAGCATCAGATATTTAACTATGCTGTTGAGGCACTTCATCACATACACAGATTACATTTGGAAGGAGGAATTTATTAAATTCTGCATTCTTTATTTTTTTCTTTCTTATATTTAACTGTTATGAAAATATTTCAGTCTATTTAATCTACTAAATATGTATTTAATTACATAATTTCTCAATAGGTCCTCCTAATCGACTAAAAGTGAAACCTGACTCAGAAATTCTAGTTATAGAGAATGGAACAGCTTTCCCATTTCAGGTGGAAGTTGTGGATGAGTCAGACAACATAACGGCACAACCAAAGCTGATTGTCCACTGTAAGGTGAGCTTGTCGTGTGATTGGCCACACTGTAAGGTGAGCCTGTTGTGTGATTGGCCACTGTAGGGTGAGCTTGTTGTGTGATTGGCCACTGTAAGGTGAGCTTGTCGTGTGATTGGCCACTATAAGATGAGCTTGTTGTGTGATTGGCCACACTGAAGGTGAGCCTGTTGTGTGATTGGCCACTGTAGGGTGAGCTTGTTGTGTGATTGGCCACTGTAAGGTGAGCTTGTCGTGTGATTGGCCACTATAAGATGAGCTTGTTGTGTGATTGGCCACACTGTAAGGTGAGCCTGTTGTGTGATTGGCCACTGTAAGATGAGCCTGTTGTGTGATTGGCCACTGTAGGGTGAGCTAGTTGTGTGATTGGCCACTGTAAGGTGAGCTTGTTGTGTGATTGGCCACACTGTAAGGTGAGCTTGTTGTGATTGGCCACACTATAAGATGAGCCTGTTGTGTCATTGGCCACTGTAAGATGAGCTGTTGTGTGATTGGCCACTGTAAGGTGAGCTTGTTGTGTGATTGGCCACTGTAAGGTGAGCTTGTTGTGTGATTGGCCACACTGTAAGATGAGCTTGTTGTGTGATTGACCGCTGTAAGATGAGCTTGTTGTGTGATTGGCCACTGTAAGGTGAGTTTTTTGTGACACACAGTTATTAATGCTCAGATTTTGTTTTGATATGTTAGTAAATAGCAATGAGTATTTTTGCAGCTTTAAAGTTAAGTCTTAAATAGTAAGTTTTTGGATTATTGTTTTTAAATTTTTTAAGTTATAACATTTATAAAGCCAAAGGAAATAAATATAACTGTGTCTTTTTGTCTGGTTTTGTTTGTTTGTTTGTTTGTTTTAAATCAAGTCTTAATGATTATTCCATGGAAAAATTCTTAGGACATTTCCTTGTCAGAAGATTTTCAATAAATCAGAGCCAATAAAGACAGTGGCTCTTCCAGTTGTTTCTGTTTTTTCCCTCATTCTTTGTTCCTTTGCTGTACTGAGTTGAACTGAAGGCCTTTCTCATACGTCAAGTGTTCTACCACTAAGCCATCTCCGTAGTCTTTTGTATTTTGAGACAGGATTTTAAAATTGTTCAAGTTGGCCTCGAACTCACCCTGTAGCCCAAGAAAGCTTGATTTTATGATTCTTTCTATTGCCTTAGACTCTGGAGTATTTGGGATTCACAGGTATTCAAGCCTTCCCTACCAGGCCCAGCTATACAGTTTGATAGACTTGTGGTGAATGGTTTCTCCCTTCTCTTTCCTTTGCCTTCTCACAGATGTCTGTGCATGTCTGTTTTCATGTGTTGGATGCACATGGCAGAGTAGCGGGCCAGAGAGCTGCAGGAGACTCTCTGTCTCTGACTTCTACCTTGCTTTAGAGCAGTGGGATTGGAGTGGTGCAGTACTGCAACTAGCTTTACATGCTTTCTGGGATTCAAACTCAGGTCCTCCTGCTGATTTATCCACTACTGAGCCACCTCCCTATCCCTCCCCTAGCTTTAGATAAAGTGTTTCATTTATAAGTAGAATGCTAAAACTGTCTTTTAAAACTTTCAAATAGCGCATAAACAAAGGTAGGGTAAGGTCTACCACAAAAGAAACTCAAGAAAGTAAAAGTGTGTGTGTGTGTCTGTATGTGTCTGTGTGTGTGTCTGTGTGTGATAGTACTGAAGACATGGCTGTAACTTTTGTGACCCCAGCTCCTTGTAATTTTCTTTTAAGTAAAGAATTTTTTTGAAGTAAAAGAATTGTTTCCTAAAAGGATAAATTTTATATAACTAGAAAGTCATAGTTTTTATTAAAAAAAAAAAAAAAAAACTAGTGTTTTGATTTTATTTAGAACTTTCCAGTGTAGAGGCAGCAATGTTAGCTGTGGTAAATTATTCAAGATTTGAACATTTACTCAGTAGTTAGGGATAGTTAATGATCTTTCCACCCTCCTTTTAGTTTCTAGGTGCTCCAAACCTACCAGTCTATTCTGTGGATTGCAGTAGCTCTGGAACTAGCATCCTAACGGGGTCACCAATTCAAGTTCAGAACATTAAGAAAGACCAGACACTGACCGCCAGGATTGAGATTCCTGTAAGCCACTGCTGTCATTGACGTTACATAAAGTCTTTAACAGCTGTAGAGTACTTTACGCAAAGTCGTTTGATGCCAAAATGCGCAATATTTATGGTTCTCTTAAAAACAGTGTGACGTGTACAGCATTTTAACATTGTATGTCACATATTAGCAGTCTTCATGATCATATCTCTTACAGTGTTTATAGTTACTACTGATTATATTTTCCTTTTTCAAAGGTATATATTTAAATTGAGGTTGTGTATGTCTATGTGGGGTAGGTGTATGTGAGAACAGAGGCACTGGATCCCTTGAAGCTAGAATGACAGGTAACTGTGAGCCACCAGGGTGGGTGATGAGCAGTGAAATCAGGTGGATACACAAAAGCAGCGCATGTGCTCATGATAATGTTAAAACATTTAGGATGCATTTTTTATGTGAAAATGTAAGCAATGAAGATGTTTGTGCGCATTTGCATTTTGCAAACTGTCAAGAAATACAGTTTTGTGGGTATGGGGAGGATCTGGCCTTCGAGGCAAATAGAACTTATCAATTAAACAGCAGTCTCAAGACGAGTCAGGTAAAGCAAATTCCAACTTATATCTGCTTTTATGCAGTTTATTGTGTCTTGCCCAAAGGCAGCAACCTTGAGAGTAAGGAGTCAAGTAAGTCTGTATACTTTTAAAATAAGTTGCTTAGTATTTTATAATATAGGAATTTTTAAATAGATAAATTTTAAATCACTCATCTAAATGGGTTTATATCAGAACAGCTGTAAATAGATAAGGAAGTGTACCGAGTAATATTTAAAGTTATCTTAGAGTTAAGTTATTATAAATGACTTTGTTCCGTTGAAGGTATTATAGTTTATTAAAGAGGTAATGGTAGAATAGTTGAATTTTTTATGCCCAACTTTCAGGTTATCTAAAATCCTTCTGGCTATTATTTGCTCATTTATTCCAGTGTGCTATTAACTTTAAAAAAAAAAAACAGAAAATGTCAGTAAAGCTTAGTAATAAAAAGTACCATCTTCTATATAGCAACTTGACTCCAATTTTATTGAAATTTTATGGTTTCTTCTTTATTCTGTTTTTAAATTTAATTATTTCATTATTTACATCCCAAATGTTGCCCCCTGTGTCCCCTCCCAGAGTTCTTCACCCCATCCCCCTCACCTCCACCTTTGAGAGGGTGCATCCTACTTCTAAGTGATGGTTATTGAATCTGTGACTTAATTTAAATCTTATAAGTCTATAATTATTTTAAATGAATTTCTTTAAAAAAAAGAAGGCGTCTTTGTTGGTAGTTTTCAGAATGTAGCCAGTCCCATTTATACCCGATGGAGTAAAATATTATATTATTAAAGTATAATATCCTTTTTGTTTGTTTGTTTTAAAGACAGGATCTCTTGTATATTCCAGGCTGACTTTGAACTTACTGTGTAGCTGAGAATGGCTTGAACTCCTGACCTCCTGCCTACACCTCCCACGTTGTGGGCATGCAGGTGGGTGCCACCACATCTGGCTTATAATGCCTTTCTAATGATAAAACCTACAAGTGTCGCTGTGGTAAGATGATCTTCCCTAATATTGAAACTAAATTGTTAACTGGTGCCATGGACTCAGTGTGTGTTTTACATTCTCTCTTCTAGAGTTGTAAAGACGTGTCCCCTGTTGAAAAGACTATCAAGTTACTTCCCAGTAGCCACGTTGCTTGCCTGCAGATCTTTAGTGTGGAGGGACAAAAGGCAATCCAGATCAAGCATCAGGATGAAGTTAATGGATAGCAGGTGATGTGATGCGCAATCTCATTTTCCAAATGTATGATGAAGGAGAAAGAGAAATCAATATTACACCAACCTTGGCAGAAAAAATTAAGGTAAATATTTTAGGCAAATCGTTTACTGGTAAAAACTCATTTATGGTTTGAAAACTGAAATTTTGTGGATAGCCTATAACCAATTGTTTCTTAAACAAAAATACTGTTAATAGGTTGATGCTAAATGAATTGTAGTATTGGATTGTAAAAATTAAATCATAACTAGACTCAAACACATTTTTGTTAATCAACATCAAAACCATTACAATCAACACATTTTTTGCCAATGAGGAGTGAACTTGTGTGTTTTTATAAAATAAAAATAGACGATCAGGAAATTCATAGGAAGCGTGAGAGGAGACAGCATCAGCTGGACAGTTTTCTCTGAGGAAGTTCACTGGGCTCCCTCACTGAGCGTCCTTTCCAGTTTGTTTCAAATGTTGAGTAGCCGTTGAGAATGGAGTAGCATTGGAGCATCCGTTGGCGTCTACACTTGCTCTCAGGTGGTCAGCGCCAGCTTCTGATGGCTCGACTGTGCTCTGTGTCTTCCAGACTGGTTCCCAGCAAAACTTTTTTGAGCCAATGCTGCACAAGTATATTCATTAGTTCCCGGCCAAATGGACTGGCAGTGTTTCAGGTTTCCTCTGCTGTTTGATGACTCATTTTGACCTTGAATAAGAAAGTCACTCAAGCCAGGTGTGACGGCCTTTAATCCCAGCACTTGGGGCAAGCAGATCTCAATAGAGTTTCAAGGCCAGCCTGTTCTACATAGTGAGTTCTAGGATAGCCAGAGCTATGTAGAGAAACCCTGTCTGTCGATCTTTTAATAAATAAATAGAAAAAGATCACCCAGGGCTTTGTAGAGAGACCCTAGCTATACATACACACGTACGTACGTACGTATGTACATACATACATACATACATACATACATACACACATACATACGAAAATCACTCAGATTTATCTTTTTTTTAATGCCATTTTTGTAGTATTAAATAAAAAAACAGCAGGTAATGATTCATTTGCAAAATAACATACACTGAGAATTGCACTAAGATAATGCAACACCACCATTGTTTAAAAATACACTTTAGTGTCAATAGTACAGTTGTTTTGCACTAGCCTAATAGTTTAAATTCTAGGCTAAATAAATTTTTTTGTGTATGGACTTGATTGAAATGTGGATGGTTTACATGTGGAAGATCTAGTACTTAGAGAAATGACCTTTGTGTTGGCAAGATGACTCAGCAGGTAAAGGCCCTAGGGCCATGCCCACTTTCCTGAACTGTTGTCAGATGTAGGGTAACTGGCCATGATGGCCAGGTCATTGTCGGACCCCAGGAAGAGAGCAACCCTAGTCTAGGAATAATAATCTGTGTTTAGGGAACTCAGTTTAATTGTCAGAGAGACAGTGGCATCTCCCCTCATGAGAGTTGGTGCCAGAGAACCCATCCACCTCCCCTGCATCATCACAGAATCACCCCGCCCCGCCCCACCTCGTGCCATGTCTGGGTAGAGTCTAATGACCAAAACTTGGCTGCTGTCTTGGAGAGGCTCTGCTGGGGTTGTCATTGCCGGTAGGCTGTCTGAGCTGGTGATTGCAGTTTTACTAAGTCCAGTTCAGGGCTGGTCCAGGAGAAGTGCCTGATCATTAGTTTAGGTGTTAGACTCCAGAGTGTGGAAAGATTAGGGACAGTTGCTGGCCCAAAGTCAATTTGTCATCTTCTTTTGTTTGTTTGTTTTTTGAAGGCAACTGCCCACAAACAAGTTGGACAACTGGCAGAAACAGGATCAGGTCTTTTGGACAGATAGGCTACTATTGGCTTTGTAAATGTCAGAGTAAAATATGTAATTCAAGTGATAATTTTCAGGTAGAAATACTCAAGAAAGGATTTAAACCAAAAGGTGACCAGAAAGATAAAACATGTTCTTACCTTACAGAGCAGCAGTTCACAGGGTCACATTCAGAACCTGCCCAGACCACTCCGAAGTGATGACACACATACATGCCTGGTTTTTTGCTTTGTTTTTTTTCCCATGGGCTCTCCCTCAGCTGGTGATTTTTTTGTTTTTGTTTGTGTTTTTGTTTTGAGGTCATCATTACGTGTAGGCCAAGCTGGCCTGTAGCTGCTAGTCATCTTTTCTCCATTTCCTAACTGCTAGGATAGTAGGCATACACTACACCATGGGTTCTGCTGTTGTTTTGGTTTTGTTTCTTCTAAGAATGGGGTCTTGCTGTTTAACCCACTTAGGTCTCCACTAACCCTCACCCTGGGATCATCTACTGCAGACTCCTGGAAGTGTCCTCGTGTCTAGCTGATCTCCACTTTAAAATGTAGTAGGCACAGTGACAGCCTTGTGGCAAAGCTCTAAAAATACACGCCTTAATGGCTTTCAGTTTTTATTATGAAGATTCAGAAATATTTGCAGCAAAACCAAATAATGTAACTATGATATACTGTTATTTCTGACCATAGGATGACTTTCTAGCTGGGCTTGGTGATGTTTGCCTTTAATGCCAGGACTGGGGAGACAGAGGGAGGTGAATCTCTGATTTCCAGGCCAGCCAGGTTTCTAGAGTGTTCCAGGACAGTCTCAAGAAAATACATTTTTAAGGAGGAGGAGGAGGAGGAGGAGGAGGAGGAGGAGGAGGAGGAGCTGTTTTCCTTTGGCTGTGGGAGGGGTAAACTATAATTTAGCTGTAAGCTTCCTCAATAAATAGGTGGGGTGTGGTGGCACATTCCTGCAATCCAGCAGTTGGAAGGTGGAGGGTCACGCGGGCATGCCCATCCTAATCGAATGAGTTTGGGGCAGTCTGCTCGACCTGGAGCCCGGTTCTAAAAGGTTAAAAAAAGAGCAAGAAGAAAAATAAGAAAAAAAAAAAATCTTTAGACTGTAAGTGGTTATGGGAGGGCTTTGAGTAAGCTGTAAGCTTTGTGCTCCACGAATTCTCTCCTAGGTTAATTGGACGCCCGAGGTTAACAGAGAACATTTGGTACAAGGTCTGCTTCCTGATGTGCAAGTGCCAACATCTGTGAAAGACGTACGCTACTGCCAGGTTTCTTTCCAAGATGACCATGTGTCCCTGGAAAGTGCCTTTACAGTAAGGTTTGTGAACTTATTATATTTTCAAATGTTTTCAGACTTAGCATACCATAGCAGGATAGTTTTCTGCAGTGTACTCTTGTGGTGGGGGGAAAAAAAAGCTGCTTTGAGGATTAAAAAGAAAAAAAGCACATTTTAATTTCTATAAAATATTTAGATTGTCTTTACAATAAATCTTCATCGTACACAATGGTTAATTGTTGGGCTTTTGTTAGAGGCAGAGTCCTGCTATGCAGCCCAGAATGGCTTCAAACTCACGATCCTCCTGCCTCAGTCTCCCGAGTGTGGAGTTAGATGTGGTAGCACTGTATATGATTGGGAATAATTAATCCTTTTATATGCTAACCCTGCACTTTATTGATCCATTAGCAACTGTAACAGTGTGTCAAATGAAGGTCCTTCAGCTCAAACTACAGAGGCCTGAAAAACACAAAGACAAAATTATCACATTGGATAGTGGTGGATTTTGAAACTGAGTTCAGTCAGAATTAATAGAGTGGAGCAGGAGACCCCTCCTGTCACCCCAGCCCCGTGGCTGCCGTGCAGTGACTCCTAGCACTGTAAACCCCCACCTGCTCCATGCTGCCTCCCTGCATTGTGACTCATCCTCACCTCTGTCGACAGTATTTCTTTATCATAACTTCCTTTTAATGCAATATAAAAAATATAATTGTATAGTCAATAGCCATGAAAAGTGAAAGATTTGGAGGGGTGCTGTTGTATTTATTTTAGGACTTACATATGTGTTGCTCTTCACTTTTTGTCTGCAATTAATGGTTAATTAAAGCTTTTAACCAAACTCATTGTAGACCACTTCCTGATGATCCCAAACATTTAAAATGTGAGATAAAAGGAGGAAAAACAGTGCAAATGGGCCAGGAGCTTCAAGGAGAAATAGGTTAGTATATTACTTACTTTTGTATGATGCTGCCTTCAGTTAATATTTTAAAATATATGGTCTGAAAGATACTTTTGTGGCATACACTGAAACTCATTGTTATAAGTTAGTTTATTTTAAAAATTTTGCATTTGTTATAGGAAATAATAATCAGTATTAAAAGTATGAATTGATTCCTTTGTAGCTTTTATTTTTTTCTTATAGCTAGAAAATTATATACCATTAAGCGTTTCCTTTAAATTGTAATAAAAAGTTGATTTAAGCATTAGGATACAGCTCATTGGTAGAGTATGTCTGTCGTGTGTGATCCTGTGCTCAATCCTAGTGCCTTACACATAGTAATAATATTAACCTTAGTATACCTCAAAAATTAAAAGCAGTTTTTAAACAATCCTGCACAGGTTCTTGATATAGTTTAATGGTTATAAGAGAAATAATTATGTATGTATATTACCTGTGTATTAGAGTAAATTAAAGCTTCCAAGTATAGTTTATGTGTAAAATACATCTTAAAAAGGATTTTAACTTGAAACTTTTTTTTTTTTTAAGTTGTAATAATTGCAGATCAGTATGGAAATCAGATTTCGCATTTTCACCTGATTCCTTATCTACTTTGTCGATTTCTGGAGACGGGCTTGACAACTCAAACTTGAAAACCACTTTGGAGGTATTTTACAAACCCTGTAAAATTGGATTTGTGCTTGAGAAAAGGTGGAAGTTTAACTTTATCTATATTTTTAATTTTTAAAAATAATATTTTATTTGCATTTGTGTATATATACTACACTTGGCTAAATGCTTGCCATAATGCAGGACTGCTTGTGGGAGTCAGTTCGCTCCTTCCACCACAGGAGTCCCAGACACTAAATGTGGACTTGAGTCATCTTGCCAGCCTTGATTGTTCTATCTAAAAGTCTTCAAAGACATTGAAACTTGTATTTAAAAAATTGTGGGATAGCATCTGTGAGACCCAGATCATTTGTCAACAAAAGTAGACAGAAGACAGGTGTTTGCCTTGATCCCGCCACTCACTCCCCGCCACCATTGCCTTCCCTTTAACCATGTTACGTTGAAGCTGATTGTAGTTGTTATATTCACTTCACTATATGTATTTGTACACATAACGTACCTGTGTTTACACATACATGTAAATTTTCAGTTAGGTAGTCAAATAAAACTTAGTGCTTACCCCTGCATTAAAGCAGGATACTGAGGAGAACATTCACATTTAATTTTGCCACTCATCAGTTAATTCAGTTTAACTTTTTTTTTTTCATTTTATTGAATATTTTATTTACATTTCAGATGTTATCCCCTTACCCCATTTTCCCCCCACCCAGGAACCCCCTATCCTATCCCCCCTCCTTCTGCTTCTATGAGGATATGCCCCCATCTACCCGCCCCCTCCCTTGAATTCCCCCACACTGGGCATCCATCCTTCATGGGACCAAGGATCTCCTCTCTTACCTATGCCTGACAATGTCATCCTCCCTACATATACAGCTGGAGCCATGGGTCCCTCCCTGTGTGCCCCCAGGCTGGTGGTTTAGACCCTGGGAGCTCTGGTTGGTTGGTATTAGTTTAGCTTTAAAAGCAAAGGCCCTGATAGAATTCTTGGAGCTTAAAACAAACATGAAGCACTCTTCTTGAAAAGGTCAAAGCCAGCATTAGGTAAAAGAATATTCTGGAATGGGTCTTGAAAAAACCTGCCAGGCACTGTAGGTTAGAAAAAGAGTTCTCCCAGGTCTACAGGATCTGATTCATTGACTGCATTATACTTTTACTTGACAGAATAACCATGAGACTAGCTCCTCTGTTGCCTTTCTCACTAGTTTCTGCTTTTCCTGCTAGGCTATTGTTTCTAATGCTAAAGAGCTCTCATGAGTTCTTTATCAAGTCTGCTCTTTCTGATTTCAGGTTATTCTGTTGTTTTTTCAACTATTTATGTTGATGAAATGAAAATATCCATGGTTGTTGCTATGTGTGGACAGTCTGCACAGGTTCCTCTGACCTCTGTAACCTACCTGTCTACACCTCCAGTATTCCTAGTCCACTAGATTACTCCCTCAGCATATAAACATGCTTATATTGTGACTTGTCTTAAAAAGTACACACTCACATGTAAGAGGCATATAGACAAATGCAGACAAAGCATCCATACACATGAAGTAGATTTGAATGTCTATAGGAATATATCCACACAAATAGGACATGGGCTCATTCACAGCCACTGTTGAAATGTGAGTGCTTTTGTGCCATTTCTGGTCTAGAATGAGTTAAGCCAGGTAGTCAGGTTGCAAAGATTAATGGCTTATTAATTCATTGATTATTAATGGGGTTTGTAACCATTATTCTGAATAATTGATAAGCACTGACAGAAGCTCTAGTCGGTGTGAATATCATTTTGACAAAGAGAGGGCAAAAAGGGGGCATGGATAGTAAGATGTATGCATGTTATAGTGTAAGGTGTCAGGAAGGACCTCCATTGTTACAAAGAGGGGGATAGTGAAGACGTTACAATGCAAGGTGTTCAGGAAGGACCTTCGTTGTTACGGGGGATGGGAGCAGTGAAAATGTATGCATGTTACAGTGTAGGGTGTTCAGGAAGGAACTTCCTGGTTCCGGTGTACGGTGTTCAGGAAGGTACATTAAGGTTCCGTTTTTGGAAATAGCTAAAGAAAAGCTACAGGGAAAGTCAGTCCCCTGGCTTCTGAGGTAAAGAGAAGCAAGATACAGACTGACTGTTCCTAACACAACATTTGAAATGTTGCCAGCTTTTGAAGTATTTTTGTATTTATAGATTACAACTGTTTTTTGGGGGAGAGGGTTTACTTCAAGAACAGGGTTTCTCTGTATAGACCTTGCTATCGTGAGGGATCTGCCTGCCTCTGACTCCCAATGGTGGGGCCGAAGGGGTGCACTGCCAGTTCCTGGCTAGGTTAGAAATCTTACCGAGTCTATTCAAATATTACAAAATTCAGAGAGCTCAAACCAAGCTGGGTGTGGCATGGTAGCACGTGCCTTTACTCCCAGTACTGGGGAGCATATATAAGCAAATCTTTTTAAATTTGAGGCTACCTGGGCATCTCTTTGAGTTCAAGGATTGCCTGCTCTATGTAGTGTAGTTCCAGACCACCCAGTGCTACCTGGATCTAATCTCAAACAAAAACAAACAAACAAACAAGTAAATTTAGAGAAATCGAAAATGTGAAACACTTAATCTTAAGCATTTTGTAGTAGAAGGAATTATTTAACCCCCAAATTTGCCACTGTAAAATCTCCTACCCGAAGGAGACCAGTAAAGGAAGACACAACTCAATAATTATGGTATAAATAGCTACCTAGATTGGGCAGATTTACCACTACACTACTCTAATCCCTGGCTATGAGATCCCTTGTAACTTGCGGTTCATCCAAGCTGCGTCCTTGTCCTCCGAGCTCTGGCTCCTCCATCTTCCTTCTATCTCGGCTTCCTTCTGCTTCTGCCTACTCCTGCTTCTCCTTCTCTTCTTCTGCCGTTCTGCTTCTCCTTCTACCTCCTTTTATATCGAATTCCTCTACTCTCTCCTCCCCTAAGCCTTTTTCTCTACCTCCCCTTCTACTGCCCAATCTCTGGCTCTAGCCTTTATTTTACAGGTTTTAATTGGACAGAAGGTTTACAAGACGTCACCTGTGTACAGATTCAGTTGTCCTCTGCAGCCCCTCCCAGGAAGGTGAACTAGGATCAAAATACAAGGCTGAGGCTATCCACAACAGCATTTTGGTTAAAAACAAAACAAAAAAAAACCTGTTTTTTTTTTTTTTTAAAGATGACAATTATGAGAAAATAAAGTTAAAAGAAATATGCTCACAGTCTTTTAGATTCCCTGCCACTGAAAGAAGAGAAAATACCATTTTCCTCCCTAAGAAAAGGATGGAGTATGCCAGTGTTGGCATGGTTCGTTCTGTTACCACAAAATAGCCTATGTAGGATATAACTTGTTTGGTTATTTTGTAAAGACTAAGCTATGTCAACCTTGTGTTTTCTCAATGTACGTCTCTTCACTAGGCCAACTCACAGAGCATAAGCGTACGAGGCATCAGATTTACTCCAGGTCCTCCTGGACCCAAGGATCTTTGTTTTACTTGGCGAGAGTTTTCTGACTTTATTCGAGTGCACCTTGTTTCTGGACCTCCAACCAAGCTGCTTCTTATCGACTGGCCAGAGCTGAAAGAGGTATGCAGCTTCATGTCCCCGTGGGAAGAGCTGGTAACACAGGCTCAGTGCTCTCAGAGCCTTGGTGGACTAGGAAAGATACATTTTGTTTTAAAAGAAACAATAGTTGTGACTAATAGTAACACAACAGGTGAGTCTTAATACTTTAATTGCTCACTGTGTTTTCTGAAATTCTGAATATAGTAATTTAAACCTTTAAAACTGTTCTAGACCTGTATAAAAATTTGAACAATAAATGAATTGATTTTGCCAGAAACTCATTTCATCAGTCAACTGATTTTTTTGCTAATTTTGTTTCATTGTTCTCTTAAAGAATATAAAAACTCTATTGCAGGTGGGTTTTTTTCTTTGAAGATTAGTCTTATTTGTGTGTGATTGTGTGTGGGGGGGGGAGAGGTGTTGGATGAGTACTGGTATGTACATGTACCAGGGTGTACACAGAGAGGCCAGAAGAGGTCTCACTGTATGTCTCCTTCCGTTGCTCAGCCTGTCCTTCAAGGGAGGGTAGCTTCCGGAACCTGGGCTGCTCTTGGCTAGGCTAGAAGCTAACAAGCTTCAGACCTCAGAACGTCTGCCTCACTCAGAGCTGAGGCCATAGCCTGTGTTCAACACCTGGCTTCCTTCATGAATGCTGGATTTGAACTCTGATCCTCATGATTACATAGCAAATGTTTTTAACAGTTAAGCCATACCCCTCAGCCTTGTTAAAGTTTTTGTAAAGCATATTTCAGGTGTCAGATTATTGCACCTCTAGGAATTTGCTATGAAAATTCATAAGTCTTAAATATCAATTTTGCAAACATCTGGCAAACCTATCCCCCTTGATTTTCATTTACTGATAATTTTTAAATCTAGTAAATTTTGGCTGTTGGCATAATGACATATACCTTTAATTCCAGCACTCATAGTTAGAAACTATAGTTAGGTATTTCTGTGAGTTTAGGCCAGCCTGGTCTACATTGAATTCAGTTTTTGTTTTGTTTTTTTTTTTTAAATTCAAACATTTTGTAGAGAAATAAAAAGTTTACAAATGTCTAATGTGAAATGACTAAACTTACTACTGCAGCTTACACTTAAGTCTTGTTTTACTGAGAAACACTCTTTAAGAAGCAGTTAGGGTAGGCCTGGACACTCAACATTTAGCGTGGGTGGGGGTGGGGTACTGAGACTGGCAGGACTTCCTTATACCCACATTTAGGAGGCTCTTACACCAACAGCAGAGTGGACAGTATGTGACACCGTTAGCAAGTTACATGTCTACACTGTTTACCGTCTTTAGTGATAGTCACTTGTAGCCTCGTAAACCAAGCCTTCTCTATCTCCACTGTCAGTTCTCACTTGTTTGGCTATCTTACCCACAGCAAAGCGTTACATTTGCTCCCGTTTTTGTCAGCCTACCACATAGTTAGATAACCAGGCGAGACAGGAGAGCAGAGGAAGTAAAACATGGGTAGGCAGGAGATAATCAATCAACTTCCATTTTTTACTCTTTTATTTCTCACCCTCTTAACTTCCTAAATCTTTATATGAGATTGATGCTTTATATGGTATCCTGCTTAACAATGTATCCTCTGAATATATCCAGTATTAATATGTCACTACATGTATTTCTAGGTTTTCACAAGCCTTCCACACTTGCTAGAGAGAAAGCAAGCATTTGAACCTAAAATGTCATTGATTATTAGTAGGATCTTTAATCATGGGCTAAATGTTACTACTAAATGCCACTATGCCAAAAAGCCTGAAAATTGACAGAAGTGTTAAACTAAAGATGGGTGCTAGAAGCAAGTAATGTCATGCTGTTTTTCTTTTTAACAGATCATTAGTCTTTCCTATAAGATGGTCATTTGTGATACTAAAATTGGCTTCCCAGAGTTTACTTTCATTGATGAAAGCAGTGATTATTTAATCTCAATAAATAAGTAGTAGAAATCATTTAATCTCAATCAGTGGCTTCTCCCTCACCTTTATCATTTAGTTCCCAGATAAAGGACACATAGCTTTTATTATTATAATAAGATTTAATCACCCTAGAGCTGGGCAGACATCTGCCCTCTCTGCTGTTATGTCTGCTTCCCTGCCTATAACCCCACAATATGATTTGCCATGTTCCATCTGGGCTACTCTTAACTCCAATTGGCTAGCCCTTATGGCCATGATTTCAAGATTCTTACCCCATGGTGTCTTCTCCTCTCTACACTCTTCTCTCTCCTACCTCGTGGTTTTTCTGTGACTCCCAAGCCCAGGAACCCCAAACCCTCCTTATGTCTCTTCTACCCGGCTGTTGACTGTTAACATCTTTATTTAACTAATAGTTTAAAATTAAGGAGCAAGGTCATATTGTATAGTGGATTCTCTCATCCTTGGAGGAACCAGGCCTTGGGGGATGTCAGTATTTAGCATTACAATACATAGCAAAAGACAAAACCTCAACCCTATACAAGTAATTATATTGTCTGCCACGTACTTATTTGTATTTATTTAAATATTTGTATCTGTTTCAGTCCATCCCGGTGATTAATGGAAGACAACTACAGAATCCTCTCATTGTTCAACTTTGTGATCAGTGGGATAATCCTGCTTTAGTCCCAAACGTTAAAATATGTCTCATAAAACCAAGCAGTTTAAAGGTAAGTTTCAACTTCCTTAGATGTTTTTCACCGAAAAGTCTGTGTTTCAGAACAGTAGCTCTTGCGAAGGCCAGAGTTTCTGTATCAACATGGCAACTTAGAACCATCTGTAACTCCAGTTCCAGGGGATCTGATGCCCTCCTCTGGCCTCCCCAGGCACACAACCGGAGCATAGATATACATGCAGACAGAGCACCCCATACACATAAAATAAAGTAAAGTAAAGTAAAGTAAAGTAAAGTAAAGTAAAGTAAAGTAAAGTAAAGTAAAGTAAAGTAAAGTAAAATAAAATAAAAATGAGTTAATCTTTAAGGAAAAGTCTGTATTATAAGACAGTGTAGCTCAGTAGGAAAGTGATTTCTAGCATGCACAAAAGCGTGTGTTTGCTCTCTAGCGCCCTGTCCTCGGCACTCCCTGAAGATCCAGCACTTTACCTTCAGGATAGTATCAGGGGTCACATCGTTGTCTCTTTAGAAAAATATAACCCTATGTAACCTTTATTACTGCTTAATATAAATCAAGGAGTCTTTACATTTGATAAAGTGAAGTCTGTAGCTTATAAGCAGTATAGCAAGGTGCCATCACTGCAGTTAAGATGGTTTCTCTCCTCTTACAAAGAGCTGCCAGCATGTGGGTGGAGCTGCTAGACCTGGGCTGGACTGACTTCTAGGGTAATGGTCCTATGCCCTTCATTCTTTGTCACTGGAGCAATTATGAGCTTGTCTTGTAAAGTACGGGCCACACATAGTTTAGGTATTGTTTCCACATCTGTTGGGAGAGCTAGCTCTTCAGAATCTACTAGAGACTTAAGGCACTTGGTGTAAGTTGGAGGCCTTTTTTACTCAAGATTAACCTTTGAGAAGGTAAAGTTAAGAAGACAAGGTCCTTGTATTTTTTTTTTTTTTTTTTTTATAATTCATCAATAGGTTGAAGAGACTTCCTAGCTAACTTGTTACCAGTTAGTTCCAAGAATGCTCACGAGACTATGCTCAGATAGTCTCGAGTCACTCCACAGATGTTTTATAAATGTAATAGAATAGCTGATATTGTACGAAACTGACAGACTTTAATTAATTCAGACAGAATCCCAACCCACATTTCCCAGGATCTCACAACTTGATTTCAAAAGTTGGTGTGGTACTTTAAAAGTTATAGTACCAAAAATTTTTATATGATATTCATGGTCTATGTTATGAAAACCAGGGGTTTCTTTAGGGCTATCAAAGAAATGTGACCCAAGACATCTCTGATTAGAATCAAGATTATTGACTGGTAATTGGTCCAGAGGTAAATTAAGATAGAGGACAGATTTTTTCAGTTACCTCTCATTTCCCCTTCCTAATCCCACTGTCCTTGTCAGCCTGCACCTCTGCAAACTGCTCTTTGTGTTCTCTTAAGCAGAGTTGAGGATTAGAATTTAGGAGTCTGGTCTTCTGCTGCTGTGGCTTATAAACTCTCTTTTGAATATTTGTTTCTGAGAAAATTAAATAGTGATTATTTCCATCTTTAGAATATGGCTATGGTCCTAGATTCTAGAGAAGCATCTATTAAAAACCTACAACTCTTAATCATTACTAGGAAAAGTGGTCACTAACAATCACTTTAAACGTATGTTACCACCGTGAGGATTAGTGTTACAGTAGAAATTTAGCAAGCACATTTGAATCCTAAAAACGAAAACACACATGCCTGAGTATAGGACAAGAAATGTAAACAGAAAGAATCAAAACAGTCTGTGATACCCACACTTGAGGATGGATGTGCATATAATTATTTCTCTCGTGCTTTCCAGTTATAAACAGACTTCATCTGACATTCAGCTGATAGCAATACAACTGACGGAATTCTGCAACTTAAGAACTTTCGAATGAGTTTTAGAGCATGTGATTGTGTTTTTTCAGTGAATTTTAGATTTGAAATTTTTAGTTTTATAGTTATTTACACATATAACTTAAAATAAGCACATTTTAGAAACGTGGTAATAAACAAGAACTTGATAGGTTTCTAGGATTTTCTAATAGGCTTTTTATTTTGTTTTATTTGTAGCTACTACCTTCAAACCAGCAGCATAAAACAGATGATAAAGGCAGAGCTAATTTGGGGTATTTACTGTGTTTGCTCCAAGGTAAGAAGTGAAAGCTTTACAGTGTTGATATTACAGAAGTTGATTTTTCTTATTAATTACTGAAATTAAGATGTATAATAACTATGCTTCTATTTAGTGTTACACAAGAATTTTAATTCAGAGTAGGAATAAAATTGTTCTCTAAAAATTGTTCTCTTGAGCTTTAGTTATAACCAGTGTAGTTTGAACCTTTTTTCCGTTTTGTCAGGGGAGAGCACACGGTGCAGGTTAAAGGTGTCTATAACAAGAGTGCTATAGAAGGGCCTACAGTTAAGTTCACGATTCTCCCAGACCCTGAGAAGCCCATCCGTCTCAACGTGAAATACGACAAAGATGCCTCTTTCATAGCAGGGACATCTTCACTGGTAAGTGCTGCAGAGTATTAAAATAAACCTTTAATGATAATTTCCCTTACAGTAATATTAGTGGGACAAATTATGTTTGATGTTCTGCATGTTTAAAAACATGCATGTCATTGCTTTTAACTGATAAAGAAAACACATAAGACTGAACAGTCTCCCCCTCACTCTGTTGTTCTTTACATTTAAGAATGACAGTTCATATATAAACTAGTAGTCAAAGTCTAGAGGTGCCCACTTTAAATGGGAGCCAAAGACAAGGCAGCACTTTGGAAGCTAAGGCGGAGAGATTGCAGCAAATTTGGGGCCAACTTTGGCTACAGAAAAACAACTTTTGGTTTTGAAAAACAAAACAAAGAAATAAAAACTAAATGGTGACTAGTATGTAGCTCAGCTGTTATCTATGCTGTGCTTTTATCTTAAACCGTGGAACAAGGACAGTTTACCTTAAATGAGGTAGAAATCAATTGTATCAGGATGAATTCAAGTATTTCAGAACGTTGATCATCCACTAAACAACTACTCAGGTTCTTTGTGTTACTCATGAATTTTACAGTTTTCAGTAAATACAAACGAATGTAGGATATTACTGTCAGTAGGAAATTAGTATGTCCTTTATTCAAGTAACTTTTTATAATCTTATCGTTTCATGAAAGTTGAATGTCTGTGTACACTTATATGCAAAGAAAGAAGCACGCCAAAAGGTTATGATTAAGTTGTTTAACAGTAATTGTTACTAATAAAATACACACAGTCATAGGTTTTATACTTTATAAATAAATTTTCTGTTAAATCTGGGGGAAATAAAAACCTTTTTCTTCGATTTTTAAAAAGTCTGAGAGGTACAAAATATTGTATATATCTGATAAATATAATGGGGAATGTTACTTATAATACTTTTCGCTACTTTACATTGTTAAAGCATAAAAGAAAGTAAAATATTTTTATCTTAGAAGTATATGTGGCATATAATACTGTAACCAGTTGGCCTATTTCTTAGATACTAAGCACATACAGTCACGCCATTCTGCATTTGCATGCTAGATTTAATTTACATAATGGCAAACTGAAGCTACAACAAGGCAATATTATTAGTGAAGACAGTCTTGTTAGATTTATCTAGGAGAACTTAATATTCATACTTAGCCCTAGAAAGTTGTCTGTTGTGATTAGCAGTTTCCTTTTTGGAGATTGCTGGTTACATTTTGATCTCATTACTTTTTGTTTTAGTCTTTCAATCGTCTTACTTTCTTTACCCGAATATTATTATTAAATAAATAAGTAAATTTTATGTTTTCTTGACAGATTTTATAGTTAGTGTGATTTCTGAAGGTGGTAATGTCATCAAAAATATTAATCCGACACGTATTTCCATGAAAATGTGGAAGCTGTCCAGCGGCATGAACCGGCCACCAGCAAATGTGAGTAATGACAAGCAGGGTTAGAGGTTAAAATAGTGTAATGTATGCATCCATCAAGGGTGCCCTCAATTCCAGTACTAGGGAAGCAGATCTCAGAACAGCCAGGGACACATAGAGAGACTGTTTCAAAACCACAAACAAAAATCAAATGGCAAAAAAGAAGTAAAATAATTTAAATATTGTTTATCTACTATACAGAAGTTAACACTTGAGCATGTCCTTAGTATTTTAAAATTTGAGATTGTACATTCTTTGTTTAACTTGTGTTTGTGCATGTAAGTATGTGCTCCGTTCATGTAAGTGCACAGTCATGTGCTTCCGTGCATGCCCATGCTTTCATCTGCAGACGCTGGAGGAGGGCTCAGCTGTCTGCCTGTGTTCTAGTCTTTCTTTTTTTTTTTTTTCAAGATTTATTTAATGTATATGAGTACACTGTAGCTGTCTTCAGACACACCAGAAGAGGGCATCATATCCCATTACAGATGGTTATGAGCCACCATGATTGCTGGGAATTGAACTCAGGACCTCTGGAAGAGCAGTCAGTGCTCTTAACCGCTGAGCCATCTCTCCAGCACCTATCTATTATTTCTCTATTCCTGTGAAATAGATTCTCTTACCATCAGAAGCTCATTCACTGGGCTAGCCACCCAGCAGGGTCTTAGAATCTTCTAGTTTCCACACCACCAGTGTTGGGGCAACTGATAGATAAAATCTGTACCCAGTTTTTATGTTAGTGCTGGGATTTGAACTCAGGTCTTCATGCATGCACAGCAGGCTCTCTTACCCAGTAAGGCATGTTTCTAGCCCGATGTTTTCAAACTGTTCAATAATGAGAGTGCTTCTAACTACATATCTCGGTACAGAAATATTTCAGGTACTCAATAGACACTTGCAGCCATTGGCTCCCATAAAGTACAGAATGAGATAAATCTCAAAGTGGAAACCAAATCCTGGAATTTGTCAGAGCGCACAATATAATAATCCACTTCAGTGCTAATGGTTCATTGAAGTAATCTGTTTAAAGGCTAGCTTCCTTAACAGACTAAAGATACCAGCTGGGCAATGTGAATCTTTTACTAACTTAGGCCTAGTGGTTCAGTGGTACTGTAAATGTATAAATCCAAATGCAGTCTGTTCATTCATTCACCTGTGCACATTTTCATCCTGAATATACTCTAGTAATATTTGTTTTTTCCCTCTTCTGTTCCCCTTTATAGGCAGAAACCTTTAGTTGTAATAAAATAAAAGATAACGACAAGGAAGATGGCTGCTTCTATTTCAGGTACCACTTAAATGATTTCATATTTTTATGTATGTTTAGGATAGAGTAGTTCAGGTTAGTGAATTTACAGCATTACCTAAGGAAATGTAGTTTATGGTCAAGAAAAAAAATGTTGACTTTCTTTCTTTCAGAAGCTATTTGGAGAAAGAAAGGCATGTTTCCTTTTTTTTGCTGTTGTTGCTTTGTTTTTTGTTTTTTTGTTTTTTTTTAAATATTGCTCTGTAAAAATGGTTTTGAGGAAGTTGGTTATTATATAGTAACATTGGAACCTAGAAAAATCTCTGGAAAGAATTTTCTTATGGTGTTAGAGCACTCAGTTTTTGTTACTTTAATCATTTAGTTTAGCGTGTGTTGTATGAATGTGTGCAGGTGCTCCTGGCGGCCGGAGGTGGGCATCAGGTGTTTCCTCCTCTGCTGAGACAGCACCTCAGTGAACCTGTAGCTTGCCAGCCATGAACAACTGTGGGCTGCAGGCGTGTGTCACCACATCCGCTTTGTTATCTGGGTGCTTGGGTCTGGACTCATCTTCATGCTTGTATAGTGAACACTGTATGCACTAAGCCGATTCAGGCTGGCCTTGAGTTTTCAAGCTTCCAGGTTTTAGGTTCCTTAGTTCTAGGGTTAGTCATGTGTAAAGGGCTGTTTTCCTCCTGGTTCTAAGTTCCTGAAATAACCACTCTGAGATTCAAAATATATATGCATACATTTTGGCAATACACTTTGGCTATTCTCCAGCTAGCTCCTAAATTGGTATCTCATTATTCTCTTCTAAGCTTTGCTATGTGGCTGGTTACCTCCGCCCAGCTCCCATGCCTGTGTCCTCCTCCATTCCCGGACCAGTCTCCTACCCGGGCCCTATCCCAGAATGCTTTTTGCCTATTGGATGTCTCCCCTATTTCCTGCCTCAGCTACAGGCCAATCAGCTTTAACTGGCAGGTGCTGCATCCATAGAGCACACAATCTCTGCAGCCGTGTAACCTATGATTTCTGTTGGCTCTCTTGTTCATTGTGAGGCTACTGTCTGCACTCTTCATGATCTCTTGAACCGAAGTTCTACATTGTTATGTACTCAGATGTGTTGATCCTCTCTTTTATCATTAATCATCTTTAAGAATTCTTTATATATGGATTATAAAAACAATCTTCTCTATTATGATGTAGGCAATTCCCATGGTCAATTGGTTTGATGATTCACTAGTAGGAGGACCCACTGAACTTAGTATAATTTCACTCACTGCTATGAATCATGGCAAAGGTCACAGAGCAACATCTTGTGTGGTGATATCCCAGAGAAATCAGTGAGAGGCTTCAAAGTGCCTGTCCTGCTGGATCTCATAGTGTGTGCTTTAATTCTCCAATACCACGTTATGAAGGGGAGATAGATGATAAGACTTTCATTAGGGGTGTTGTTATACCAGTCTCTAAATGACACATATCATATTTGCAGGTTTCCAGGAGAAAAGCAAGCATTTAGCATGAGCTATAATAACACAAATGTTTGGTTCGATATAAGCCATATGGACAAGTACAAAATAGCTCTCATGAATGTAACCTCACAGATGCCATCCAAGGGCAAACATCGTGAATAGGTCTTTCTAAGAAGAACACTTCAGATCTGCTGTGTTATCTCTCTTTATAGTAATAATTGAAGTTGATTCTGCTTTGGTATTTTGGGTTGATTTTCTTTGAGTAGGGAAAAGAGTGTGGGGAGAGAAAGGGAATATTCTTCAGTGGTGGCTGTGTTATACATGATAAATGCAAGGGTTGGAGAGATGACTCAGTGGTTAAGAGTAATGGTTGCTCTTCTAGAGGTCCTGGGTTCATTTCCCAGCACCCACATGGTAGATCACAACTATCTGTAACTATAGTCCTGTGGTATACAAACATACTTGTAGACAAAATACCCATATACATAAGGTAAATTAACTCTTTAAAAAATAAAAGTAAATCATGAATCCGCTCATGTATGTCTGTCTATTTCTGTACCACACATTGATTTATTGATCCATTTTGCCTACATTATGCCAATACTACAATTTTTTAGAAGTCTAATATATATTGTTCTCCTGCAGTTCTTGATTTTTTGTTTTACCATATAAGTTTTTAAAAATAATACAGCAGGTTCCAATAACAAAATTCAAATGGTAAAATTGATAAGAGTTTTGTGAGGGTAGAAATATCGGAGAATCTGGGAGTATCTTCCAGTCTCACTTTATGGTATATACTTGCATTCTTTTCTTGAATTTTTCTTACAGTGCTTCAGGTTTTTCAAAGTTTTTGAACATCTCTCCCTAAATTCCTAAATAGTTAGGCATTTGTTGTTGTTGTTGTTTTTCTTACAGTATTAAGTATTTTATGTTCTGTTTACCATGGTTTTAGAAATCTTGTTGGTTTGTGTCTGTTGACTTTGTAGTAAGTATCTTTGTTCAACTCCTTAATTTCTAGGTTTTTGTTTCAGATGTCCATAAATTATGACATTTCTCTTCCTGGGGGAACTGTTGGTTTTGGTTGGTTGGTTGGTTGGTTGTTTGGTTGGTTGGTTGCTAACCTACTAGGGCTTCTGAGTGTCTTTGATGATAATGTCATCTAATGTCACTCTCAACCTAATAGGGAAGATTTGGCTATTTTAAAGGTATGTTTTACCAAACTCTTCTTTTCTGGAGGCTGAGGAGATAACTCAGTTGGTAAAATATTTGCCATGCAAGCATGGTGGCCTGGGTTGTTTTTAGGGTTTCTGGCTAACAACTCATGCCACCATCTCACACCTGGCACTGGGAGTTTTCTTTTCTCTCTGAGGCAGGGTTTCTCTGTGCAGCCCTGGCTGTCTGGGAACTCCCTTTGTAGACCAGGTTGGCCTTGAATTCACAAAGATCCGCCTGCCTCTGCCTCCCGAGATCTGCGATTAAAAGTGTGAGCCACCAAATTCAGCTTGTCACTGAGATATTTGGTTACCCATCTCTTCTTGGATTATCCACATATGATTTTTTTCTTAGTACCTGATACAAATTGGTATTTAAAAAATATTTATGCTTTCGTGTGTGTGTGTGTGTGTGTGTGTGTGTGTGTGTGTGTGTGTTTAAAATTACCTTATAAAATAGTTACTTTTTTTTTCTTTGATTAAATAACATGGCGGGAAACCAAAGAGTTTATTTGTGTGTAAGGTTCCAGGTGGATGAGCCCCTAGTGGGGAGTTACGGCAGCAAATGCATAGCAGTAAGCATATAGGCAGACACAGGGTTTTTGAAGGATGAAAAACTGGGAGTGAAGTGGTGTGGGCATTTTAACTCTCAAGCCCACCTCTAGTGACTGACTTCCTCCATGAGGCTGACCCTCTTCAACAACCCCAGTGCCACCAGTTGAGATCAGGTGTTAACCATCTGGACCTGTGAGGAATGCCAGTAAGTTTCTTTATACTTTTAGTTTCGCTTGCCTCTTCCTCCACCCTTCTTCATTCCTGCCTACACAGCTTTTCCTCACTGAAACCGTGCGTTCCACATGTGTTCTATTGTGAACCCACCTTCAGGCCTCCCTTACCCACATGCCCCCTTTCTAGATTCCTGCTCTCTTATATACATATATATTCCAAGTTAAACACATAGCTATAAAAATTCAGACCTGTCAATCCACACGAGAGATAATGTGGAACATTTACCTCTCTGGGTCTGGGTTACTTTTATAAATGCCTTTAATATACCTTCCAGCTGTACCCATTTCTAGCACATTTAATTTTTTATCACTGAATAAAACTTCATGGTCTGTCTGTACACATTTTCATTACTGGGTAATCTTTTTTTTTTTTCCTTTTTTCCTTTGAGACAGGTTTCTCTGTATAGCCCTAGTAGTCCTAGTTGTCATTCTACAGAGCAGGCTGTCCTCAGACTCAGGTCCACCTTTCCTCTGCCTCCTGAGTGCTGGGATTAAAGGCATGTGCCACCACTGCTGGCTATACAGTAATCATTTGTTGGACGTGTAGATTGGTTCAGTTTCCTGGCTGTTATGATTACAGCAGCAGTGAACCTGGTCATACAGTTCTCTCTGTGGTATTCTGCCCTGTCCATGGTCAGTCTGTTGATGGGCTTTCAATCTATCTAACTTTTTATTTGACTTTGTTTTTCATGTGCAGATTCATTTCAGTTTGTTCTGAATTCTGGTTTCAGAATGTAGATCCTGAATCAGTTCCTTATCTCATTCAGCTGTTTGTGTGTGCTCTTCTGGAGTTCATTCAAGTCTTCTCTGAGATGTCTTCTGAGTTACTCTCATTAGGACCCCTTACTGTGGAATTGGTCATCTTAGAGACGGCATGCTGTCTTGGTGTTTGTTGTATGTCTTCACTGGCACTTGTATATCTGGAGTTGGTTTTCTTCAAGTAACCTTTTTTCCCCAGTGGAGGGTGGTTTAGCTTCCTCTTCTCAATGGATGCTGTGGTTTCTCTCCCTCCTCACGTGTCCTTTGTATTAGTTTGTTCAGAAAGTGGAAGAAAACTGTCAGACTCTGTAGGTCAATCAGATTTAGCCTGTGCTTCCTTTGTGTGCTGGCAGAGTGCTGTGTTCCACCCTGCACTCCCTTCTGCTTCTGAGTGTCTGGGGTACCTTGTGAGCCTACTAGCAGGCTTGTGCCCTTGCTTGTAGCATGGTGCCCCAGCCTCTCCTGGTCTGTCTGTCCCAACTTTGTTTCACACTATAGCTTCTGGTTAGCATACCCTGTGATTCTGTGTGTGTCCAAACTTTTGATCACCCTGGGTTCCTATATGCTCAACCACTGCCTACTATCTTGAGCCTCTCAGGCCTATATGTACCCAAATTCTGGCAAACCCTACTCTACATACCTCTCTATGTTGTGCCTGAGGTGTGTATACCTGTTTGTGTGTGTGTGTGTGTGTGTGCAACCTAATCCTGCCTTTAATTCTTGATTTTTCTTTCAAAGTCCTGTACTCTGTTAGTTTTTAAATCTTATTTGTCATCAGCCTGCATAGCAAACGTCTGTCTAGAGTCCTCACATTCCTAGGATGTCTCTTGTCTCAGCCCATTTTTAGTCTAGCTCCTTTGCTTTTTCATGTGCTTGGTTTGTTTGTTTGCTTGCTTGTTTGTTTTGTTTGTTTTTTAATATTGCCATTTTGTTTAGGTTTTAGGCATTAATATCTGGAGATGCTTGCCTCTTGAGAATAACAGTCCTTGCCCAGAGAAGGTTTACATTTTCTTCTCTTGTCAGAGATGAAGATAATAATTCAGAGGTGGATTACATTTCCCTTGGGAATCCATTTGCCTTAGGTTTACCTGTGTTTTAGAATTGGCTCCCAGGAGTAATACAGTCTTACAAGTGAAACTCAGGCCTCAGGGTTCCCATCCTTCTTTGTTATACCCTTTGGCTGTTACCTTGTAAACATCTGTAAGCAATTTTTAACATAACTGTTTTCAGGGAAGGTGTTGTTTTGTTGTTTAGTTTTTGTAGTCTTTTTTTTTTTGTCAGCTTGGAAGCACTACTGCTTAATTTTTGCTATAACTGTCATATTTCAATATGGTTGAGTATGGTTCAAATAGACTAAGTGTATCTCTTAATAGGCACTGGATTTCTTATTGGCAATTAAATCACAATAGACACTTTGACTATGTAAAGTCAGAAAATAATAATGCCTGAAAAACAAGTCGAATGGAAGGTTAGTAAGATGGCCTATAACTTTGAAATTATAAAGCTGTTCGTTGGGAATTCATAATATAGAAATGAAGCAAAATCCAGAGGACACATAATTTACTATGTTTTTTTTTTTGTGTGTGTGTTTACTTTCATATCTTTATATTGCTGTTATTTCTACTTCTGCTTTATCTAGAGCCTTAGTTCTGGGTCTTGTGTGAACAAATGCAGAGGTAAGAGGGTCCTAGGATTAAACATATATAAAATAGTGGCTTGGAGCAATGGCTCAGCAGTTGAGAGTATTTGCTGCACTTTTAGGGGACATGAGTCTGGTTCCTAGCACCCTACCATCTGTAACTCCATATCAGAGTTCCAGGGCATCTAACACCTTCTAATGACTTCTGGCACACACACATGGTGTATATACAAACATGAAGGCAAAACCACTCATAGATAGAATAACTGAATCTAAAATAAATACTAATGGATGAAAGTGTGTGCAGTGTCAGTAGTTCTCATATTCCTTTACTTGTTATGAAAGGAAACAAATATCAATGCTTTGAATTCATTTACTCCATTAAAAAGCATTGCTCTTACCTCTTTGTTTTAGGGAGAAAACCATCCCTAACAAGGTGGGGGCATACTGTATCCAGTTTGATTTCATGATCGATAAAACAAATACGCTCAGCAGCGAACAGGTTTGTATATCTACTTTTATGTACCATGGTATTTGCTTATTTTACAAATGAAGTATTTGTTTTTAAAGTGAATTAATTATTAGATGCAGAAGTCACTTCCCTGGTCATGGGAGGCATTTGATGACCCCTAGTGGGTCCCTGAAACCACAGGCAGTACCAGACCCTCTCCTGTGTATTTATTCATCTTATCAAGCTTAATAAAGTAGACATGAGATTAGCAACAATAATAAAATCAAAATATCATAGTAACATATGGAAGTAAGTTATGAAATTTTATAAATTATTTATTTCCAGAATTTTCCACTTAATATTTTTAGACCAGTGATTGATGATAACTGATCCATTACAAATAAAATGTGGTTAAGCACAGACTTTTATAATATAATTTTCAGAAAAATTAGGATAAAATAAATAAATTATTTTAAAGAAATTTATGGAAAATTTTGAGAATAACTTTTTATTTAGTATAGTTTTTTTTTTTTTTTTCTTTTCCTCTGAAGTAGTCAAGTACTCATAGGAGGGAATTTTTAATACAAATGTTGTTTTTGTTTTCAAGGTTGTAGTTGATGTTCTGCCTAATCAGCCTATGAAGTTGGTCCCTGACAGCCAGCCGGCCACCCCAGCTGTTTCGAACGTTCGCTTAATTGCCAACAGGACCTTGGTCAAAGACCTACGCCTCAGTATCACAGTAATGTCTATGTCTTCTTCAAACACTACAGACTTGAACAAGAGTAATTGCTTTGAAATTCAGGTTCAGAATGGTTATCACAGAGTACCACTGGTCAGTTTAAACCTACAGGAAAAACTTAAATAAATTAAATATCTGTAAACGTTTTTGCTTTGAGATATCAGTGAATAGAGAATTTGTCTTATTTCTGATTTATAATGTTCTTCTCAGTTGTCTTCTAACCAGTTCTGCTAATTAGTTCTTCTCCGTTGTGTATTTTCAGGATAATTATGGTAATCATACTGGAATGGATCTGGTTGGCACTGTAGTGGCAACCATTAAAGGCTTTAATGAGGAGGACACTGATACCCCACTCTTCATCGGGAAGGTTAGGACACTCGAGTTTCCCTTTGTGAATGGTTCTGCTGAAATCACAGTAAGTTTCTTAGGTCTTTTCCAACATCCGTAATGCACCTGTCTCTGTATATACAGCTAGGAAGATGTTGTGATAGTTTGTGTCTGGTGCAGCAAATTTAAAAATCAGTTGAAATATCTGAGATTTTGCTATTACAGACTGGACCCAGAGTTACCTTTACTCAGCTCTTATCCAGGTGGGATGACCTAGCTTTCTCCTACTGTGTAATGGTCTGTTGTAAGTTACTGTTATTATACAGACAGTCAAGAAGATACAGGCTAGGTAAAAATTTAATAAGTTGTTAGCCTATCATTGTTATTTTTCTAAAATGGAAATAGTTTTCAAAATGTACTGTAAAAAGACCTCCATAAGTAATTGTTATATTGTTAACCATACAGAAATAGCAGCGACTGGCCCTCTGGTACAGACTGCTCTGAAGTTACCGAATACACACTAGCACAGCGAGGGCTTTCACCATAGGCTGAAGGATAGGAAGTTTTGAGGCTACTGAATTTTTTTAATATTATAGGATACACCTTTTGCAAGAATTTTTTTTTTTTATCTTCTTTAGCTTATTTTGTTAAATAAAAGCCTATATCATTAATAAAGTGACTACACTTATTTTCATCAGTTCTTGGTACAAATTTATTTTCTTTCCAAAAATTTTCTCTCTTTTTGTTTATCAAAAATGTTTCCGTTTTCTTCTGTGTTTATTTTTAGAATAGTTGGTATGTAGATAGATAAGTAGGTACTGATTTGCTGATTGACTCCACAGATTACTAGAAAGAGAAGTGCTCAGCCATAAAATAATACACATACTTTAAATGCTTTTATCATTATTGTATTTTTAAATTTATGTTTCTACCAAAACTGTGTAATATTGAGGGAGGGGGGTTTCCAGGATGACCTTAAACTTCCTGTCTTCCTGTGTCCTGGGATTGTAGGACACACTGTCACACCAAGTGCTTCTTACAGGCACTATTGGATATGAAAGTTTTTACAGATTATAGTCAGATTTACAATTTAACTTAATTTTTGGGTGGCAAGGCTTGTGTCCCTGGCTGAAGTCAGTGTGCTGCGACAAGAGGGTTGTATTTGTCTGATACAGATTAAGGTTCAAGCCATCTTTGGACTTGATTCTTTATCAAAATTAAGTTTTAAATGAGCTGGGAATGGCTGGGGTTGTAGCTCGTTGTTAGAGCACTCAAGTGTGAGGCCCTAGCTTTGGCCCTGAGCAGTATTCTTTGTTAAAGATTGGACAGTGTTAGTTTTAAGTATTTGTTTTCATTTTAGATTATTTAGTTAGTTGTTTATGGTAAGTTGGTAGCACATGTATTCACAGTGCTCCAGTTTTGTTTTAATTTTTGACTAAAGAGATGGCTAAGCAGTTAAGAGTACTTCTTACTGGTCTTCCAGAGGATCAAGGCTCAATTCCCAGGTCACAACTCCCTAAACTCCAAATCCAAGGGATTCAGTGCCTCTGTTGTCTGTAGGACCTTGCACTCGAGTGCACATACCCACATGCGGGCACGAACGCCTACTTACTCAAAATTTTTAAACAGACAAAAATTCTTATTTTGATCCTTTTTCCAATTCATTGATTTTTTTTTTTTTTTTTTTAGAATCTTTATTGAATAGTTGTAAGTACCAATAGTACTTTTTTTAATTTTTTTTTGTTGTTGTTTCTCATCCTTGTATATAATCCATTTTAAATGTTACATTGTTTCAGTAACTTTAGGCTTGTAAACTGGGAGTCTTCCATGTGTATCTATCTGTCCTAAATACTTGTTGATCTATATTGGACAGTGAATAACCAAATGGTTTCATTAACTGAAATAATATCAACATTTAAAAGTGTGTAGTTTTTATATAAGAGCTACAGTTGTAATTTGGAAAAGTTTAAAGAGTTGGCATCATCACCTTGAAGGATTCTTGTAAGACAGCCCTTGTGGTGCCTGAGCGGAGGCTACTCCTCTCAGCCTGTCTACCATGCCACCTCTGGCTCTCTTCATACTGAGGACATGTCACTTGCCACTGTTGCCAACTCTTCCTGGTTGGTCTTGTTATAGTGGAAAATAAGGTGAGTTTCTCCTACACCGTGATAAACTTAGGTAATAAAACACCAACACCTGGTTTTTTAGAGGAGGTAAGCTGGTTTAACATGTCAAGTGGAATGGAGTTGAAAGATTAGTTAACCCCGTTTTCCTTGAGCCTCTCTCTTCCTTCCCCATATGCATTTGAAATTACTCCGCCTGAAGTTAAGTCAGAAATGTAGTTATTTCCCAGAAGCTGCATGTAAAATCTAAACTAGATGTGTATGAATTTCCCCTCACCACCAGAGGTCCTTCCTGTTCCACTGAATAAACAGGAGAGCCTTGTCTTGCTTGGCTTCTACGTGTCAGTGCTAAATGAATGAGAGAAAGGATGTTAGTTCATATTTATGTCTCAGGTGCTATTTATGTCTTGGTGGCTGGGTGGGTGCTAGGAGTTGAACATTGAGTCTTTATTCTTTACTGCTGAGCCATCATTTTCAAGAATGTAAATGAAACACCAACCAGAGTCCAGCTAGTATTTGTATGTAATGTTCTACCTAGGCTTTGTACTACGTCACAGTCCGACATTGTCATGTATCAGGTTCATAGGCTGTATCATTTTATAGTCTGTCTTACTTGCCTTCATTATCTGAAATCTTCTAAAAACAGTCTCATTTTCATTCCTCTATGCACGGGTCCATCTCATGCTAAGTTCCTGTTCATAGAGTCTGTGATGAGCATGGAATAAACAGAATTAAAAGAAGTAACTGTGTTGATGGTTTTGGCAGTCTAGTATAAAAATAAATGAATAAAGAAAATTAATTCTTTGAATTAGAAAGAATAAATGGCCATTAAAAACAAAAGGCATGAATTTGCTAATGCTTAAAGAGCACTAGTTAAAGCAATAATTACTCGTGTAAAACGCTGATCCTCGCCAGGGGAATTGATAGTTTTATACATTGCTGATGAAAAGGTAAACTGATACAGCCTCTGCTCTCTCTTCTAAGGGACACTTGATATCTTCTAGTAAAATAAGCTTTTAATTAGCCATATTTCTCATTATCCTAGAAAACAAATTTGCAAGGAAACAATTAGAAGTATACTTGTTTCCTATTTCTTAAGTAACTGTTAAAATTTCAAGCTAAGTGTTTGGCACTGAAAGGTATCACTATACTGTGGTTTGTCAGTATTATTTATAAACATTTTAAACTGGTATCATTAACAAATCAAGTATAAGCAAACAAGTTAAAATATGTTACTTTTTTAATAGAAATGTTTTATATGTACGTAAATTCCTGTATATACATTGTTGATAGCTTTCAAAATCTGAGTAGAACAGAGAATTGGCTTATTCATGACTTGTGTTCTTTAGTTTTTAAGAAAAAGAATTGTAACTGTTTATAGTTTTATGTTTTTATGATCTGTTATGTTCTATTAGTTTAGGATTTTTTTTTGTTTTTCTTTTTCTTTTTTTATTGTGTTATATTGTATTCTTGAGAGCAAAGAACCTAAGGTCTTTTTGTGTAGAACTGAAAATACATTTGAATTAAAATATCTATAATTGCATCTGTTGCTAATTATTTGCTTTGGTCTTGAGCTCTGGTAATTTTTGTGAAATGAAGAAAAAATAAAAGTTTTAAAAACAAATCTTTAATATTTTCAGGGGCCTCTTGTTCTGTCACCTGGGACTGGTCTCCCATGGGGACAGCTGTAACTTAAACCCAGCTTTGTGCTCTGAGTATTTTTTTTTTCTTTATTTAGTTATTTAAATCACATTGTAATTTACTTATTTACACAGAGGTTATAAACACAAAAAGGCAGGATGTGGGGAAAGGAATGGCACTGGAGCATAGGTGTTCAGGGGGAGTACAGATACCTTTCAGAACAGGGTATCAGCTGGGTGTAGGTTCAGGGGACAGGTCACTGCTCTGAGTATTTCTTAGTGAATGGTTTTTATAACTTTACTCCATTAGCAAGTTTTACCCTACTTCAACCTAAATGTTTGAATCAAAATAATTTTGCAGGTTGAGATAGAAATGGCCATTGATAAAGATAGGGTGATGGGAAATACAACTTTTCCATATAAGTCGTTTTTGTTAAGTTGTATTTATTACATCATTTGGATCTCCAGCTAATATCAAAGGTAAAATGTTTTGTGTCTTACATGGTTGTGTTGATGGTTTAGTAAATCTGAAGAGTCAGCCAGTGTTTCTCACGGTCGGTTTTTACTGCTTGTTTGGTAGCCGTATGACAACAGATGTAACATTGAAATGTCTCTTTTTAAAAAAAAAAAATCTTATTTTTCTCATTCCTTTTTTACTTACACAGACTCTAGTGCTGGCAGAAAACAGTCCTGGAAGGGATAGTACGGAATACTTCATTATCTTTGAGCCTCGGCTGTCAGCTTTATCAAGAACATTAGAATCATATAGCCTGCCATTTATGTTTTACAATGGTAAGCCTTTAGGAGGATAGATTATTATACTCTGTTGTTAGTGGTACTGTAGAAAACCTTGCTCTGCTTTTCATATGCATCACATTATGGCATATATAAGTTTGTAAGCTGTTTTAATTATACGGAAATGTTTTCTTAGATGTTAAAAAACAGCAACAAATGGCAGCACTGACGAAGGAAAAGGACCAGCTATCTAAGTCCATCATTATGTACAGAAGTCTCTTTGATGCCAACAAGCAGCTTCTGGATGAGATGAAATGTAAGTCACCTGTACTCAAAGGTCACACAGCCGCAGACTGGCTGTGAGGAGCGCTGAGGCAGAGGGTGGAGACCACCTGACTGCTTTCTTGAAATAGAAGTGAAGTGGTTAGAGCAGCCTGTTACTGGTCATCTGGCAGGTTTTACACAAAGTGTTCCTTACTTAATAAGCTTGTAGCAAGCTTACAGATTATAAAAGTTGAGACTTTTCCTCTAGAAATGTGGATCTGTGGAGAATTGAAAGCCTTTGACAGTATTGATAGCTGACTTACCTAGTTCCAGCTTCTGGCAAAAGATGTCACTGGAGGGGATGATATGTAATTTAATTTTTAGTTTTAATTATGAGCTCTTTGTGTTTTACATACCTCAGTAGCATGTCGGTCTACAAGTCCTAAAAATGAAGTATTTAATTTATTCCTCAGTTAGTCCAGAACATGTTTGCTATCTTTTAAATGATTTTCATACACAGTTAAAATAAGACATTTGTTGAGTTGTGCTTTGTAACCTGTTTTTCATTTGTCAGTTTTTATTTTTTTTTTTTTTAAGATTTATTTAGTTTATATATGTGAGTATACTGTCACTGTCTTCAGATGCACCAGAAGAGGACATCAGATTCCATTACAGATGGTTGTGAGCCACCATGCAGTTGCTGGGAATTGAACTCAAGACCTCTGGAAGAGCAGTCAGTGCTCTTTACAGCTAAGCCATCGCTCCAGGACTCAGATGTTTTTTACTCTGAGTTTTAACTGGTTTTACTTTTATACATTTTTTTTTTCTTCTCAAGAAAGGGTTTCTTTGTGTGGCCCTGGCTATCCTGGAACTCATTCTGTAGACCAGGCTGGCCTCACGGTCAGAGATCTGCCGACCCCTGCCTCTAGAGTGCTGGAATTAAAGGCATCTGCTACCACCACACAGCAAAAAGTTCATTTATTTTTATGTTTTTGGCATTTTGCTTGCATATATGTCTTCCCAGAGGCTAGAAGATGTCAGATCCAATGGAATGAGTGTCACAGGCAGTTGTGAGCTGCCTGTGAGCACTGGGAATTGAACCCGGGTCCTCTGTAAGAGCAGCCAGAGCCCCTAGCCACTGAACCATCCCTCTATAGTTTAAAATATGCAGGGACTGGAGACATGCTTCAGGGATTAAGAGCACCAGCTTATCTTCCAGATAAGCCAGGTTCAATTCCCAGCAACCACACAGATACACGCTGTCATCTGTAACTTCAGTTCCTGGGGATCCAACATCCTCTTTTGGCCTCTATAGGCACTGAACACACAAGTAGTGCACGCACAAGCATGCATACAAAACACTCATACATATAAAATGAAATTTAAAATATAGTGATTTAGACATTTTATAATATAGTTCAAATTTTAGACAGTTAACTAAGAATCATGTATTCCCTGTGTTAGATATTTCTATATTCACATAAGATTATAGGTAGACAGTAATAGAAATGAAGTTGACATGTCACTTGTATAGACTGTCTATAACTTTTTGGAGGGTGGGTTTCGAGGCAGGGTTTTTCTGCATACCAGTCCTAGCTGTCCTAGAACTCACTCTGTAGCCCAGGCTGGCCCAGAACTCACAGAGATCCACCTGCCTTTGCCTCCCAAGTGCTGGGATTAAATGAGTGCACCACCACACCAGCTTATAAATGTTTAGCTTGGGTCCGAGAACTCCTCTGCAGTTATGTAACTCGTGTCCACATATGGAATCACGATTGAATAACATCCAAAAACTTGAGTTTGCAGTGCGATACCATAGTGTATCCCAGTACATTAATTTTGTTTCTCTTTTTAACGTATCATTGAACCTTGGGATTTATAGCTTAGCTTTGCACTTATTACTTGTCAGTTTTCATTTTAACATTTAAAGAAAAAAAATGTAGTTGAAATTTTCAAAAGCTGTGTTTTAAAGACTATTAAAAATGAATGAATTTTGTTTTTTTAATTTTAGGTCAAGCTGAAGAAGCAAAATTAAAAGAGGCCCAGCTACGAAATGAACTAAAAGCATACAATATTGATATTCCTGCAACACAGCAGGTACAACTTCTCAGTGCTCACTAAATTTTTTTTATTAAATTCAACTACTTATTTTATTAGGAATTCTACAGACACTGTTGTTTTTAACTTTATGGGGTGTATGTGAGTATGTATGTGTGAGTGTGTGTGAGAGTGTGTGTGTGTGTGTGTGTGTGTGTGTGTGTGTGTGTGTGTATACGTGTACATATATGCACGTGTGCGTGGTTGCAGAGTCTATGCATGTGCCATGGTATACATGTGGAAGTCAGAGAACAGCTTTGTGGAATTTGTTCTTTCCTACCATCTTCATATGGATTTAGGGGATCTAACTTAGGTCAACTGGCTCGGGGGCAAGCATTTGTCCTCTGACCACATGTGGACCCTGGCACACACTACATTTGATTGCTTGATGTAGTTACTTCATGCATGTGAATATTTTGCCTGCATACAGGTTGGATCACCTGGGACTGGGGCCTTGAATTAGTTGAGAGCCACCGTATGAGTGCTGAAAATTGAACCCTGATCCTCTACAAGAATAATAAATTCTCTTCATCGATGTGCCATCTCTTCAGCCCCACAATATGTTTTTAAGTATAGAGAACTTTTTAGCTTATAGTCTTTGTGTTTGTGATATAATTTTAAGACAACTACAGAGTGTGTTTATCTTTATCTTTTGCTCTGCTGTGTCTTTGGTTTTTGCTTTTTGGTGGACAGACTCTTGCTATGTGGTTCAAACTCTTCCTTCCTCAACTGTGTGAATGCCAAGATTGAAGGAGAATGCCGCTGGACCTGGCTAGGCAGTGTACTTTGTGGCTAAGAGTCTTCCAAAGCTCTGAACCAGCAGTTGAGCAGTAGACCATGAGTTTGTGATGTATAAGAGCCTAGGAAGGCGTTGCCCTCTCCCTCCTCAAAAGAAGGCTTTCTGCCTTTGGAGTGTAGCTCGGTGATCAGAGTACTGGTGTAGCATGCCATGGTCTGGATTCCGTGGCCCAGTTTCCCATGGTAAATATCCAGTAGATATACATTGAGAGTTTTCTATCAAGTAGTGCCTATTTGAATAACATTTCTCAAGTACTCCAAATTACTGATTTTTCTATATCCTTGGTTACTTGTTATAAAAAACAATTGACCTTGTAGCTAAATTTTCCTTATTGATTTCAGATACCTCACATTGAAGCACTTTTAGAAAAAAAGATAACAGAACAGAACGAGCTTAAAAAGAGGCCCAGAAGATTGTGTACTCTTCCAAACTATACTAAACGCAGTGGAGATGTTCTGGGAAAGGTTTGTGTTTTAAGCTCTTTAAGAAACAGTACATCTTGTTACCTTGTGTTGTTTAGACTGTGTCTGGTCTCTCTCCCACACTCCACAGTTCCGAGGATGGAATCCAGGGCTTCCCATGTACGAGAGAGCACTTACTACTGAGCTACACTCCCTGTCTGCATCTCTGGCTTGTTCATTTTTTCCCCATTAATGTATTGCGAATTAGAAAAGTAGGGCAGATATTATGATATGTCTGTAGTGAAATAAAAGCCTTATTTCTAGGCAGGTTTGTGCTCCCAGATCAGATGAAAATAAATGGTAGGCCTAATTGTAGTAGCACAACACAGAGATTTTAGAAATAATATCCCAGTGGTAGCAGGCGTGAAACGGGAGTGTTTGTGACCACAGGCAAGTATTTGCAAGGAAGAAAATTATTTATTCAAATTCCCAATGAAGCAATGATTCTTATTTGTAACTTTTAGATTTCTTTCCTGATAGAAATATATTTAGAAAGGTATTTAAAATATATGCTTAATCTTGAAGCTCTTGTTTTATTGCATATCTTTAAGTATACTTCATGATTACCAAGACCTTCCCTGTTATAGACATTAAATATGTTTAATTAGCCAACAAATTTGTCTATTATTATTTTTAAATTTCTGTGTGTTTTTATTAAAATGGCTTTAGATTGCACATCTAGCACAAATTGAAGATGATCGAGCCGCTATGGTTATTTCTTGGCATCTGGCAAGTGACATGGACTGTGTGGTTACCCTAACCACTGATGCCGCACGCTGTATCTATGATGAAACTCAAGGTCGCCAGCAAGTGCTGCCCCTTGATTCTATTTACAGGAAAACTCTTCCAGACTGGAAAAGGTTAGAGAAAAAAAAAAATGGAAATGATACTTGTCTAGTTTGTTGTTTGCATTGCTTGGGGTCAAACCCATGACCTAATACAAGCTGAATACAAGTTATACTACCTTCTCAGTCAAGGAGATCTATTGACATAACAAACTTGTATGTGAATTCCTGCTTTCCTTCCCTCCTAAATCACGCCTATTACAGGCCATTACCTACCACCCTGCTATTAATTAGTACTTGTTTTAGGCAGTATAAGAAATCTAACACATCAAAACATCTGTCTAAATAAGGTGTGTGTGTGTGTATGTATGTATGTGTATCTGTGTGCACATATATGCAAGTGCACATGTATGTGCAGGCCATAGGTCTCACTGGCTTTGGTGTTCACAGATTCTTCTAGATTGGCTAACTAGTGATCTCCAACTATTGCCACATCCCCAATACTGGGATTATACATTCATGCCACACCGAGGTCTTCATACTTATACCACATGCACTTTACCAAAGGTGATAGTTTTTATGAGAAAACATGTCCATTTAGGAAGGCTGCCTCTGTCTTTGTAATTGCTCAAGACCCAGTGAAGTTTGGGGGCATATTGGAGGTAGGTGCTAGAGAGGTGACTCAGTCAATAAAGTGCTTGTTGTGCAATCAGAAAGAACCGAGTTCAGACTACCAGCACCCACCTGAAAACCAGATGTGTCACTCCTCTGTAATCCCATTGCTGCTGAGGCAGACAGGATCCCTGGGGGGTTCCAGGTTCAATAAGACATCCTGCTCCAAAATAAAATGAAGAATAATGACCTTGTCCTCTGATCTACACACACACCTGAGGACCGCTGTTCCATACACAAGAATACACAAGTTGGCTGGTCCACATGTAGCACAGAAGAGGAGGGAACTCACAGGCACCAGCCTCTGACCGAGGAGCTGTTGACAATGGCTTCTGAAAGGAGGAGTCAGTTTTGTTGAAGGGCGTGGCCCCAGCTGGTTGACCATGCTCTGTTGGATAGCCCCACACCCATGAGTATATGGGCAGCACTAATTAGACTTGATGGGTTATTTTAAAAAAGAAAAAAGAGGAGTTAGACAGGGAGTTAGGGAAATAATAAGAGGTGAATATGCATGTAGTAAATTCCTAAAGTAGCTATAAGCATAGTAAAATTCAATGGCGGCAAGATACTTACAATTAGAATTTGCTCTAGAACATTGCCTCTATTCTGTTTTAGGATCCTTTCACTCCCTTCGTGGGGAAGGAGTATTTCACTTCTTTTCTATGTAGCCCTGGCTGTCCTGAAGCTCTATAAATCTTTCTGCCTCTGACTCTCAAATGCTGAGAATAAAGGTGCGCACACAGATTTAAGAACAAGTATTAAGAGGGAGAGAGAAACACATAAGAATCCAACTATAGTATGTAGCATATGCTGTTTGCCAGATTCTCAAGAGTCACTAAAGCAGATACTTTATATGACAGATCTTTCTAGGACAGAATATATGATCACATAATGTGCATATATTTAATACGGTTTTCTAAGTGTGGTTTTTAATATAAGTAGTTTTGTATGCTATGTTTAGTACTCTCTTTTGTCTTGGTTTTTAATTTAGACCTCTACCTCATTTCCGAAATGGCAAATTACATTTTAAGCCCTTTGGAGATCCAGTCTTTGCCCGAAGTTTGTTAACATTCCCAGATAATATTGAACATTGTGAAACAGGTAAAAGATAATTGTGATGATTTCTATTTTGTTCAACTGTTACATTTCTGACATAAATCTATAAATTATTAACTGAAAAATTATGTTCTTATAAATGCTACTTTTATCAATATTTAATTTTGTATATTTTGATGTTTTTAGTTTTTGGTATGCTGTTAGGAGACACCATTATTTTGGATAATCTAGATGCAGCCAACCATTACAGAAAAGAGGTATGTACTTCATTTATTCTTTTAAATCTCATCGTTGTGAGGGCCAGGGAAATAAAAACACCACACAGACAGATCAACATAGCCACTTAAACAAGCATTTGCCCAGACCCACAGCCTGCATCTCAGTGAACGCCTCACAGTTTAGAAGAGCCTCTGGGAAGGCTTAGAGGGCACTGTGCTATCATGTACTTTTCTGTGCATATCGCCCTCTGTTCTGTTGTGTGCTGTGTGCACATAACCATTTGCTTACATGTGTGCACTGTAGGCTAGAGGTCCACGTGTGAGGGAGAGCCTGTGTGGTTCTTTTATTCTTTGGGTGACCTTACTTAATATTTGAGATTCTTTCTAAGTCTACCCATTTTCTTGCAAATTTTGTGATTTTATTTTTTTAAAGCTAGGTAGTATGCCAGATTTTTTTAATCCATTCATCCTTTGATAGACAAGTAGGTTGGCACTATTTTCTTGCTATAGTGAGTTGAGCTGCAATAAATATGGGAGTGTGGATTTAAACATTGTTCTGTGCAGTTCTCTGTGCGTATACCCAGGAGTGAAGAAGCTGGGCTATCAGTCAAGAGGAGGATAACACCCAGAATTCACAAAGAATTGTAGAAGTAAAATACCAAGGGACTAAAATTGCCAGTCAACAAATGCAGTAAAGAATTGAATAGACACGTGACCAATAACCACTTTTTAAAAAGTATTCAACATCCCTAGACACCAGAATAATACAAATTAAAACTGTTGTGAGATATGACTTTACCTCAGTCATAATGGCCATTATAGGAAGTCTGACAGAAATACAGAGAAACAAGAAGATGTAGAGAAAGACGAAGCCTGGTTTACTGTTTGTGGGGTGCAAGTCGACACAGCCATTATGGAAACTAGTTTGGAACTTCCTCAGAAATTAGAAATAGAGCTATCATATGTCCTTTATTCCTTTTAAAATCTATAGCGAGTTGTGTGTGTATGCACATGTGCATATGATGTGTATAAAATTCCATAAGCCGGGCTTGTAGTGCATACTTGGGAGGTGGAAAGAGATCTAGAATTAGAGGCCAGCCTGAGTTACTTAACAAGACTCTGTCTCAAAAGAAAAAACATTATCATGCCATTGGATGATGTGTAAACAAATGACTGACTTTATCAAAACCAATGCAAAACTTACCATAAATTTGAGACAAGTTGAAATGAGTGTGGTATCTAAAACTGAAAAGGGATAGTCTCATATTGGAAAAACTGTAACTTGTGTGTATAACTGAAACTTTTTATCTCGTATCTGTTGGGTTGGAAGTCCATGTTCAACGTGATGGATCGGCAGAGTTGATTTCTTCTCAGAGCCATTGGTGAAGGAAGAGTCTGTTTTGGGGCCTCTCGCCTTTCCTTGTAATTGGCTAACTTCCTGGTGTCTCTCCTGATGTATGTGTGATCGTGTCTACCTTTCCCCTTTATGAGGAGGATAACAGTGACACTGGATTAAAGACTGAATAACCTCAGCCTGATCATTTCTGTACAATACTGCCTCTTGGTTGGTTGTGGTGGTTCACATTTTTTTTTTAACTCCTATTTCAACTTTAACTTTTTTTTTTATTGGATATTTTCTTTATTTACATTTCAGATGTTATCCCCTTTCCTGATTTTCCCTCCGCAAGCCCCCATCTCAACATCCTACCCCCACCCACCCACTCCCAACTCACCGTCCTGGCACTCCCCTACACTGGGGCATCAAGCCTTCACAGGACCAAGGGCCTCCCCTCCCATTGATGCCTGACAAGGCTATCCTATGCTGCATATGCAGCTGGAGCCATGGGTCCCTCCATGTGTACTCCTTGGTTGGTGGTTTAATCTCTTGGGGGGGGGGGCAGGGGTCTGGTTGGTTGATATTGTTCTTCCTATGGGGTTGCTAACTCCTTCAGCTCCTTCAGTCCTTTCTCTAACTCCTCCATTGGGGACCCCATGCTCAGTCCAATGGTTTGCTGTGAGCATCCACATCTGTATTTGTCAGGCTCTGGCAGAGCCTCTCAGGAGACAGCTATATCAGGCTCCTATCAGCAAGCACTTCTTGGCATCAGCAGTAGTGTCTAGATTTGGTGTCTGCATGTGGGCTGGATCCCTGGGTGAGGCAGTCTCTGGATATCCTTTCCATCAGTCTCTGCTCCACACATTGTCCCCGTATTTCCTTTAGACAGGAGTGTGAGTACAAGGCTAACATGCACAACATACTGAGTTCTAGGCCAGCTCTTCAGTCACACTTGGGGTGATGTGTGTGTACACGCATGTGTGTATAGGCCAGAGGAGGGTGTTGGATGGAGTGCTGCAAAGGCTGTCCAACCTTCCCTTGAGCCAGGCTCTCACTAAAACTGGAGCTTGCCCTTTGGTCAGGGTCGGGTGGGCTGGGTGGGGATTAGGTGGCTGGCTGATTGGCGAGCCCCATTGATCCGCCTGTCTCCACAGCCTCCCTCCCCAGCAGTAGTGGCTGTGAGTGCAACCACATGAGCTCTTTCTGTGGATGCTAAGAGTCCACATTCTATTCCTCGCGCTTGTAGGGAAGAACACTTAGCCATTGTGGGATCTCCCGTAGCCCCTTCAAGCACTTTTTAATGTGTGTGTTCCGTGTCTCTGCACGGATGTGCTGTGACTTAGTGAGCTTACTGCACTTCATTAGACGATGTTTGAGTACATACATACGTGGAATTACTGAGTATACTCCTAGAGATCATAAAATGCTAAATCCAGTGTGATATTTTTATTCTGATTAATTGGGAGAATCTAATTCTTGACTCCTTTCTCACCAGTTTAAGCTAGTTTGAGCTGGCATTTAGCATTTGAAAACTCCTCTGCCTCCCTCCATGTCTATGGACTTTTCACACCCCCCTCAGTTCGTTTTACATATCATTAGCTTATTAATTTTGTGAAAATACTACCACAACCACGCTGCTTGTTCATTTACTTTATTGCTTATTAATTTATTTACGTGTTGGATTTTTTGTTACAGTGGTTTTGGTTTTGATTTGTTGTATTTATTTATTTTTTGTTGATGATGATGCTGCTGTTTTGAGGCAGTGTCTCTACTGAGCCCTGGCTGTCCTGGAACTCACTTTATTGCCAGGCCCGCCTCAAGCTCACAGACATCCGCCTGCCTCTGCCTCAAGGGCTAGGATTAAAAGCCTGTGTCACCATGCCCATTGGATGGATCGATAAACTGAGGTTTAATTACTCGTTAAGACTGTCAGAGTTGGTTTTCTTGCTAATTAGTGTCCATGTGCCCTCAATAGGTTGTTAAAATCACACACTGTCCCACACTCCTGACTAGAGATGGAGATAGAATTAGAAGTAATGGGAAGTTTGGAGGCCTTCAGAATAAAGCTCCACCTATGGACAAACTCCGGGGAATGGTCTTCGGAGCTCCAATACCAAAACAGTGTGTGGTGTTGGGGAAACAAATAGGTAAGTTAAACATGGGGTGAGTTTTAAATTTTGTTTGTTCGTTTGTTTAACACAGTGTCTTAACGAATCTCAGGTTGGCCAGGAATTCACCATGGGATTGGACATGGCCTTGAATGTCCTGACCCTTGTCCCTCCACCTCTCAGTACTGGGGTTGCAGGTGCTTATCCCCACACACCCAGTGTCCCTGCTGTTGGGGTTGAACTGACTGATGGCTTTGCATGCTAGGCAAGCACTCCACCAACTGGGCACAGCTCAGATCACAAAAGTGTCTCCAGTGGATTCCCTATTCTCTATTTTGTTTTGTTTTTTTCAGTGGGAGGGGAGAGGGCTTACATATGTTAAGCAAGCATTCTACCACTAACCTACATTCCCAGCGGAATGACTGTCTAAACCTAATTTCTGATTTGACTGTAACATTCTCTTTGGGCTTATGTATTCAGAGTCTAATGTAACAAGATTATTAACCAGTAACCAGCATATACAATGTAAAATGGTTTTCTTATAAAAACCAAGAGTTGAAATATGCTGTCTTCTTCCTTTATTGAATATATTGCAAGAGACCAGGGTTAGCAATGCCTCTTTTTTACTATGGATTAAAGTGTATTCTGCCTTGTTAAACTAATAGTTTATTTGATAATTATTTGTTTTTGTCTCAATTTATACAGTTGAGTTTTTGAGCCAGCCATAGTAACATATGCCTGCACTGACTATTTAGGAGGCTGAGGCAGGAAGGCTCACTTGCATAGAAATTTGAGGCCAGCAAAACCCTAGCAAAAAATTGTATTTTTTTCATAAAGTGTGATATGGACCTTTTGCCACTTTATTCTCTCATCTCCCAGCTGCCTCCTTCAAAGCCAATGTAATCATCTGTGTCGCTCCAAAGTATGTCTATACTGAGTGGGAAATCCACGAGTGCCGTTACCTTACAGATTCCTGTTTTGATGGCATGAGGTTGTGATGTGCTTGACATCTGTGTTCACCAAACACAATGACCTCTTACGTTAGCCTTTTTTTTTTGGTTTTTTCGAGACAGGGTTTCTCTGTGTAGTCCTGGCTGTCCTGGAACTCACTCTGTAGACCAGGCTGGCCTCGAACTCAGAAATCCGCCTGCCTCTGCCTCCCAAGTGCTGGGACTAAAGGCGTGCGCCACCACCGCCCGGCACGTTAGCCTTTTTTATGCTATTATTTTATACGATAAAATTTGCCATCTTAACTATTTTCATTGTACAATTCAGTATCATTAAATACTTTCACATCAATGTGCAATCTCTATCCCAAAATGCATTTGCAAATCTGAAACTTAGTACCTTCCCATCCCTTTTCCTGGCAGTCTTCCTTCTACTTGAAACTCTCTATGAAATTGACGATTCTAGATAACCCATAGAAAGGAAAGTGTGTGTTACCCTTTTATATCTGTTCACTGAGCCTGAGGTCAGTGCTATCCACTATAGCACATGATAGAGTTTCCTTTCCTGGTAACCCCAATTAATGCTCCATTGTGTATATGTGTCACATTTTGCTCTTTTGCCTTGCTTTGCTTTGGTTGAGAGCATTTTTAGTGTGTTGTCCTAGGCTGGCTTGACACCATGCAACCCAGGCTTGCCTAGAATTCATGGTAATTCTTGTGCCTTAATCTTCCACGTGTTGGAATTGCAGGAGGAGGCACAACCCGAGGCTATACCTTGTTGTCATAGTATAATCCACACAAAAATATGTGTACATTTTATAGACATAGCACTGGTAAGGTTTATCAGAAGAACACCATATTTACAATAATTAAAAACAAGGCTTGAGGATGTCATCAGCTGTAGAGCACTGACTAGCATGTTTAGTCTGCAGTACTGCAAACAATGTAGAGAGAGTAGAGCGCTCAGCTCTATAGGAAACTGCTCATTATTCTCTCTCCAAGTCTGTGTCTGGCTCTATTCATTCTGTGCTTTGTATGTTGGTAGCTGTAATTTATTTTCATTGCAGAATAATATTTCATTGTGTAAAGAGACTATTTTATAATTCAGCTGTTAAATCTGGACAGCTTCCAGTCCTGAGATACTACTGTAACAGGCTTAAACGTGGTCGTTGGAAAAACCGTAGGAGAGGCTCAGACATCCGCTGGCTCATGTTAGTGACTTCATACAAAACCTCTGAATTGTAAAGAATTATCACTGGACTGTCTCTGACCTGCCAGCACTCAAGTGATGACACAGACACGTTTATTTATTATGAAACCTATGCCGTATAGCTTAGATTTGTTCCCAGCTAGCTTGTTTAGATGTATTACCTGTATAGAGCTATTAGGATATTCATATTAGAAAACTCATTTAATCTGTGTTCTGCCACATGGTCTGTTACCTTTCCTTCAGTGCTGGCACCTGTTCCTTCCTCCATGACTGGCTGGCAAATCCCCCTCATTAGCACATTAAAGAGATCACTGCCTGCCCTTTCAGCACGGATCACTATAGCCAAGTTACAGAGCCATCCTATGTGACCATTGACAAAAGAAATGGATAAAATGTGGATCATATGCACAGTGAAGTAGAATGAAGTTATGTCATTTGCACGAAAATAGATTTACTTGGAGGCAATTAAGTGTATCATAGAGAATATATTGTTTTCTCTCTTTTGTGAGCCATAGACTTGTATACACTGATATGAGGTCATGTGGGCATAAATAACACGAAAGGAGAAAGGAGTCTATGGGAACTTAAGGAACGTAGGACAGGCGGACAGGTGAGAGCGGAGTGGAGCAGGGTGTCAGTTTTCAGTGCATTATATATATACCTGCATAGAAACAACCTTTTGTATCCCAGGATAATACAATTAAACTTTTATTATTTATCTGCACTCTCCCCATCCTCCCTCTTGTATACAAAAAAAGTATGTGAGGGGTTGAGCTGCTCTATGTGCAGTCACAGTTAATACTTTGTTTTGTTACAACCCAGGGAAGCAGTGGTTTCCGGCAGTGTAACATTTAGTGCTCGTCTGCTCCCCCTCCTCTCCTCTGGCTTTATCTGTGTGGAATAATACTGAGTACTCTGTATCAGACAGGAGGTAAAAATGTCCAGCCACTTTCATATAGAAAACTTGAGGTATCTGGGAATGGAACTCAGTGGTAGGGCATTTGCTTCATGTGTGCCTTCTTGGGTTCTCTCCCCAGAACTTAAAAAAAAAATGAAAATAAAATATAGAGAGTAGTCATTGAAAATTCATTCCTCACCCAGAAATAAATTAAATCAAAGAAAATTAGAATGTAACTATCATGTATTGTCTCAACTGGTTCTTTTCATGGTGTGATGTTAGCTCTTTGTTCAGATGTCTGCTGTTTTTGCAGACCTTATTCAGCAGTACCGCAGTGCTCTGTGCAAGCTGACGGCCGTGACTGAGGACTTGGACAATCAGCTGCAGTACCTGCACACTCCTGATATGAAGAAGAAAAAGCAGGAACTGGATGAACAGGAAAAAAGTCTGAAACGAATAGAGCAGAAACTGGGTCTGTGTTTAGTTTTGTGAACTTTGTGTTGGACGATGAACATTGATGATGAGTCCGGCTGTAAAAAGATAGAGTGCAAATGATTCAGGACTTGAACGGATTTCTTAACCACTAGGCTGTCTGATAAATGCTTCAAACTATCCTCTTAACTGAATAGTATCTTAGTTAAGGTTTCTATTGCTGTGATGAACACCCTGACCAAAGACAAACTGGGGAGGAAAGGGTTTATGTCATTCAGCTTACAGGCTGCACCTGGTCATCCAGGGCGGCCAGGGTAAGAACTACATGGAGGCCATAGGGAAACCCCAGCTACCCTCTCGCTGTCCATGGCTACTTTAACTTACTTATACAATTCAGGACCACCTGCCTCAGGGTGACACCTCCTACAATGGGTTGGGTCCTCCAGCATCAAAGTGGCCCACAGACATGCACTCAGACTGATGGAGGCAGTTCCCCAATTGTGGTCTCCTCATTCCAGGTGGCTCTAGTTGGTGTTTGTTGACAAAAACTAACCATCACAAGAAATAAGAGAGTATTGCCTGAAGTTCCTTTCACGGGTTAATAGACATTTATATTTGCTCTTCTTTCTTGTGTCTCACCAGTTCCTCACCATTTCTTCACAGGAATGACCCCTATGCGCAGGTGCAGCGAGTTACTTTGTCACTCACCAAAGATTGAAGTGACAGACTGTCCAATCCCTACTAAAAGAATGAGAAGAGAATCCACCAGACAGAATAGGTGAGCATATTGGGACCTGATTATCATTGGTTACTTTATCAAAGATCCTCTGTCATTACACTTGAAAATCATTATAGATTTATTTCTGAATTTCCTGAGGCTGAGTTAGTATTTTAAAAACAAAAATAGGTTTGGGATGGTAGCTCAGAAGTAGAGTGCTTGTCTAGTGTGTATGAAGTCCCTTCTTGTTTTGATCTCAAGAGTCACTAGGGCATAATACATGATACTTCTGTTTTCTGAAGACACAGAACCATAGTATTCTTTTAGGAAATATCGTTTTTGATAGTGACACCTTACTACTTAGAAATGCTCATTACTTTTCTGTTATTAAAAGTCAATAGAATGAAATTGCTTGTATGTTTGGGGGCATAAGTTTCAGTACACTATATTCTACTTAATGTAATGAAGTTACCAATTTTTTTTTAACCAATTTTCTAAATAGTAATGTGCACAATCATTTTTGTATTAGTTATTTCTAAAGCTTTATGTTTGATTTGCTCAATCAAATACCCCTTGTAATTCATCAAAATCCAACAGGGCCTTTGGCAACCTAACTTGGAAGAGCTGTCCTTTTTAAGTTAGATTTAGAAGGCTGCCTGTCTTAGTTAGGGTGACTGTCGCTGTGATGAAACACCATGACCAAAGCAACTTGGAAAAGAGAAGGTTTGTTCATTCAGAGTTCTGTATAACAGTTCATCTTCAAAAGTATTGAGAACAGGAACTCAGGCAGGGCAGGGACCTGGAGGCAGGAGCTGATGCAGAGGCCATGGAGGGTGCCGCTTACTGGCCTGCTCCCCAGGGCTTGTTCATCCTGCTTTCTTATAGAACCCAGAAACACCTGCCTAGGATGGCCCCACCCATAATGGGCTGGACTCTGTAAGGACACCAATAACTAGTGAAGAAAATGCCCTACAGCTAGATATTATGGAGACATTTTCTCAATTGAGGTTCCCTCCTTTCAGATGACTGTGTCAGGTTAACATAGCACTAGCCAGGATACCACCCCATGAGAGAATAGAGAGTGGTAGTAGTTTTTATATATATTATTTCAAAAAACGTGACACTATTTGAATATCATTCTCTCATCAACCATGAGACTTGTTATATTTGGAATTGATGTCCTGTATTCTCCCTTCCTGCACACTCAGCAAATACTTGAATGTTCGCTTATGCAGTTGTTCCATAAATAAAACCGACGAGGCCTTGCCTTGTCGCATTCCTCAGTCCTCTGCAAACAGAAGACCATTTTAAAAGTAAGCTGCTGTGTCAAAGGAGAGAAAATGACAACAGAGATGAACAGGGTCAGTGGTCAGGAAAAGCACTAAAGCAGAGACAAGCAGGGAGGAATTGGGTACAGAGGGTTGGTAATGCCTCCAGAGAGAAGCATGAAAACTCTGAGGGAGGAATTGGGTACAGAGGGTTGGTAATGCCTCCAGAGAGAAGCATGAAAGCGCTGAGGGAAAGGTCACAAATTTCATAAAGATAAAGCATGGTGACTTTGCCACTCATAAGAAAGTAATGGACATGGGAAGTAAAAATTGGTGGTTACAACAGGGTAAAGAGGTGAAGGGAAGCTAACAGTGGAGAGGTCATACTGCTCAGTCTGACCCTAGAAGGCACGTGCCATCAACTGTACCTCAGAGAAAGTCATTCAGTTCTAATGATCCTTCTAGTCACCTTCTCTCAGCTGAGGTGTCTGTGGGGTGAATTCCGTGTGATGAAAACAGCTACCTCAGCTTTCCCTAGGGTACTACCTAGTTGGGACCATCCTGGATCGAAGTGGTTCATTCCTGCAGTCTTAGTACTCAGGAGCATGAGGTGCGAGAATCTAGAGACTGAAGGCCAGCATGAGCAATATTGAGTTTGAGAATACTGCTAAGTGAGTCACCTCCATCTCAGCCCACCCCCCATCCCAAGAAAGATTTTATAATAATATGGAAAAGAGAGAATTATTTTAGTAGTTGTTAGTAGTAGTGATTATAATAATAATTTACTACCTTCACCAAAGGCAAACATGCATAAAAATGAAAGGTTTACACTTAAAAGTTTGTATCCAAAGTATTGTTTTTTGTTTTTTTCTTTTTTTGGGTTTTCTTTTTTTGTTTTTTTGAGACAGGGTTTCTCTGTACAGCCCTGGCTGTCCTGGAACTCACTCTGTAGACCAGGCTGGCCTCTGCCTCCCAAGTGCTGGGATTAAAGGCATGTGCCACCACCGCCCGGCCAAAGTATTATTTAAACAATGTAAAAATTTTTTATTTTATTTTTGAGACAGAGTCTTGCTATGTAGACCAGACTATCCTGGAACTCATTGTGTGGACCAAGCTGACTTCAAACTCACAGAGCTCTGCCCACCTCTGTCTGCCTCCCACATGCTTCTGATGGAAGCCAGAGGTTACTTTGCAAGGGGGTTAATAGTCTACTACATGGGGCCTGAGGATCAAACTCAAGGTGTCATGTTTGGCAGCAAGTGCCTTTGTGTGCTGTCCCAAAGTATCCTTAAGAGTATAGAAATATCAGCTTTCATTCATAAAACGAACAGTTTTAAGAGGAAAAGAAGAAATAATAATTATATAATTGTATCTTTGCCTTTTTTACTTATTTGTGCTAACTCTTAACAAAAATCCCATCTCGTGTTTGTTAGCCACAGTATGTCGTTGCTAGAAGAACCAGCTGCATTCTGTGAAGCATCACAGAACTGTAACTTAAGCCGTGGCATTTGAGGAGAGTCTGGGTTTCACGGGTGTAAGTGTGAAAGAACATGATCTTAGCCTATGCTTATGTCAATTTACGGTTTTGTATTGGTCAGATGTCAAGAAGACACTTGCACTTTCTAATTGGTTTTCTACTCATGAAAATTGTATTTCTCAGGGGCTGGAGAGATGGTTTGGTCGTTAAGAGCACTTGTTCTTACAGGGTATCTGGGTTCAGTTCCCAGCACCCACATGATGGCTTACCATTGTTTGTAACCCCAGTTCCAGTGGATTAGATACCTCTCCTGATCTCTGTGAGATCCTGTATGCATGTAATACACGTGATTAACTTAGGCATGCACATGTATACACTTACACTAAATAAAATAGATAAACGTGGGGTTTTTTAAATTACAAGTCAGCAGTTTCTTTAAAATGTATATCTGTTTGGAAGAGAATTTAGTTGTGTCTGCATAACAGTACATAAATACCAAGGCATGTTCTGTGTTCATCACCACGTGTGAGGGAAGGAGAGTGAGAGATGGGACAGCCGGAGAGCGGCTGAGGCTAAGGCACTCATCTGCGCCCTCAGCCAGCTCTGGAAATCATGATTTCATTCAAAAGGGGGAGTAGTGAGGAGTAAAGAATCTGCAGCTTGTATCTCAGATTATACTGTTCAAGGAACTGGAACTCAAGTTGTTCATAGTCACTATCCTATAGACATACTCACATGTGAGGTACGTATGATTACTAAATAATTAGAAATTGTATTAGCTATCTACACTAAGGATCAGAGTTAGAACAGAGTTCATGTGGTATTTAACCATTCTGAAACAATCAAGGAATTTAGGAAAGGAAGTCACTGGTGTATAAATCCTGGTGGTGATTTGGTTTTGCTTTTCTGCTTCAAGAAGGCTGTGCCTGATACAGGCGTGTGAGCGGAGGTGGGAGTGGGGCCACTGAGCTCACTGGCTTCTCTATCTCTTTCAGGAGACCAAAAGGTGATGTACCAAACTGAGCATTTCTGAAGACCACGGTAATCCTGGCAAGAATTTCCCAATGGGCCTGGAAGCAGCTATTCAACTTTCAGAACGTTATGGGGCAGCACAGATTTCCTGGGGTTGTTGCAGTCGTCAGGCCCTCGGTTGCTAGCCTGCAGATGCACACTTTTACCCAGTGGTGGTCATCGCAGCACTGAAGCAGTTCCTGCCCCAAAGATGTAACCTCCTGTTCCCCAGCATAATCATGAATCTATTAGAACTGTTTCTTACAAACAACCTTTTTTATTGCCTTTTTGTGAACTTATTTAACAAACATGTTGTGTCTTTTGTGTAAGGAAAATTCTAGAACTAGATATTTAATTGTAAATATATGTGGAAAGTTGAATTCTGCATTAAAACAGAGAAAGCACAGGTGTCTGGGAATTTAAATGTTCAGATATACAAAAACGTTGGTGACAATAGGATAACCTAAAGACTGTATCCTGTATATAAGTAAGATATGCAGCAGCAGCAATTTTTATAAATACTGTCTGAATTTATTAATACTAGATCTATAGCTTTGGCTTTAATTCTACATTTGCATTATTTTCTAATTTTTTACAACTATTTTTAAAGAAGCATACATGAATGCAAAGAATTTGTTGGGGATCTGTTGTATAAACATATTAACTGTGTATTAATTCATACTAACATACGCTGTGTGTGTCTCTGTAAGTACAAGACTTTTGCTCTGTGAAGTTATTTTGTAAGGAATACTTTTGGTACAATTTTCTGTCCCAGGAAATGTGTGTGTTTAACCCTTTCTGATTATGCAGCAAGGTTAATAAACAACAATCATTTCTCCTCCAAATAAATTTATGGTTTTCTGTATTGAAATTTAAAGCTCTGTAAAAGCTACCTTAGCACAAAGTACTGACATGCCTCCTCCGTGTTGTTGGAGCTCAGTGTCTGCATTGTGGAAGACACAAATCGCCAGTAACAGAATTAGTTGCAGCTGTGGAGGAGCACCCCTGTAATCCTGATATCTTTGGATAGATAGCAAGTTCAAGGCCAGCTTGAATGAGACCCTGTCTTAGAAAAATCTAAAAACAGGGTGTTAGCAAGATGGCTCAGTGATTAAAAGCACTGGCTGCTCTTCCAGAGGACCTAGTTTCAATTCCCAGCGCCCACATGGCGGCTACACTGTCTAACTCCAGTTCCAGGAGATCTGACATCTTCACACAGACATATATGAAGGCAAAACACCAATGCACATAAAATCTAAAAATCTTTAAAAAGAAAGAGAAAAAAATCTGAAAACAAGTTATAAAAACTTAACCTTGGTTTTGCTCTGAGCCATGGTGAGGAATGGGAGCTGATGGCCAGGCCGGGCCGGGCCAGGGACGCAATAATGCCCCCTCTGCGAAGTGTGTCAGTAAGCAATCCATAAAGTTCCTAACATGGCCAAAGAACAAACGAAGGAAAGCTATTCCAGCTGAGGATTCTCAGAATCTTTAGGTCCTATTGCAGACACCTTTAAAAAGTATTGGAGCAAGGAATTTTGAGTAAATGCTTTAGTGAACATGGAATGGAATATTTGCTAAGACTGATAGACAGTAGAATGAAAAATATCTGAGAAAGAAACAGAAGAGGAAACTAATAGACACATTAAACTTGAAAAAAAAAAAATCAGGAAGAGTAAAGCCAGGAGAACAAAGGAAACCTTGGCTAAAGAAAGCGTTCCATTGACACTGAGTCCCAGATAATACCAGTGGTTAGAGAACTGCTTAAAAGACGTCCAAGCATCTGGAAGAATTGTGAAAACAGAGCCACCTGCTTTGGTACATGTGGACTTGTCTCTCAGGCAACCAGTCTTGGGGACCCAATGTTAGCATTAGAATACAAACAGTATCTGGCCAACCTACTACAGAAGGCCATGTCTCAAAATGTAGTGAGAAATATGGAATTTTGTGTTCCTTAAAAAGCAGGAATATTATAAGAATGTGCTTTCATTTTCATCCCAGGTGTGGGATATGGGGCTGCTTCAGACTGTCAGCAGTTGTGTGACAGCTGGAATTCTGGGAACTTTTCAGAGGGTATATAAATGCCAGAGCCCCACTAGGCCAGTTTGGTGGGGAGTAGTGGTTTGTTAGTAGCTGTGGTCAAAGAACAAAAGGAAAGAAATAAGATTCAGAGATCTCTGTCTCTCTTCCTCTCCTTCCTTTCCTATCTAGTGATGGGGGGTGGAATTGGGAAGGGAGTGGGGAAGGAATAAAGGGGAGAAAACCCACAAAATAGCAAAGGCCAGCAACACAAACAAACATCTTAACCTGAATGTTCTTTTCAGGCTGGTGAAATAAATATAGAGATTCTGAGGTTGTAAATGAAGACCCAGAAACTGCTTTCTATACTCCAGTGGACAGGGGAGCTTTCTACAAAGAGTGTTCAATGTTGTTTGCATCCGTTCGCCGATAATGAGGAGCTTCAGTAAACTGTCTGCTTTGTGATATGTGCACAAGACAGCCCTGCCGTGGACAAAGGCAAGCATCAACGGTGAGAAGACATACGTACTCCTGAACGCCAAGATGTGGGTGCTGATCTCTCTTGCTCCTCCTGTTCAGCTAAGACATTTCATCAGGCTGGTTTTAACCTACCCAAAGCTAACACTCCAGAAATCTTAGATTTGGCTTGTGTTGTATTCTTGACTATGTGAATATTGCTGAAGAAAGCAGGTGAGTCTTGTATGCCTTCCTAGGTGGAGTTGGTGAGTACAGTGGTACTATGAAGTCAGGTCATTATACTTCCTAGATCACGGCAGGAACTGTAAGTAGTCATCTCTGAACTTACTGTCATGGTGCTACTCCATAAGCTTATGAGATGGAATCAACCCAGAGGAAGTGGGCCTCCCAGGAGCTCTAACCTGGGCAGTATCTTATGTAAGGAGACAGCAACACCCACCCCAAACAGGGAGTAACTGGGACCCAGGATTTCTCTCCTGGGGGAAGTAGGTAACTTCACAAAGATTTTTAAATGTTTCTCTTTCAAAGGTTCTTTGATGAGCATCAGAAAGATTAGTAAGGGGAATTAGAAAAAAATATCTACAAATAATGCATCTCATTAAAAGTCCTCACACCTGTCTCCGCCGGTCAAAGTTGGTATATCTAGGTTGGGTATTGGGTTACACTTCTGATTGTATGGGCATCTTGTTATTGAGCATTACCAAACTTATAAAGCCTTTGATTAACATTTAAATAAATAAATAAATAAATAAAACTGTGGTTACAAAAAAAAAAAAAAAAGAATGGACAAAGATTAGACATTCCTCCATAGGAGATAAATTTCATTTCCTATGTTACCCAAAATGATGCGTGATATTGTTAGTCATGATGACGGAAATGCTCATTAAAATCATAAACTACAAATTGACCTGGGTGACTTTAATATAAAAGGCAAGTATTCACAGGAAAGGGCAGCAACTGTGGAGCACCAACGCCCTTCCTGGTGGGCACATGAACTGGAGCCTCCACCGTGTCAAGCAAACCTGGAGTTACCGCATGATCCATCAGTTCCGATCCTGGGGATGTACCTAGGAGAATCAAAACAAACTCCACGAAGTTACGGAGTATGGATGTTCATGAAGACCTCACTCCTGGATGTGTAAGGTAGTGTACAGAATGATTCCAGTGGAACACTGTTATGATCAGACGCAGCTGTGCAAAAGATGGTGCCACCACAGAAGCAAACTGAGAGGGTACAGGGTGGAGGGGTGGGGGGGAGGGGCCACATAAGACTGAAGACCTAGCAGACGGAGGGAGGGAGGGAGGGAGGGAGGGAGGGAGGGAGGAGGGAGGGAGGGAGGGAGGGAGGGAAGCTGTTTCCTCAAACTGTAACAGAAATAGTGAATTTATGGGACTGGGCAAATGGCTCCATGGTTAGGGATTCACTCCCTGCATGAGCCTTTCACAAGTGCCTGTAACTCTTGCTCCAGGAGAATCACACTCTCTCTAGCCTCCCAGCACCCACACATGTGGGTGCATGCACACCTACATACAACACACGCAAGTAAAGAATATTTTTAAATTTTTTAATGTTATGTCTGTTACCGTGTGCACACACTGCCTGTGGAGGGTGTTGGGTCCCTGGAACTGAAGCTACAGGTGGTTGTGAACTGCCATGTGGGTGCTGGGAATCGAACCTGCATCCTCTGGAAGAGCAGCCAGCGCTGTTAATTGCTGAGTCATCTCTACAGCCCCCAAATAAATACTTTTTGTTTTGTTTTTTTAAAACAGGGTTTCTTCTTTGTATCCCTGGCTGACCTGGAACTCAGTCTGTAGACCTTGAACTCACAAAGTCTGGCCTTGAACTCACAAAGATCCTCCTGCCTCTACTTCCCAAGGGTGGGATTAAAGGTGTGTGCTACCATAACTGGCCCCAAAATAAATATTTTTAAAAATGAATCTATAGCATTTTATTCATATATGCTATCTGTAGATTATATGATCAAATTAGTTTGTTAGTTAATCTTGCTTTTTGTTTTTTCATGTTGTAGATTGAACCTAACTAGAGTCCCTCACATGCTTGTGCCTTGGTAGTAAACTATTAAACTACATCACCCAAAAGTCTCAGTCTCAGTCTCTCTCTCTCTCTCTCTCTCTCCTCTCTCGTTCTGTTTCTTGTGTGTGTGTGTGTGTGTGTGTGTGTGTGTGTGTGTGTGTGGTGGGTGTGTGTGTGTGTGTGTGTGTGTGTGTGTTGTGTAGTTCTGGATGGCCTGGAACTTGATTTGTAGACCAGGCCGGCTTCTGCTACCTTTTCTGGTATTCAAGGAGGATTCAAGGTCTGTCCCACCACACCTGGCCAATAGCTTCAAACTCACAGAACTCCTTTTTCAGCTTCCTGAGTGTGAGAACTAGAGAAGTAAGCCACTATTAAACTAGTGAGTAGCCATGAGTCTGTCCTTCAAGAGAGACCACTGCTGCATATGCATTTAGAAACAGTTCAAAGCTTAAGTGACTTTCATTTGCCATCACTGACGAATTCCAGGTGGCTCTTGCTAAGCAGTGCCCTTCTGATTCCTCCTCCCTTCCTCTCTTCTTCCTTGTCCTCCTCTTCTCCTCCTCCTCTTCTTCCTCTTCCACCTCTTCTTCCTCCCCTCTTCTTCTTCATCCTCTTCCTCCTCTTCTCCTTCTCTTCTTCCTCCTACTCTTCCTCTTCTCCCTCTTCTTTCTCCTTCTCTTCCTCTTCTTCCTCCTCCTTCTTTCCAGTACTGGGTGTTGACCCTGGGCAAGCACTCTTACCAGGAGCTGTATCTACAGCACACAATGTCTTCTGAATCTCACTCATTTAAATAACAATTGGTTGCTCTTTGTCTGAATTTAGCTGACCTCTGTAGCTTTCTCTTGGGGCGTATTGTGTATTGGGGTCTATTGGTGGCCTTGCTTCCTGGAAGATAGTCTAAGGAACCTGGGCTAGGGAGAGGGCTAGAGAGGTGTTGGGTGAGTTTCCTGCTGCAGAACCAACCAGCAAAACTCTTTTCTCCTGTCTCAAAAATTCTGCCTAATCTGCCTAGCTAAACTCCTTTGCCACTGACCAGTTCTTGTGCTATAGGAAGCTGTCTCAGAACTAAGACTCAGCTTTGGAGAGCGTCTCTGGCCTGCCTTATTACCCCTTACTGCTCCCATGGGAAGCTACATGTCCCCAGAACCATGTCCCTCACCTTCCGGGTCTTTAAGGGGTCTCCTCACAGAGTTCAACCAGGGAAGCAGTTGGTCTCTGGCAGTCCAGGAAGGGACTATAGGCCCATCACTAGGATCTGGGGAGGAAGGGAAGTACTAAAAGCCAGTACTTGTCAAAGCCAACCCATTCCCAGTGACACTCTGTGACTCAAGGAGAGGGGCCAGGGTGCCAGTCTATTTCTCTTGCACTTTGCTGAATTTGGCTCGCTGGGTGTAATGGTTTGAACAAGAATTGCCCCCACTGGCTCGGATATTTGAATGCTTGAAACCCAATTAGTAGAACTGTTTGGAAAGGATTAGCAGGTGTGGCCTGGTTGGAGGTGAGTCACAGGGAATGGGCTCTGAGGTTTCAAAAGCCCATGCCAGGCCTGTCTCCCCCTTTCTCTGCTCGCTGCCAGAGAGGGGATCAGGATGTAAAGCTCCCAGCTACTGCTCCAGCACAATCCCTAACCGCTTCCTGCCGTGATGACCATGAACCAACCCTCTAAAATGGAAGCAAGCTACCAATTAAATGCTTCCTTTTATAGAGTTGCCTTGATCACGGCGTCCCTTCACTCCAATAGAACAGTAACTAAGACGCGAAACGGGTGACATGAAATGAAAAATGTTTCACTTTTCAACAGGAGACAAGAACCTGTCACTCAGCAAAGACCCCAGTGTTACGTTTTCAATCCCGCAAGTGACAAAGGAAAGCACGTGTCATCTACTGGGATAGTATTTTGCAAGGAAATGCCTACCCTACCTCTAAACTTTATTCCCAGCGATAACCAGGGTGGGCAGCCAGTTGCTGTAAGGCCACACACATCCTGAGTGATTTAGATTCGGAACAAGAGAGAACTACATAAAAAGAGAAAGTTGTGGGGGTGATTCTGGGATGAGAGCCGCATTGGCAGGGGGTTGGGTGGGAGTGGGGGTCGCTGTCCGCTCTCACTGGAAGTACAGTGGTCAGGGATAACGGGGTGGGGAGGGAGTGGCAGGGGGCGGGGGCTTGCTGTCTGCTCTCACTCTTAGGCAGGAAGCACAGTGGTCAGGGATAACCCCTCAACCCAGGGAGGATGACTGCTAAAAGTACTCATTCCTCCATGGCATCAGTCAGAAGACTGGCTCTCACTAACGATACCCACTTAGTGAAAAAGACAACAAAGGCCCTGGGAGGTCGTCCTCAGCATCGACAGCGGACACGAGAGTGTAGTTGATAAAGGTCCGAGCAGAATTATGAGAGGCTTAGATTTGTTTATTGTTTTTAAACAGTCGCAGGTGTAGCTAAGTGAAACTGCCATTCCCAGTACCTGAATAAATAAACGAATACATAAAGCTGGTTTGTTCTCCCATTCAACTTGCTTCCGAGTTAGCATGCTCTGGTCAGAGTTGCGCACCAACTACATGTCAGTTTCCTGGATTCCACCGTGTAATGTTGAGCACTCCAGACTCTGAATGACACTATCCACTCTACGCCCCCACGTAACCCACAGACCATGGAATTAGTCCATCAGCAGTCTTTAGAGGCCTAATAGCTCCCTGCTTTCTTTCCTTCCTTCAATCGGTAAGTATTCCTAACTGCCTGTAACTCAAGTTCCAAGGTGAGTGGGTAAGAAGCAGTCCTCTTCAACAAACCTGTGTTGGAGGGCGAAGGTTCAATACTACAGCGCTTGCCATATAAGTGTGAAGACTGGAGTTCTAATCCCCAGAGTCCACATGAAAGCCGACAAGACGTGGCAGTCCTCCAGTAACCACAGCTTTGGAGGGGTTTGAGTGAAAATGGCTCCCATCGTCACAGGGTTGTGGCGCTATTAGGAGGCGTGGCCTTGTTGGAGGAAGTGTGCTACTGTGTGGGTGGGCTTTGAGGTTTCAGATGCTCAAGCCCGGCTCAGCTTTACGTCTCTCTCTTCCTTCTGCCTGCTGATCTGGTTGTACAACTCTCAGCTCCTTCTCCAGCACCATGTCTGCCTGAAACCACCCTGCTTCCTGTCATGATAATGGACTAAACCCCTGAACCTGTAAGCCAACTCCAATGAAATGTTTTTCTTTATAATGGTGTCTCCTCATAGCCATAGAGACTACTAATACAACAGCTTTAGGGAGGTGGAAACAGAACAAGCCCAAGTTCCCAAGAAACCACAGGTCTGATGGTTAAACACTTCCTGCGACCCCAGAGGATCTGGGTTTGGTGCCCAGCACCCACATCAGGTGGCTTATAACTGCCTGCAACACAAATTCCAGGGTGTCTGATGTCCTTTGACCTCCATGGGCACCTGCATACAGTGTAATAACCTTGCAGACTCACACATATATACATACATAACATTTTTTTTTTAATTACTCTTTTTGCAGTGTTGGGAAAAGCTTGGTGGGAAGGTGTGTTCTGTTTCTTCCTCTTCGTTGTTGTGATTCAGTCCATTTTGGAGAGTCTCCGTGGCAGCCATCACCATGTCGGTCCCAAGCGCACTCATGAAGCAGCCACCTATTCAGTCTACGACTGGGGTCGTCCCAGTTCGCAACGAGAAAGGTGAGATTTCAATGGAAACGGTGAAGGTAAAACGTTATGTGTCCGGAAAGAGATCGGATTATGCCCCTATGGAGTCCTCAGATGAAGAATTTCAGTTCATTAAGAAAGCTAAGGAACAAGAGCCTGAGGAACAGGAGGGGGATTCACCAGTGACCCCGACGTTCGGCGTCATCGCATTAGTGAAGATGTGGAAGAGAGATTGGCTCCACACAGAAAAATAGTGGAACCTGAAGTAGTATGAGAAAGTGACTCAGAAATAGAAGGAGATGCTTGCGAGTGGAACGAGAAGAGAGCAGTGAAGAAGAGGAGGAAGAAACTGGTGATGAAGAAATAGAGCGGCGCCGTGGCGTGATGCGTCAGCGAGCACACGAGAGAAAAAATGAAGAGATGGAAGTCATGGAGGTGGAAGATGAAGGACGCTCTGGGGAAGAGTCCGAGTCAGAGTCTGAGTATGAGGAGTACAGCAGACAGTGAGGATGAAATGGAGCCTCAACTTAAGCCTGTCTTCATTTGAAAGAAGGGTCGGGTGACAGTTCAAGAGAGAGATGCTGAAGCATTGAAACAAAGGAACTGGAACAGGAAGCAGAGCGCATGGCTGAGGAGCGGCGGAAGTACACACTCACGGTTCGGGGAGGGGCCGTGGGTTGAGTGCAAGGGTCGTGTAATGAGGTTATAGGAGAGATAGAGTCCAACAGCTGAATTGCTTTCCTCATCCAGATTGTAGAAGAAGAGACCAAGGAAGAGCTGGAGGAGAACAAGCGGCCCTTGGGGCCCTGGATGTGCTCAATACTGACGGTGAAAATGATGAGGAGTATGGGGCCAGGAAAGTCCGTGAGCTCAAAAGAATCAAGCTGGAGAGAGAAGACTGAGACGGGTTAAAAGGAGAAAGCAGAAATTGAACGCATGAGAAACCTGACTGAGGAAGAAAGGCGAACTGAACTTCAGGCAAATGGCAAAGTCATCACCAACGAAAGCTGTTAAAGGCAAATACAAGTTTCTACAAAATATTATCACTAGGTGCCTTCTTCACGGGTGAGGATGAAGAAGTCTACAGGAGAGATTTTAGTGCACCTACTCTTGAGGACCTTTCAACAAAACCATTCTTCCAAAAGTCATGCAGGTCAAGAATTTTGGATGGTCTGGTCGAACCAAGTACACCACCTTGTGGATCAAGATACCAATTCCTTTGACTCTGCGTGGGGCCAAGAGAGTGCCCAGAACACAAAATTCTTTAAACAAAAGGCAGCCAGGGTATGAGGTGTATTTGAGCGACCATCTGCCAAGAAGAGGAAATCCACCTAGGCGTCAACTACTTATTCCAACTGTGGGACACAAGGGGATCTGGTCTTCAATTTTCTTGAACCATTATTTACATAGTTCTTGTATAGAGCTTTTCAGACTTGCAGCCATAACTTGTGTTGGAAGGTGCTTTGTAAGAGGTTTGGACGTACAGTAGCTGTCAGAAATCCAACAGTATAACCTATACCGTAGTAGGGTTAACTTACCGTCTAAACTAATTCTAAAATACTTTTTTTCTCTACTTGGGTGTCTGCTAAAAAGCAAAGGAATTGTGGTGTATTAGAGGTCTAGCTTGTGGTTTCACTATTACCTGTAATCAGAGCATTGGAATGACTACAGAAATATTTTACAATGCAGAAACAATGATAATCAGTATGCCAAAGGACAGGTTTGGCCCACATCTTTAAATCAGGACCATGCAGAGTCAAAAGGAGCATATCAATTAGGCCTTGCCAAAGGCAACAAAACATAAGTCTGAGTAGAGCCAGGCCACACGTAAACCACTTTCGAAAAATGAACAGGTTTAAAGCATCTTAAACTGACATGGTTGGGCCCTCTCAATATAAGACCAGGCAGCAAAGGGCAAACAAATCAAGGCAGCTGCTAAACAAGACGGACAGCCAGCAAAAAAATGAAAAGGTTAGTCATAAAGGACATAGTTAGGGTCTTCCTAGTACTATAGATTTCCCAAGAAAAACCAAGCTACTAAATACTACCAAGATTCAGTTTGTGGTATAAGGTTTTCTGTTTCTTTTTTGATTTGTCCAGGGCTGGTAGGGTGACAAGTTAGTTGGGTATATCTTAAATATGGTTGTTGTGTTAGGTACTTCACATGAGGCCTTGAAATTTAAGAACCCCTGCCAAAAGTCTTAACAAGCTTGAATTGAGATCCCACATGCAAATCTACATTAGTTGGATCCAAAACACTAGTGTCAAAAGCACACAGCAGATTGTCATGTGACTTCCATATATATTCCATGGGATGTATATATTACATACATGTTCATACATATCATGTTCACATGAGATATAATTGTAAAAGAAAGAAAAAAGGCAAGTGTGGTGATGCATAACTTTAATCACAGCACTCAGGAGGCCCAGGCAGGTTCATCTCTGAGTTTGAGACCATCCTGGTCTACAGAGTGAGTTCCATGATAGCCAGGCTAAAACAGAAATCCTACTTCAAAAAGCCAAAAAATAATGACAATAATAATAATTAACTTGTGTACCTGCCACAAAATGGGAACTAAGTCTAGGAGAGTTCTGTTCCTTTTCTGCCATGTTGGAAATCAAACACGGGGCTGCATGCATGTTAGGCAAGCATTCTATCACTGAACTAAAACCTCCAAATAGTCTCAGACAGCATCTATTTCATCTTTCTAGCATGGGTAAAACAGCCCAGGAAAGAGCCTTATCCTTAAAGAATGGTCAAAAATAAAAACCTTCTGGTGTCTTTTTCTTGCCAAAAACCATAAAAAAATTACTCTTTTATAAAAGAATACTAGCCGTATCAGTAGGCTCTAGGTTTAATTTTGGAACCCTGCCATAATGAATAAGGAGAAAGAATGATCAAGAATGATCCCTAGCATCCTTGCGGTTCTACACATAAACACATTCACCCCATGTGTTCACACCACACACACCACACCAAACATGCCTACATGCACACATACATACATACATACATACATACATGCATACATACATAGGGAAAAGAAATAATCCTCTGTTGATGGCCAGGATAGATATGACATTAGGAGTAATGACCACAGGAAACCCAGGGCACTCATGTTCTGTCATGTTCTGTCATGTTCCATGTCATGTCCAGCAATGTTTACAGGGCTCAGTTCTCTTTCTGAGGATTTGTTTATAGAACTGAATCTTTTATGAATTGTGTACCATGGTGTGTGTGTGTGTGTGTGTCTGAGGATGGAACTCGGGTCCTTGCACATGCTAGGCAAGGGCTCTCGACCTCTGATCTAGGTTCAGGTAGATTTATAATTTCTTAATTGAGAACTTTACACTGAAGAAAACACACTGTGGGGCGGTGCAGACAAAGCTCAGTGGAGGACTGCTTGCTTGGCTGTGTGGAGCTGTGGACTTGATCTTCTGTGGCCAGCAGGCAGGAGGGGAGGCCACTGCTCAGTACGAACCTATCACCCCAGTGGTACACAGGAGACAGAAGAATGGTAAATTAGAGCCCTACCTGAGCTACACAGTAAGCTCAAAGCTACTTTGGGCTACACAGCAAGACCTGGGTGGGAATGGGGCAGAGAGGACACTCAGCCTATAGACATCCATTTTATCTACTTTTTAAATAACTATTTACTTACTTACTGATTATTTGAATGTGTGTGTATGTGTGTGTGTGCTTGCGTGAGTTCATGTGTACGAAGTATGTAGGAGCCTTTAGAGGCTAGAGAGAAAATTGGATCCCCCTGAAACTCCGAGGCAGTTGTGAGCCACCTGTGGGTGTTGGGAACCAACCCGGTCCTCCCAAGAGCAGTAAGTGCTCCTAACTGCTGAGCCATGGCGCCAGCTCTGTTTTATCTGTTTAAATCCCCAGTAGCTGAAGGAACGGTTCTTTCAGGACTGAGCCATCTGAATCACGTTCTGAATTCCCCCCCCCCCCCCGTTCTAAACACTCCTTCTGTTTCTCCCAAGAACCCCAGCACACCACTGTGCCCCCAAACAGTCCTTTAGAGAGTACGACCTCAGAATAGTTGAGAAATTAAACACTCTGTTTTTATGTTTTGAAAAGTTAAGGGAGACAGGAGAGTGTAACAATAAACCGGAGTGCTTTCTTCTTTGACTCTCCGTGGTGCCTGAATACGAAATTATGTTCTCACCTTCTATTTTCCATTGGTCCTTAGCAATTAGAGACTTTTATGTGACTACAGCAAGTGCTTTGTTGACCTGGTGTTCTTACCAGGAAAAGTGTCCTGAGAAGCCAGTGGCGCCTGTTCAGCCCAGACACTGAAGGGGACACAGTGCTGCATGTATTTTCCTGAGGAGTTTAAAGCATGCTAGAATGAACTGTCTCTGAGTAATTTATTTGTAATCTGATTCAATCTGAGAAAACCAGCCAAGGAAAACCCATGCAAATATCCAGCTCCACGAAGAACCAAGTAAACAAGCCAGTCTCAAGTAACTGAGTTGATTTCTTGTACATGTTTCTTTGAGACGAAAACTTACTATGAAGCCCAGGCTGGCCTTGAACCTACCACCCTGCCTCTGCTTTCTGATGCTGCAATCACAGTCGAGTGCCACTCACCTATTTACTCCCCTCTCTCCTTCCCTCACATCTTCGTACGCTCTCATAGTCATCTCCTCTTTTTTATTTTACATTACGTCATTCTACCTTCTTTAAGTTATTATAAATTCCAAGTCTGAAAAATGAACAGCAGTAGAACCATGGTCTTACATTAGGCTTATTGATTACATGTAACTCTTGTCCTGAGTTTCTGAGTTCTAAACTGGCTTTTGCACTGACCTGAAGAGGCACAGCGCTTATTACAAGTAAAGCTAACAAATACTCTCTGACTTTTTAACTTTCATCTTCAGTTCTCTAGGAAACCATGAAATATTCTCAAAACCAAAGCACTTAATAAGATGAATACGACGTACTTTAGAAAATTATTAAGCAGTGGCTGATAGCAACAGGTGACCTACTCATCGTGCAATCGATCGAGTTGTATCCATACCCTTTTTACTCTCATAGAGACTCTCTCACGATGCTCTTCTCACCTTTCGGTGCTCCCAACTCCTCTCTCTCTTTTAAAGTAATTCCAAAGTACAGAAGACCAAGTCAGAAGCGTCTCTATCGGTAGAGCTGTTAGTAACGTTCGTCCCTTTCATTTAGGGTTTGACTGACCGTGAGGCCAGCCTATTATACGCAGACTAACCAATACTATACTTCTACTTGCACTTCAGTTCTCTGATGACATGTAATTTGATCAAGCACAGGCACTTACAAGACAAGAAGCTAATATTACAGTATGCATAGCACACTCCTGGATCCACAGGCAATCAGGTCTCTGGTTATCCTATCTGTCTTATGATAAGGGAGAAAAACAGAGTGGCATTGCCTGCAGCCTTTCGGTGACCCCAACGCCCCCTCCCTTCCAACCTACTTCACAGTGGTAGCGAGCAAATCCAGAGCCGCTCTGATCTGGGTAGGAGCTTGCCACGAAGTTGCTCCCTTCACAGAGGGTTTTAACAGTGCCAACCTCCACTTTCCTCAGTCCATGAGCTACTCAGTCTCGCAGCTTGGTGTAAGCAGTTTTAGCAGGTGGTGATAAGCACGAGCTCACCCAAGGCCTGTCTGCACGGTGCACCCACTCCCTTTTGCCTGAAAGCTCTATAAAGTTTCCGAGCTTTCTCATGGAAACCAGTAGTTCTTCACAACACCTAGCATGTAACAGATTCCCAGAACAGTCAAGTGTAGCACCACAAACCTGTAACTCCAATGTTAGAGGCGGAGGCCATGAGTTTAAAGACAACCGGGGCTTCATAGTCAGATTCAGTCTCAAAGACCAACCGAACAAAGAGACTTGCATATAACTGGTGCTCAGAATACAATGTATCTACCGAGAAGTATCATTTTTTTGCTGATTAAGTATAGCTGTCTCTTGAGGTTTTAGGATGCTCCCACCATCCTTATGGTTGCTAAAACCTTTGAGTCTACAAGACCCTTACATAACGTGGCATAGCATTTGCATCTAACCTGAGTACAAGTTTCTGAGAGCCTCAAGCAGCTTCAGATTATGTATCATTTACTACGTTATCTACTTATGATTTACAATGGAAATTCCACTTAGAATACAGTGTTGCTATGTTGTGTTGTTTAGGGACCAGTTACAATAGCATATTTAATGCAGGCCCAATTTTGCCTTTTCATGTATTTTTATGGTGTGATTGTTTGAATCTGTGGATGTGCAGCCCACAAGGACAAAGGCTGAATGGTCAGTCTGTCATTTCAAAGCAGGGTCAACTCTCTAAGTCTTGAATGGCCTCCTGCTTTGTTTTGTTTTCTGTGTTGGGAATTGAACATATGGCCTTACATGTGCTAGGCAACACTGTACCACTGAGTTGTATACACAGCACTTCCTGGAGTGATTTTTTTATTCAATAGAAAAAGCAGCTTGTGTCACCAGGTCAACTCACTTCCAAGTTTGAGAATTGCCCACCCTAAAAGCTGTTGGCTCAGGGTATTGAATCCGTTAGTGCTAGCACTCGGGAGGCAGGTAGATCTTTGTGAGTTGGGGGCCAGTCTGGTTTAATAGTAAGTTCCAAGGTCAGGGCTAGTAGTGAGACCCTGTCTATAAATAAATAAATAAATAAATAAATAAATAAATAAATAAAAATGGAAATAGGGGCCAGAGAGATGGCTCAATGTTTAAGTGTACATATTGAAGACCCTAGCTTGATTTCCAGCATTCACACCAGCCTGCTCACAACGTCTGCAGGCACCAGCACTTTTATACACAGGTAAGCACTCACACACACACAGGCACACATGTGCATAATGCATGTATGCACACACACTACTGTGTGCATGTGTGCGTATACTCGTGGGTACATACACGCACACAAGCACACATGAACACACAGGCACACACATACACACATGGGCATGCACACATGCACATACAAACACACACACCTTGGCGTTGTAGATGGACTTGTGGGTTGCCCCCTATTTTTCCCTTCACTCAGTCTCCATTTTTAGACTGTATCTTCCCTACAACACTCAATGGACAAAATGGAGGTTACAGCCAGGGTGACAGAGAAGTCAAAGAGAAAGGCATAGATCGGGTTACACAGGACAGCCTTTTATCTCTGTTATTTCTCCCCCAGTGGCTCTTTTGAAGGCCGGATGACTTCAGTCCACTATTTGCATAATCTTCCACTTCGAAAGTTCATGAACAGATTCTGTCCTTACATGGTACAATTTTCTACTTTGGGAATTTTCTTTCTTCAATTTGCAAATCAAAAGGACCCAATGAAACCATCAAAGCAGAACATATGAGAAATAAAACAACCAGTGGCTTCACTTAGTTTTATCAAAACATAGCCAAGTTTCCCTGTCCCCCCATCTCACAGCCACCAGTGTCATGTTAGTTCACAGGTACAGCAGAGAGCCTAGGCACGCCAACTAGGGAGTGTGGGAGCAACAACTAATCTCAGAGGAATAGCTCTCTCTATACCCTCTAGAATACCTCTCTTTGGTGGTACAGTATGTAGCCTAGGTTAGCCTCTGAGGTGGTTCCCAGCTTCCCAAGTGGAACATCACACCCTCTGTGGCTGATTTTATCTGTGGAGTTACTTCAGTCGGGCTATAGAGAAATTGGCAAAGACCCCTGTAACTTTTGAATAGGCAGAAAATATGACCAACAGAGGGAGCGAGGGAGATATGGAGGGAAGGGAGAATGAAAGGATGGAGGGATGGAGGAAGGGAGGTAGGAAGGTACCTGCAGTATCTGAACTATTTAGCAGCAAAGACAAAAAAAAAACCTATTATAATAAATGGTCTTTTAAAAATGTTTGCCCGCACATACGTGTGTGTGTGTGTGTGTGTGTGTGTGTGTGTGTGTGCAGGCCAGAGATTGATGTCTTTTTTTGGGGGGGGGGGTTCGAGACAGGGTTTCTCTGTGTAGCCCGGGCTGTCCTGGAACTCACTCTGTAGACCAGGCTGGCCTCGAACTCAGAAATCCGCCTGCCTCTGCCTCCCAAGTGCTGGGATTAAAGGCGTGCGCCACCACCTCCAGGCCAGAGATTGATGTTTTATATCCTCTTGACAATTGCTCCCTCTGGTGCTCTCTCCCTCCTTCTCCTTCTCCTTCTCCTCCTCCTCTTCCTCCTCCTCTTCCTCTTCCTCCTCCGCCTCACCTCTCTCTATCTCTCTCTGTCTCTCTCTCCCTCTCCCTCTCCCTTCCCCCCTTCCTCTCCCATCCCTTGAGACAGGGTCTGTCCCTGAGCCTGCAGCCTCAGGGCTTCTTCTGCCTCCACTTCCTTAGTACTGGGATTACAGGTTTGTGAAACCTTGTCTAATTTTTATGTGGGTGCCTAAGGATCTGAACTCATGTCTTCATGTTTGCACAGCATTTTACCGACCGAACCATCTGCCTTTAAGACTGATGAAAGAGAAACATCCGAGCAGGACATCTCCTCTCAAACACTGGAGTAGCAAATGACAGTTTGCAGCTGCAGGGAGGCAAGCTGCTGCGGCGCCCACTGTCCAGCTGCAGCCCGCTCATTTGGAAAGTTCAAGGCGCATACTGGCTGCACCTGGGAGAGCTCCGGCGTCCTCAACTTTCGCCCAAGACCTTAAAGATTATTGGGTAGACGGCGGTGGGGCCTCAGAGGAAGAAATCGAAGCTGAGCCCCACTGCGTAGGTCCCCGAGGGAATAACTGATGGAGCGGTCCTGGGCTTCTTGCCGGGAGAGAGGCCCCCATGGAGGTGGGGATGGTCGGACGCTCGCTGCACTTCCGGAGGGGCTGGGGGCGCGCTGTTTGGAAGGTGAGAGGAGGAGCTGCTGGCGTTTGGGAAGAGACCAAAGGAATGTGTAATTGGAAATTCTGTAACCGAGACCCCGGTTTCTAACCCTTTGGCTCTTTCCCCCGAACCCCCTGCCGAGAGGCGAAGGGCCCAGAGATGGGAAAGGGAAGAGTCACGTTTCGGAGAGGGAAGTGAAATAAAGAGGGCGGCACCCGGGGGGACCTGTGCGTCATTGAGGGACCGCGGAGCGGCCAGTGCGGAGGCGTGGGGGCGAGGAGCCGGAGGGGCCACCGAGCGCCCGAGCCCGCTGCCCGTTCCCGCGGCCCCACAGCCTGCAGCCTTGTGGGGCTCAAGATGTGTCAGGAGACCCCGCCCCGACCCCGAGCACCCAGCCGCTGGACGCCGGCCCTGCTGGCCTTGCTGGTCCTAGGCGGCGCGGGACTGTGCCACGCGAGCTCTCAGCCCGGGTACCACGCGAGGCCCAGTGCCAGGAACAAGTAAGTGTGCGCCCCTTTTGCTCGCCCCCCAAGCCCTAGAGTTTGAGATCCTCGGTGGTCACTCCCGAATTCGTCTGCGAGCTCTGGAGCTGCCCTGCCGTTGGCGACGGGCGGTAGCAGAGAGGTCCCCAGAGACTTTTGGGGAGTCACCACTCCCGGGTGACCATGTGCTCCCCATCAGGCCCCCCGAGCATCCTGAGGCGGACCTGGGCATTGGGGAGTGTCCGGCAGAACTACGGGATCTGCCGCCGAGCCCGAACACGAACACGTCCCGGAGCCTCGGATTTGGGGGGTCTTTGGTGTTCCAAAGACACAAGAGGCACCCTGGGGTGGCGACTTTGGCAAGCTCCTCCTTCGGCGCTGGTGACCGCCAACTTGTTGGGTCAACTCGTCTCCCCCTTCCCTGCATTGTTCTCCAAGTTTACCCAGCCCTTTTCTCTCTACCCCAGGAACTGGTGCGCCTACATCGTGAATAAGAACGTGAGCTGCACGGTGCAGGAGGGAAGCGAGAGTTTTATTCAGGCTCAGTACAACTGTCCGTGGAACCAGATGCCCTGTCCATCCGCTCTGGTGTAAGTCGGGGAGCACGAGGGCCGAACGAACGGGCGGGTGAGGTGGAGCACTGGGCTTCAGCCCTTGTGGAAATCTCTTCCAGACCCTCTACAAAGTCTGAGAGCTGCACCACGGCTCGCAGCCACGCTGGGCTATTTGAGAGCGTGCTGTTCTGCGTGAACCTTGAAGATGCGCAAAATTTGGGAGTTTGTGACTCCCTAGGCCACAGGAGAGGATGAACAAAGCCCCCACCCCCATCTCTCTCTCCCTCTTTCAATTTTATTACTAACATAAGGCAGCTGAACCTAATTAGATCCATATTGTATGTTCTGGGTCGCATAGAGATTCTAAAATGTTTTAAATGAAGGATTAACTGCGAGGTCTGACTGGTTGGAGTTCTGAAGTAGTTGAGTTTTGTCCCAACTATCCTATTCAGCGTTATTATTTTCTAAACTAAACTCCTCAGGTTGCTTTAGAATATTCTTTTTCTTCTCAAGTTAGATTTGTGGATTCACGAGGCAGATCTCAGAATGGAGTAGCCCTTGAAGATGAGCAGAATAAACATCGTTTTGCTCATACAGATTCCAGCATCTTAAAAATGACGGGTGTGGGGGGTGGGCGGGTGATTTGTTAGTGCAGATTCTGCGAATACGTTGTATTCATCCAATGGTGATCAGGAAGGTCTTTGAGTTTTTGTGGAAGCGGATCTCAGAAGGCGGCTGATGTGGATAAAAGGCTGCTGGGGACACGTGATGGTAGGGATTGTTTCCACTAAGAATAAGTTGTTTGTCTTTGAGCACATTGTCAGTGCCGCACAGAATGGTCAGTGGTGGGCAGTTCTCTCTCTGCCCAAGCGCAGGACAGACTGAGCTTGTATCCCAGCAAGCTGCTTCAGGGGGCAGGGAGCAGACGAGGCTGTAGACACGTAGGTCACTGGGTCCCACCCAGGCTGCGTTGGGGAGCCACAAACAGGGGTGGAGAGTTCCTGGGAGGCAAAAAGAAAGTTGTACAAACTTGCAGAAACACAGGAGAGCCCTTTCATTTTTAACATATAGGGGAAACAGCTGATACAGACTCCCTGGCCAGCACGGAGATTCAGAACTGTCAACCTGCCTTAAATTGGTCTGTATTCTGATTTAGACTTCACGGTCCGTGGCCAGCTGCTGGTGACAGGACAGCCAAGTGGGGGTTTTACACTGAGACAGAAAACACAAACCGAGTATTCAACACAATCTGGAAGGATTTGCTTGAAATTAGAATTGGATTGTCAGCCAGGACAGTTTCATTCACTTTACACAAGAGCTATATTTTGTATTTTTCTGTAATCTTAATTCTTATGATGACACTTCAGAGATAAATTTTTCAATAAAAATAAAACTTAAGGGGGTGGAGTGGAGAGATGGCACTTGCTATGCAAGCTCAAGGCCCTGACACCCACATAACGCGCTGGGGATGGTGACTGCCAGGCAATCCCAGCACTACGGAATGGTGGAGAGTGTGGGAAGATGACTTCCTGCTTGCCACCAGCTGAGCTCCAGGTTCAGAGAGGGACCTTACAAGATGGTAAGGTGGAGAGTGAGAGATGGACACCTGACCTCTCTGCCTCCACAAGCACCTGCACACCTGTGCACACACACTGAACACACCTACACACACGTGCATACACACCAAACACACGTGCACACGCAATGAACACACCCAAATACATGTAAACAGACTCACACACGCATATACACACTGGACACACACATATAATACATGCATACATACACAGAAATTTGTGTTTCTGAGGATAGTTTTTTTGAGACAGGTTATTGCTGTGTAGTCCTGGTTGGCCTCAAACTTAGATATCTGCCTGTCTCTGTTTTCTGAGGAGCTGAGATTAAAGGCATGCACCAGCATACTTGGCGATAATTGCGGGAGTTTTGTTTTTTATTTGGGTATTTGAAGCAAGGTTTGTTAAGTAGCTCGAAATTTACTGTATAGCCCAGGTTGGTCTTGAACTCTAAGTAGTCATACCTTGACTTCTAGCACGCTAGAGTTACAGACATGAGGCTCTCCCGCCTGCTTTGCTTTTTTGTTTAGAAGGTGATTTGGCACTGGGGATGTAGCTCACTTGGTAGAATACTCGCTTGGCATGCGTAAGCCACAGCTCTTCCCCCAGCACTGCACAAACAGTCGTGGTAGCACGCTTCTGTAATCCTCAGATCTGGAATTCTTACAGTGTGGAAAGGCTCCTTCTTGGTCCTAGGCTGGCTTTGGGTATACATCTTGGGTGACATGGGGTTCTTCCTGTGGGATGAGTGGGCAGCTGCAGTCCCTGGCACCGAGGCTGACCTACATGCTCTGTATTAGCTATTTTTATAGCAATCCCTGAGAGTCATTAGAAAGGAGCAGAACTGAGTCCAGCTCTTGGCTTTTCTCTCCCAGCCTCAGCCCCCTCCTACTCCCTCAACTCAGACAGTCCCTATTGTCTAAAAGTGTCTATATCTGTGTGTGTGTGTGTATGTGTGTGTGTGTGTGCAGTGTGTATGTATGTGTGCTGTGTGTGTGTATGTGTGTGTGCAGTATGTATGTGTGTGGTGTGTGTACGTGTGCATGCAGTGTGTGTATATGTGTGTGTGTGGTGTGTCTGTGTATATCTGTGTGTGTGTGTGGTTTGTGTGTGTGTATGTGTGTGGTGAATGTGTATGTGTGAATATGTGTGTGCAGTATGTGAGTGTATGTGTATGTATTGTGTATGCAGTGTATGTGTGTGCAGTGTGTGTCTGTGTGTGTCTGTGTGTGTGTGTCTGTGTGGTGTGTGTGTCTGTGTCTGTGTGGTGTGATGTGTGTGTGTCTGTGTGTGGTGTGTCGCTGGCCCTCTCTTAGGTGGGAATGGAGAAGCAAAGGCCTGCTGTGTCTTACTCCTGTCCTAGTACTTACATTCAGGTGGTTGCTGGTAGAAAACGACTGTGTTTCTTCTCTGCATGGGACTACCCATCTCTTCTTTTATGTATTTTTCATGCTTCATGGCAGAGATTCCAGATAGTTCCAGACCCTTCTGCTGGACCAACAGCTGTTAGCATTTGTGGCATCTGGGGGCGTCCTTGCTATGGTCATGATGTCCAGGGAGCCCAGATGTGAGCAGGATGTATTTGCTTTGCCTCTCAGCTCAGGGCTCAGGCTCCCCGAGGCCGAGGCCCGGAGTTTTCTGTTTTCCCATATCATCGAGAGACTGGGGTCGTCAGCACCTGCCCCGCCCTTACCCTTCTGGCCAGCCTTGTATAAGGTAAAACTTTTCCCTCTTGTTTCTTGTCCTTTGCACTTCATTTTATTTATTTATTTTTTATTGGAAATTTTATTTACATTTCAGATGTTCTCCCCTTACCAAGGATAATTCACGTGCTGTAACAGTCACCTTGCAAAGTGCTCCTATCCATGTGTTATGGCACGTGCCTGCAGCTGTGTAGCTGTCCATGTAACCAAGGGCAAACTGTTCCTATACCTGTCACCTGCCCCAGTACCTGCTAACGAATGTGCTGTCTTCTCTGTCTATCCAGAAGGTGATACAAATGGATCCTTTTGACATTAGCTTCTTCCACTTAGCATGAGACTGTGCACGCGTGGCATATTTGCGAGCGTGCGTGCGTGCGTGCGTGCGTGCGTGCGTGTGTGTGTGTGTTTATTTCTAGTGCTTTGAGATAGGGTCTCTCTATATGATCCTCCTGTGATTTTGAACTCTCAATTCTCCAGTTCCAGCATCCTCAGGGGTGGGTCAGCATGTATGCCCCACCATGCCTGGCTCAGTTATTTATTTTTGAGATAAGGTCTGTGTTGCCCAGGCTGAAAGCTTAGACTTAATCCATTTGTTCCCTCCTCAACCTCTTGAGTATCTGGGGCTACAGGCAAAGCAGAGAACCTGGCTTATTGAGGTTCTTATTCATCATTTGTAGTCGCTGCTTTATTCCCTTTGTGAGTTAGAGGTTTGCGTACTGTTTTCTGTAAGGGCCGGAGGGTAGACATTTAGGGGGATGTGGGTCAGGCAGCCTGTGTTCAGGGTCACTGTTAGGGAAAGCTTGTCACTGGAACTGTAGGGCTACTGACAGGGTCTTAGAGTCCTAGATCATTTGGGAACTGTGTTACTTCTGTTGGAGTATTTGTGAATGAACCCTCTGTAAATGTCCAGAGACAGATATCTGTGGAAACTCTCTCTGCAGCTCTCTGGGCTGATGGTCTAATTCTTCCCCTCAGTTGTAGTTTGGACACTCAAACTTTGAGCTTTAAGATATGGCATAGTTTCGATGGCCTTTATATTGCTGTTACAAACCTGAATCAAATCTAATATTCACCACATCTCTCCTGGGGAAAGATTATGACAGCCTCCTAAGCACGCAGAGTCCAGAGTCTGGTTCCTGTAGCAGGGACGGCACACGCAAATACTAGAGCCAAGCCAGGCATTTGGTGGTGCATTTAGAAGTGGAGGCAGGAGGGTCAGAAGTTCAAGACCATCCATGGGAGTTTGGGGTCAGGTTGGGCTATGAGACCTCATCTCAAAAATATAAAAGACAGTCTGGATCAATAGACTGGAGCAGTGAAGAGTGCACACTACTGTCGAAGGAGACCCCAGTTCAATTTCTAGCCCCTTGGTTAAGTGGCTCACAAGTGTTTCAGGGGCTCTGACACTCTTCTGACCTCCAAGGACAACTGCACTCATGTGCATACATATCATTCATACGCTCCTGCATCTACATAAACACACACGCACGAGTGCACACACACAATCAAAAGCAAGCCTAATACTAAAACTTCATTCCTGAGATTCTGACCTCCATGCTGCCTGCCCACTCTGGAGGCCAATGCATCACCCCATAAGACTCAGTCCGCGGGGTACATTAGGGAGAATCAAGGCTATCAAACAGATGGCAGTGTGTCTAAGGACTCTAATTCCAGACTACAGCCCAGGTCACTGTTCCTCTGCCCAGCTTGCTGGCCAGTCTGGTTCCTCCAGAACCTGTCCGTGGGGATCTTCTGAGCTTCCACATTCTGCCACAAGTATGACCGTCGATGTTTGCCAGTAAGAAAAACTAAGGCAGAGCCTCTTCCAGCTCCGGCTGTGTAAGCTGTTTCTCAGTGAGTGTAGGCAGGTGTCCAGCTCACTGTCTATGTTGAGAGATCAGGTTAATTGAGGGCTGTTCTCCCAAAGTCCCTAGAGGCTACAGTACTTGCTTCCCAGGGGCTTACACTGCATGGAAGCAGTTTCTGCCTTTCTTTTATACAGGAGCTTTACAGTGCCATAGAGGAGTGAGGACTTCCTCACTGCTGCTCGGCTTAGGATGCTGAGTGAGGCTCAGGAGAGCCCAGAGAGACTCAGCTGAGGGTAACTCACTGGTCCGTAGCCCTTTCTGTTAAGGAAATGATTGCATTCATCTGTCCTCTCTCCTGCTAGCTTCTGGTGCCTACATTGGGTTGGAAGGAAATTGAGATCTGAGAAAATGTCAACCTTGGGCAGTCTCTCCTTCCTTCTTATGTATTTGGTGGGAATGGGGGTGGGTGTGTACAACACTGGGTCAGGGTCAGAGAACAATTGGAGGACACGGTTCTCTCCTTTCTGCCTTTGTGTGGGTACTGGGGAGGAGAGGTTGGACTCAGGCTCTCAGGCTTGGTGGTAAGTACCACACCTCAGTGAGCCATCTTGAGCATCTCTAAAACCCGGACTCCAAGAACATGACGCTCATGACTGTTGAGTTCTGCCACTCTGTCCCTGGTTAAGATTTATTTATTTTTAAAGGATTATTTATTTTATGTATAAGAGTACACTGTAGCTGTCTTCAGACACACCAGAAGAGAGTATCAGATCCCATTACAGATAGATGGTCGTGAGCCACCATGTGGTTGCTGGAATCCAACTCAGGACCTCTGGAAGAGCAGAGCAGTCAGTGCTCTTAACCACTGAGCCATCTCTTCAGCCCACAATATTATTTTTTTTTTATGTGTGTGGGTATTATGTCTACAAGTGTATATATGTACACTTGTACCTACGTGCCCACGTGCCTAGTGCCCATAGAGTCAGAAGAGGGCATTGGATTCCCCTGGAACTCAAGTTGTGAGTTGCCAGGTGGGTGCTGGGAGCTAAACCCGGGTCCTTTGCAAGAGCAGCAAGTGCTACTAACCACTGAGCCGTCTCTCTGGCCCTTGGTTCTTGTTTTGTTGCTGTTGTTTGGTTTGTATCCTAAGCTGGCCTTATACTGGAGGTCCTCTCCTCCCGTAGTCTCCTGAGTGCTGGGGCCTCTGTTTCTGCTCCACCTCATCATCTGTTCTGAAAAGTCAAGAAAGCTGACGAGAGAGAGAGAGAGAGAGAGAGAGAGAGAGAGAGAGAGAGAGAACACTGTTTCAATGAGAATGGGTTGGGGGGCATAGCTGCTGTGGAGAGTTTGTGAGAGGGCTGGCCTTGGAAGTAGGGGCCCAGGCAGGATTCAGGGAAGGGTCTACTTGTGTTCGCCTGAGTGTACCCAGCATCCTTTCTGCTTTTCTTATATTTTTTTTCTTCTATAAGGATGCTTGTCCGTATTAGATATTAGTGTTCTCCCGTCCTTTCTCTGCCCCTCTCCTCCCCTCCTCTGCTAAGGATTGGTCCCAGACGTTTCGTGTGCTAGATGAGTATCCCCAGCACCATTAACTCCTTAAAAAAAGACAAGCCCAAGAGGGATCTGGGTGGAGTACACTCAGCCTGTGGCTGCTGCGGAAAACGTATCATAGACTCAGAAGACCAGGAATCTGCAGCAGGTGTTGGTTCTGGGTCAAGTTCCAAGACACTTCTAATCTTCAGATTCCAAGGGGAACAGATGGTCATACAGTTGGAAAGAAAGTTGTCTATTAAGGACCAGTCCTTGCCAGGAAAAATAGTTTATTTTCGTTTTTTTCCCTTCCCCTCCCAAGTACAGGATGCATAAGGCTAAAACAAAGCCCCAGACAATTCCTTACATATTCATCTCTAGGAACGAAATCCCATCCAATTCAGAGGGGGTAGGTATCTCCTCCCTTTTACCTTTTAAACAAACACTTGGCACACAGTTGGCGGTTCAGAGCCTTGTTCCTTAGCATTGAATCACCTGCAGAAGGCTGAGCTGGTGTCAGAGGACACCTGTCAGGGAGGGGGAGAGACCACACATTTAAACTGGAAGGTCACATGACTGCTGTGAAGTCTTTTGCGGGGCTCCCAGCCTCCAGCCCTTTGGGGTTGTAACTTCCTATAGAACTCAAGACTGTCTTCCAGGTTTCTTGTTTCTGTATTTGGAAATCTCTTTCCAGAATATTCCTATAGTTATTATTCTTGCTACCAGCTCAGAGTGGGTAGGACACAGACTGGGGTCTCAGGAAAATGACTTTACTGTATAAGGCCCTGGATTCAATCCTCAGTATCAACAAAACAAAATTCCAAGCTACTGTGTTTCTCTTCTTAACTTTTTTATTTTTAGTCTTGGAGATAATGAATTCCAATTTTAAAAAAATTAAAAAAATATTTAAAAAAACAAAACAAAAAAAACCAAGCAACAGCTGGCTGGGCAGTGGTGACATAGGCCTTTAATCCCAGCACTAGGGAGGCAGAGCAGACAGAGCTCTTGAGTTAGAGGCCAGCCTGGTTTATAGAAAGAGTTCCAGGACAGTCTAGGCTACACAGAGAAATCCTGTCTTAACAAAACCCAAACCAACCAAACAAAAAACCCACACACACACAAAACCAACACAGCAACAACAAAGAAGGCAGAAAAAAACCAGTCACTTCTTGGAGTGTTTTATTCCTGTTAGTTAGTCTTTCCCTGTTGACCTGCATTAATGCATGGTATCTGAATACTGAGGCAGCCAGAAAAGGGTAGGTGGGCGTGGGAGTGGGCGTGGGAGTAAGCAGCCTGGTCTGTAGGGAGCTGTGATAGACCACCCAGGCCATGCTCCCCATGGTGGCTTCAATCCAAGCATGTGGATGGCAACGTGTGTTGCCTAGGAAGATAGGAGGCTTGGTCTGAGCTTCAGATACTACCCTCGCCACCGCGCTGTGAGGCACAGGTAAGTCACCAGGCACTTGAGGCACATGGACTTCAGAACTAACGGCAGAACTGGGTCAGGGAGGCCCAGATGAGGAAAGGTGACCTGGCTGAGAGGCCTTTGATAAACCTCACTGTCACACTGTGAGGCATACCTAGCCGAATGCCTGGTGGGTACACATTGGCTTTGTGCTCCCTGAGGCTGCTGCCTCAGGATGGCTGCTGTCTCTGAAGCCTTCAGAGCCGAGGATATTGCTGACTGGTTGGAGGAAGACTGGAGTATTCAAGAAGTGGCCTGAGATAATAAGTACATGGTGTGTTGAAGATCAGCTTTTAAAAGTATTTGAACCTCAGAGGTGCAGGGCTAGGCCCGGGGTCCACGAGGGAGTGCCCAACAATGAATACACTGCAGTAAGACCCCTCTACAGGTATTTATTGCTGCTTCTGCAGTGCTGAGGAACGGTAGATCAATACTCCTTAGTCGGGATGTTGATGTGGTCCAAGCCTAGCTCTCTAGGTGATCCTCCCACACCCACTGAAATGTTGCTACATTGTTTGGGGTTTGTTTTGGTTTACGGAGCTGGGAGTTAGATCCAGGATGTGCTCTACACATCAGCTATACCACGGTGACACCCCCTCCCCACCCCCCTACGAATTCTTCAGGAACCTCCCACATCTGGAAAACGTTAAGATGCGGTCATGCTTGCTGAGCTCATGTAATGCAGTAGGTAAGAGTCTAACAGCCACACCCTCCTTCCCAGGAGGATTTTAAACCTTAGGCTGATAAACTGCCAATATGCAGATAGCTTCCAGTCTGTCACAGAGTGTCCTGATTTACTGCTGGTCACGTGACTTTCTTTCTTTTTTTTTTTTCAACTCAAATTAACTGCTTTAGTCCTTTCATGAGTCAGTTTTCTTCGATTAAAATTAGTGGGGAACAACTGATCAAACGGCATGTTTATAATGAGGTGACAAAGAGTTTTACGGGAAGGACTGAAGGGAGTCACTGAGTAGTTTCACATTGGAGGTTATGAGAGGATTAAGATTAAACTGGCCACTAACTTTTGTCCTTTCTTGTTCAAAGAGGTCACGGGTGCTGGGGTGGTTCAAAAATGTTCTGGAAGACTACCTTTTTGGGGTGTGTCATTTGGAAGGACCCAGCTGTTCCTCCACCCCCCCCCACCTAAGAATACCAAAAGATGAGGGAATACACTTAAAATTTTTCATTTGCCGGGCGAGCCCTTCAGGACAATGTATTTCATTTATGCATTTGGCTCAGAGGAAAGCAGTTTGGGTCACTTCCATGAAAGGGAATCTGCTGTGGCTTCTCTGTGTTTTTCCAGTTTCCTATTTTTGGACTTGAGTGGGCTTGACTGGTTATCGCTTTGCAGAGATTAGCTCAGCAAGGTCCCTTCCTCAAAGATGGAGATGAGTGCAGGGGGCTGAGGCAGGCAGATCTCTACGAGTTCAAGGACAGTTTATTGTACAAAGGGAGTTCCAGGACAGGCAAGACCATATAGTGAGACCACGCCTCCAAAGTAAATAAATAAATAAATAATAAATAAATAAATACAAACCAAAAAGGTGCTAAGACTTTCCTTTCGGCTGGAAGTTGTTTCACTAACGTGTCAGACAGGGATAATGAGATGAAGACATAAAAATGCCTTCTAAGCCTGAGCTGATACTGCTTGTTTTTCTGCGAACTGAAGCTTCTCTGTGTCTGAGGAGGTTGAGAGCTGTGATCCTGATTGCAACAGAGCTCAGGGTGGGGGTTGGGGGTGGTTATGCAATCCAGCCCTTCATGGGAGGCTTGTCTCCATTAAAGCCTTTCTCTGGCTCCTGCCAGACAACAGAACCCTCTCCCTTGTCTGCCTTCCCTCCCTCCCTTCTTCCTTCCCTTCCTCCCTCCCTCCCTTCCTTCCTTCCTCCCTTCCTTTTCCTGGTGATGGAACTGGAGGCCTCATATCTGCCAAGCACAGTCCTTTCACATGTTTGGTTGAAGGGCTTTGACAGGGAGACAACGGCAAGCCTTTCTTAATGTTTTGAACTTTTCAGACTCTATATCTAGCCTGCAGAGGTGACAGTGTCCAGGCCTGGTTTGTGTCTCTAGCCTTCGAGTGACTTCCTGAAGCAGCATGCAGGGCCAGCACAACCGTCAGGATAGGGCCCAGGCTCTTCCCCATAAGGGTGCATTGCAACATCGCCTGGCTTTGCAAAGGGAAGGCATCATTGTGTGACTGCAGAAGAAAAGATGAGGACAACCTCAGAGCTCCCTTGAATTTTGGGACAGGAGGGAACCCAGAAAGGCATTTGTAGCTTGTTTTTGGGCCAAAGCGTGAGACTGGAACGTCATGAATCCTGACTGGCTCTCAGCATTTTCTTCTTCTTATATTTTGGGATGTGTGTACGACAGCATTCTTGTGGAAGTCAGAAGACAACTGCTAGGAAGTCTTCTGAAGTCCTGGGGATGGGGCCGTTGGGTTGGCAGCAGGTGCTTTACTCTTCTCAGAGGCCTGTTTTCTAGTTTATTTGTTGTTTGTTTTTTTTTGAGACAGAGTTTCTCTGTGTAGCCCTGGTTGTCCTGGAACTCACTTTGTAAACCAGACTAGTCTCGAACTCCGAGATTCACCTGCCTCTGCCTCCCAAGTGCTAGGATAAAGAGTGTACCACCACAACTTGGCTGTCTTCTTTTTTCCGCCTTCTTTTTTCCAGACAGGAGCCCATGTAGCCCAGGCTGGCCTTAAGCTAAATAAATGTAAATGTGTGTGTGTGTGTGGGGGGTGTTTTGCATGCATGTACATATTTACACAATGTGCATGCTTGGTGCCCAAGGAGGCCAGAAGAGGGCATCAAATACCCTGGAAATGGATTACAGAGAGTTGTGAGCCAGCATGTGGGTGCTGGGAACTGAAGCTGGGTCCTCTGAAAGAATAGAAAGTGCTCTTAACCCCGAGCCATCTCTCCAGCCCTCAAGTCTATACTTTAAAGGTTAAAAAAAAACTTAAGTAAATTTAACTTTCCAATAGGCAACAATTGACTGTGTTGCCGAAGAGGAACCTTTTATAAAAAAGATGGCTCCTTCAATGGAAATTCCCAGGAATCTAGCAGTAGGGGATATGGACCATGAAACTGTCATCTTCTGTAACCAGGCAAGACTTCCAGTGGAGGGATGGGGATACCAACCCAGCCACAAAAACCTTCCACCCGTAATGTTTCCTGCTTATAAGAGGTACAGGGATAGAGAGAAAGCAGAGACTGAGGGAATGACCAACCAATGACTGGCCACTGTTAATGATATTCTGCTATACTTACAGATAGATGTAGAGACCCACAGCCAAACATTAGGCAGAGCCTGGGGAATCTTGTGGAAGTGTGGCAGGGGGGAGATTTAAGGAGCCAGAGAGGTCAAGGATACCATAAGAAAATCTACAGAATCAACTAACCTGGGCCTATAGGGGCTCACAGAGACTGAACCATCAACCAGTAATCATGCATGAGACAGACCTAGACCCCCTCCCTACACATATGTAACAGATGTATAGCTTGGTCCTCATGTGGGACCTCTAACAGGAGCAGCAGGGTCTGTCTCTGACTCTGTTGCCTGCCTTTGAATCCCTTCCCCTTAACTGGACAGCCTTGTCTAGCCTCAATAGAAGAAGAAATGCCAGTCTTATTACAACTCGATATGCCAAGGTGGGTTGACATCCACGGGAGGTCTTCTCTTCTCTGAGGAGAAAGGGAGGGGACATAGAGGGAGAAGAGGAGACGGGAAGCTCGGATCAGGATATAAAGTGAATACATTAATGAAAAAAAAGATGGCTACTCATTCTGAAAAGGACTTAGTGATGCTGCCTTTAGTTGCTACTTGAGACTCACTGTAGTTGGTTTAAACTGAAGACCAGAGCACTTTCCTTCCTCAGACTTGGAGATTTTATTTATTTATTTTTACATTTGGGGGCTGGGGTTGAGCAGGGGCCTGCCTTCATGTGTGGTAGACGTACATCTTAGCTCTGAGCTGCACCGCCAGCTAGACCTGCAGATGCTAAACTTCTTGAAGGAAGAAATGGTCCATTTCGTAAAAACAACAGCTTTACAGTGTGTGATGGCACACACCTCTATTCTCAGAAGTCAGGAGGCAGAGACAAATAGATTTTCTGTGAGTTCGAAGCTAGTCTGGTCTCCATAACTCATTCCTGAACAACCAGGACTACATAGAGAGAACCTGTGTCAAACAAACAAATCACACACAAAGCAGCTTAGAGGTATAATTTGCATAAAATGTGTATTTGGAGTTGTGTAATTTACTGTTTCAGTGTGCATATATTCTCACAAAAGCAACATTGTGATTAAGGTGGTGTGCTGTGCTGGCTAGGTTTATGTCAACTTGACAGAAACTAGAGTCATCAGAGAGGAGGAAGGCTCAATTGAGAAAATGCCTTTATAAGACCAGGCTGTGGGGAAGCCTGTGGGGCATTTTCTAAATTGATGGTTGATGGGGAAAACTCAGCTCATTGTGGGTGGGGCCATCCCTGGGCAGGTGTTCCTGTGTTCTATAAGAGAACAGGCTTAACATGTCATGAGGAGCAAGCCAGTAAGCAGCACCCTTCCATGGCTTCTGCATCGGCTCCTGCCTCCAGGTTCCTGCCCCGTTTGAGTTCCTGTCCTGCTTCCTTCAGTGATGGATGATAGATGATGAACTGTTATATGGAACTGTGAGTGAAATAAATCTTTACCTCCCAACTTGCTTTGGTCATGGTGTTTCATCACAGCTACGGTAACCCTAAAACAAAATTGGTACCAAGACTATGGGGTATTGCTGTGTCAGACTTGATCGTGTTTTTTTTTGGGAGATTGTGGAAGAACTTTGGAACTTTGGGCAAAGAAAAGCCATTGAGTGCTTACTGGCTTGCTCCTCATGGCTTGTTCAGCCTGCTCTGCTCTTCTGTGGGAGTCTGGAAGATAAGATCTTGGGAGCAGGGCTGGTGAGATGGCTCAGTGGTTAAGAGCATTGACCGTTTTTCCTGGCGGTCCTGAGTTCAAATCCCAGTAACCACATGGTGGCTCACACCTATCTGTAATGAGATCTGATGCCCTCTTATGGGGTGTCTGAAGACAGCTACAGTGTACTTACATTGTTGTTATTTAAAAAAAAAGAAAACCGCGGCAGAGGGTTCCACGAGGAGAAGTTTATTTAGGCAGAGAGAAGGAGGAGAGGGAGAACAGAGAAAGGTGGAGGTGGTGGCCGGCCATGACCACGCGGAGGGGGGAGGGGATAGGAAGAGGGAAGGGGATACGACCTGCAGGCACGCAGGTCGAGGGGCAAGAGAGCAAGAGAGAGAGGAGGGGCCAGACAGCCCCTCTTATAATAGTGGGCAGGGCTACCTGGCCGTTGCCAAGTAGCTTTAGGGAGGAGCATACCTGGCTGTTGCCAGGTAACTGTGGAGGTGGAGTTTAACAGAATGCTAACATACATATAATAAATAAATAAACAAACCTTGGGGCTGGAGCGAGAGTGAGAGGGAAGGGGGAAAAAGATCTTGCGAACAATGCAAATGATGGAGGCCAGTTTTAGAGGGAAGTTTAAAGACTCTTTCAGGGCTTTTGCTAGGTTGAATTAATAGTCTGGTCAGCTTGCAGCTGATGAATCAGCTTTGATTAACAAGAGACAGGAGCCAATGAAATGAACTTTTTGCTTTGCTGATCCAATCCATGCTGGTCACCTGGAGCTGAGAAATTAGCAGGAACTAAGAAGAGACCAGCATCACTGAGGTGACACCTGAGGGAAGTGTTTCCTCAGAGTCAGCACAGAGTCTGGGAGCTGTACTCCCGAGTCAGGCAGGGTCTTACCTAGTGTTAGCAGCTGAACTTGGTGGTAGAATCACCAGGTGGTACTGATTTTGAAGTTAAGAAGAGGGTCACAGAGGGCAGTGAAGGCATGGCGCTGTGTGGTAGGGTTGTCCCTGAAGAAAGCCCAGGAGAGGCTTTTGGTGAAAGTGCAGTCCAGTTGCACTAAGAGACTCCAGAAATTTGGAGACGCTATAACCATGAGATGACCACTAGGCACAGTAGTAATGATAGAATGAAGACTGCGGGAACCTAGAGGCAAGCTGTGTTGCTTGGATGGTGGAAGATCGTGAGTGGATCCCAGACATTAGACAGTGAGTTATTTACACAGTTGGAGTTTGGTTTTCATTTGTTCAGATTGTGACTGTGCCCTGGTTCTTCCCTCTTGAAGTAAAAAAAAAAAAAAATTAATTTATTTTTGATTTATTTTTTTATTTAAAAGAGCCCATAGTTGAGAAGTTTTGGGGTATTACAAGATTTTGGATTTTTTTGTTTTCTTTTGTTTCTTTGCTTTGTTTTTCGAGACAGGGTTTTTCTGTGCAGTCTTGGCTGTCCTGGAACTTGCTGTATAGACCAGGCTGACCTCAAAAAGAATTTTTATTTTAAAAGAGACTAGATATTTTAAAGAGATAGATCAAAATTTTAAAGTGTTTGAATTTATAAGACTGTGGGCCTTTTCAAGTCTGCATAGTGTCTTTATTATGATATTGATATTAATGTATGATCTTGGGATGAACAAGAAAGGGAAGGCTGTGTCTTAACAGTGATGTGTGTCAGTGAGTTCGAGGCTCTCCCCCACCTTCTCTTCGATTAGATTCAGTGTATCTGGTTTTATGTTGAGGTCCTTGATCCACTTGGACTTGAGCTTTGTGACAAATAATGGATCTATTTTCATTTTTCTACATACAGACTGCCAGTTAGACCAGCACCATTTATTGAAGATGCTTTCTTTTTTCCATTGTATATTTTTGATTTCTTTGTCAAAGATCAAGTGTCCGTACATGTGTGGTTTTACTTCTGGGTCTGCAATTAGATTCCATTGATCAACATGTCTGTCTCTGTACCAATACCATGCAGTTTTTGTTTTTTTTATCACTATTGCTCTATAGTATAACTTGAGGTAAGGGATGGTGAGTTCCTCAGAAGTTCTTTTATTGTTAAGAACTGTTTTAGCTATTCTGGGATTTTTTGCTCTTCCAGATGAATTTGAGAATTGTTCTTTCCATGTCTTTAAAGAAGACCTGGGCTGGTGGTCCATGCTCCCCAAATCTCTCAAACCTCTTGGTAATCCCTCCATCCTCCTTGCTAACAAATCTTCAATGGAAGCTGCCAATAGTTGCTTTCTTTTCATTATTATAGCTAAGTTTGGAGTGTTCTAGGATTTTCTATAAATGGTATCACATGGAATACAGTCTTTCGTTGACCTGGCTTTTTTTTTATTGAGCATAATTCCTTTGAGCTTTACCTGTGCTGTACTCTGAACCAGTAGTTGATAACTTTTCATCGCTAAGCGTCTTTTCATTGTAAAGTCATGGCTATTTGTACACAATTGCACAGTAGATGAAGCTTTACCAAGGGCTACAGAGTAGAAGATCGTTTACATTGGTCATAAGGTTACTTCTGATTTTCTGAAGAACAGCTAAGGTGCTAAACATGTAACAGATGCAGAACTTCAGATAAAACCAAAGTGCAGATTAAAAAGACACTTCACATCCATCGTCTTGAAAATGCGAGAGATTAGAGATTCGTAAGTGGGATGAGCCTTTGTGAAGCTCGGCGGGGTGGAGCTACTCCATTCCATTAAACAAATATTTCTGTGCCAGGCCTACATCTAATCCCAAGCTAGGTGCCAAGGGTCCTTACCCTTGTGCTCTTCAGAAATTCATATGCTGTAGATGACATGAGGAGAACAGAAGCAATTATGAAACAAGGGAAAGATAACAAGATGTTGATGATATCCAGAAATGCATATGCAGCAAATTATGTGAGGCAAACAGAAGCGATTATGAAATGAGGGAAAGATTTCAAGATGTTGATGATAGTCAGAGATGCAGAAACCATTTCCAGCTAGGAATCGTCTGAGAACTTGTTTGGAAACCCTGACTTCTTGGAGGGTATTTGAAGGAAGGTTTTAGCAGGATATATCCGTCCAAAGCCAGCTTGAAAGGGTCAGGTAAACTGAGGAGGGGAAGGGAGTCAGTGATTAGTCACTCAGCAGACCTTTTCTCTGAGGGAGTAAAACTTAATTATCCGGGGCTGGGGTAAAGGGAGCAGAGACACATGCAGACACACACAGAGAGATACAAACAGACACACAGACTGACAGACACACAGAGATATATACACACACAGACACAGACATATACACACAGACACACACAGAGACATTCATACAGACAGACAGACACACAGAGATATATACACATAGACATACACACACACAGAGACACATACATACAGACAGACACACAGAGATATATACACACACAGACACAGACATATACACACAGACACAGAGACATTCATAGACAGACAGACACACAGAGATATATATACACACAGACATACACACACACAGAGACACGTACAGACACACACACAGACACACAGACACAGATACACACATAGACACCTACACACACACACACACACACTTGGTAGATGAAACAAGGCTCCACCAACTTTATTTCTCCTCCCAAAGCTTATATCTTCCAGCAAAATCTCTCAAACAGTACAAAAATTAAAAGTGACTACATTCTATTTTTCTTTAAGTGAAGGATTACAATGGAAAACCCCCCAGCTTGTTTCCTAATGCCTTTACATGATTGTTTTACATAATATAGGTATATGACAGGTTATTCCCATGAACTCACAAACATACAATCATACCTAAGCAACTTGTTATTGATTAATAAAGTGTGATCAAGCAAGATGTCTTTCTTAACCAGTTTCTCTTGCTGGCAGGCAGTAATTTGCAGATACAAAGAAAAGAGCATTCATTTTATTAGTTATCTTGAAAGGTAATCTTTGGAAAAAAAATCTTAAAATCACAAATCTAAACTTTTGTATAAAACAATCCTTAGGGTGCACAACTACTTATTAACAATTTTTTTAAGTCACATCAGGAAGCTGAGGGCAAAAATGGGTACAAGAAATTAATCATCACCTTGATCCATCAGCCCAGCTTGAACAAGAGAGGTGTGTCATCTAGTACTAGTTGGTCTGCCAGTGTTCTCTGACCTTAAACACATTCCTTGATCAATAATCAGAAGCATGCCTTTCTGAACCTTAAATTGTTTCCCAAGATTTTCCACATCCAGGCCAGTAACAAAGACATCTTAACCTAACTTTACTAACAGTCTCTAGATTCTTTCTAAGGGTGGCGGTGAATCATGGGTCTCTTCCGGCAGCAATGCTTGAAAAAGATCGATCACTAATATTGTTGAGTGCCTATGACACTGCCCCGTGAGGGGCTGGAAACCTCCTTAGAGTTTTCACACAACTCATCGGTTATATGGGATGTGGTGACAGCATGAAGTCCTCAGGATGTGTAGTCCTCGGGGCTCCGCCTCTTGGAGGCACACCCATCACGATTAATCAGTGGGCGGCTTTCCCTGAGTTCTAAAGCTGTTTGGCTGTTCCTCTTCTATTGCCCCCAAAAGATATATGCAGGCTGAGAGAAGGGCAGTGCCACCACAGAAAGGAGCGGAGCTGAGAACTGAGCAGTGAGAAATGAAGGGTCTGTGATAGACTCCTACAGGTTGCTTCCTCCAGGGATGGGGAGTAGGGAGGTGTGACAGACAGATCTGTTTCAGGTTCTCCCTCTTGGCCTGCTGGAGGCTGCCATCTTCTTCCCGTAGCTCTTCACAGCATCATCCCTCTATATACATCTCTGTGTTTTAATCCACCTTAAATGAGTATGAGTCACTATTGTAGTGACCTCACCTTAGCTTGATCTTGGGTTGCTATGGGTCCTTTTACCAAGTAAGGGCACCTTTTGAGGTACTGGATTGAGGACTCAAATGTCCTGGGGTGGGGCATGATTTAGGTTCATACCAACACCGATGAGAGTTTGAACATCATTGTTCAAGTGAAGGGAGGTTGTCAGAGCTGTGCTTCCAAATGTTCAAATCTGGCAACACGCACAAGGCCACTTTGCCTTTGGGAAGTCTTGGGTAGTGGTAGGAGATGCAGGGAGATGGACTCTTAGGAGACTGGCCTTGGTCTGTGCCAGGACTTACTCATGAGTAGTGGGAGAATTGCTCGAGTTAGAATGTGCTGGGTGTGGTAGTACATGCCTGTGATCTGAGTGCTTGAGAAGCTGAGACAGGGGCATCGCCACATATTTGAGGCGAGCCAGTGCTACATAGTCAGACCCCACTCCGTTCCCTACTGTCCTGAGAAGATGAATGAATTAGAATGTGAAGGGGGAGAGCCCAGGGCTGGGGGCAAGCTATTCTGACACATTTACTGACACAGTGTCCAGCCCTTTATTAAAGGTCTTAAAAGGAAGGACCTGTGTGTTGCAAGGCAGAGAGAAGCTTCCGGACGATGTTGTGGTTACAGCTTGATTTTTATCGTGTAATGTGTTGGATGGAGAGTGTCTCACTATGAAGTCCAGGCGGACCAAGAACTCTCTATCCCCTGTCTATCCTGTGCTAGGATCATGGGTGTGCATCACAACACTGGGCTTCCAACACCGTATTTTAGCACAAGACACTTTGCCTACTCACTGTGGTCATGCTGGAAAGCTGGGGCTTAACGCCATCATGTGATCAACTGAATCCACTATTATGGAAGGAACCTGTATTTAAATTTAATAGCAGACATGTTTCCTTACACACCAGATCTGCTGTACAGAAGCTCTGTCAGCGATTACCTCATGCTTTCCATATCTGAGAGACACAAGAGGGGCAGGTAAGGGCGTCAGTTTATCTTTGTTGGTGGACTGAGAATATTACCCTGGTTGCTCTGACGCAGCTGACCTTCGGTGAAGTTGGAACAGGTACAAGTCTGTTTTAGGTGACAACTTTGTGTGTTTCTTGTGTATATGGTCTGCAGAGAAGTAAAACTTTTGCATGTTGGATTTTGGTGGCTCAAGGACAGATATCGAGGGGCCCTGGGACTCTAAAGGGACAGATGGGAGGCGGAGTGTGCATTTTCCTTTTCTTGTTAAGACTTGTATGAACTGAGTCTGGCTTTCAATTCTCAGGTATAGTGTTACTGTGAACAGCATCATGGCGTATTGGGCCTCCTGAGTTCTTGGTGGTTCTCAGAACCAAACTGGGTTGGCCAAGAAATGGGTCCCCATGCCTTCAAAGCCACTAATAAAAATCTAGTCCTGTGAGTCTACACAGAGCAATGGCTTTGAAGATTAGAACACCAAGGATGTATAGCATATAGATGTCCTTGGACTTCAATGTCACCCTGCAGTAGAACTCTGGAACTTGTTATCTTTGTTCCTATGCTTTTACCAATAGGGCTCCTCCCTCATGACCACTATTGACTCCTCCACGCCCATATCACTAAACCTTATAATTTATTTGTTTATGTTATGCGTGGTGCTAATGCCTGGTGTACACATGTATTGGTACCAATGTTGTGGCCAATAGGAAGATAATTTTCATGAAATTTTTCTTTAATATATACTTAAAAAAAAAAAATCAATGAACCGTTATGAAACGCGCAATCGCAGACAGGCCGCCTGTCCGGCATCATCTGTCCTGGGATTAAGCTGGGGTTCAACACCTGATTTAATGGTATTGGGTGCACTCGCAGAGTTCTGATATTGGCCTTCATGGATCTGGCTTAGTCTTTCTCGGCTGCAATGTACTCCCCAGGCCTCATTCTCCTACCCTTTTCTTGTGCTGTGAGCCGTGCCCTCACCCTTGATACATATTTAGACCCTGGTGTGGAGGTTGGGCCGTGACAGCATTCTTCCATAGAGAAAGCCTCTTAGCAGAGGACGGGTAAGTGAGAATGATTTCAAGTCACAGTGTTATTCATGGACTCTGAGCTGTAAGAGGTGCAGACTTTTTTTTTTTTTAAATTGGGTATTTTCTTTATTTACATTTCAAATGTTATCCCCTTTCCCAGTTTCCCCTTCGAAAACCCCCTATCCCATTCCCCCTCCCCCTGCTTCTATGAGGGTGCTCCCTTGCCCACCCACTCCTGCCTTACTACCCCGGCATTCCCCCACACTGGGGCATCGAGCCTTCACAGGACCAAGGGCTTCTTCTCCCATTGATGCCTGACAAGGCCATCCTCTGCTGCATATGCAGCTGGAGCCATGGGTCCCTCCATGTGTACTCTTTGGTTGGTGGTTTAGTCCCTGGGAGCTTTAGGGGGTCTGGTTGGTTGATATTGTTGTTCTTCCTATGGGGTTGCAAACCCCTTCAGCTCCTTCAGTCCTCTCTCTATTCCTCCATTGGGGACCCCGTGTTCAGTCCAATGGTTGGCTGTGAGCATCTGCCTCTGCATTTGTCAGGCTCTGGCAGAGCCTCTCAGGAGACAGCTATATGAGGCTCCTGTCAGCAAGTACTTCTTGGCATCAGCAGTAGTGTCTGGGTTTGGTGTCTGCATATAGGTGCAAACTTCTTTCTTCTGATGCTTTTATCCTTTCTCCCCGTGTGATCATAGCTTAAAAAACACAGTGTCCCTGCGTTTCCGATGATGATGATGATTTTAAAGTGAGAATGAATTGGTACAACAGAAGAACTTCTTCTTTATATCCACAGAGAAGCTTCTTGAGTCTCTAGATTTTCCTGCTTCTGAGTGATTGCAACCTCGTTATGGGTGTGGCCTAAAGGCTTGCTACAGTCCAGAGACTGTTGAAAGGGCTGAATGGAGTTGATTAGTGGCTGGATGGCACAGCCAAATCTTGTATAGTATCCACCACTCCAGGGTAGTTTTGAGAACATGGATGGGGGTACATATGGATGGGGGCGCATTGAGCTTTGAAATGGGAGGGACGGAGGTTGCAAAGTCATGGCACATCTGAGCTGAGTGAAGGAGAACTGTGGAATTGTGGTGAGTTTAGTAAGAGCGTCCAGGCAATTTAAAAATAAAGAGAGTGATCAAAATAGAAGTTTTAGGCTGTCAAGATTACTTGCCACCTCTCTTGGCAAAGAGAATTTGGTGCTCAGACCCTACATGGTAGAAAGAGAGAACCGACTTGTGCAAGTTGTCCTTTGACCTACATATGTACGTTGCAGTGTATATGATTTCACACACAGACACACACAGAGACACAGATACACACACAGAGACACACACAGACACAGATACACAGACACACAGATACACACACACAGACACATAGACACACAGACATAGACACACAGATACACACACACAGACAGATATAGACACACAGATACACACACAGACACAGATACAGACACATAGATACACACACAGACACAGATACACACACACAGAGACACACACACACACACCCCTAAAAGTTAGATTCTTCTTCAGTAGTTCCTAGTAGAAAGGGCCGGCCCACAGACCCAGGCCAACAGATGTTCTCATGGTCCACACTGTGGGAACGAAAGGATGAGTTCATTAGGGAGTGACTGGGAGCTGGCTTCTCTGTGATTTCTGCTGCTAGGAATGTGGAAACGGGGCAGAAGTATGAGAACTGAAGCAGTATATATTGGAGGGACAGCGTACAACAGAGATGGGCCTCCCATAGAGAGCTCTTATTTATCCCATGTGAGCTGGCTTCGGCTCAGACTCCTGTTCTTTCCCAACGCCCAGTGACTTGATTTGGGGATGTATTGCTCAGAGCTAAAAATGTGGCCTCGCTGGAACACAGCCTTAAGCTATAGTTCACGGGCTGGATGTGGGCCACACCAGATAACGTCCTCTGAGCTGCTCAGAAGGCAGGTCCCATGCTTGAGCAAATCCAACGATAACTGTTCCATTATCTACTGCGGCTGAGTTGGGGCAGGCCTGACTCTGAGCCAGCCACGGCTGTTTTCTTTAATCCTTTCTTTAGGAATGAAGATTGTTCTTTTTTTTCTTTTTTCTTTTTTTTTTTTTGTTTCCAGTATAATATAAATTGTGGGGGAAACCTACTTATTACTCCGTAGGATCAGGGCAAAATGCTGAGGGGTTTTGAAACCTAACTTGCCCTAAGTGCATAAGGAATTAATTCAAGAGGAAATAAAATACCCATCAACTTATAATCATGCTTCCCCGCCCCAGCAACTGTATCATTCCAGGAACCAGAATGCCCTTTCTAGAAGGAAATTTTCATTCTGAACAAATTGCTTTAATCTAGGATCTGTTACTTTGCAACACATAAAAACTCTCTTGCAATCTGACTTTAATCAAGACTCATTAACCTGACGTTTAGATTCATATAGACATTTCAGATTTCAAAAAAAAATCATGGCCTAAGCATTCTGGCTTTTTAAAGTCTAGGTGAATTTTCCTAAAGAGCCAAGCTACGTGGTTCTCATTTCTTTGCTTCCATGTCAGGTTCCCCATGTGACAGTCCAATTAAACATGTGCAATGTAGCAGAAAAAGATGAAAAGTTTGACTTCGAGTTTGTGTTTGAAGCTGTAAGAAGGACCTTGGCTTGCAATGGGGCCATGAGAGGGACCTAGGGATCAGACTCTATCTCCCAGTGCTGCACAGACCATGTTTAGAGATGGCCATGGTGTAAAATGACCATTTTGACGTTCAGTCAGACACGAGATCAAGTGGGAAGTGTTTTGAAATTCCAACATTTCAGTGTTGAAATCACTTCCAAGTCTATGGCCCTCGCCGCCTGACTGCATTTGCTTTTGGCAGAGGGTCAATAAACAGAAAAGGTTCATTTATTTACTCATTCACTGACCAAAAAAAAAAAAAAAAAAAACCCACAAAAAATAAGAAAGGCGTGTCTGTGGTTCCTAGAAAATCAGTCTACCCTCTTGTCAGTTTCTCAAGGAGACCACGTTTGTAGAAGTAAACTGCTTATAAAAAGGGAAGGAAATCCAGGCACGCCCTGAAACATGGAAGAGCCACGAGGGCGTGAAAAAGGCTTGATAAAGAAGACACGTGCTTTAAGGGTGTGTGCGGGAGGCACCGGGAACCATTGAGTTCACAGAGGAAGTGATGACCAGGGTCAGAGAGTGGGGGTTGGACGTGTCAGGGAGTTCACGTTTGGTGGCTGCAGGGCTTCCATTTCCGCAGACCCACAGCCGGATCCTACAGTAACGGTCACGATGGGCTGGGCTGGATGAGCTCAGAGGTGAAACATTGCTAGGATATATAGTGCTCTGGGTTTGAATCCATACCAAGAAATAATACATAGACATATAAGTCAATGTTACGGTGCTACATTTTATGTTTGTGTTTTAGTGCCATTTTATTTTGAAGAGAAAAAACTAATCGCTGGCTGGGGTGTGGCTCAGTTGGTAGTGCAGCTTAGCACGCACGAACTGCCTGGTTCAGTTCCCGGCACCACGGACGATTAGGCGTGGTGGTGTATGCTTGTGATCCCAACACAGGAAGATGGAGGTGGAGGATGCACAGCCATGCTCAGCCAGTAGTGAATCCGTGTTGAGTTGATGTCAAAGGGAAACAGAGACTTGGTAGCACATAGATTTCGATGCTGGGCTGCTCTGGCTGAGATGTTTGTATGGTTCCTTCCTCCATCCTCCTAGGTCGACTAGCCGTCAGAACTGCCCATGACAAATTAAGCCAGAAAAGTTGGCTTCAGGCTGTGGCAGGCCAGTGAGTGGAAGGGAAAGAACTTACTGGAAAGTGTGTTCTCTGCATAAGCACCAGGCTGAAGTGTGTCCCCACGGGGGGGCTGGGCTTGGATCTGTGCCATGTTTTAGTAAATAGAATATAGATAAATGCCAAACGCAGGGTTAGGAGACTCAGCTGGTCCACTGTGTGGATGGCCCTTAAGCGCAGCCAATGCTCCTCTCAGGGAGCTTTCTGTGTGAGCTCTCTATGGTGTGTGTTGTACAAGCTGTCTGTTCCTCTCTGCTGGGCTCAGAAAGGATGGCTTAGTAGAGGTCAGAATCAAGGTCGACCAGATGAGCCCCTGCAGCTTTCTGGAACAGTCCGGTTTTATCCTCTGTTTATCCCTCTGGTGGGATTTTCTGTGGTAACATTTATGCTGTTATATGCTTGAAATGTGCAGTTGGATTAAATGTTTAATTTTATTGAATGTAAATTTAAGTAGTTTGCGCGACTAGTGGCACCTTGGACAGACAGCTCCGGGCATCCTTGGGTGTGTAGCTCCTGTGTAGTTCATCTTGAATCCAGGACCACACAGTCCAGTTTAGTTCTGAGAAGACTGAAGAATTCTCAGCTGCTTAGACCAAAGGAAATAGTTTTCTTCTCAAATAGAATATTAGATCACACAAACTTTGACAAATATACTACTTTTGTTTGATTAACCAACTATTAATACAATTAATGATTAATGACTTTTCATTGAATGTCTGCAGTAGGACATGCTTTGTTTAGTAATGATGTTTTAGACAATGAAGTATAATTCAGCCTTTAAAAGAAATGCTCTTGCTGGGTCATTGGTGGTGCACACCTTTGATCCCAGTACTGGGAGGCAGAGGCAACCTGAAGCTCTGAATTCAAGACCAGCCTGGTTTACAGAGTAAGTTCCGGGATGGCCAGGGCTACAAAGAGAAACTGTCTTGAAATACCAAAAGGCAATCAAAAAACGGTTTTAGGCTGAGGTGTAGCTTAGTGGTAGACTGCCTGTCTATTGTATCTATCAAGTCACAAAAAAGCCAGGAGGAACTAGAAATGCCCCTCATAGCAAAAGAAACCAGACTGAGAAGAGCCCTGTGGTTACAGCTATGAGACATTCTGGAGAAATTAGGGAGAAAATAAAGAGCAGAGGCCCTTGAGGAGGTGGATAAGGAAGGATGAGCAGTCAGGAACTTTTAGGGTAGTCTATGGGACCCCGCAGTGGTGGCTATAAGCCACTATGCATTCATCCCAACCTCAAATGCACAGCTCCAAGCATGGACCGCAGTGTGGACTGTGGGCTGGGGTGACGATAGCGTGTATATGCAGAGTCTTTAACTGAAACAAATGTCAACCTCAGCTGTAGACAGGACTCCTCCACACACACAGGGTGCTGACATGGTCCCAACTGGGAGAGCCTGGGAGGGGAGCCAGGCTGTGACCTGAGTCAGCCTGTACTCTCTGCCTTGCCCGATCTTTGTCTGTTTCCTTGGTGTGTCTGCCCTACACTGGGGACATTATCTAACTGTCTCAGTCAGCAGTTAGTGAGCTCCTACCATGTGAGCACAGATCAGGCGCTTGGGGACACAGCACTACCTTAGCTCGGCTTTACTTCCCCAGTGCACAGAGGCTCTAGGTTCTGAGGAGGTGGGTAGGTTCCCTGAAGGAGGAAATGGAACACTTCATATCTGCTTGGGGAGTTCTGAAGTGTACGTGAGGTAAAGGCCTTGACTACTTTTGGTATAGTGCCTGGGAAGAACTGGGCCTTCAAGCTGGCAAGAGCTCTGCCACTAAGCCACACCCCTGTAAGTTTGTAGAAGTTAGTGGTAGGATTGTTTTTTCTTTTTCTGCAGTGATTAGGGCTTCTGGAAATTGGAGTGACCTCCTCCCAAACTCTGGAGCCCCTTAGACTAGTGATATATTAGTGGGAACCCCGTTTTAGCTGGGGCTTATGAGACTTGGCTAATCCTGTGTTGTGCCCTCAGAGGTTCCTCATGCAGACCTAGGGACCCTCTAACAAGGTTCAAGGTCACCTCAGGGACCTGCCTGTCATTTAATGTAGGGAGAAATTCCTCTGAGCTTTTCTGTGTCCAGAGGTTGCTGCCTGATCTTTCCCAGCTGTTGCTGCTGGCATAATGATCTCTTCCTCATGTTTACCTTGAGATGCTGTCAGGAAGACAATCTGAAGAGTACCACAAGACCCCTGCAAATGGCTGATCCGGGCCAGATGGACGGCAGATCATGCAGTCAGAGCAGGATGGGAGCTCAGGGGACTTAGCTGTGGGATGAGCTGGCAGCGGGCGGCAGCTACGCCCTTCCTTACAGTGACAGCACATTAGGAGAACAGGTCCTTCCTCACCCTCCAGCTCCTGGTTCAGGGTTAAGGGAAGGCTCCAGTGGGGTGGGTGGGATGCAGCCTACCACTCTGTTTTCTCCCAAGGGACGAAGTCTGTTCTGCTGGGTGCAGCCTTATCTGAAAGGTTTCCTGCGGACTGTCATCTACTGGCAGACCCATACGCAAACACATTTTCACATTCCACTTAAATGCTCCGAGGGGCAGAGTTTCTCTGAGGTTACACATTCCTCTAGCGTGATGCTCTCCTTGAGTCTGCAGGATATGCAGGGCAATTGTCCCTCTGTGTGCAGGGATTCCATGGGTCGGGGTGGGAGCAAGCCCAAGGCTGGTGTCTACCTGGACTGAAGAAGAGGCTCAAGCACGAGTCTGCTGTGCAGGAAGATCAGACACTTCCTCCCACAGGATTTAGGGCTTTCTGGACTATCTCCAGGTGGGATGCTGCTTTGAACTGAGGGAAACTGCCAGAGAGTAGCTGGCTGTTATTGCATGCTGGGAGGGTGTGTGTGTGTGTGTGTGTGTGTGTGTGTGTGTGTGTTACAGAAGAACCCAGAAGTTTCCATTCCAACCACTTAAGAATGAACTTGGGCAACTCATCTTACCCGAAAGTCTCTGTTTTCTTGCTTTGTGACAAGCGGGCAAAGGTACACAGTAGAGCCAATGTGATTGTCTTTTAATGTTTAAAATTATGGTTGTGTGTGTGAACATATGAATGTGTATGCGTGCGTATGTATAAGTGTGTGTGAGTGAGCGTGTATGACAGTGTATGTGTCTGTATGTGTGTGTGAGAGAATGTGTGTTTGAAAGTGTGTGCGTGTGTGTGTGTGAACGTGTGAGTATGTATGTGTGTGAGAGTGTATGGTATGTGTGAGTGTGTGGTGTGTGTCTGTATGGAATGTGTGCATGTGTGTGGTGTCTGTGGTATGTGTGAGTGCAGTTGTGTGTGAGTGTGGCGTGTTTTAGTGTATATGTCAGTGTGAGTATGTTTGAGTATGTTTGAGTATATGTCTGAATATGTATGTGTGTGCATATGTGTTCGTGTATGCCTGTGTTAGTGTGTGGGAGCATGAATGTATATATGTGCATTCATGTGTGTGTGCCTGTGCGTGTGTGTGTGGTGTGTGTGTATCAATATATATATATATTATATATATATATATATATATATATATATATATCAAGGAAGAATTGCCTCTTGTCTTCCACCATGTGAATCCCGAGGTAAAACTCAAGTCACCCTCAGTGGCTCTCCTCACTGAGCCTGCCCTGGCTTGACCAAGGACACCCGGAAGAAGCGTCTTCCCACTCTGAGGTCTTTATCGCTCACGATCACCCTTGCTTTCCCCTCCACTTACTAGGGTTCCTCTTTGACTCGTCTCAGGAGCATCTCTGACTTCGTATACTCTCGATCCACCCTGGGTCCATGCAGAGGCTCCTCTGAGGTGCAGGTTCTGACACTGGAGTTGAGAACTGCTGCCTTAGGCACAGCTCAGCGGGAGCTTTCCAGGAACTCTGCGGTGGGGAAGCCTTCATGGAGGGCTCAGGCTTGTACTTTTGACCATTGGGAAAGATTGTTCCCTGTAGGAAATCCTGATTTTCCCAGGAACATAGCTCCAAAGCTGGAACTCGGCCTGGAGTTACCTGATTGACTGAGCCCCACAAGCCCACAAGCCACCGCCGTGTTTGTTTCAAGTCCCCTTGAACAGCCCACAGCAACCCCAAGGAAGCGACAGAAAGCCCATTTCTCTCTGGAAATTGGCTCACAGAGAAGGCCAGCTGCTGGCCTAGTGTGGAAAGAGAGAAAGTGAGAGGAGCAAGAGGAGATGGCTCCAGGCCAGAAGCTGGAAGTTGGGTTAAGTGTAGGAAAGCTGTCCTGTGTGGTTGGGCTTTTGTCTATGCTGTGAGCAGAGGTCTGGCTGAACCCCTTGTCTCTGGCCCTCATTCATGCCTGAGCTGCTGCTGGATTGTTAATGTCCCAGGCCTAGACACAGGATTTTATAGCTCCCTGGAAAGGTTTCTGGTGTCAAGAAAACACATACTTTACATATATATATATATACATATATATATTTAAATTTATATTTATCAAAGCAAATCACAGGTCCATGCTAGTCAAAGGGAGCTCTACCACTGAGCTACACTGCCACTTCTGGTACATGAGCACATAAACAGGGCTTCAGAGAGAGCCTCTCTGCTAGTCAGTCAGCTTTCCTTTGGCTCAAGGTTTTAAAGGTTGGTGTTAGTACTTGGCTGGCTCTGTTGCTCTGGGGCCTGAGGTGAGGCAGAGGATCATGATGGAGCATGTGAAGGGCTAAGGTTTTAATGTCCCCTTCAAGGGCACACTCCCAGTGACCTAACTCCCCCTCCCCCCAAACCAGGTCCTGTCTCCTCAACGTTCTACCCCAGGCTGGCGATCCAGTCTTAGCCACGTGGGGCTTGGGGCTATTCATCTAAGCTGTAGCAGCTTCCAAATGTCTGCCCTTGGAAGTATGGGGCAAGACTCCTTTATAAGGAGGCATGAGTGCCCTGCCAGTGCCCCTCGAGGAAAAAGATACAGAGGTGACTATGGGGGCTGATGGCAAGCAGGGCTTCAGGGATGTTTCCTGAAAACACAAAGCAAAACAGCCTGGAGTTGCACCGGGAGAGTACCCCTAAAGAGATGTGAATTGCAGAATGGAAATTGCTGGTGAAGTAAAAATTCATTTCGAAGTTTGGTTAGTGTCTGTATTGAATAGATGTGTTGTGGGGATGGATTGTTCCCCTGGATGTAAGATACAGAAAAACCAGATCTGGTGGCACCCAGGAGGCTGAGGCAGGAGGATTGAAAGTTGGAGGGCACTTTGGGCTACATAGCAAGACCTTGTCCAAAACAAACAAACTACCCACCAAACCAAAATAACACAATAAAGAGCAGGGAGGGGTCCAACCTACCGACTTCAATCTTTGATGGAAACAACTTAGAGGTGGAAGGATTTATTTTGACCGATGGGTTTGGAGGTGCAATCCGTGACTGCATGGATCCATACTCTTGAACAGAACTTATTAGCAGGGAGAGCATACGATGCAGGATGGTTGGGTGTAGCACTAGGTGATTAATGTTACTGTAATCGCCCTGGTGACTGCCACGTGTTCCTTGCTACCCATCCCAATGTTCTGGGTTTCCAAATGAAAGACAAGCACAAGCACACGCACAGCCTTAGATTTTTAATATGTCTTCAACAACTCATGGCTGGACCACTCTAAAACCTCCACGTGACTAATACCTCTCCTCCCATATTCCTGAGTTATTACTAAAATCTATATTCCACCTTTGCTAACCTAGACCCGATTGAGGGGTGGGTAGCCTGGGCTGCTCTTCCCGGGGGTCTTACATTTATGATTGTCTCTCTGTCCTGCACTTCTCCTGGCATGTCCGTTCTGAATCCTCTTCCTTCCTCAGCCCCCTTGCCTGAGAATCCTAAAGTCCTGCCTTTGTCTCCCTCTCTGGCAACTTTATTTACCAGTTAGAACCAACTGTGGGCAGGGGCCCTCAGCGTCTTACATGCAGATTCTCGTGGAATTTTGGGGACTCAGTTAACATAATACAAGCGTTAGAACAAATCCACAACAGTTGGGCAGGAAGCCGGGTGTGTGTGGAGGGAAGTAGGCAGGGATGGTATAAGAGCCTGCCTTCTCTAGCTAAGCCCCACCTAAGGCCTTTAGAACCCCCCACGTTAGTGCTTCCATTTAGGGACAAAGTATTTCCAGCGGAGCCTGTGCAGGACATGTTACATTGTAACACGGGCCAGCGTGGGAGGATTGGAGAACCTCTCAATAACTAATGGTCACTAAAGTGAGACTCTGTTCTCTCTGTCTTCAGATATCGGGTAAACTTCAGACCTAGATTTGTTACTAAGTATAAGATAGTGACACAGTTGGAATGGAGATGCTGTCCTGGCTTTAGAGGAGCAGACTGCCAAGAAGGTCCCAAAGACCCCGTGAAGACCCCCCGACCTCCACCAGCTCGACCAAGAAACAACCTGAAGAAAGCCACAGGTAATGTCTCGTTGGTACCCTGCTGTGCGTGGTCACATTTGATGTTCCTGGTGTTGATACAAATGGCAGGATCTATAATGGACGGCTGAGCAAATTCTCATGTGGAGGGGATATTATATGAAGGGGCAGGAGTGGTTGGGTGACACATATTTCCTTGCAAGTAAATTGTCTCATTAGGGCCACTTGTAGATTAGCCAGCAGTCGTGGTGCACATCTGAGAGGCGGAGGCAGGAGGATCACAGAGAATCTGACGCCAGCCTGGGCTACATAGTGAGATCTTGTCTCAATAAATGAATAAATCAATGAATGGACAAAATAAAAATAAATAGACTTGTTCCCTCTCTGTTTGGATGAGTTGTTTGCAGAGCTGAGCCCAAGTCAGAGTTCTCACATGCTGCACACCTTTGCTCTTACCCATAAGAGGGACAGGGTGGACGTCTATGCGTAAAATGTCTTTCCTTAGTATTTTACCCTTGAATCAACTTTATTTCCCCTTTTCTTAATTTCAACGGAATGCAGACCAACTTATTCTGTGAAGTTAATTGTTTTGGTTTTTATTTTCCCATGAGGCGCTTCAAGTTTTGAAACTTGAGTTGAAATATTTATGTAAACTATATTGTTAAATTTTATTACCAAAGTAATGCATATACATTAGTGAATGTTTCTAACACACAGGAAGATATATATGTATGTGTGTGTGTGTGTGTGTGTGTGTGTGTGTGTGTGTGTGTATATACATACACACATATGTCTTTAAAATAGTAAATTTTCAGATACTGGATGTGTTTAGGACATATAAGGTTATGGTTTGATATAACATACACTGTGGGGTGAAGCCATCAGTTAGTCAATCCCCAGCCCAGAAAGAAAACAAAAAGTACTTTAGATCCCTGGAATGTATTCATGCTAACAGCCAAAGGGGGTGCCTTTGGTTAGCATCTCCCCATTCCTCCCAACTCCAGTCTCTAGAACCCACCATTCCTTGTGGCTATGAGTTTGACTCTTTAGATTTCATGCATAAATAAGATCCTATGTATCTTTCTGTGCTAGGATTATAGTATTTTTACATAGTGTCCTCCAGGGTTATCTCCTTGTCTCAAGTGGCTAGTCACTCTCTTTCTGTCTCTGTCCCTGTTTCTGTCTCTCTCAAGTGTGTGTGTGTGTGTGTGTGTGTGTGTGTGATATTTGCAGGTTCCTACAGAGCCCAGAAGACGGCATTTGGTTGGTCCCTTGGTTGTGGATTATTGTGAGCTGGGAACTGAGCCCGGGTCTTCTCTGGAAGAAACTGTTTTTAACCTCTAAGCCATCTCTTTAGCCCTTTATCCAGAGATAAATACCAATACTGTGGTAGGTGAATTTGAAGCCTACTGTGGTATTTTATGTCATTCATGTCAGCATGCAGGAGGCAGAGACACAGATTGTGAGTTCAAGGACCCTGTCTCAAAAATGCCTGTCCTACAAATATTTATTGATATTTATTGGTCTTCTTTATTTGGCAAGTTGGATATTTGGAATAAGTATAACAGGAGGAAGACACAGTTACTGGTCCATTCAAGATAAGCATTGGGAAGTCGTGGCAAGACATTGTGACAGACAGATACTCTGTAGGAGATGTGAAGTAGGGGCCAGTTGAATCTCAGATTATTTTTAGGTTCAAGTTTTAGTTTATCATTTTTTCATAGTCTATATATGTAGCTTCACAAACTAATCAGTGTAATGAGGAGAGTGGGAAGGGACATGGATGGCCCTTTTCATTTTCTGCCTCAGGTAGTTTACCATGAACACTTTTTGTTTTTCTTCTGGGCTGGGAATAGAACCCAGGGCCTTGTTCATGGTAGGCAGATGCTCTACCCTTGAGCCACGACTTCAGCTCATTTGAGTACTAGCTGAGTCTAGAACTTTGCCTCATATCCGCTGTCTTTTCTTTATGGACAGTGAAGATGTAACTCCCTTCGTCCACTCCACAACAATGTTTCCAGTTTTCATGCATGATGGGTATTTGCTCTATACAAGGTAGTAGCTATGTAGCACTTACAGCCAAGCCCTGTAGTGCACTGTGAATTCCTTAGAGTTGGTAACTGTATATGTTTTTCCTTTGATTGGTTTTTTTTAATGCTTTTATCCCTATTTCAATCGAAACACTTCTCTGGTTATCTTTATGGCCCCTCGTCCAGGCATAGAACAGCATTCACTTGAAGAGATTCCTCCGGGAATCTTCTCAGCTGTCCATAACTAGTCACCCCCCATCTGTCACCCTCGGGTGTTAACCTTCCTCTCTTAGTTGGAATCTGTTTCCTCAGTCCATTCCTTTGTCTGGCTTGAATGCAGCCTCCGACTGCTGCTTTTTCTTTTCTTTCTTTTCTCCCTTTGAGATAAGGTCTCATGTAGCCCAGGCTAGCCAAAGACTTGCTATGTAGCTAAGAATAACCTTGAACTTCTGATCCTCCTATGTCTGTCTCCCAAGTGTTTACTGGTATGAACCACCAAGCCTGGTTCATGAGGTTTGGGAACTAAAACTGAGAGCTTTGTGCTTGCAAAGCAAGCAGTCTACTGTATGTCTCAGCCTCCTCTAGTACATTCATGAAAAGATTATGTAGGAGATAACCTTTTGTTTTGCATGTATGTAGTGTGTGTGTGTGTGTGTGTGTGTGTGTGTGTGTGTGTGTGGTGTGTCTGCAAGGGTACATAATTTTTTCCTTAGAATTTTTAAGACATGGCTCAATTTTCCTGTGGGTTTTGATACTGCTGTTACCAAGTCTAAATCACTCCATTCCAATTTTTATATGCTTTAGGGCTGGTCTTTGCCCCACCCCCGCCATGCCATATTAACAGGATCTTTCAAGACAGGGACAGAAATGCTTACTTTCTAGCTTTTCATCAGAAGACAAAGCACACTTACCATCCCACATGGAAGGCGACAGAAGGAGGTTTGGAAGTTTGAGACCAGTGTGGTTTACACAGTGAGACTGTCTCGAGAACAAATGCTTGCTTTTTGCTTTCTGCAGTATCATTCATTCACTGGCTTTAGAAAGTGCAAGAAATACAACCCACAGGTTTTGGTTACTTGAGTTGCAAATACATTTTTCATTTTATAGTTTTGTTTTTTGGTTTGGAAAGGGTTTGAAATAGATCTCACTATGTATCCCTTGGCTGTCCTGGAACTCACTATGTAGACCAGGTTGGCTTCCAATTCACAGAGATCTGCATGCCTCTGCCTCTTGAACGCTGGGATTAAAAGTGTGTGCCACCATAGCCAGCTGTGCCCCCCACCACCCTGCAACCCTCATCACTGGTCTTTTTATTCTCTTTGCTCAAAATATTTGTTTTGTTTGTTTGAGACAGGGTTTCTCTGTAGCCCTGGCTATCCTAGAGCTTGCTTTGTAGACTAAGCTGGCCTCAAACTCCCAGATCCACCTGCCTCTGCCTCCCAGGTACTAGAATTAAAGGTGTGTGCCACCACTGCCAGGCCATTTTTTCTAGTATCTTTAAGATAGAATAAAAATTCCAGTATGTTCTTTATAGTTCTCTACAGGAAAGTACTTGCTTAGGAGTTTGGATGTTTGGTTCTAGGTCTTGTTTTCCTGGTAAGTGCACTTTACAAATAAAAGCTGCTTGCTCTTACAGTCTTGTATGAGAGTCAAGAGAAGATGCCCACAGCATTCTAGATCCCAGGGTCTTTCATCGCCAGGCACACACACGTTGTATGTGATTGTGACCGTGTTGCTTGCCGTTTTCCTTCCGTTGCATCTCCCTCCGGTTGCCCGGCTTGCCACAGGAGCCTCACCCAGAGTTCCTCCCTCCACTCCGCTGCCATTCAGGGTGTGGCAGCTTTGTTTCTTACTCTTTATTCAGTTACTTTATTCTGTGTCTTCTTTCTTTTCTTTCTTGCTTAATTTAGTGTTTTCTCTCAATTGATGTAATTCCATTTCATGACTCATTACTGTGACTATTAATCTGTCTGTTTTTTTTGGATTGTTTCCCTGAGTTCTTTTTCTCAAAATAAGATGATTAGAAATCAAATGTTTACATGCTTCTATCTCTTTTCACCCCTCCCCCCACCTCTTCTTGCACTGGGATTGAGCACAGGATTTTAGACATCTCCTTTGCAGTTAGTATCTGCTGTCTTCATAACAAGGCCAAACAAGACTCTTGGCATAATAAGGATGTTAAACAAAGCAAAGAACATTTCTAGAGGTATTTTGAGGACAACCTCAAGTATGGATGTCATTGCTCAGAAGTTTGATCTCTCTAAAGTGCCTTGTGACATTTTTATACCCAGCAGTTAGTGGGGCTTCTACAGTTCACTGGGAATGATGTGTTCCTATGATACAGTAGATGATGTGATATGATATGATGTGATATGATATGTGAAATGATATGATATGTGGCATATGACATAATAAGTGATGTGATATGATGTGATATGATATATGATATGTGATATGATGTGATTTGATATGTGATATATGTGATGTGATATGTGACATGATGTGATGTTGTTATATGCTGTGATATGATATATGATGTGATATGATATGTGATGTGATATGATATGTGATATGATATGTGATATGATATGATGTGACATGATGTGATATATAACATGACATGATATATGATATGCTATTATATGACATGGCATGATATGTGATGTAATATGTGATATGATGTAATATGATATTGATATGATGTGATATGTGACATATATGATGTGATAAGACATGATATGATGTGATATGACATGATATAATGTGATATGACATGATGTGACATGATATGATAAGATGATGTCAGGTTAAAGGACATCACTAATTATTGTGTTACGTGCACATTGAACAACCCAGGCAAGGGTGCCCATCTTTGTAGAGGAGAGCAGTGTAGCTTACAGGAGTTAGTTAGCTTGTGTACAAACAGTAAATAGAAGAACCAGAACAGCACAGAGGTCTGCTTGACCCCAAACCCATTCTCTCCCACAGAACTTCTTGCAGTGGGGCTCTCATGGAAGGCTTCAGTATCTTCTGCAGGCACCTGGTAGAAACTGGCTTAAGGTCGAAACAGTCATTCATGTCCAATTCTTTTTCTTTCAGATACTGATCCAAGCCAAGTCTCACAGCCTAAGAAAACTTTGTCACCAACAAATGCAGCAGAACCAGGTCAGGTTGCAGATCCAAAGCAGGGTCCTCCAGAACTTCAGCAAACCAAAGTCCAGGTGCTGGAGGAGAAGGTTGTCCGACTCACCAGGATGGTGCTAGACCTCCAGTCCTCCGTGGCAGGCCTGAAGGAGAACCTCAAACACACCGTTCAAGATGATGGCAGCAAGGAGCCAGCCTCCTGGCTCAGTCACCTTCACCCACAGCCAACCCCTGACAGTCCCCTCGTGGGAGACGTAGAGCCGAGCCAGCTTCCTGGAATCCTTAACAGCAAGGAATCTGGCATGAAGGACATCAAGTCTGAGTTGGCTGAGGTCAAAGACACATTGAAGACAAAGAGCGACAAGCTGGAAGAACTGGATGGGAAGGTGAAGGGCTATGAAGGGCAGCTCAAGCAGCTGCAGGAGGCTGCTCAGGGCCCAACGGTCACCATGACAACCAATGAGCTGTACCAAGCCTATGTGGATAGCAAGATAGACGCCCTGAGAGAGGAGCTCATGGAAGGCATGGACCGGAAGCTAGCTGACCTGAAGAACACGTGTGAGTACAAGCTGGTGGGGCTCCAGCAGCAGTGTGATGACTACGGCAGCAGCTATCTTGGGGTGATAGAGCTGATTGGGGAGAAGGAGGCGAGCCTGAAAAAAGACATCGCTGACCTCCGAGCCCAGCTGCGGGATCCCACAGCCCAACCGAGCTGCTGCGACAGTCAAAAGAACGGTGATTTCGGCCCACAGATCAAGGCACTAGACCAGAAAATTGAGAGAGTTGCCGAGGCCACCAGGATGCTGAATGGACGGCTGGACAATGAGTTCGACCGCCTCTCCGTCCCAGAGTCAGACACAGACTTCGATGCCAGATGGACCGAGCTCGACGCAAGGATCAACGTGACAGAGAAGAATGCAGAAGAGCATTGCTTTTACATCGAGGAGACCCTGCGGGGGGCCATCAACGGTGAAGTGGATGACTTGAGGAAGCTTCTCAATCAGAAAATCCACTCCCTGGAAGACCGTCTGGGCATCGTTCTGCAAGCAGCCAACAGTTCAGATGTAGAGTTGACACCCGTGGGCTCAGCCTTGCCGGGGCAGCCAGGGGCAGAGAACGGGCAGGTCCTAATGGAGTTGAGCCGCTTGAAGGACAAAGTTCAAGTGGTTGAGGACATCTGTCTGCAGAGCTTGCCCCATGGGGTAGACGGAACTCTGCCGAGTGGAGAGGACCTCACTCATGTCAGCCTGAGCCTTTTGGAATCCCTTAATGATACAATGCACAGGCGGTTCCAAGAAATGAGTCACAGCATCCAGAAACTGCAAGAGGACTTCAGCACCCTCCATTCTCAACTAAATCACTCAGAATGTGTGGGGACTGGCTTGCAGAATGGAGTGAGTGACAGCCGAGCAGGCGACAGTGTGGAAGCAAGTGGGTTTACAAAGACTGGGGAGCAAGAGAGGTCAGTGGGGACTGTCCCGGCTCCTGGAGCCCCCGTGGCTCCATGCTGTGGCCAGCTGGAGGAGCGCTGGCAGAGGCTGCAGAAACAAGTGCTGGCTGAGCTAGACACGTGTAAGGAGAGTGCTCACGGGGTTCAGAGTGGGGTGTCTGCGGTTGAGGGCAGGGTGTCCCAGCTGGAGCAGACATGTAGCAGGCTGGACGCCATCTCAGGGAGTCTGCAGAGGATAAAGGAGGGACTCGGCAAGCATGTGGGCAGCCTGTGGAACTGCGTCCGGCAGATGAACGGGACACTCAAATCACACTCCAGAGACATTTCTGGCCTCAAGAATTCTGTGCAGCAATTCTACAACCATGTTTTCCAGATTTCTACCGACTTGCAAGATCTGGTCAAGTTTCAGCCATCAGGAAGTAAGTGGATTGATTGACAGCGCCATTCTGTTGTATACATTTGCAGTACGCGGCAGAGTTGTGGTTTTAGATGGTTTTGGAATTAACTATATCAGTGCTTCCACAAGTATGATTCATAGATAAAGTGACAGCTTGTAAATAAGGAGCAACAAGCCAACAATGAGGACACAGACCAGGTTGTGGATGTAGCTCAGCTGGTAGAGTGCTTGCCTAACATGCAGGAGGCTCAAGTTCAGTTCCCAGCACCAACTCAAGGGAGGTGTGGCTCATGCTTAGAACTTGGGAGGTGAAGACAGAAGATTGGAAGTTCAGTGCTTCAAGGCTAGCATAGGTTACTTGAGATCCTGTCTCAAAAGAAATGCATGTGCACATACATACATGCATGCACATGTGTACACTCAACAAGCACACACACATGCATACACATGTATACACTCACATGCACACATGCACACACAATGTGTGCATACATGCATATGCACATGTATACATGTGCACACATGCACAGATGTACATACACTTATATGCCCATACTCAACCTGTACACACATGCACATACTCAGACACATTCACATGTACATACATACATACATACATGCAGGCACATACATATATGCACACATGTGCACACACTTGCATGCAAACACATGCACATGTATGCGCACATTTGCATGCACACATGCACACACTTGTACACATACACATGTAGGCACATGCATACACACATCCATACACATGTGCATACACTCACACACACACACTAATGTGCATACATACGTGCAGGCACATGCATACATACACATAAGGAACTTCTAAGACTATAGGACTTCATGGCAGCATCCAAGCACATGACCTGTGCCTTATAAAAGTGGCAGTTTGCAACACATTGAAAATAGAAAAGGAAAATATAATTCACCACAGATGGCTAGAAGGAATTGATCTATGCTACATGTTGGGGATAGGTGATGATCAGAGTTTGGGACAGAGACTTGGGCAGTATGTGTCAACCCTGCCTTTGCTGAGAGACTGCCTTCCATGCTAACCATGGGACTGTGTGTCCAGTCTTCTTTCATGTACTGGGAGAGCCCCCTTTGCACTAACTCACGGGCTGTGTCACCCCTGCCTGTGACCCACGGAGCTGTGTGTTGCCCCTGCCTGTGCTGGGAGACTCCTCTCTCCCCCAACCCACTTCACTTCCAGCATCACATTTTGATTGTGTTGTTATGGTTTTTGTCACAATTATTTTCATTTCCTAAAATCCAGTTTGGCCATGGCACATAGGGTGACACTATAGTATGTGCATAGATATAGACAGGGCAGCAGCCAAAAGCAGGTTGGGAGCAGTAACTGTCGACAGTGCTATAGAGCTGAAATGTAGAAGCTCAACCACAGTACTAAAAGCAGTGCTTACTGCAGCACAGACACCCAGCAAGCGTTTGTTGAGTGACTGAGTGATAGATTTCATACATTAGTTTTACTTTAAGACAAACACATAATCACTGAAGGATAAGGACACTTTCCTCTGTTCTTTGTCTTTCCACAGCCTCAGGTTAACCCTTTCTAATTGCAGTCCAGAGGGGAGGTTGTCCTAGTTAGGGTTACCATTGCTATGATGAAACAGCACGACCAAAGCGACTTGGGGAGGAAAGGGTTTATTTGGCTCACACTTCCATATCGTTGTTCATCATTGAAGGGGATCAGGACAGGAAATCAGGACAGGAAGCCAAACAAGGCAGGAACCTCAAAGCAGGAGCTGATGCAGAGGCCGTGGAGGGGGTGCTGCTTACTGGCTTGCTCTTCATGGTTTTCTCAGCCTGCTTTCTTAAGAACCCAGGACCACCAGCCCAAGGATGGCCCCATCCAATGGTCTGGGCCCTCCTCCATAACTAATTTTAAAAGTGGTTATAGGCCTGCTTACAACCCAATCTTATGGAGTTTCCTCCCTTTTTATTAAACATAGATTCTTTCCTAACACAATATAATCTGACTACATTTTCCCTTCCCCCTACTCCTCCCAGTTCCCGACACTCTCGTCCAGATCCTCTCCCTTTCTGTCTCTCATTAGAAAAGATCAGGCTTCTAAGAGATAACAACAAACTCATAACAAAATAAAAAGATAAAATAAAAACCATCATATCAAAGTTGAATAAGGCAAACCGACAGAAAAATGAAAGAGGCCAGGAGAAGGCACGGGAATCAAGAGACACACTCATTCACGCATTCAGAATTCCCTAAAAGCAGTAAACTGAAAGGTATGGTTTACATGCAGAGACCTGGTGCATGCCTGTGTAGACCCTATGGTTGCTGCTTCAGTCTTTGAGTTCACATGAGCTCTGCTCTGTTGTTTTAGAAGGCCTGGTGTCCTCTATCCCTTCTGTCTTCCCTCCTCCTCCTGCTTCCTCTTCTTCTGGGTTCCCTGACCTGGGATTTGATGGACCCACCACTGCCCAGGTGGGTTATTTGTTTTTTGGATATCCAGTTTCTTGAGTTCTTTACATATTTTGAATATTAGCCCTCTATTGGATGTAAAATTGGTAAAAATCTTTTCCCATTCTGTAGGCTGCTGCTTAGTCCAAATGAGTGTCCCTTGCCTTGCAAAGTTTTTCAGTCTCACGAGGTCCCATTTATTAATCAATGATCTTGTGCCTGTGCTAATGGTATTATATTCAGAAAGTCGGTTCCTGTGCCAATGGGTTCAAGGCTACTCCCCACTTCTCTTCTATTGGGTCCAGTGTACCTGGTTTTATGTTGAAGTCTTTGATCCATTTGGAATGGAGTTTTGTGTAGTCTCTGTGATTGCTGCTTTAGTGTCTGAGTTCATATGAGCTTTGCTCAGTTGTTTTAGAGGATTTTGTTCTCCTGGTATCCTCCAGGGTGATGGGAATGTATAGTTGTAAATAATAAAAAATCTCAGCCCGGGCTTCTTCCCTGCTTTAGACCATTTCTGTTCTCAGATGAAAGACATACACAGCCTTTATATTTTTACTATGCCTTATGCTGGGCAACTGCCTGCCCTCCATGTTAGAATCTATCTTCCTATCGATAACCCAGATTATTACTTAAGTATGTTTTATCTGGGCTGCTCTTAGCTCCAATTGGCCAGTCCACATGGCCACATTTTTACGGCTCAGCTAACCATGGTGACTCTCCTTTCTCCTCTCCTGTGGGTCTTCTATTCCATGGTGGCTTTTCCTCCTTCCTTCCCTCCTCGTGGTCCTCTCTCTCCAAGTCACAAAACCACATCCCCACCTATGTCCTTTCTGCCCAGCTATTGGTTGTTGGCATCTTTATTCACCAATCAGAATTAACTTGGGGGCAGAGTCCCAGGGTCTAATGCAGACTCCTGTCTTGGGGCCCCACACTTAGCATTACAATAGGTAGTAAAAGAGAAAACCTCAATAGGTATGGCATCCAGTTTGAACAGCAGCATTTACTGAAGATTCAGTTTCTTTTTTTACAATGTGTATTTCTGACCTCTATATCAAAATAAGGTGTCTATAGGTGTGTGGGTTTATGTCTGGGTCTCAGTTCCATTGATCAATGTGTCTGTTTTTGTGCCAATACCATACTCTTTTTATTTCCTTAGCTTTGTAGAATAACTGGAGATCATGAGTGGTGTGGTACTTCTAGCAGTTCTTTTATTGCTTAGGATTGCTTTAGCAATCCTGGGTGTTTTGCATTTCCTATGAAGTTGAGAAAGGTCTGTGAAGAATTGTGTTGCAATTTTGATGGGAATTGCATTGATGCTGTAGATTGCTTTTGGTAAAATGGCCATTTTTACCATGTTAATCCTGAATCGTTTTTATCTCTATATTCCACAGTCTTATTTTCACGTTGCTAGATTAGAGTTACCCCAAGATATTTCATATTATTTGAGGCTATTGTGACAGGTGTTGTTTCTCTGAGTTCTCAGTCTCTTTGTCATTTGATATAGGAGTGCTAGTGATTTTAGTGAGTTAATCTTTTATCCAGCCACTTTGCTGAAAGTGTTTATCACTGTAGAAGTTCTCCGGGGGGATTTTTGGTGTTGCTTATGTATACTATCATATCCTCTGCAAATAAAGGTATTTTGATTTTATTCCTTTCTAATTTGTATCCCCTTGATCTCCTCCTTATTGCTCTTCTTAAGCCTTATTGCTCAGTTAAGAATTCAAGATCTATATTGAGTAGGCATGGAAAGAATGGACAGCCTTGTCTTGTTCCTGATTTTGGTGGAACTGCTTTGAGTTTCTCTCCATTTAAATTGATGTGGCTGTGGCTTGCTGTAAACTGCCAAGGCATCTTCTTAATTGAGATCCTCTCCTCTCAGATAACTTTAGCTTATGTGAAGTTGACATAAAATTAGCCAGCACAGAGGTCATGTTTATAAAACACCTTCTGTGTACTAGCATGGTCTAAGCCCTTTAGGACCACTTGCTTATAAGGCCACAGCCACCCCACATGGATGGCAGAGTTTTCAAGAGGGAAAATGTACCGAGTTTCAGAGCTGGTAGGTAGATCTGGGGTGGGAAGTGGACCTGGGGTGGGAGGGGGCAGCATGCAAAGCTCGTTGTGTTACCACACTGGCATTCAGCATTTTGTGTCTCCCAGAGTTGAATACAGACTCCCATGAGCAAGTGTGGAACACTGTGTGCTGTGAAAGACATTTCCCAATGTCCCCTCTCCTTACTTTCTCTTCTCTTATTCTCCCCTGCAAGCCTATCATCTTTTCTACCAGGGTGACACAGGGCTGGTGCTACACAGCTGAGCCTTCCTGACTAGGCCTTCACTGGAGAGCAGCTGTGGGGAGGGAGGGCCATGTCCAGGTCCTGACACCTCATGAGGTGTGGGAAGAGTTCACGGTAGTCGGGTAGACGTGCTCTGGACTTTGTCCTAGAGCACGGTGCTCATTTTGTAGATAAAGAGTCACCAGGACCTAGCATGGCTGTGAACTGGCCACTGTCCCCAGGCTTAGCTATCTGAGGCACGCAGCCCCCACCTCAGATCTCGCAGCCCCTGTATCTCTGGAATGTAGAGTTAGGGCCATGAGTGCGGTGTGTTCACAGGGTAATTGTTCCTTGTGGTCAAAACGCTGTCTGGACTGTGTTTTATCAATAACAGATGCAGCTAGATATTTCCAGTTAATTGGCAGTGCTGGACAGCGTGGGAATCTCTGTCCATTCTGAGGCTCTTCCATGTAGAGTTAGAGATGGGTAGCTCTGGAGACAAAGTGGTTTCCATGTACTATTCTTCAGACTGGGTCATGCTGTGAATGCAGACCATGTAGGCTTGGGAGAACTTGTGATGGAGAGGAGCCAAAAATAAGTGAGTGGTGTCCTCTGACCTCCAGAGGCCCCCAGGCCCAGGAGACCTGGAATTCAGGTCTGTGGCCAATTTAGCTGGCCTCGCAGCTAAGGTTGAAGTCACATGTCAACCAGTTAAAAGCCAGCAGATTTATTTGCTGAGCACCAACGGCTTGCGAGGCTCTGTGAGAGGCTGCGGAGATCACAGGTGGCATCGCTCCTCAGAAAGCACCCTCAGTTCTGTGGGGGGAGTGCACAGTCTGTACTTAATGAAGGAATTGATATTAAAGTACAGTGGGCTTATGGACTCACAAGCTCTCTATGCACCCGTGTAGATGGTGGCTTAGTATGAATAAAATAAAAGTCTGGTGGAGAGCCAAACAAAAAGGGCCACAGGGATTCGCTGTTCCCCTCTCGAGGATACCCAGAGTGCTTCTCAAAGGAAGAAGGCAGAGGGCTGAGCCTTCAAGCTGAAGCAATTAATTACTCAGCGTAGTTGAGAGAGATGGCATGGTGAGTAGTGAAGTGAGAGAATGAGAGAAACTTCTAGAAGAATGTGAACGGATAACTGAGGATGAGTGGAAATCAAAGGCAGGAAGAGAAGGCATCTGGGGGAAGACTTTGGTGTGAAATGGTGTTGTATTTTGCTGTGTAGTCTCCTACCCCAATCTCTGTGGTGGTTATTTTCCATAAGTCCCAGGTCAGGGGCTTGTACAGGAGTAGCTAGGCTCGGCTGCTCTTTCATGTACTCAGCCTGAGTCACTTACCCTCTTAGTTGTGTTTTGTGTTTGGAGGAAGGTTCAGGTTCACGAAGACCACAGACTTGGAGTCTTGGTGACCTTCCATGTCGCCTCTCTCCCTGTGTGTTCTTGTGGGCTTCCTCACATCCCCCTACTCTCAAGTAGTCTGACTTGCAGCAGGGCAGCTGGCTTACAGAGGTAAAGCAAAGCTGTGGTCTCGACAGGTGGGGACTAGAGTTAGCTTGGAATCGCCTCTGCCGTATTCTGTTGGTCACAACAAACCAGCCTTTGAAGGGTCACACGGTTGTCATATCGGGAGGCACAGAGATCTAATGGTGAGTCCCTCCTCCCACAGTTAGAACCAGCCCAGAGGAGGGGATGAGGACTGTGCTTAAGGGACAGCCTGATTGCAGATCAAGAATATAAACTCAGGTGCCTATTGTCTGCTCTCAGATCTGCTCTTGGAAGGTCCATAGGTGGGCTTAGTTATCTAGCTGGCCTCAGGTAGACCTGTCTTTCCTGTATCCTACTGAGACATGTGTTCTTGCCTGGGGCTTAAGGACTCATATGCAAAAAATATGTTCATATATATGTATACACATATATAATATATACATATGTAGACACACATATAGTCATATATAAACTCATATATATATATATATATACACATATACATATATATATATCTGAATCTCCTGAGATTCTGACAGGTATACAATTTCTAAATGATGAACAACTAATTATAATAATAATTACTATTCTTACTCAGACGGGATTTGATCTTCAGATTCCCCTGTCCCTCAGTCCTAGGATTGCAGGTAACCACTCTGGTGTTTCATTGTTCTTGCCTGGAGCTCTCCTGACTCCTTACATTTCCTTGTGTTCGTTCGTTCATTCATTCATTCATTCATTCATTCATTCATTCATTCATATTTCATTCACTCAGTCCCTTACCTAGATCTCCGTCTGGCCTTGAACTCATGGTAACTGTCCTACCTCAACCTCCTGAGTTCCTAGGTCACAGGTATTATCACACCTGGTTCGGTAGTTGATTTAGAAGATCTCTCCTAAGTTATGTCCTGTCTCAGCCATCAAGGATCTGACACTCGAGAGGAAAAGAAGATGACCAGCTGTAGTAATGAAGGTCTGACTTTAGTTAGCAGTCAGTACCTTGAAGAAAATAAAACGTAATAGATAACAAGAGGCAAGAATTCAGTTAGCTGCGTGGTTAGGGAGGGCTGTAGTATGGAGATGACATTTGAGATGTAAATATGTTGAGGGTAAAGCAATCTGTGCAGGAAAATGGTCCGGGCGGAGAGAATGATGTAACCGAAGGCTCTGGGACAGGAATGGATTTGTTCCGCTGGCCGAGTTGTTTCAGTGAGGCAGAGAGTGAGAGGCTGTGTGGGAAAAGAGGCTCCGAATCTGGTTGTGCCACACCACGGGGCTATGCTAAGGGATTTGGATTTGAAGTACGATGAGAAACAACTGGGAGCCGGTGGCTCTCCCAGCCTTGACATCGCAGCCCATCCGTATTGAAACTCTGCTCCTTTCTCCGTCTTTGTGTTGGAAATCACAGCTGTAGTAGTGCTTTGTGAGTAGCAGGGAGACAGCAGCTGGTGATCAGTGAGCACCCCTCCCCAGCCTGTTTTAATTCACTCTCAACCCAGTGGGTGTGGAACCTGCTCCTGGCTGAGCTTGTCTCCCCCTTTCATCCTACAGTATGCCCCTGTTGAAGTAATTATTTAAATCGGTCTCCGGCCATGCCGACTATCTAAGCTGCAGCGGCTCTACCTAGCCCAGATGCCATGTTTCTAGGCCGGAGGCTACTTGAGTGCTGCAGCTAGAAATGGCCAGCTAGAAACACCAGCCCCCGCCACCCACGAGACGTCAGTGTGGGAGATTGAGCCATCTCCCACGATGTCTCTGCAAGGCTGGGGATTGCCCAGACTATCCCGCCACCCACGCAGGCCCAGTAGGAAAATGAGACTCTAATGCTTAAAGACTAATCAAAGGCTTATTATTTGGTAATAATCAGTGACAAGATACCCATACAATCAGAAGTGTAACCCAATACCCAACCTAGGTATACCAACTACCTTTGACTGCTACAGACATGTGAACATCTGCCTCCATCTCCCCCCTTCCCCCCTCCCTCTTCCTTTTCCTCCTCCTCCTAATTCCTCCTCTTCCTCTCCTAACTCCTCCCACCTTAGCTCCTCCTACACCCCTCTCCAACCCCCTGCTATTACCAGGAGGAGAGCAGAGGCCTGGGATGAGTCGCTTCTAGGGAGAACTGCAGAGAGTTGCAGGGTGATGTCACTCTCTCCTCCTTTCCTTCTTTTCTACATTAGGGGCCAAATGGAGAGTGTAGAGCCTACAAGTCTCCTGCCAGAGCCCACAATGTCATATCTTGACGCCCTTCTTGACTGCAAGCACGTTCCTTATGAATACACTGGGAGTTTTCCAAGCTCCTTGTTCTTCGTGCACCAAGACCTTCTACAGTTGAGACCTTCCGTAACCTCGTGGTTTTGCACCTAGCCCCTATGTTCACAAAATAACGACACTGAGACTTCTTATATATGAGTAAATGCTTAGGCCAATAGCTTTGGCTCTGTTCCCTGACTAGCTCATATCTCAATAATCCAGTTGATTCTATTCTAGGAGTGCCACATGGCTGGTTACTGTCTCCTCAGTTTCAGGCATCTGTCTTCTCCTCAGAGTTCGGGTCAAATCTCCGGTGCTTGACTATTTTCCAGAATACCCTCTCTCTGTGGTGGGTGTCCTACCTTTGAATCCTGCTGCAGATCACTGGCCATAGGCATTTTTATTGAGAGGTGAAGCTTCCATACATGACACAAAAGGTTCCCTCTATAACCTTCTGGTCGGGGTGTAGTTCTGGGTCGCCATCTTCCTGGCTTTTTTTTCCCACGTTGGGGGGCTGCTGTTGGTCCTATAAGTCAATTTAACACTTTTTCCTGTCATTCACTCCATCCTCCTCAAGCTGTGTCTACCCACCCACATGCCCTTGAGCAGAAGCATGGTGCCCAATGTTAAACCTCCCAGAGAAGCAGGAAGGGTAGAGTCTGCCGTCCTGCCAGGGCCCCTGGTCTGTAGCACAAATGTCAACAGAGACTGCTCTTGCAGGATCAACCGCTCTTATGTCTGAGGATGAGCTGATGCTGAGTGTCTCAGGAACCACCACTTCCCCTCTAACTTGTGAGAGGGGATGTATTGGAGTTGAGAAAGAGAGATGTCGCTGTGGTCGGGGAAGTCTCTTGTCATGCTTCCAAGAAGGGACAGTCCTGCCTTGATACAACCACAGACAGCCTTTCGACATCCTGTGATGAGAAGGCGTGGCTGTGGCTCCTGGTCTTGTCCGGGAATCCCTCCTCTTGGAATTCTGTTATACCACAGACCTAAGGATCCTATTTTTCTCAAGTGTCCTATGGTAAGCTGTAACAGTGATACAGCACAGACTGGTGGAGTACTGAGCCATACAGTCTGCCTGGGGCTGGTGCCTGCCAGCTGCATCCTGACGGCTTTGGCTGTGAGCTTGAAATCCACGGAGTTTGAGAGCAGCTTGGGTCCAAGGTACAGTGATGGACTATCAGAATTCTGTGACCTCACAAAACCACAAGTGATGTGCATGTCAGGCAGTCTGTTCTTCCCTGGGCATCTGGTTTTGTTATACCCTAGCTGCTGTAAGTAGCAGCTTTATTTATCAAAATTTGAACTTGTGTCTGGAGAATGGCTCAACAATCAGAGCAGCATGCACAGCTCTAGAGAGGATGGAGTTCAGTTTCTGGACCACAACACACAAACACTCACACATCACACCTCACACATATATACAACCTCATACACACACTACTCACACACATACTACAACAGCATCACACTCACTTACCAACACACACACTCACATCCACATCACACATCACTCACACACATGCACTCACACACACACAACATACACACACAACCAAAACACACTCACACACATTCACTCACACACATGCACTCACACACACACATCACACACACCACACACACCACTCACACACACACACACTCACACACATGCACTCACACACACTCACACACATGCACAACAACCACACATCACACACAACTCACACACCAACATCACACACACACCACTCACACATGCACACCACTCACACACATCACTCACACAACATCACACACACACATCACACACACACTCACACACAGCACTCACACACACACTCACACATATCACACTCACACACACACTCACACACATGCACTCACACACAAACACACACATATACACTCACACACACAACTCACACACATGCACTCACACACCAACCCCACATATACTCACATACACACACTCACACACACACACTCACACACACAATTTAAACAGTAATAATGCTTAAAACAAAATCCTGAATTTGAACAGAGATGTTCTAATCCAGAGCCTTCCATGCGGTCACATGTGTGAGCCCTATATAACTTCGAAGACATGGATCACTCAGAAGATTTACTCAGGAGAGGTGAGGTGAGACCTGGGAATTGGTTGTTAAAATAAAAAGCCATTTCCAGATCGGTCCTTGAAATGGAAGGAAATCGAGTCATAAGTAGCAGGGCTGGTAGAGCCACACAGAGCAAGAGGTGCCCAGAATGGGGTGGGACAGATAAACTGTCAACTTTGATACCATTGCACAAGGTCGGCTATGCGAGCGAGCCCACGTACAGGCTCCGTTGTCTTACAGCTTTTCACTAGCTGCATGTGTGTGCTCAGTGAGCACTGTACCACAGAGCCACACTTATAGCCAGTGCCAGCCATTGATGGGTCTCCCTCACAGCTTATTCATACAAACATTGGGATTAACTGTGAATTTATCTTTTACGAACTGCGAGTGAGGCTGGTCCCACCCCCTCTCTTCTCACCCTCTCCCTGCCACCAAGGGATCGAGTGCTGTGGCACAAAGGGCTTCAATACTGATGTCACCACCGATAGTAACGCTGTACGGGGATTCCTGTTTTCACTGGTTTGGACCAAGCAGAAATTAGATCCTTGTACCAGTTTTGCCTTCTGTTCTATTCAGTGGGTTTCAGTGTCTTCACATCTGACTCCCCTCGACTGGAGTGGCCACAGGATCTCTGTTCTTGAAGAAGGTCCCTGTGGTGTCCTCTGTGAGTGGTATGGTCAGGGCAGGGCCTTCCTTCCGCTGGGTGCATTTCCCCTTCCACGCTGTCAAGGGAACGTTCAGATCATGTGATTGCCTGTGAGATCTGAGGGGCCTTTCACGTGCTCACAGTTGCTTACTCACCAGTTGCTACTTTGTGGCTAGGCCTCCTGTCTTGCGGGAACCTCTTCACCCTCCTGCAGAGAGGGTTGGTAACTGGCCCTAGTGCTTTGGGGCCCGTGTTTTGAGTGGCCAAGCGACTGCTTCTCTCTCTGCAGGCTGTAGCGGTAAAGGCTTGTCCTCCTAGGCCTGTATCTCTTCGGGGACATCCCATTTTGCCACTTAGCATTCTGTAGTGTCAGTTTGATGGGTTTCTTTTGTTGTGGGTAGTTTTAGCTACACCACTTTAAGTCAGTCATGTCCCGTCCAGGAGCTATCTTGGATCCACAGATGACAACACACAGACTTAGCTCATTTTTAACCTGCCTTACTGGCTCAGTGGCTGGACTCTTCTAAGCCTCCTGTGGCTAGTGTGTCCTTACCTTACTCCTAGCTCAACACCTCTAAGTTTTCCCTAGCTTAGCTGCCCAGTTTATCCTCTGTGAAGCCCAGGGGCCGTTTCCCTTTCCGCCTACATTTTGGAAGATCTCTGCAGCTCCTTCATCTGTTGCATCTCTCTGCCCCAAGTATCTCAATTCTCCACCTCCTCTCTCCCAGCCGGTGGGAACCTGGAAGTCCTGCCTCTTTCTTTCCACCCAGCCATTGGCCACTGGCATCTTTATTGATTGATCAAGAGCCAATTGGGGAAAGGATCTTCATTCCCATTTAAATCAAAGCATCAGAACGACTCCTCTATATTCTTTCACATTTTAAAATTTTAATTATTAAAATCGGGAGAGTCGAGAGAGCATGCATGGCATGGGGAGGTCAGAGGACAGCTTTCGGGAGTGGGTTCTCTCTCCCCTTGTTGAAGCAGGGTCTCTTGTTTCGCCATGCTGTGTGCTCCAGGCTAGCTGGTCCTTCAGCTTCCAAGCAACCCATTCTGCAGTCGGAGCTCAGAGATGACAGATGCGCCCCATGTCATCCAGCTTTTAAGATGTGTTTCTCAGGGTTGGAACTCAGGTGGTCACACTTGGATAGCAGGCACTTACACCCACTGAGCTAACCTGCTGTCCCTTTGTTGTTCTTTTTGTGAGACAGGCTCTTCATGTGTACCCCTTACTAGCACTCTAGAGCCCAGGGTAGCCTTGAATTCACTGCAGTCCTCCTGCCTCAAACTTCCAAGTGCTGAGAGTATAGGGTATATATACACTATATCTAGATTCGTGGATTTCTTAAAGTTTAAAGTCTCAGCGTGTAGATTCTCCAGCTTTAGTACATGGCTGGAAGGTATATCCTCGGGTAGGCAGGTCCAACCCATGACCCACAGGCCATATGCAGTTAGCTAAAAATAGCTACAACTGTGGCCTAACACATAACCATAAACATGGAACGTGTGTGTGTGTGTGATTTTGTATGTGGTGTTCATATGTGCATGTGGATGGAGGTCAGAGGTCAAGCTTGGCAACTTCCTCAGCCATTTCCACCTCAACTGTTTAATTTTCTAAGGATCGTATGTATGTGGATGTGTGCACACAAGTGCAGATCCACCCAGAGGCTACAAGTGTCAAGCAAGGTCTGGAGCTGGAGTTTTGGCCGGTTGTGAGCCACCTGACATAGGTGTTGGAAACTGAATTTGGGTCTTTGCAAGGGCCCTCTGCACGCTTGACACCAAGGCCTCTCTGGTCTTTCTTCCTTATTTTTGAGACAGTCTCTCATTGAGCCTGGAACTCCATTTCTCCACTTCACAACAAGCTCCAAGGATGCAGCTGTGTCTGCCTCCCTCTCAAAGCACCGGGGTTACACTGGCGTGCCCCTGCACCTAGTTGTGTGGCATGGGCGGGTGCTGGGGTCTGAACTCCGGAGCTCATGCTGCATGGCAGGCATTACTCAGGGTGTCTTCTCCCCAGTTAGTCCTCCTCTGTCTCTTTCTGATTCTCTGTCTCTCCCTATGTATATCTCTCTGTCTCTCTCTGTTTCTCTCTTGACTTTCTCTCTGTTCTGTCTGTCTCTGTCTCTCTTTGTCTCTATCTCTCCCTGTCTCTGTGTCTCTGTCTCTCTGTTCTGTCTCTCTCTGTCTCTGTCTCTCAGTTCTTGAGCAAATGCTTGACACAGGGAAAACGGGTATTCCCGCCAGTCTTCTGATGGACCCCAGTTGGCATTCATGCAGTGTGCTTCAGTCAGCACCTGTCTGGTAGAGGTTGAATTTGGCCTGGATGACAGGAGGGGGCACCGTAGAGGCTGAAACTGAGAATTAGGGAGTTTTCCCTGGCTTGCCACAGCCAGACCCAACCCTGGAAGGCAGACTCTAACAGTAACAGTGAGGGTCACCTTCTTGTAGTCTGTGACTAGATACCATCTAGCTGCCAGGTACATAGATAGCACCCTCCTGCCAGGAGCTCAGCCCCTCTACCCCTGGGGTACTGAGACAGCAGATAAGAGCCTAATGAACTCTTGTGGCTGGGTGGAGGGTGTCAGCTCAGATGGAGACATCCGCTGTAGCACTCCGGCCTCCAGAGGACTGTTGTTTTAGTAAAGTTGACATTGGCTTTTAATTGGCTCCCTTACCCCCACTTATTTTGAGATAGTTTTATTTTGTATCCTGGTTGGCCTGGAGCTCATTATGACTCATACTGGCTCAAATTCATAGCAATCCTCCTGTCTCAGCTTCCCAAGTACTGGGATTATAGGCATGAGATGCCACAATAAAACTTAATCAGAGCCTTGGAAGACAGGGTAGGGTCACCCAGGGAGTCAAACAACCTCCTCCTCTCTCCTTCTCGATCCTCCTCCCTCCTTGTTCCTCCTCTTTGCTGGATCTTCCTCACTCCTCTCTCTTCCCAGTGTGTCTCCCCACCCCCACCCCACCTGGGAGCTGGGCCCGATGCTCACTCAGTCCTCAGGTGAGGGACCCACTTTCTGGATGAGAGACGTGTGCATTCAGGGCAATTCTCTCTCTAGACTCAACAGGTGCTGCTTGACTTTTAGGATTTGGTAATAACGATCTCTGGAAACGCCATGTGACACTGGGCGGAGCCCAAGCTGGGAGAGGCTGGGCCTGGGCCCCAGGCTGAATCAGGCCCAGCCTTTTCATTGTTGTCTCGCTTGCTCGCTCGAATGCAGCTCTGCTCACCCTGGAGCCCTGGCTTCTTTGCTCAAACAGGATTTTAAGTTCTTGCTTTTTTGATAAGCCTGGTGTTGAGGGAAATGAATTAGAATTATCATGGTCCCCGTGCACCCAAGCAGTCTAAATAGAACCCTAGAGTGGCCACGATTTGGGGTAGAATTAGGGTTCCTGTGTCCTGGCTGAATCGTTGTAACTGTCACAGCCTCTGACTCAGTGTCACGTGCTAGGCCCTATGCTAAATCCCGGGGACCTGGAATAGTGAAGGTAAGCAACAATCCACCCGCAGATGGAAGCCTGACGAAATCACAAGGGGTCCAAACTGCCTTGTGCTTCAGAAGCAGGTTGCTCACGCCCCTTGGGCAGATCCCAGAGGGCTTCACAGAGGAGGTGTTTGAACTAGACTGTAGGGATGGGTGCTGAGTGGTGGTTTCAGGGGCTGGCACAGCACAGCAAAGTCAGGGATGCTCACTTCAGAGCTGGCACTAGTGCTGGAGCAGGAACGGGACACAGAGGAGGTGAGGCTGGTTTTATAGACAGTGGAAAACAGCGAACTTTTAACTGGTGTATATGAATTATCCAGAATGTTCCATGACATTTTCATATGACTGCACGATGCTCTTGGATCTTTCATCTCCCCTACCCTCCATTCCCTCATCCCTTGTTTTAAGATTTTTATGAGTATGCTTGTATACACATTTATATGTGGAGGGTAGAGGTCAAGGCCAAATGTCTTTGTCACTTTTGTGTATGGGTGTTTTGCCTGCATGTATGTTTGTGCAATACACACACACACACACACAGAGTGCCCAAAGGTGACAGAGGATGTCAATCCCTGGGACTGGATTTACGCATAGTTGTCAGCTGCCATGTGGATGTTGGAGATTGAACTTGGGTCTTTAAGAGTAGTCAATGTTTGTAACTGCTGAACCATCTCTCCAGCCCCAAGATTTTTATTTTATGTATATGAGTGTTTCGCCTACATGTATGCACATGTATCAGTGAGTGCCTGTGTAATTGGCTTTTCACAGTGGTGCTAAGGGTAAGGCTCAGGTTCTCATGCTTGCTGGCAAAGCATGTAACCCATGGAGCCATCTCCCAAGACAGCTCTGTGCCTTTAAGAAACCCACCTCCTTCATTTCTTCTTTCCCCCTTCTTACCCTTTTCCCAGAAGAGTCTCTCCCCTCTTGCTTTCACATCTTGTTTATTTCTGTTTTTGAGATAGGCCTCACTATGTTGCCTAACCCTGACTGTCCCAGAACAGTAGACCAGGAGGCCTCAAACTCACAGAGATCCTCCTGCCTCTGCCTCTTGAGTGCTGGAATTAAAGGGATGCACCACCACAATTGGCTCATGACCTTTCAGGAAGAAAAAAAATCTATATTCGTAAGAGGTTGGGGAGAAGACACAGAAGTGCCAAGCAAGGGTAAAGAGGTGGGAATCCCTCACGTAAATGCCAGGTGGGTGTGGAGGTGTCTCTGTAATTCTAGCCTCAGATGGCAGAGACAGGGCATGTATCCCCAGAGCCAGTTGGCTAGTAAGACTAGCCTATCAGTGAGCTCTACGTTTGATTGAGAGAACCTGCCCCAGTGAGTAACGGGGAGCCACCGAGGTCGATTCAATGATGTTAAACTCCAGCCTCTACCTTGTTTACACAAAGGTACCGCAACACATACAAAGCATGCATCCATGCACGTCACAGCATAGGAAAAATGGAAATAGATTTCATATGGGAGGAAATGTGCTATCAACTTCCAATAGCCCTCGATGTAATTCTCTATATTATAAAATATATCTGGGTACTTTTCAGTTCTGTGTTTAAAATATTAGCACATTTTCTTCACTTCCCTGCTTCCTGGTACACCCGGCTGGTCTTTCTCTGGATGTGCCTGAAGGTACAAGGCTTTCCATCTGTGTCTCCACCTTTGTTCTAGGACCACCTTTAACCTTTGTCCTGTGAAAGACCCTCAACTCTTTTTCATGGTTTCCTCCCTTGTTTCTGTGGAACGCATGCATAGTCTGGCCTGGAACCCCTGACCCTCCTGCCTCGTTCATTCCATCACATCTGCTTACTGCCTGCACCTACAGCGGGTTATCCAGATGTTAGCCTTAGGAGAACTGACATGGAGACTACTAGAATTATTTTCTGTGGAGCTTATTATCATGAAAATGTGTTAGAAAAGGCTGACAAATAACTTTTTGGGGGGTGTTCTGGTCTCCAGCTCTTGGGTGGAAGGAGAGAGCACGTATTTGATGTACAATATACATTTCATAGAATTTTAAAGCAACACTAGACAGTGGGCCAGAATGCAGTGGCTGATGGGTGCCTCATACTGTCCAGCTCCATGTCATGGGGCATAGGAGCCCCAGACTAATGAAAGAGGAAGGTGGACTTTGCATTTGCAAATGGTATGTTTTGTGAGCACGTACCAAGGGCTTTTTAGAATGCTAGTTCCAGGAATGTATTCAGAGGAAGGAAAGGGTGGCAGCTCTTGGCTGAGTCACTGTGGTGGCCACCTCAGACAGAGACACTTGAAGCAGGAGGTTCCTCCACTGGTGATCTCAAAGTATGGGGAAATGGTGGTGGCATTTCCTTTGGGGTCTGTGCCAACTGTAGGGGAAGCCAATGTTCCTGACACCTAATGGGGCAGCCAAGGGGTCTTCAGAAGCCAGCAGTGAGGCTACCGATCTGACACTGAGGCTAGCTTGCTTTAGCGACTGCAGTAGTTGGTGGCATATCTATGATGTGAGCACGAGTTGAAAGGACACATGGCACTGGAGACAGAATCATGTTGATTTGGAATGTTGTCATCTACATCAAGGAGGCCCTGGCTGTCTTCCCAGCTCTCCCTGGGTAGTCAGAGGCAGCTTGGTTCAGTCCCCTTCAGAAGATGCCAGGCAAGCTGTTCCAAGCTCTAGTAATGTTTACATCCCATTGGAGACAGTGTGTCAGCTATACAGGCACAGCCTTTTTGTAGTTGATCAAGGTACATTGATCAGAGGTCATGGAAGTCTTACAAGGGGGACCTGGAGACATTTGAACCTTGTTTTCTTTCTCATTTCTAGCAGAGGAACCCTTAGAAGCAACCCAGGGACCATCTGGGAAGACCCCACTAGAATCCGCCAGACCCTCGGAGGAGGCCCCCACTGAGCCACCCCAGCTGACCCCACTGCCAGAAGACCCTGCCAGACCACCACAGATAGGCCAGCGGCCAGTATTGCCCCAGAGGCCCCTGCAGCCACCACCTTTGCCTGCCTGGCCTGGTCGTACAGGGTTGCCCTTCCTGCCTGGCTCTAGTGGAGTCATCATGGAGACCGGAGAGGCTGGGCCTCCAGGCAGGATGGGCATGTCCGGAAGGGGCCTGCCTCAGGGAGTGGATGGACAGATGGGGCAAGGCCCATTCCTAGCTCAGAAGGCTACGCAGGTGCCCCAGGTAAGTCTGTCCTGCAGAAGGCACGGGATAGCAGACTGTTCTAGCCTGTGCCTGTTGTGTTCTGTGGGTCCCGAGTCCCACCTTTAGAGGACAAAGTTCAGGAAGGTAGCTTCCAAAGGGCGTGAGAGCTCAGAGGAACCTCTTTTTTTGCTTATCTGACATGTGGGTATCGGGAGCAACCCAGAACAACAAAAGAAATATTTAAAAGTGTAGTTTCCCTAGGGATGGGTCAGAATGTGATATAGCCATCCCGGGGGGAGAAAGAGATCTGAAAACTACCTGTGCAGGAGCTGACGTTTCACTCTTTGTTTTCAGGCTATCCCAGGTCACCTCCTGTAGCCACTCCAGGTAGGTCTACACAGAACCGCTGCACAGGACTGTTTTCCTTGGTGGTCTCTGCCTGCACTTTCTGTCTCCTCCCTTGGGGGTGCAGCACCGGTAGACGGCCTGGAGCCTTCCACACCCAGCAGACCCCTAGTCCTGGCCTCTGTGGGACTGAACCTCTAGAGAGACTCAGAGGCAGGAATTTTCCCTCTGTTCATGTTTTTCAAGGGGAGGCTGGGTGGGCTGTGCCCTGTGTGGTCCTGATGAGGTTTCCTGGCTTACAAGCAAGCAGCTCCCTAGACAATTCCCTATGTGTCCAGCATCAGCCCCTGATGTAGCTAGCCAGCGCCCAGCAACCTCACGGTTCATTCTTTTACACACACACACAACACACACACACACACAACACACACACACATACACACACTCTACGCAATCCCTTTGAGGCTTTCATACGCAGTGTCTGTGTCTCACACACATATCCAGTTCCCCAGTTTCTTTCCTAGCCCTTGGTCTGACAAGGGAAGTCTCTGGGCTTCCATCAGGAGGCGTAACTTGTACCCGGGTGTCCATCAACACTTTCAGAAGACAGGCAGGTCCACATGCTCTTGCCTCTCTCTCTGTCCTAGGGGTGCCGCTGCCTGCTTGGTGTCCTTTTCGGCTGGTCTTACCCAGAAGCCTTTTCCCAGTGATGGAGGGGTTGTCCTCTTTAATAAGGTGCTGGTGAACGACGGGGATGTGTACAACCCCAACACTGGTGAGTATCTAAAATGGAATTCTGTCTTGCTCCACCAAATGCTCACCCTGTGTTGGCCCTTGAGTCTGGGGAGAACCTTAGCTGGGCAGTGGATTGTACCAAACCCTCAGTTCCTGGGCTGCAGGTAGGGGAGGGCAGCACACAGCCTCACCACCCTCCTGGAACTGCTGCTCAGCTTTTAATGGTTTCTAAAAAGGAATTTTTTTTTTTTTTTTGCCAGCTATGACCTGTCACACCCCAGCCCTTGCCCCCTCCATCTGCCCTCTAGTGGTCATCAAGCATGCTTTATCTACCGAATGTTCAGAGGCAGACACTCCCTTCAGAATCTTGTTTTTATGATGAGCCAAAAAGGGCCTGTTCTCTCCAGAGGGGACTGAGCCCAGAGTGTGGGGCCACACACACTGAGACCGAATTAAACAGTGGACTTTGGAAGGGGCCTGTGGCACCCATGCCTGTTCCAGGGGACCCCGGAGAAAGCTGACATGAGCTCTGACCGCACAGCCTTCCTTCCCTTCCTCCGGCCTGTACTGTCTCACCTGTTCCCAGCCCATCACCTGATATGCTGGCACAGAGACCTCCTGATAGTCACACATGGGTCTGTCCTACCACTTAAAAGGATAATTCCCTGTCTGGACCACGGGTCCACCCTCTGAGGCTCATAGGAGGTCTAGCCTTGCCCAGTCTCCTTGCCTTTGGCAGTTATTGCTCGTTTATGTAGACATGAACACGGCCTTCACAGGAGGGGAAGGGCCTTGGTCATCTTCTTGGTAATTTTTAGCCATTCTTCCCACAATTCCAAGCCCAGCTACCCCTCTGGCTAAGTCACACTGGTTCTGATAAAGTCACTGGCAGACCTCAGACAAAGCAGCCAGGTGTCCCAGAGCTTTGCTCCAAACAATCTAATCTATGCTTAGAGGTTTTGTGCCAGGGTTGTGGGTTGCTTTTGATTGGGAATGAGGGGACTCTTTCCCCTCGGCTATGTTGGTTGTGGGGACTCCTGTCCACTCACACAGGCTGGGGATCTTCACAAGCAGGCCAGTACTATCAAGGAAATTCCAGGTGGCCCTTGAGCTAGGCTTGGCCCTGTACACTGGGGCCTGATCTGTCCTCAGAGTCAAGGTTCCAGGAGTTATAATCAGGGTATGTTTAAATAGTAAGCATGGAAGGGGCAGGGATGGCCCAGGCATACTTGAAGGCTAGACTCTTAAATGAGCCCTTTTTTAGTTTCAGGACCCTAATTTCATGGTGACATCTGGTTTATGGTGAAGTGTGAAGGCCCGATAGCCCTACCCATTCCTGGGATGGACGCTATGGATGGATGCTATGCTATGCTATCTCTAGCCACTTCCTTTGCCTCCCAGATCATGTGGGGCACTGGGTTAGATAGCAGAGCTTCTGGCTACAACTGAATAGGACCTACACTCAAGAAACAGATTCTTTAGATGAGGGATAGCATGGCCTCCTAAGGCTGAGTGGTTCAGTGTATGATTATTGGGCGGGGCAAATTTTGTTTTCATCTGCTGTTTCAGGAATTGGCCTAAGAGCCATCAGGGATTTAAGAAGGTGGTTTTTAACATGGCAGGGACTGGGTATTAGGCCCAAGATTCTAGGGTACACAGCCCATGTACACGGCAGAGCAGGAATGTTGGCCAAACTGGATGCCTGTCTCAGCAGGGCCACGGCTGGTTTCTGTTTCCTGGCCTGTTGTAAATTTAGGCAAGAATTACTCCAAGTCTTGGGGTATTGGAGCTCTTGTTGTTTGGACATTACAAGCCCTGGACAGTGGGCTCTGAAATGAACTGAGCGGCCTGCGTCTGAGGTTTGCATGTGTGAGAGGCCACACTGGGGCTGTTGATGTAGAATGCCTGTCTAGAGTGCACCCATCCCTGGGACTGATCTTCATTCTGGAAAAATAGATGTGGGCAGGTGGCACACTCTTCTCAAGTCAGCCTTCCTACTACAGGTTTGGTGATTAATCAGGCTGACCTGTCCAAGACACTGGGCGCTAGAACCCAGGGGCATTTGGAAGCAACTTAATGTGGCCTCGTGTGTGATGGGTCCAAGGTAGTCTGTAACCAGGGCATGGGTGGCAAAGACACCAGCTCAGCTCACCTGTGTCGGCTCTTTGTAGGGGTCTTCACTGCACCGTATGACGGGCGCTACTTGATTACGGCCACCCTCACACCGAGAGAGACGCCTACGTGGAAGCTGTCCTGTCTGTTTCCAACGCCAGTGTTGCCCAGCTGCATACGGCTGGGTACAGGAGAGAGTTTCTGGAATACCATCGGCCCCCTGGGGCCGTGCATACCTGTGGGGGCCCAGGGGCTTTCCACCTCATTGTGCACCTCAAGGCGGGAGATGCGGTCAATGTTGTGGTGACTGGGGGCAGACTGGCTCACACAGACTTTGATGAAATGTATTCCACCTTCAGTGGTGTTTTCTTGTACCCCTTCCTTTCCCACCTCTAGGGACACCGGGAGGGGAAGAAAGGCTGTAAAAACTCCAAAGCTTTAATATATTCGGTTTGTGTACCTGGAGCACTCATCTAGCTTGCTGCACACACTCTGCCTGTTCCCAGGATAAAGGCCTCATCTCCCCATGGAGACTGCCACCCCTCGTTTCCAGACAGCTGTGGGAGTGACACATGGTTAATTCTGTCACTGTAACTGGACAACCGGAAGATTCGTTAAGTCCCCTTGGCTGGAAGCTGGCTTCTCCTGTGCCGCCTACACACCAGTTCTGCTCGAGGTTCCTGGGTTGGACCTACTTGGTGCTACCAGTGGAGGCTCATGCTGCTCTGACTGGCCTGGGCCTGATGCAGCTGGAAGACACTGTGGCAGACGCCTCTCCACACTGCATGTAGATTTAAACACTGAAGTGCTGATGTGGGCTGTCCCACACTTGGTTGCCATTGCCGTCTGGTACTGATCTCTGTTCACCTGGGCCCTGCTACCCAGGTGGATGGAAGAGACATTATTTATGAGACTTGCCAGGCTCCCTAAATGACATGTACGATATAAGTGCGAAGACAGGGAGCATCAATAAAAATGTCAGAATCTCTATGTTCCTTTTCTGTATGTGGTGCCTTATGGATTGGGAGTTACGGGGGGCAGGGGGTAGGTGGGGATGGGAGCAAACCAGAGTACTTTTTATGGCTGTAAAAAGTAATCTGTGTAAATTAACCCTAGTCGTTACGGAAAATGTCCCATACTGGCCAGCTTCCAGGCTTCACACGTTTGGGTTTGGTTTTGGCTGGAAAACAAAGTCCAGATGTCCTTGAAGGGCAGGGCCTTCCATGGCCCTGGAGCTGAAGAGGGCCTCTGCTAGGGGAAATGAGGGCTGCAGGCTAGTGAGACTGACCTGCACTGCTCCACTGCTCCACTCACTGGCAGAGAGAGAGCACTAAGAACTCGGGTTCCTAAGCAACGAGAGGCCCAGTATAAACTGGAGGCCAACTGGAAACTGAGCTCATCTGGGCCTGGGAGGCCTCGCACAGCACTCCTTTCCCAGCAGCGGCACACAGTTCTGGGCACGGGGCATCTAGCTCAGTGTGGCTTTTTGCTAACCAGGTTTGGAGAAAACCGGTCTGTCAGCCAGCATCTGTAGGGAAAGGCAGCTCCCTCAGGTCCCTAGTGGACGGTGCAGACAGGGAAACCAGTTTTAACAGCCTTGTCTTGCTCCTAACCCATTTAGCGGAAGAGACTAATGCAGTAACAATACACTGGGTTGCAAGGACTGTCTGTAAAAAAGTATTATGGGATATTTGGAAGGAGGGTCATGGACTGCGCCGTTTCCACAGCTGGAGAGTTAGCTACAGAGGTCAGGGTGCCCTTGTCCGAGCAATGACTCGTGGAAAACCCTGAGCAGTAGTACTTTTAGGAAAGCCTAGCTGACTCACAGGCATGACTCTGCCCGTTTCCCTCTCTCTTCTTTGAAGACCATATTCACTGCCAAAGTGGCCAAGTTCAGTGTTCAGTGGCTGGAAGGCAGGGGCCTGACAGGAGGTACACGGCCACTGCATCCCTACTCCTAGACAGACCTCGAGTGTGTGTAACTCCTTTACTGGCAGAGGTGTGCTTAGCTCTCTATATCCAGCAGGGAAGGTGGAGTGAGCCCAACCACAGCGGCAGTCATGTGCTCACTGCCAGACAAAACGGGGTGAAAACGGGACTCCAGTCGGTGCAGGAGACAGGCTTAAAAAGGGAGTCCCAGTCTTTTCTTGGAGATGAAAAAACTGTTTTGGGGAGGGGAGTTTGGAGCAGCACCCATGAGTGACCACACCCCTTCTAGTCATTTGCCCATGAGTGAGTCAGAGGGGTAAACTGAGTTCAGGTACTTACTCGGTACTTTTTTTTTTTTTTTTTTTTTTTGGTTTTTTCGAGACAGGGTTTCTCTGTGTAGCCCGGGCTGGCCTGGAACTCACTCTGTAGACCAGGCTGCCTCGAACTCAGAAATCCGCCTGCCTCTGCCTCCCAAGTGCTGGAATTAAAGGCGTGCGCCACCACCGCCCGCCTACTCGGTACTTTTAATTGAGGCTGGTCTCAAGCAGTCCTCCTAAGAAGCAGGAGTGACTGGTACATACCACAGGGCCACCAGGTTCAGGGTCCAACTTCTCTAACCAAGGAGCTGTGGTGACCGAGGTGCTTTTTAAGAACTGGAACATTTTGCCCCGATACGTACCACCACCAAACTGCACCATTTAATGCTGACTACTACTAGTAAACGGAACCTGCAAGGAGGAATGCTTGCTTGCAAGGAGGAATGCTTGCTTGCAAGAGGTCTATTTTTAGATCATTTCCCGATTAGCATCTAGTCAACCTTCCCAGTGATGGTCGGTCTTGTTTCCCACACGTATCTGCCTCCTGAAAGGAAGTAGACACCTCAACTCCAGGCCTATGGTCGGTCTCCAGAGTGGCACTGTGTGGGCCCCACCCACGTTTTAAACACACATCTGTGCTTCCTCTGTGCCATCTTACAATGGCAGGAGGTCCACATGCAAGTACAGGGGTGAAGGCTGCCAAACAGGACCCTCTCATAGCACTTGAAACTGCCCAGAGGGAAACTCCACTGCCTTTATAATCAGATATTTTCTAGACAGAAATATAGTCCCACTCCCAAGACTTGTGGCTTCTGTGCCTCTTGTCAGGGAAAAGCAGCAAACACAATATTTTCATTCCAGGATGTGTGATCCAGGGGTATAGTATCTGCTGCCCAGTGATCTCAGGGAGGGAGGATGATGCCACATTACTTTTGCCATCGCTTATATGATGTGGGGTTGTGCTAAAAAAGATAATGTCCACTCTGTTCATCTGATGGAACCATCAGGAAAGGCTTACTAAAGGTGGGGTCTTAAAGCTACCGAGAAGCACTCCCAGAAGACGGAAGGGCGGTGTGGGGACCAGAGTGTAGGGAAATGATGTACGGATGAATCACTTCACGGCAGACCCAGCTCCTGTAGTTGGAGCTTTACTTCTGGAACCAGGGTTTGCAGGTGAACAACAGGAAGAGGCTCCTCCTGTAGACAAGCATGTCAGCAGACACACCGATGTTTCTTTTTAACTGGTAACTAATTATCAATCTCTGGCATGGATATGGTCAAATGTCCCAGAAGGAAGGAGCCCAGTGCATTCAGTTTATGTTAGTTTATTATTGTAACATTTTCTGTGAACATCAAACACTGCACCAAAATACGAGCCATTCATCTGAAGACAACATCTTTACCACATTGAAGGTACTGCACTGATGTTTACAATTAATTACTGACAACTTAAAGCTGCTTAGTGGCACTGCTCTCTAACAACCAAGTACTTCATCAGCTGAATATAATTATTAAAAGGGAACTCTTTCCTCTGCCTTCAAATCAGAAAAAAAAAAAAAAAAAAAAGGAATTTTCACCGGGAAAGAGCATTTACTGGGGTTTTAAGTAAACCCCAGCATGCTCTCAAACAAGGTTTCCCAGGGCTATGTGATAAACTTGCTCATGTTGCCTTAACCATTTTTTCTCTCAGATGATGGCTTTGAAGAGCACTACAGCGGCTGGTCCCACCATGGGCAAGGGGCTGCAGCAGACAGACGCTCAGCTCGGGCCCTGGTCCACGCTAAGCTGTTTAGCAGCTTTTGTTTCATGTCACTACAACAGCACATTCCCTTTTCCAACTGACTGTGCAGATGGGTTAGACCACAGGAAACGCAGTACTGATCCCACGGTTGCGTGCGCATGCTCCGGGCCACACGGACACCCGACAAGCCTGACAGAGCGCAGCTATCGGCTCCACAGCAGCAAGCTTCCACACTCGACACCAAGCACTAAAACTAGACTGAACCGGAGAGACACGGGGCCATATTCACTGATGCAACAACTGGCGGAGACTGGGTGGCTGGTCTGCCGTAGTGTCTCTGCAGCATCACCTGTCACTGAAGACAAGGTGACACTGCAACAAGCCATCTAGGGGTTTGTGTGCAAACACACTCAAGGGCATCTCTCTTTCACAGAAAGAACAAATGTCATTTGTAACAAATGGCAATGAATTTTCAGCACAAACCTAATACTTCATAACACTACAGTAATAGTAATCACCTACTTTCAGCAAGGAAACTCCTTTAAATAAGGAAAGCGTTACATTCATTATCCTAAATACCCACCCATCAATGTGCAGTGACAAGTGTCGGGCTAACGGACACAAGGACAGAAGAACCAGCCACCCTCTCTGCACAGGCCAGGAGACCCAGAGCCTACGCTGGACCTTCTGAAAAGGCCCATGTGTCCAAAGAAAGCGTGTCAGGAAGAGGAAACTGACTAGATGGGCAAAGACTCCCTAAAGGACAAACAGAAGTGGTCTGAGAGAAAACGTAAGATTTTCTGTACCACAGGGATCCTACCAAGCTCAGGTTAAGTGCACAATTCTCACTGTTCCCCTAAAGCTAAGATGTGCTAAATCACCAGGGTGCTGATGGCTTAGGCAGCAAATCCCACATGGCTGCTTTAGTAGAATCTTATTTCACTAACTGGCAAGAATGTCACGTAAATGTAACCGATCATCCCTCCTACCTAACACAAATAACTCATGGAGGAGAAGTGAACTGCCTATGGGAACATCAGCACTGTGGAAGCCTGCGCTGCCCCTCCTCTGGGAGCATGCACCTCAGGTTTTGCCACGGAGAACTATCTTTCACATGGTCTTTTTTTTTCTTCTTTAATTAAACATTGTTACCATGGTCTCTGCATTGAACTGCAATACTGAAATGAGGCAGGGACACTCAACTCTCCAATCTGGAAAATAACCACCCCTTTTCTAAGCCAACTCTAGGTGAGCATTATTTTGAATGAAGCAAACTAAGGCCTGGTCAGGCCAGCCACCCAACTGCAGAGTTGGAACCATCTTTAACGGCAGCTCTCTCTCAGCTCAGAAGGCTCTGCTGCCGTCTTCCCAGTGGAGGGTTGTGACTGAACCACTGAGGTCTCTGGAGCGCCTTCCTTCAATACTTGTCTTGATGTTGGCACTGCAGTAACTATCCACACCCAGCTGGCCACCGGCTCTGCAGACCTGAGGACATAACTCTCTGGTACCATGTGTCCCAACATTTGACAAGAGCACTTCACTAGGCCAGTGTCTAGTCTAGAGGCTGCCAGAGAGGTGCAGGGGTGGCCCACATTCCCATGAGGCCCCATCTGCACTATCCGCTGCATGAGGGCAAGCCAGAGTGATGGGCTGGGGCTACTGCTGAGGTGCTGGCTCTCAATGGGCATTTAGCAACCCCTCTCTCTCTCATGCCTCCATGGACTTCATTTCATGGTTGGAATCAAAATGACTGGTCAATGCCACTAGCCAAAGGTTTTTTCCTTAGCAAATATGAAGCCCAGACTTTCAAAAATCCTGTCCTGAAATACCTGCCCAAGGGCCACCTAAGGCAGGTGACAGTGTCAGAGAGAACAGGACTCCCAGGACCCAAGGCAACTGCCCTTCTGAGGAGAAGCCACTGCCTTTCCTGTGATTTAAACCAAGGTCTCACTCCAGACATGAAGTGTGCATGTGTTCTTCTGGTAGGTCAGAACAACTTAAACGACTTCTTTCTCACTGCGGCAGGGACAGGTGAGATCATGATGCTAGGGTGCTTTCCCCCAACTTTACAGCCCCTGCTAGTGCAGCTGGGCTTATGGTGCTGGCACATGAAGCAGCTGTCCTAGTTCAATGAGCGAGAGTGGAGGTGTCCTGAGGAGGACATGTATACAGCTTGCAGCACTAACTGGACCTCTGGAGAAAGCCCTGGTTATAGAGAGAAACAATCCCAACTGACCAGTGGAGATTTTAACTCTTTACTTTGTGTAGTAATGTGCTGGCCTTTTCTTTTTCAGTTTCTGGTTTCTTTCTTTTTAAATTATGCAGCTGAGCAGTGCACAGCACACAACTCCACAGGAAACTTGTGAGAGCCCTCAAGTAATGGAGCACGGGCCTCAGAGCGCAGGCTTCTAACGCAGGCTGAGTGCCCCTTATTCCTGTCTAGGTGCTGAGTGCTGGCTTAGGAAGCTGAAAGAAGGTGGCAGTGCCAGCTCCGGGGACCCTGTTCTGGAAAGCAGGTTCCTGGCTGTCAGCTCCTGGGTCTTCGTCTGTAAGAGGGCCAGTGACAATGCCCCCACCTCGCCCATGGGCCTTGTTCAAGCGAGGTCATCCAGGTCCACATCAGGGATCGGGTCTCGCCAGTAGCAGAAGGAGCTGAACTCTGGGCATGGAAAGGCAGAGTTCTGTTCCTTACTGAGAAGTGGGAACACGTGTTCCACGAGCTCACTCAGCCTGTGGTACCTGGAGCATTGGGCAAGACATAAGCTGTTACTCTACAGTTGATACATAAAACAAGAGCATGGGTGGTAAAGCTGGCTCTTCAGATTAACACTCAGAGCTAGCACTATCTCAGGGTACAGACACACACATACAAACACTCCTTAAACAGCTATCCACAAGAAGAAAACCTCAAAGATGTGTCGCTTTGCTCCTCAGGCTGTGCCCTGTCTTGGTTCTTATCTGTTCTTATGTATAGCCTGACTGCAGGGTGCTGGCTGCAGCCTGAAGTACTTACGATGACTTGTTTCCTTTGGTCCTTTCTTGTATTAATTCACCCTTTGGATTCACAGTGAATATTCTACAGTCTGGAACTCCGACTTGTGTGTAAGCATAGACATCCTGCAGAAGAAATGCAGACTTAGCTCCTCCTAGGCCAGACCCAGGACATCAATGGAAAAGCGGAGTCTTTAGAGAAACCCAGAGTACACAGGAGGTCAGACAATGGAGCCAACACCATTAGTAAACCAAGATACGGAGACCACCCCCATAGGATGCAGTTCAAAAGGCAGAGAAGAGAACTCACACCGTGGTTCTAGTGTGGGTCCAAGGGCATGGCTCAGAACCAGTCAGAACAGTGGTTCTCAACCCCTCTGGGGAGTCAAATGACCCTTTCATAGAGCCGTATATAAAGTGTCCTGCATACCAGATATTTACATTATGATTCGTAACAGTATAAGAATGATAGTTATGAAGTAGTAATGAAAATAATTTTATGGTTGGGGTCGCCACAACATGAAGAGCTGTATTTAAGAGTCACACAGCACTAGGAAGGTTGAGAACCACTGAGTTAGAACTTAAGGCTGGGGTGGGGGAGGACACCCTTCTATATACAGTCCTGGAGTCAAAGGGAACGCAGACTTCTCCAACTGCTAGGGGATTGGAATAACCTTGCCTCTAGTGCACAACAATAAATCTTAGCTACTCAGGTGGCTAAGGCAAGAAGGCTGCCTACGCTACAGAATGAGTTCAAGGCCAGCCTGGCTAAGTTTCTGAGATCTTGTCTCAACAAAAAATTTAAAATGGGACTGGACAGATGGCTCATTGTTAAGAATACTTGATGTTCTTTCAGAAGGACCTGGGTTCGATTTCCAGCACCCCTATGGTTGACGAAAAACCATCTGTAACTCTAGATTCAAGAGATCGTATGCCTTCTTCTGGCATGCACATGGTACACACACACACACACACACACACAGGCAAAGCATTCATATACATAAAATAAGTTTTGAAAAATTTTAGTAAAAGGGTTTGGGATGACACAGATCAATGGCAGAGTGCATGCCTAGAATGTGCAAAGCTCCAGGCTCAATGGCCAGTCTAGGGGTACGAGGTGTACGTCAAGGGAAACCCCACTGGGCAGATGAGCCATTGTACTGCTCATGGAGCTCATGGCTAAGCCCTAAAATGCAGCTCTTGAACCGCACTCACGCAGGACCCGCATACAACACAGACACTTACATTGGGACGGTTTCCAAAGGCAGCATAGAAGGGCTGCCTGGACGGGGCAAACAAGTTCTTAATGTCAGTCAGACACTCAATTTTGAACTTCTCTGGTTTCTTTTCTATCACTTCCCTAAAGACAAAAAGAAACAATCACTAAATTCAAAATGGTAGTTTTCACTAGAGTATGTTCTTGGAAAAACTTTCCTGCTCCCAGCCACCTATTTTCTTAGTTCTTGGGTACTGCCGCCTCCTTCCTTCTCTCTCAGTCTCCTGACAATATCTGAGTGATATCACCAGTAGAAAGACACACTTTACTTCATCATCTGAGCGCTTCAGAGAGCCAAGGAATGAAGAAAACCAGACACTCTATAGCCTGGGGACCCTGAGAGTTCTGTTCACATGCTCGATGGGCACTCAGCTCCAGCACCCCTCTGTCCCCCAAGGAGGAACCCAGCAGACCCACTGGAAAGCTACCTGTGGAAGGCGGAGAACAAGCTGCTGGGAGACAGCATCAGAGGGCCTCGAGGCAAGATGGTGCCCTTGTCATTGACCCAGTGCAGATAACCACGAGTCATGTCGGCCATGCCGATGGCACGTGCAGAACAGTACAGAAACTTGTAACCATTCCTAAAAGACAACATACACACACATACATGCAACCTGGTTAGGTGTATCTTTTGGATTAAAAAAAAAAAAATTTTTTTTTCTTTTATCAGATCCAAATCAAGTTCTTCATATTTACTTTGAAAATCAAATTACTGAACTTAGAAGGAAACCAGTTTGAGTTACACACAATGCACACAATGGGAAAACAGAGAAATGTGCAAAATGGCTTATGTTAAACTGCAAGTAATGACACAGTGCACATACTATACTTAATTCAGAAAAAGATCTGGACAAAACTGGACTATCTTTATGGTATTTGCTGCAAGAGGTCTTATTTTAAGGACATTTTGTTGGACACACACCAGTCTCTAGGACAGGGAGTAAAGCTCCACCCGAGGAACTGATACATTTGGATCTCCTATCATGGTATTCTAAGACAGGCACTATATATGTCCAGATTCACGGACCGTGGACACGCTAGGATCCCAAAAAGGACGGCTTAAGGAACTGTCTTCTACACATGCCTGTGCTAAATAAACCAAGATGAAAATCAGCCTTCCTAATAAATCCTAGCTAAAAATAATTAATATTCTGACTACACAGGTAGGTCATCAGAGCCTAAAACTGAGCTGAGTTAAGGCACATAAAACCCATTACTAGGATACGAAGCACACTCTTGAAAACAAAGCTAACAATACGCAGGCCATAAATACACAATGTACACAGATTGATGATTTATTTTTCTCCTGTCCTTAAGTCAGAGCTAAGCTGAGGCAGAAGGACACTTGAGGATGGTACTTACTCATTGATGGAATGGTAGAGTCTAGCTATGCCTGATGAGTCCAGTCTTTACCCAGCTGCGGAGAATCTGTCCCAAAGCATCAGACCTGGCAAGAGGGTAGAAATAGAAGCAGGTACCAGAAATCCAACACATAAAGCCAACCATTTTACATACTGGCTGCTAATAGGCACTAAGTGGGGATGCAAGCTGGCTAGAACGGACCAGGCGGTTCTATCCTGATTTTGTGGCACTGCAAGGCAGCATTGTAATGATATATGTAGAGGCACTCCCAAAAGCCGTGTTATATGAGAGCCCAGTATTTATTTTTAGAGGTAATTTACTAGCACATCTCCCTGCCACCCCCATCCCTAAATTTTTTAACAGTGTGTCTTTTTGAACATTAGAATTTGGAGACCACACAGCCAAATTTTGCAAGTTAATTTTGAGAATTCATTTGTATGGTTCCATGCACCTCATCGTCAGTCATAAAATGACTTCACCTGGACTGTCTTCAGAACATCTTAGGGCGTATGGCTTAAAGGACATGCTCTCTACTGAGGACTGAGTGCCTCCCCAGTTCATATCCTTCCTACCACCCACAGGAGGCTTACGCTTACTTGGTTATTGTTCCATCAATGTCAGAAATGATGACTTTGTCATTCCAGTTCCACAGGTAAATGGTCCCCGCACAGCGGCAGGTCCCTGGTACTGGGTTGTAATACTGAACACGACATCATTGGGGCCGTCATGGAGCTTCAGTTTTGCCTTTTATAAAAAGCACAACATTAAAGAAAGCTGAGGATATGTGCTTTGGAACACAGTTTAAAGCTTTACAACAAAACTCAGGGCATGTGGTTTCTTTGGTGTTAGCATGTACTCTAGCCCAAACTCAAGCATGGTCACAATGGTTGAAGAAGCCACACTGCTTGACTGCTGTTTTCTAATTCCAAGGATTTCTTGATGCCCCACACAAAACAAACCTCCCTATCCTCCATCACACCTGAAATCTCTGCCCTGGCCACAGCCTCATGCCCAGCCCAGTAAAGCCATTTCATAGTGAAAATGTGTGGAAGTATGACATAGGCATTGCATTGTAAATGTCACTGCTCTGCGGTTGAGTCCCAAGAGGTAGCCCAAGTCCCGTGCTGAGTGTGAAATAACATTCAGCAAAGAAGCCCACTAAAAACAGTCATTCCTTGGTTCATTTCCAGACACTGAGGCACAAGGTCTAGGTGGGGAGGAACGCATGTCACAAGCTCACCAGGTGTGAGGGTGCTGCTCTCCTCGTGAGGAGATTTTACATAAATACAACTCTAGTGCATAACACTTACTATCTGGTCCGAGGAGAGTCGGAGGGACTTCTTATATGAGGCTGTCCCACAGTGACTCAGTGTCTCCATCGAGATGGGGTCGACTTTGATGGTTTCTTCCAACTCCTGTGACCCCTCGTCACTAGAAGTGTCATTCTCTGCAGGTCTATCCAACATCAAACTAGTTACAAAGAGGCAGTGTACCTGACTGATGAGAGCTTTTATAATTTAGGACAAGAAAATGAACAAGTACCACACATCCATAATCCTAGCCCTGAGAAGGCGAAGGCAGAAGGAGCTGTGCAAGGCTGGGCTATATAGGAAGACTTGGTCTCAAAACCAAACCCTTCAGCTCCTTCTAGGACGGCAAGAACTTGTCGCGCCCACCTTGCCAGCAAGGAAGACACCACAACAGGATCCTTCTGTTCCACGTTTATTGAGGCAGTGCAGTTCCCTTTAGTTGTTATGCGGAAAGACCCCGAACTCAGGGAAGGGCAGTTTATATAGTGCTATGGCTGCGTGGCCGTCTCTGATTGGTGCATGTGATTAAATTGTCAGCATGAACGTGTCCAAACATATTGCGCGCAGGCTCAGTGGAGATATTTACCATAAATCATACTTGTTTACTACAAGCTACACTAGGAGCCGGCGCCATCTTCTAATGGCGAATGCTGGGCGGCTCCCCACAAGAACTGTTTCCACCACCACTGACCCACATCCAGTTACTCACGCCATAACTACTGGCATCACAAATGTAAAAGCCCACCATGTTCCCCCTCCTTGTAAGTGGCAGGCAGTTACTTCTCTATCTTTTAAAATATCATTAGCAAAATGAGAGCAGGTAGACCCCATGGCATTCTCTGGACACAGTAGGGAATATTCTAAAGTCAGTAAATACACTTTATACTCTTTACCAAAGAGAAAGTAAGAAGACCAAGGAGATAAACTAGGATTGCCATTAGCGCACGAAGTTGGGAATGTTAAGCCCAGGAGCACACAACATACTCAACTTTTCTCAGGCTCAGCCAACTCAAATACACCCAACCTGCCCTTCAGAAGCGTTTTCATGTTCCCTCAGACACCAGAAAAGGAGGGGAGCAGAGACAGAGGATAGCAGTTCTGACTGTGTCCAGGATGATCCCTTCCCAAAGCTCTGCCTTTCCTGGCAGCCTGGCTCTGTGGTAGGCACAGCAGTTACAAGTACTGATGTGTGTATTTAGCCCTGTAAACTGGGAAAGGCAGCTCTTAGCTACCAAGAGACATCGTCAAGCCACATAGTGTCATGTCTCTCTATAGGAAAAAGGTATTTCTGGCTACATATTCAGCAGAATTGCTTTAACAATCAAGCAGGAAATGACCAAGTGCTGTGAGGTAGGAGAAAGGACAAGGTACCCACCTGGCACTGGTTGGCTCCTCAGCACTGGAAGGCAGGTCATTTGCTGGAGGGATCTCAGATTTTCCCTCCTTGGTCTCTGGCAACTGCAAGAAAAATACTGTCAATGTACAATGTTTCTCCAGACTTCAGCTGCAGTCCTCCCTAGGCAACAAAATCTCAATACATGACTGGAAACTTGAGATTTTTTTGAAGGGTAGAAATCATATTCTGCTTATAAAAAGCTATTCTGGGGAGCTAGCAGGGAACTTAAAAGAGTACTATGTTAAGCTACAAAATATAACTGGCCCAATGGTCAGGTCACTAGTAAGACAACCTGGATTGCCCTGCAGAAGTGAGAAAAGCAGCTAGAGACCACAATGATATACACATGAATTTGGTGAAGCAGGACCAACCCTTCTGCTGTCTAAAAAGCAATGGGTAAAACTCCTAGAATGCTCTCCCTTTGACGGCTTTGGGAAATGAAGCCTCATACATTGAGTGTGGATCTCTGAACAAGTCTTCTCTTCTGCTGCTCTGCTAAAGGGACATTCCTCATGTTTGCATGCAGATTTGTGTAGGACTGTAACTGCTTACTCACGCCACACATGTGACATAGGAAGTAGAAGGGGCAGAGCTCTGGAGTCAAATTCAAAGTTAGTCCCAGGTCCACCCAGCTCTATCCCACAAATGGCAGCTCCAATGTCTCCATCACTTCACTGTAAAAGCACTAGCATAGTGCAGTGATCCCTCAGAGCCGCTGAACGCTTCACTACAAACAGTGCCTCTGGCCTGCTTTCTTATGAGTTGCTTTAAAATAATAAAATTCATTACCTGTTTGATCATGCTTTCTTTCTTCCGCCAAAACCACCATCGACCAGATTTCTTTGGCATCTTGTCTTTAACCCAGGACTCGACTGTGGCCTGCCAACAGTGAAGGCCAATCTATGAGATCTAGGGTGTAAATCTCTGCATCTTCACTGCGTTACTCTGTAGACAGTGCCTTACTACAGAATGTGACAAGGACCAGCCTCGGCTAGGCCTGGCTTCCTGAGAGGGGTGTTTGGGAGTGTCGAAAAGAAACGACTCAAAGTCAAATTGTGGGTCCAATTTTGCGGCTATTCTAAAAACTCGCTGGCTGAGGCAGCTAGTTTTCTGCTTGAGACAGCTCTCTCTGCTAGTAAAAATTCTAAAAGCTAACTGGATAGCTCATGAGTTTTCTGACCAGAAAAGCTGCTATAAGAAATTCTTGATCTTCTGACTAAGCCAGAAATCCTGTTAGAAAAAATTCTAAAACTAATCTTTGGGTTTTCCGATCAAAATCAGAAAGCACAAAAATTCAAGAGCCGTTGTTTGTTTTCCACGGATTTCTCCAACCAAGTCAGAAATCCTGTTGGAGAAAATTCTTGTGAGCTGTTTTCACTCTCCAGAGATCTTTAGATGGCTCAGCTCTCGCTAGAGAAAAGTCTAAAAACAATGCTACTGCTTTCTGCTAGTTCATCTCAAGCAGACCAAAAGTCCCATTTTTTAATTTACATATCAATTCAGTTATTTATTCTCGGTTCCCTTTTGATTATTCTATGAACAAGCATCCTGTGACCCCAGTTACTAATTCTCAGGAGATGGCAAGCACACATTTCCTTTTAACAGTGCAAAAGAATTCAAGTTCTGCCTGGCTCTGTTCCTCACACAAGCTAAGCTAGCTGGGTGGGACTCCATCCTGAAATCACCACTTCTATCATACCTGGGCTTGAACTCCTTGTGTCCCAGGCTGACCCTGAACTCGGGAATCTGCCTGATTTTGTATCTTTCTGACAAGCTGGCTCATTAATGCAGCTGCCTCTGTTCCTTTAAATTCATGAAGCCCCTCATACAATTCATAGCACATTCTTATATTTTTGCATAGTCAAGAAATTATTTTTGAACTCATGTTTTTACAGTTCTTTTCCACAGCCTTAAGAGCTCTCCTGAAGGTTCCAGTGTTTCCCATTTTGCTGAGACATTAGACGCACCTTCACCTCCCAGACTCATGCTGTTTCAGACTAACATGGAGTCATTAATGTTAACAAAGAGGACATTCCTTGAAGGAAGGATGTAAACTATGAACATTATACCAAGCCTTATGCCTATGGCAGCCACTGGCTCTCTGGAGGCCATGTCCACTGGCCCTGTCCCACCAAGGCCTCCCACTACCACACTTCTTGTCGTCTCCAAGTGACTACACTGCCTTTCCTTCTGAGCTGCCTGTTGAGAGCACTGATGGGTTAGGGAGGTGTGCAGAGCATCACTCACTCTTGTGGTGTCTGGCATGGCCTTGGTGGGCAAATAAAGCAGTATGGATCTCTGATACAAAATATTGAACTCAAAACCTTGAATAGAACCCAAATTTTATGACTATTGTATGTTACAGATATTTTGAAGAAGGTTTCAAATGCACATCACTCACCTTAGGCAAACTCTTCTGAAATACCTGTAAGCTAAGGATCATGGGAGCAGCCAACGCCCAGTTGTAGTAACTATGAGAAATAAAAAAATGAGCAAAACCATTACACAGTTGGTGTCAGAGGCAAAGCAGGGTTGGGAAGGAAGGTCAGAGGCAGAGGGAGAGTTGGAAGACTAGAGGAAAGAGAAAAAATAACATCAACTTGTTTATTCTTTCCAATAATAAGATGAGCAAATAAATTGTGAAGACTTGCTTTAAACCAAACTTAGAGTTCAGAAACCCATAGAAAAAAATAACAGTGTCTCAAGGACTCAGGCAACAATACCTGAAGCTCTAGCCTCACAAACCATTGTCTGTTGGCTCATTTATGGGATCACAAAGTTTAAAAGCAAAGAAAACTGTGACAGTTAAATACTGCAGAGTACTTTGCAATGGTCAAAGCATCTGTATTTACCGGTTATATATCCGTATTACGAGGTTCGGGTTGTCGATAAGGCCAGGGTTTTCCGCAAACTCATGGTAAGTGATGATATGCTCCAAGAACTTCTCTGTAAAGCAAACAGCAGTCAGGTCAGTGTGGTGGGAGTGCAGGGGCCCCTGCGGGGTGCTTCCAGTGCTCTGTGCTAAAGGACTTGGGGGCCTAAAAAAGGTTTCTAAAAAAAAAAAGCTATCTTTTCCATATTGGTCAAGACACTTCCATATTTTTAGAACTCAAACTAAACCCCAAACCAATGTAAGATGTAACCCAACACATGTGCTTTCTAACATTCTGTAACACACGCCCCTGCTCCATTCGAAGGCAAGGTCTAGGGCTGTGTTCACTCAGTCTCTTCACATCATTACATCTTTGAAGGGGAGGAGACAGCGGATAGCACTAAAGTCATGGGAAATCTTGTCTCTTAGAAATAGCCATTACAGGCCAGTGGAAAACTGAGAAAAAATTAATTTAAAATGAATATAAAGTTGCCAGAGGCAGGAAAACTGAGGGAACCAGATGTGTCCGGACTATGCAGGTCAACCTAAGCAATTTGGTTCAGGGTTATTTAAACTAAAATCAAGAGAGATCGGTGCAGCTAAGGAACACTGCTTAGTAGCTAATTGCTCTACATTCAATTCTTAACACAGGAAGTGGGGGACCAAGAGGTGTAAGAACGTGGGACAGAAACCTTTCAAGCAGGAGACAGAGGCAATCCTACTCTTTTGCTACTGTCTACTTGGTGGACAGCCACTGCAGCACAGCTTCTGCATCCTGGTGCCTGTCAGGAAGGCATCTGGGAAAGGCCCACAGATAGTTCAGCAATGTTTACACACAAGCAGGATCAGCGCAGTCTGAGCCCACTATGCATTGGAAATCAGAACCTTCCAGGTCGAGGTCCTTCCAAAACTTCCCCACACGAAGGCCCTCTGAGGCGCTAAGGATGTGGCTTTATGGAAAAGTACCCCATCCTGACAAGGGCCCATCAACACAGCATTCAATGTTCCAAAGTACATTTCTCATTAGATTTTTTTCTCATGCCAGTAATTTATTAAATTAAATCTGTGCAGAAGGACAGATTTTAAATCAAGAGATGCCTAGGCATGGCTGTCCAGCATACCTTTAGAAATCTCTCCATTCTCACTGAGGCCTCCACAGAGGGAGAGAGTGACATCAGGCAAGTCCATGGCAGAGTCCGAGAGGCATTCGGTGCCACTGTCTGCAGCTGCGCTTCCCACAGACTGCGGGGACTGAGAGCCAGAGAATGTGTCAGACTCAGGCCACTGCCTGGAACCCGGATCCGTGTCACTGTGGCAGAGGGAAAGAAGGAGAAAGAAGTGCTTATTCTGTCATGACTTCTTGTATTTTTGCCTTAGTGTATGGTCCACTAGGGTTTAAATCAAACAGCTTATCCCCTAAGACAAATAGACGGAAAATTGAATATAATTTCTGAGGCCTATGAGGGCATGATGCATGCATACATGTAAGTGTGGTGTAACACACATGGAGATGCAGAGCATGATGTCAGGCAGGAGTCTTCCTCCACCTCTCTCAGGCTTGTCTGCCTTCAAACACGTGCCCTCCTGGGCTGCAGGCTTGCCAAGTGGGCCAGGCTGGTCAACAAGAGAGCACCTGGATCTTCTACCTCTCTCCATCACCCTATGCTGGAGTTATAGGCACGGGAAGCAGCCACACCTTTGTGTGTGTGCTGGAGATCTGAATCTGGGTCTTATGTTATCACAGATAAGTGCTCTTATCCACCAAGCCATCTTCCCGGTGACCCCGCTCTACAGATTTTTAAAGTAGTGTCTAAAAATCACATCATAAATGACATTAGTAAGAATCTGAATATGAAAAATTTAACTGTGAATGTAGAAAACACTTCACAATGGTGCCAGACTTTCAACTGGGGCCTTCCTGACTGTAATTATAGGAGAACAAGTTATAAGCACTAACTTAAATTGCCATTATGAAATAACAGGACAGTAGGAAAAATCTGACATTTGGAAGTACTTTGATCCTGCATTCCAGGAAAAAAGGCATGGTAATATGCACTCTGGAGAAAATTACTGGGGCCAAGGCAAACTGCTCCCCTCAACCACTTAATACTCTCTAAAACTAAACTAATTTAAAAGGCAGAAATTACTCAAGAAAAAGTACACAAGAAGGCTTGGCCATCAGGAAAATGCAGAATGTCTTTACAGCACTGAGGTCTGGATCTTACTTTTCTAGGTAAGGCACAGAAAGCCTGGTGGTAGAGGGTGAGTGCACTGGAAACCTTTTGTAATGGAACATAAAAGTGAAATAAGGAAATGCAACACTGCATCTCTTACTCACAACCATTAACTATTTTAAACTTTGGTGAATATTTAACATATTTGATATGTTCAGATTTTTCCTAGAAGCTGGGGAAAACTTTAATACTGGGAGTTGAATTCAGGACCTAAGCAGGCATTTGGCCACTAAATCACATCCCTAACATAAGAAGGCAGGATTTTTAAAGTTTTATTAAAGCAAGAAAAAGCATGACACATCTGGTGAGATCAACATGAACTTCTGAAAAACAAAACAAAAAATAAACCTAAAAGTGGAGTTGTAGGTGGCAGCAGTGCAGATACACAGACATGCTCAGACTCGGAAGGAGTTTTAGGTTTGGGGAAATTGTCTCTTAATTGAAATGCGCACCTCCAAACAGACATGAAACTTACGGAGAAACTGTCTCTTCATTAAAAAGGGTTAGAGAGCCATGCCCAGTGCAAGGGCAGAGCAGCAAACCCACACAGGGAAGGGCAGGGAGGCAACACCCACACTCGGATGAGAACAGAAGATGGCTGTGTACTCTTAGCCCTTGCACTGTCTTTCCTGTGCTCCTGAGATAGAAGAATGCCTGTGTGGGGGACCTCACCAATACCAGTGCTGGGACGCTCTCCCCATGCTTTATCAGTTGCAGCAGCTGGACTCATCAGACGGTAACAACATGTCAACACAAGGATGCCATCTGACTCAGCAAGCTGTCAAACCCACAGGGATGATGGGATATGTGTAAGAGTCTGGCTGTGACAATTTAGTAACACAGAGGGTGACAAGCATGACAAAGCATAATTATGACATGTCCTAGTAGTCAGTCCTAAAGCTAAGTGTGGCTAGTGAACAGACAGTAACCTTAACCAGTAAAATTATTACCAAGTACGGTGATGTTTCACTGCATTGGTGACTATCCTCCACCCTCTTTCTTTCTGAGACCAGGTTTCTCTATCATATAGCTTTGTACGGCTATCCTGAAAGTGGATTTGTAGACCAGGCTGGCCTCTAACTCAGGGTCAGAGAGCTATCAGTTTTTGCTTCCCAAGTACTGAATTAATGGTGTGTGTCACCATGTATGTCTGGCCTTGCTCCCTAATTCTTAGTGTGAAAGTGAAGTAAAAGGATCGGGAAATATAAGACAAAGTCATAAATCAATCTATCTTTTCTTTCTTTGTTTCTTTGTTTCTTCATTCTTTCTTCCTTCCTTCCTTATTTTTGTTTTGTTTTGTTTTTTGAGACAGGGTTTTTCTATGTAGCCTTGGCTGTCCTAGAGTTTGCTCTGTAGACCAGGCTGGCCTTGAACTTAGAGATTCACAACCTCTGCCTCCAAAGTGCCAGAATTAAAGGTGTGTGCCACTATTGCCAGACTTGAGAAAGTCATAATTCTAAGAAATTACATTTGAAGTTTTTCCACCCTTAAAAAACTGGAGCAATTTTAATTCTTCCATCTTTAAAAACCCATTATTTCAAATAAAGTATGTGGAATTTTAAGATAAGTTAAGGTATAGAGTTAGGAAGAACTTTAAGAACCTCCTAAAATACATGTTAAATAGTTTTATAACCAGTGGATTAAGTAGTAATTCCTCAGGGCTGGTGTAAACTGATGGACTGGTGAGATGGCTCAGCCGTTAAGAGCACTGACTGTTCTTCCAGAGGTCCTGAGTTCAATTCCCAGCAACCATATGATGGCTCATAGGCATCTGTAATGGGGTCTGATGCCCTCTTCTGGTGTGTCTGGAATCAGCTACAGTGTACCCATACAAATAAATCCTTTAAAAAAAAATTTTTTTTAAAAAGTAGTAATTCTTCTTAGGTTAAAAGAACGTGGGAAGACAGTCAGAGTAAACTGTTACAGGTTCATGGTCACGCTGCTTCAAATAGTAAGGGATGGTATGACAGTGCTGTGACACCGGGTGCCCTGGAATGAGGCCTCACATGACTAAGTTCACAAGTGGCTTCACATTCTTCAAAGGAGTGAAGAAATTCTTCGTAAAATGCTTGCAAACTGAAATGTACTATTTTAAAATACGTGATTACATAAAACAAATGCCAAAAAATTTCCTCAAGCATATTCAGTTTGTTATTACCAACTGTAAAGAGCACACTAATCCAGGGCTCCAAGATGGCTCAGCAGGCAAAAGTGCTTCTGTGGGAGCCTGACAGCCTGACCTTGATCCCTGGAACCCACATGGTAGAAAGAAACAACTGCGTCTCCTGTCCTCCTCGTGGGGCAGCACACATGCACGCACATACACATGAGGTGGGGGTTAAATTCCAAAGTCAAATACCTTTATATGTTTTCATAAACAAGGAATACTTTCAAGTCACTATAGCTAAAACAACAACCACTATTCATGAGCTTCCCCAAAGCAGAGGCAATAAGCAGATTTGGTAAAAGACAGTCCCTCTGTTCCTCTTGATCAGAGTACCTCACGCTGTCCCCCAGCACACTAACGTACGCTACCTTTTAGGGAAGTAGAGGGCTGCCACCTCAGGCTCCAGAGCCTGTAAGTCATCAAGGTAAATGTCGTCAGGGCCCTGGTGCTGGCTTCTTTTGTGAACACCTGTTAGTTAAAAAATAAAACAAAACCAAAAACATACAGAGGTAAGAATTTACTCTATTTACAATTCTGTGGTAAATTAAAAGTTTTCTAAGAACGATGGAACACTATGTGCCTAAAGCAAGTCCCCGGGATCAGCCCTTATCCTGTTTTCTACCTTGTCCTGGCCTGTGTGCTCTCTCTCTCTTTTCTCTCTCTCTCTCTCTCTCTCTCCTCTCTCTCTCTCTCTCTCTCTCTCTCTGTGTGTGTGTGTGTGTGTGTGTGTGTGTGTGTGTGACAGTACTGGAGCTATACAGAGAACAGACTTAGGTGGCATGTCCTGGGTACTTAAGAGTGACATGTCACAATTTCTAGAACTTGCTTTCTGTTTCTAAGTCAAGAGATGGTGGAGACAGAGCTGTGCACTGTACCACATGACACTTTAGTGGAGACAGAGACAATGGTGGTCCCAAAATACTATAATGCACCTGGAAATGTCTGCCACCTAGTGACAACTGGCTACTATAGCATCTTAGGGTGACACGTTTGCGATGGTGGAGGCGTAAACACCTATGGCACTATTACTCCTATGTTAGTATATCCATGCAATTATGTACAGAAATCTTGGTAATGATGACAGTGACTTATTTATGTATTTATTACTTATAACTATCTTAGGGCATGCTCCCATCTGTTTACTGACATAATGGTGTGCCATTCTATACTGGCAACAGCATCATTTCATGTTCCCTGTGTCTCCCAACTGCAACAGGAAGCCAGGTCAATTGATTTATACTGTATAAAAACACTACGATGTTCACACAATACTAAATTGCCCATACTTCTCAGACAATATCCCTGCCATTAAGCGATGCACCACAGTATCTATAAAACTTTCAAAATCAGGTTTAGGGGAGGTGGAGAAAATAAAGCCAGAAATGGCAGGAACCTTTCTGAGCTCTCATGTCTATAAATTCCTACACAATATCCTGTATCAAAACCAAGCATCTACCAAATGAGAACTGGTTATACCCCTTAACAGTTCTCAGAACAGAACAAACACAGGGTAAATTTTGGTGAGAACCACCATCAACTATGTGTCAGATTCGGCCACAAATACCCTGGAGAGTCGCGCTCTTAGTTTGAACAACTTATTTCTGAATAATCTCAGCCTGAATCAGTTTGTGATATGGAATGTTTTATTTTTTTCTTCCTTCAAAGTGAAGCAGTTATTCATCTAAATATGATGGCTACCTACCTATCTATCTACCTATCTATCTATCTATCTATCTAACCTACCTATCTGTCTATCATTTATATATCATCTATCTATCAATCATCTACCTACCTACCTGCCCATCATATTTAGATGAGTAACTGCTTCACTGTGAGATAATATATATATATATATATATATATATATATATATATATAACACACACATACATACATATACCATCGACTCATCTCTCTAGCCCCTAGTAGACATTTGTTCTTAGATTTAATTTTGCTTCAGTTAAGCAGATGTCTGAGAAAACTTTCTCTCTTCCATTTTTATTTCTATTTAAGCAAAAGGTCATTTAAGACTTCATTCACTAACATTCTTAGTTAATAATTCAAGACAGCACATGAATCTTGGTAGGACCTTAGTGTAAAAGCACAGCACATATACTTAGTATGCTTGGGGAAGAAACGTATGATTTCTTCATGTTGACAATGGTACTGTCTCTGTGCTTATCAATGGGTTGGAACTCATTCATTTACTTCTTACTAAATATACTTCTTAAAAGCTTCCTGAGTGTTGTCTTGGAAGACCAATACAAAAGCCCACAAGTTCAAAGTCTTGTTTTGGTGGAAATTTAGAGAGCAAGAGAAGCCACAATGGGTAAGTCATCACAATGAAGTTTGGGACAGGTTCTGACTGGAGAGCACAAACACAAAGGGCTATCACATGGTACTTAAAACACTGAAACAACATGCCATCTACACTGATGGTATGTGATGTCAAGCAATTACCTTTCTTCTTTGTTGGTGAGTCTACTTTAGCAGCTGGTTTGGGTTCTGAGGAAGCCTCTGCTGATGGGCTGGAAACAGGGTCTGCATCTAATAGGGATGAAATCGGAGCTGCTTCAAGAGGTGATTCCGGAAGTTCAGTAGAAGCTGCATCACTCAGTTGCTTACACAGGGCTCTAGGTTTGGGTTTCACTATAGTACAGGTAGTATCTTCAACAGTAGCATCCTTCTCAACTTCTCTTATGAGGCTGTCTTCACTGGGAATTACCCTAAAATGAGTGTTCTCTGACGGTGTAATTGTAGCAGTCCTTGGATGACAGTCATATCGTTCTCTTTTGGTGACCTGCAAAGGTGAATTGTTTAAAAACTAACTTCAAAAGTATTTGTTATGGTTAATTTTATATATGGTAATCTTAGCTGTATTTTGTGTGAAACAGGACACAACTGGCAAAATAACTGTATTTTGTTCAATGTCATGATGTTTATAAGAATTACATTCATAACTATTGCCATCAGAGTCAAACACTGGAGAAAACTGTATAGACAATTTTCAGAGTCTAAGACAGAAAATACTCATCTTGAGGGAAATCGCTTATAGTATACACAAAATCCTCATCATACTATATGATGCCAGCGCTCCTTACAGCAACTTAAGGCAGTCAATCAAAACCAAGTACATTTCTGTTTTAACAAAACTGAATTCAAACAAGATCTAAATGATTTCACGAAGTGGATCTTTCGGTTGATTATTCTTTCAGTGTGAACAGCTGACAAGTTTTATGAACTTCCTCCTCCTGATGCAAACCTTTACCAACTACGCTATGCCCCACCTTACCTTTAGTTATTAAGATTTCAGTGTGGAAACTCTATTTTCCTTTAGGTATCTTTAGTTTTTTTTCTATATTTAGTTGTAATCAACATCATTTGTTAGGTAGAAACACAAAAGATTGTAACTTGGATTCCTTCAGTTACAAGTAAATGTACTGTGGGAATGTTATGAAAATGTTAATTTTTTATTTACGTTTTTAAACACTTCTTCAACCACAAGAGGGTAATGCCATCATAATCCTCTGTAAATTCGGTAAGAAATCGCTTCCTTCATTTAACAGAGGAAAATATTTAGTCAGACATCCTCATCTTTCCCAAGAGCCTCGTACCTTGGTGGACTCTGGGAACCCGCCCCAAGTCCACTCCATGTGCGACTCAGATCTGAGGAGGCTCTCGGATGGCTTCACCTCCAGCTCCGAATCACTCTTGGGGCACATGGTCTGCGGGTAAGTGCTGCAAACACAAGAACAAAGGGAAGCCAGGTTTCAGTTTAGGTGAACCTCACAGAGCAGAGAAAAGCACAAGTTGGTTTGAGTATGTCAGCTGCGATCATGCAAACTCCTCTGAGGAAAACATCAATTACACATTCCACTTGAGTTCTTTAATGAAATAAAAATGCCAGTTAGGATTATTGAGGGCTTCCTAGGCCCTCTGTAGACCCTTCATGGTATGTATTATTTGTTTGTTTCTCAGAGGAAACCAATGATACAAGCAATTTTGTAAGACAAAAACCACACAGGAAGGTGGGCTTAACAATCAGTTCATGTGGGACCGGATAATTTGGGACCTGGGTTCCTAGCAACCCCATGGCTGCTCAGAGTTGTCTGCCGAGTCTATAATCAGCTGTAATTCTAACGTCTAGGGGATCCGACTTCCTGTTCGTGGCTTCTGTGAGCACCAGGCATGCACAGAATACACAGACTATATGCAGACAAAACATCCTTACACATAAAATACAGAAAATTTAAAAAATCATTTAAAATCTAAAGGTTTGATCACAAACTATAACAATATGGCCACATGTTCTCTCACTGTGTTATTTGATACCAAAGACCAAATTTAGTGGGAGGTTGGGCAAGTTCTAGGCCAATTATTCAGATTTACAACTGGCAAGCACCATAAGAATAAGATTAAATTTAGGAACAAAACAGTTGTTGAAAATCAGTTCATACTCATGTTAAATTTTACCTAACGGTTACTCTACTATTGCACAAATGGAAATAGTATCACCATCAAATAACACAAAAGCTACTGATGAACCTCCCTTCCCTTAAGAAAACAGATTTCAAGGATACTCACGTTTCTAATGGGGACCAATCTCCGTCAGATAAGGGGTAGGTATCCCCGGAGTGGAAGAGTGGAGGCTCCTTATAGTCCTCTTCCTTTAAGGAAGCATTTGAAGATCCTCTATGAAAGAGGAAAAGCAAAGTAACACTAGTAAGGCAGGAAGGGTACTCCAGCTTTAAACCCTCTGCACTAGGTTGATGTAAACAAGAAGGTTGTCACAACTTCAGCACAGTGCTACTCAGCGTGTCATTCATTCAGTTCTTCCAAATTTAAGGCAGTAAGATTTCATTGTAAATAGCAGGTAGTCAAAGATCCAGAAGCTTAGTATAATAATTTATCCAAAGTAAAGAAGCCAGGGCCTCAGTTTTTATCTTTAGGGGATTAATTTATCATGTGTCTTGTCTACTTCTCAGTCATGAGGAGGTTTATGTGTAAGCATTCGGAATTGCTGAAACCTCTGAAAAGCACAAAGCACTCCCTATACTGCAGGTTTAAGGGCTCAATAAAATCTTACAGAACATTAGTGTTCCGACAGTGTACTGAATACAAATTAGAATGACACCACTTACTCTGTAGGGCTGAGAGCAGAGAAAGAGAACTGCTGTTTTTCCCTCAGTCTTACTTCCCTGTTGTAACATACTTTTTATTACTTCTTTAACCAGCCTTCCCATACAGACATAAATCACTTAAGATATATGAATGTATGTATCTTTTAAGATCTTCCTGTTAATTTAAAGTTCTTATGGAATCTCACATACGATCTCATTCCAGGGGAAAAAAACCATACCTAAGCAGCCACTAGGAACCAATCACCATCTAATAAAAATAAATCAAACGTTAAACTTTCCCTAAAGAAAGGGAAAATTGAGGCTGGGGAGACAGCTCAGTATATGGGTTCAATTCCCACTGCTCATACGAAGGACAGCTTACAACCAAGTATAACTACAGTTTCAGGGAAATCTGATGTCTTCTTCTGACCTCCATAGGCACCAGGCATGCATGTGGTGCAGACACACACACAGGCAAAACACGCATATACATACACTAAAGAAGTCAGATTTACAAACAAAAGGGGAAACAATCAAGCCCAACATGGTGGCTTATACTTCACCCCAGCACTTGGGAGGCAGAGGCAGGTCTCTGTCAATTCTCGGTCAGTGCTGTCTTTATAGTGAATTCCAGACCAGAAAGGGTTCCATAGTGAGGCCTTGTCTCAAAATAAAATAAATCTGTGAACACAAATGCCTATAGATTGTACTTCAATTTTAAAAACTCAGCCCAAATTATAGGCATTTAATGTGACTCCAAGCAAAACAAGGCTTCTCTGCTGTGAGAAGGAGGGAGAACAAAGCAAGGACACTGTAAAACTCAGTGTCTCTTTGAATACTTAGACTCACACAGAACCAAGCCCCAGGTAGTCTCCACAGCCACTTCCTGAGAGGGTGCTGACCAGCAAGCCAGCGCAGCTTTCCAGTCAGAGCTGGTCTAGGCTCCCTGAGCTCAGCTCCCACACTCACCTTCCAAAGGAAGACTGCTTTAGTGCACTAAATGTTCAGTTCTTTCTTTCTGATGGCCTGGTCCTGGTTCTTTAGTTTTGCTATTGTTGATGGGGTACTGAAATATTTCCAACAGTGGCATGGAAATGTGCTATGTATTTGGGGCATGTAGTAGTTTGAATAAAAATGGTCCCAGTCCCATAGGCCCACAGTGGGTGGCACTATTAGGAGGTGTGACCTTGTTGGAGGAAGTGTGTCACAGGGGGTGGGCTTGGGGTTTCAGAAGCTCAAGCCAGGCCCAGTGGGTAACTTTCCCTGCTGATCTGGATATGGAACTCTCAGACACCTCTCCAGCACCAGGTCTGGCTGCATGCCACCATGACAAGCCAGGTCGTGTACCACCGTGTGGGTGTTAACCAGACCTAGGTCCTCTGCAGGAGCGGCCAGCGAGTGCTCTTAACCCCAAGTCGTCTCTCTGGCATTTTAACTGGTTATTTCTAACAGGTATTCTGAATTCTATCTCAGGTGAAATAACAACCTAATATATCCAACAGCATGAAAAATGATTATTACTCAAGACAGTGAGTGATGTAAGAAGGGTAGAAACAAATTCAGTTTAAATGTTAAGAGTACTACCATATGTAAACTTCTAGGATTTATAATCCAGATCTCAAAATCCTAAGAAATGAGTTAAAAGTTTACTAAAAAAGAATTACTATTCAGAAAATACTATAATTATAAATACACTAATCATTTATTAATAATAGGTTTCTCATGATTTGACAATTAAAAAAAGCCTTAACAAGCAAAACACATCAAGGCAAAAGTTTATTCTGTATAGTTTCTGTAGCAACTTTCTCTTCTTTGACTGACAGAAAGCACTTCATTTTTCTGTGAAGGCATAATGTTTCCAGACACAATGGACCATTGCTTCCAGCAGCTCAGCTGAAATATCCAAATGGGTCACCATCTCTCTCATGAGTCCTTCCCCATTCCATAAAGGACACTGCAAGCAGGCTACCTGTGGGCTGCAGCCTCTAAGAGCTGCCAGTTAGAGAACCAACCACTGAGACCCACACTGATAACACTTGTAGACAGATGTCCTTCTAGAGTTTGGGTGAGTCAAACAGGTGAAAGAAAGTTCTATTTAAGTGAGAAAAACTGTACACTTCACCTTAAACTGCTACGCTGAAAATGTGGACAGTGCTGGCTTGAAAAGAGGTATAGGTTTTGAGATTCCTATTAACTGGTATGTAAATGGTGATCAAAAACCCCCACTCAAAAAACCAAAAGTCTTCTTTAACTTAATAAGGTATTTTTCTCATAAATTCAAAACAAAACAAGAGGGAGGAAAGAAGCAGGGAAAGAAGAAAGGGACAGGGAAGGGGGAGGAACTGGGAGAGCAAAGAGCTGAGGGTTGGACTGCTACCTGTTCATCCCAAGCCAATCCCAGCTGACAGTGGAAACCACCAGACTGTTCCAGGGACATTTATTAGCATAGCCAAAGGCCTAACAGTGAGGGTGGTGGGATGCTGCTCCCACATGGTCCCACAGTAGAGCTGGGGGCCCTCTATTGGGTGCACAGGGCATGGCAGGCACCTGCAGAAGCCCTTACCTTGCTGCCTGGGCTCTCTTCTCATCATCAGAGCTCACACCCACATCACCTACATCTTCTGCAACAGGGGAAGCTGCCTGCTCCTCCTTCCTGTTGTCCTGTTTGCACTTCTTTCTCCTTCGTTTCTTCTTTTTCACAGAACTCTGAGTGAAAACTGCCTCTGATTCCAAGGTGTGAGAAACGTCTGAACTCTGAGCTGGCCTTTCATTTCCACTTGATTTGACCAAAGGGGTTTCAATATGTTTAAAGAACTGGTCTTCAGTCGGAATTGGTGACGTGGCAAGATAAGCAGGTAATTTTTCCTTAAAGAACAAAAGAAAAGTTATTTATGACAAACTGGACATTCCTCAAGTACACAACTTTTTACAGGGGTAGGAAGGCATAGTTCCTAAGGGCAGAATGTCACCTGCTAGACTCAAGCAAGCTAGCTCATTTCAGTATGTGACTGAGTACAGTTACGGGAACTACTTTTCCAACTCAACATACAACACACAAAAGCTGCAAGTAAAGCCAAAGCCAACTAAACTCTGTGCAAAGAGCTGTCCAAGTGGCAGCAACTGAGTATTGCAAGGACTGACACAATGTGATGAGGTAGAGGCCAAGACAAGGGAAGCAGGCCGATTTAGAGCCACGTGGCCAAATAAATGGAAGGCGAAGGTGACTGTGACGTAGGCGACACCTACAGTGAATGAGGTCAGTAAATGTCACTCCAAATATCTTTTTGGGAATTCAAAAGAAAAGGCACCCAATATTTAGAACAACTAAGCTTTCAACTTAATACTTAATAAACTAACCTAGTGAACTTCTTGGCAATGTGTTTCAATCTTTTATATATTCAAAAGAAAGAAGAGGCACATAAAATAGGCATAAATTAACTCCATAACTTAAAATGGTCAAAATTTTACACAACAGTTCAAAAACCATGTGAGTTTTTATAACTGGTACCCATTAAAATTTTGAATGTGGATTTGGTAAACACTCTGAAGCTGGATTTCCCAGGCTCACCACCAGCATACAACTGTCACTATAGCCTGAACATTCCCCAAGGCATCTAGATGAGGCTCATGTGCCCTAATTTCTAGGTTTCATTTAATGGGTTTTGTTATTTATCAAGGTGCCTTGCACTTCAAAGCTGTTATGGTTTTTGGAAGTGTCTTCTAGTTTTATCCGGAAGTGTTTGAGGAGAGGTAGAAAGTACCCGGATATCTATGCTAGTTGGTTTTTGTCAGCTCGACACACACTGATGCCTCTGGGAAGAGGGACTCTCGGCTGAGGACCGGCCTGCATCAGGCTGCCCTCTGGGCCAGTCTGTGGGGCGTTTTCTTGGTTCATGATTGATGTGGGAGAGCCCAGCCCACGGTGGCAGGTGGCTGGCTGGATGGAGAACAAGCAAGTCAACAGCGATTCTCCATGGCTTCTGCTTTAGTTTCTGCCTCCAGGTTCCTGCCCCAACTTCCCTTCATAAGCTGTAAGGTGAAATAAATTCACGGTGTTGATCACAGCATTGGAAACCTAGCTACGACAGCTAACCAATAAGACAACGGTTGGCTAAGCCAGTAAAACCTCACCATGGACACTGTGCAGCTATGAAAGAGGTTATTTCAGAATTGCTGACTGAAAAGGAATGCTGATGTGGACAGTCATGTGAGAAAAAGTCAGAGAAGCAAAGCACCTGATGAGATTTTGTTACCTTCTGATTCATTTTAAAAGCAGGTCTTTAGTTCATTATTGTTTTATTCATAGTATATGTCATAGTATAGTAATTCTAATGTTTGTTTAATGAATTTGGATATTTTTACTTTTATTGTATTGTGTTTTGTTTTGTTTTGAAACACTGCCTCACTATATAGCTCTGGCTGTCCTAGAACTTACTATAGTGCAGTGAAATCCACTCAATTTAGTTACTATAGTGCAGTTAAATCTACTCAATTTAGTCAAATGTGGAACAGAAAAAAACCTGCCAAAGCAGGTTTTACATAAAAATGTTGACAGTACCTGCAGCCAGGCAAAGACTCTCAGGAACCCAGATCTACTGGGTTATGTGATGATAATCAGCTAATATTTATTATGCTTCACTCTGCTCCTTGCCTCTGCCTCTGAGGAGGTGAAATGTTGTTTAGGTCAAGTAAATGCAGATGAGTAACACACCAGCAAGAGGTCCAGGAAAACAGCAGCCAGAGGAGACTCCTTTGTAAGCTGCAGGATACACAGAGCAGCACCTCATGCTCTTAAGCTAAACATCGACCAAAACAAAATAATGCTGCTTTGCTATTGGTTACTCTTGGTGTTGCCAGGTTAATAGCTCACCTGCAAAAGCCTCCATGTCCTAATAACTTGAAACTTCTTATTTTTGCTGTAAGACTAAATTTCTTATGGAGAAAGATACAACGAAGCTCCTGTAACTTTAGAAAAGAGCCACCATGACTGCGGCAACAACAGTAACCACTCTCAGAGGTTAAGAGCACCGACTGCTCTTCCAGAGTTCAAGTCCCAGTAACCACATGGCAGCTCTCAACCACCTATAATGGGATCTGATGTCCTCTTCAGGTGTGTCTGACGACAGCGACAGTGTCCTCACATAAATAAATCTGAAGAGGAGGAGGAAGAGGAGGAAGAGGAGGAGGAAGAAGAGGAGGAGGAGGAGTTTCTTTTTGTTATGTGTATCTGGGAGTGCACAAGGATAGGGACTTGTATAGGTTTTTCCATCTTGTAGAAGAGGTTAAATGTATACTAATACATAAAATTGACATAGGCCAATCAATTGATATCTCTTGATATCACAGTTCAGTGGTTCTTAAAGTCATGGGTATAATGTTCCTAACCAAACGAAGGAATCATTCTTAAAGCGTTATTATGTGTATGTGTGCGAGTGTGCACGTGTGTGCGTGCATGCGTATGTATGGGGGGTTAGCATGGCATAGCATCAGTCTGACTGACATCAGAGAACAACTTTGTGGAGTTCTCTCCTTCTGTCTTTATGTGGCTCTAGATACAAAACTCAGGTTTGTCAGGCCTATGTGGAATGTGCCTTTAACACTGAGCTGTCTCTCTGGCCCCAGAAACATGCTAAAGGTCACATACGTACACATGCACACTTAGTCTAAAGAGATATGCCCCAAGGCAAAGCTGCATAACTTCAAGTCAAACCATAAGCTCTAATGGATATGAAGCAGGAAAGCCCTTTGATATTACAACGAGCAGCTTTCTGCATGTTCTCTGTACCCTGAAAGCTGGTGTGAGCTCTTTTCTGGGAAGCTGGCTTCAACATATAATGAAAGCTTGTTTAGCCAATAATAATTATGTACACAATCGTGGACACAGCGGACCAGGTGTTCTGTGACATACTATAGAAGTCTGACTCAACATGCAAAGGGGCTTCGAGAACTCACATATTCTTCTTCAGTCTCCTCTACAAAGAAGGCTTCTCCATTATCCCCCAATTTCATGTGAAGATCCACGGCACTGCCGTTGATTTCTATGTCAATCTGAGGAGCAGACAAACGTGGTTAGCATAAAGAGTCTTTTCCTTCAGGTTTAGCTAAACCCAAATTCTGGGCTCTCCAGCCAAGCTTGGCACTGGGTTCCTGGAGCTACAGCCCTGGAGAAACACTGCTACTACCCTCACAGACACCCCCACCAATAAACTTGGGGAACACAGGTAACCACGGGTTGAAAGAAAATGTTTTCACATTTATTTTCACTGCATTTAAAAAGTTTATTTCTTAATCTCTCAGTTTTATTTTCTTTTTGGAAGACAAGGACTGGCTATTTAGCCTACCCTGATCTTGAACTCAGAGTGTTTTACCTCAGTTTTCAAGTGTGGTGGTTGCAGGTTGACCCACCATGCCCAGCTTAATCTGGAGAATACTGTGAAATGGGAGAAACATTTTGCACTTGCCAAGTTATAGCATAAGCAGGGTTCATATTGCAGAACTCAGATACTCAACTATTTCAGTGACTCTGGTGCTGAGTTGTGAGTGAGCATATTCTCTGCAAGTATTGGTATCCCAGGTCACTATGCAGCAGCAGGCATGGTCGGGACCAGTGAGCAGTCACTGGCCTTCTGCAGCCTGTGCTGACTGGCCACACAGTTTTGTTACTCAGTTCAGCCACAGAACGAAGTGTGGTGGGCATATGTGTCTGTGTGTGTATGTATGTACATCATTGTGTATGCATGGGTGCACATGTGTGTGCATGGGGGTCAGAGGTCAGCCTCAGGTTCTAAGTCCTTGGGCATTAGTCATCTTTTCTAAGACAAGGCCTCTCACTGGGACTTGCCTGATCAGGGCAGACTGGCTGGGCAGAATGCCTTAGTGATCTGTCTCCCCAGAGCTATTACAACAGCACATGCTACCATGCCCAGCATTTACATGGGTTCAGAAAATCAAAGTTGTGTCCACATACATGTATAGCAAGTACTTTACTGACTGAACTATCTCTCCAGACCTCATGTAACATTTTGTAAAATTAAACAACTCAAGGAGGTAATTATTGACCAGGATATTAAAATACAGAAAAAAGGAAAGAACTGACAGTGTTGTAAGGAAAATCCAGCTTTTCCCAGGCCGTGCCCAGTAAGTCAGTGTACATTCTCACCACGGACATTTTCCTCGTAACACATGGAGACCACTACAGAAAACCGCAACCAGCCCGAACGCACAGCTATGGAGCCCAGTCCCACTGGATGCACAAAACTCCTGCACGTTGCTGGAAAATTGCTGAAAAGGGGGCAGGAGTACTGTAAGAGCCAGACGGCTGGAGTCTGCTATTGGATTCTGTTTCTTAGGAATGTTAGAGGTGTCACCTGTAAAGCCACATGGCTGCCCAAACATGCAAGTTGCAAAGACAGTAACAAAGCACGCTAACGTGGATGAGCCTTCAGCTCTATAAAGACAACTACAGGTGACTATGGAACGCTGAGTGTGAGCGTGTCCTCTGTAGGGAAAGCATGCCTGCTATCTACCATGATCTGCCATGAAAACATCCATACACGTGACATTGTACAGACCAAGTGGGTTGTACCTACGTGTTTCAGAACACAGAAAGACAGACAGACAGACAGACACAACACACACACACACACACACACACACGCACGCATATATAACAACAATGAAAACAGTCAGGAATTTGAAGGATGCCAGGAGAGGTATTGGGGAGGCTTTGGAGGGAAGAAAGGGAAAGGAAAAATCTCATTTACATTATAATCTCAAAGATTGAACTAGTTTAATAAAAGAAAAATTAAAATAAAATTTGAGAGTTATACAAGAAACAGCTCCCTCTAGGAACCATGAGCTTTTGGACAGACCTAGATCTACAAGCAGAGGAAGTATACATAGAGAAAAGTCTTTAGGTGTCTGTAAAATGTCTTTCATATATGTATATGTACATATTATTTATTTAATATATTTAAATATTTATATATATAAACATACATTATTATGTGTGTGTGTGTGTGTGTGTGTGTGTGTGTTACATGCAGACCTGTTTCTTGATCTGCCCAACTGAGACATCCTAGAAGCAATGACACCTCAGTAGTAATGAGAAAAACCTGTGGCCAGATCTTTGCTTCTAAATACAAGTCTTAAAAATGACTCGAGCTCTTTGGACAAGTAAAGTGAGTGATTCTAAAGCTGAAGCAAGGAAAACAGATACGGGGAATTCTATTGTAAAACTAGTATCTATGAGTTCACATGACAGAAACTGAAGAGTTCACATGATTAACTGAAGAGTTAAACAGATGACAGAGCAAAGACAGCCCTTCATATAGAATTTAAGAATTAGAATAAAAATAAAGATAAGTTATAGTTACACACATTAATAATTCTACAGATAAGCTTTATTAATGTATGCTAAATTTTATGGGAAACAGGATTATTTGCATAAGCCTAATGAAGAGAAGACTCAAACATTGTTCTCCAAGTAGATCCGGCAGACAGCATGAATCGAGGGTCTGAGGCCTGCAGTGCACATGATGGCACCTGGAGGGGAGTCCTAAGGCAAGAGTGACCATCACTCTGCATTCTCAAAGGACCACGGGCAAACCCAACTGATGGACAATCTACACAGTAACTTCTGTATTCTTTACCATCAAACAGGCACAGGGGAAAGTACAAAGTCAACATTAGAAAGGACCCTGGAACAGAAAGCAGACAGTCTTAGAAAACTGGTGATATCTGGATAATGTCTCTAGTTGGCAATGTGTGCCACTATAAATTTCTGGGTTTTGGCAACTCTCCAATGGCAATATAAAATGCTAGTATTAAGGAAAAGAAACTGGATAGCAGAATCTCTTACAACTGGTTTATCTATGAACACCGGGAGCTAGGAAGAAGGTAGAGGACAGAGGCCATCCTGGCCATGTGGAGATTTAGGAATAACTGTCTGGAGTTGCTTTTTTTCTTTTTTCTGCCACCAAGTTCCAGGAACTGAACTTAGGTTGTCACATTTTAATGTCACTGTAACTGACTATTCTCATCTAAAAGAAGTTTTTCTGAATTGCATCTGTGACTTGCCTAGAAGTAAAAAATGAACATATTCCCCTTACTTTTTAGAGATGGCAATATATGCCATTTTCTGTGTCGTGTGTGTGCGTGCATGCGTGCCTGTGTGTGTGTGTGTGTGTGTACATGCGCATATGTGCACCTTGGGACCTAGGTATGCTCTGGTTAGTGAACCTGCACAGCTGGCTTCAGGGATTGGGTCTGCCCCTCCTGTGTGCTGGGATTACAAATGGGTCATCCATCACTCTGCAACAAGCACTTTCACCCAGTGAATCACCTCATCCAATGTCGGTTTCCAAAGAGCATTTACCCTGCCTCATTTTCTAGTCAGCTTTCTTGACACTTTATTTTACTGATTATTTACTGCCAAAAAACCAAGGTGTGGAACTGTGACTTCTGAGGTGCTTTAGCCTAGCCACAACTTCTACGATCACGAAAGATGTTTACTGACTTAAAACACTTAAGAGGGGTTGAAGACACAGCTCAGCAGTTACGGCAGCAACTACTTTGGCAGAGGACACACGTCAGACAGCTCCCACTCCCTGGAACTCCAGCTCCAAGCTGACGGCCCTTCCTCATCTCCTCAGGCAGCTACACTCACATGTGCAGCTACACACACATACACATTAAAATAAAAATAAAAAAATTTAAAGGTAAATACAAGTATTTCAATGAAATTATATATCTCATCTTTAATTAAAATACATTCCGTGTATTTGAATTTTTCATATTTAGATGCTATCCACTGAACCCAAAGGAAATAAAATTAAATAATGCTTCTTTTAAAATGCAAATTCAAAGTCTAAATTGTTTAGGCATCATCTTAGAAAAACTAACACTACACAGCCATTATCTTGGGTTTCACATACATTATTCAATATGTTTACTTATTTTACTCTCTTGATTTGCCTATGAGTAAAGTTTTGTCTTTCTAAAAATTTAAACATATGTCAAATTGTGCCAGTACTGAGTGCACTTAAAAGAATGTGCAAGAACTCCTTAGGCAAACAACTCCCCACCCCCCTCAAACAAAACTCTAACCTGTGCGCATGATCGTGAACATGGTTCCCTTGGTGGAACTATGGCCTTTTGGGAAAAGCATGTCAGTGGGGGTGGGCTTCGACGGTTCACGAGCCCATACCAAGCCCAGTTTCCCTTTCTCTGTCTCTAATTTGCAGACAAGAATGTAAGCTCTCAGCTCCTCCTGCAGCACCAGGCCAGTCTGTATCCACGATTCCTGCCTTGATGGTCATGGACTCACTCTCACAAGCCCCTAGTCAAATGTTCTCTTATATACGTTGCTTTGGTAATGATATCTCTTCACAGCAGTAGAACAGTAACTGAGGCAAGCACCAAGGTAGAGCAAGCTTCTCAAGGTTACTATTTTAAGGAGGACTCTCAATTTATCAAATTCTAGTGACAGACTCATTATTCACTACGGCTGTACTTCCTAGGCTGTGGTTTAGTCTTGCTCAGTGCGTACAGCTGATGTCAGAAACGAGGGGTGCACACAGGTACTGGATGGGATGAATGTTGCTTTGACGCGCATCCTTTAGTTGAGAATACCTCTGATACCGTCTGGGCATCTGCCATCCTTACTGCAGACTGTACACTTCGAGTGGATCCTGCTGAAGGTGAGGCTTTTGTTTAATGCAACCCAATGGACTTGTTCCATTCCAGCTACAGTGACTAGCCTGGGACGGATGTGATCCAAGCATGAAGCCAACGCTTTTAGAGGCAGCATCTCTCTCCCGTGCCAGTGGAGTTAACGGCAGTGAGCTTGGCAGCACTGGCTGCTGTCGGGCATGAGGAAGAACCCAAACAATCAGAGGTAAAACTCTAAGGTGGGGAACCAGAATCCTGGCAGCGCCTTTAAAACCTCCCTACACCAGCACTGACTGACTAAAGCAGATGTCCCTGGACTCTAGTTTCACAAGCTTTTCTGCTTAGGACAGTAGGAGGGTGGGCTTTTGTCACCCATGTTGAGGACAGTTCCAATACACTGGGCATTTACTTCAATAATCATGATACTGATTTCGTGAAACATTAACAAAAAGTTTACTTTCTGAGATTCAACCCGAGTTATTTATTGAATGTTACAGGAGTACTGGCCTATCAAACATGAATACATCAGAGGAAATAATGGTCTCTCTAAACAGTAGTTTTAAGGCAGTTACGATTTCAGGTTAATTTCTCAGTTGTCCGTACATGTGAAATTTTAGTCAATTTAAAACCAATGAATAGCTTACCCTAATCCAAAAAGACTTGAGGTTAATGAGACTTGAGACAAGAGGTTAATGTAAACTACCAGTGTATCTTAAGATAAAGCTTAAAGTTTTACTGTCGTAAGAAAGCTGTGTTTTGGTAAATCAAACGGACAAATTTCTTCTCAAATATATCTCCCGAGATTCTGGGATATGAAGGAAGGGAACAGCAAAGAAGAAATTTTTTCTTTTCTTACGCCCTGTGTATTATGATTCTAAAAGTACTGGCGGGGTGGGGGGGAGGGATCGGGGGTGGTGGTGCTGACAAGATATTTAACTTTGACTGGGCATTTAACAGTTGATGGTTAATGAAATCAATCACCTGTGTAACCTGGTGAAGAAATGACATCTCTAATTACAAAGTACACAGAGAATACACACTCGTCTGCTCCGCTCCTCACACAGAGGACAAAAGCCTGAGTCAACCTATCAATTAGAAACCTGGTTCCAGGGAATAGTGGTGGTGGGGGGTACGGTGTGGTGGCAGAGAACTTGCTGGGAAGACCCCCCAAAAGAAATTTTCCAAAGGACCCTTGAACATCTATGGAGAAACAGCTCTAATATGAAAGTACTAATAGTGTCATTACAAACCCACAGAGAAAGCACATACAAAAGGCACTAGCTACAGCTGCACAACACTGCCCTAGAGTAAAAGCTGCCAGTCAAGAAGTAAAACTGCAGCTGCATTTGCTTTCTAATGGGATTGAGCAAAGGCTAGTCCGAAAAATCCAGTGGGAAATGATCTTATAACACTCCAAGAAGATGTTTTTTCAGAATGAAAAAAAAAAGATAAAGTCTAGTTTTGGGAAACCCATTTTCTTTCACTTTCAAAACCCTAGAGCCTAATCAGAGGGAGATATATATCCAAAACACCAGCAAACCTCTAACTCATGCATGCTGGCCCTTCAGCACACACGTCCACCTGTGCTACCACATGCAACGTGCTCCTACAGGCTCCAAAATCTTACCAAGGGCTGCTGACATTATCTGGGTAGATAATGCGGGAGTGAAAAGTTGCCAAATACATGTTCTACAAAGTTTTATCATTAACTTGGTTTTAAAACTTACCACACACACAATTCAAAAACCATCTTATTGCCTAATACTTGAGGGACAGGATAATTTAAAAACACCCAAACTCCGTCCCCCCCCAGCCTCTCCACCATTAAAGGCAAAAGAGGAAAAATACAAACATTCAATTGGGGCATTTATTTCTTTTAAATAAATATAATCTACATGTGATTACATGAATTTCATCTACCTACTCATAATTAGCACAACAGTATTATATATGTGTGTATGTGTGTATGGATGGATGGATGGATCTATAAATAAATAAAACAATAGGTTCTCGTGTATCTCAAGCTGGCCTCACATCTGCTATGTGGCTAAGCTGAGAATGCCCCTGTCCTTCTGGTCCTCCTGTCTCTACCTCCTCAGTGCCCACAGAGGCTTTGTGCATGCGATGCAAATATTTTACTGACCAAGCTGTATGCCAGACTGCGTTATTTTATTTTTAGAGAGCCTCTTTTTTTTAAATCGAGGGTTTAAAGTGTGCACATGAGCCACAGGGTATATGTGGTGGGTCACTGGATGACTTCTGAGTATGTCCTCTTGTTCCACCATGTCAGTCTCAGGGGTTAAACTTGGGTCATCAGAAATGATGGCGAGAGCCTTCACTCACTGAATCATCTTGCTGGCCCTACACTATGTTAAAGTGCTATATTAAGTAAAGCAAAATCTCCTTGTCAAAATAAGCCCAACTACCTCGTTTGTAACTATCTTCAGTTTTATTCTGAGTTTCTTCATAATTTCAGTTTCTTTTTCATTTGGAGAAACTTTCTATAAGAGTCTTTTGAATTTAGAAGCCACTTCAAAAGCAGTACCTATAAAGTTGGTTTCTTACCAGTCTTCAATATCATGCAAGTTTAAAAAGAGAAAAAGAGTAAGAGGAAGGGGCCAGGTCACCATGGAGACCCATGCACTCACCACTTTCTCCTTGGACCTCAGGACACCCAGCTTCCCGAAGCGCACGTGAAAAGGAGAGCACTGATAGGAGCCATCTTGCTGCCTCACCACGACCACGTCGATGCACCCAGACAGCGTGGCTTGGTTAATGCCCTTGTAGAGTTCCTTCACAGTGACAAGCACCTGCCCAGCCAGCTGGCCCACATAATTCATGGTTTGAGACTGTAAAAAAATAAATGATTTCAGCACTAAATTTGACAACCAATAGCAATGGCATAAAGAGTTTGACTAAACATAGGCTATCATCTTGTGATAAGCCTATTAACAAGTCAATTGGGAGCCCATTACTCTTCTGCTGCCCTGCTACATCACATGTCTCTACAAGAGGACTCAAAATGCCTCTAAGTGGGGCCTGAGGCTGCGGAAGTTCCATTTCCTTTCACACCCCAGGGTGGGGCCAACTGTCTTCATAGACTACACTGACTCCATCTCCCTCCACCAATAGCTCAGGACCTGCAGAGAATCTAAGCAGCACAGCACATTCCTGCCAAGGTAGTCTGCAACCTACTACAAGCACTCTGACCACAGCAGCCAACCACAAAAGGCCCAGGGGACTGTCACCTCCAGGAGAAACTGGAGATTCATCTTCTCAGAGAAACAAGGGATACACTGACAGCTGAGATGTTTTATGGTTCAGACACATGCTGTGTCAAGCGAACTGTGTGAGCTGCCCCGGGACTAACATGTTAACGTTACCTCAGAACCTCAATATGACATAATGGTACATACATAATGCTTGTGTCCCACAATGTTCAGAGTACAAAAGGGGTTTCTGTTTCTCAACTTCCACTCACTACTCAAATCACGATCACCAGAGCTTGGCAATTTAAAGAGAAGGAGGCACATCTAAGCCTGGCTTCATCCCTTACCCCAACCCACACCAAAACAAACCCTTTAGTCCTCAGGCTGCGGGATCTCATTCCAGCGGTTGAACACACCATCACTCAACAGACACCTTAATGTTACTTTAAAGCCAAATCCACGGGGAGTCCTTCCCCTTGATGTAGGATCAGAGAAATCCTCCAGTTTTAGGCTAATCCAGAAGTCAATTTTTATTGGACTCTAGAGTAATGAGTCCAAACTACTAACTGCGCAGAGTGGCCTCTCTAAACCAGCTCTGGTTGCCCTCAGCTCTAAGTTCCATCTCTGCAAAGTTCTAGAGAGACATTCTGTGTTGTCAAGTGAGTCCTAGGTGGAACAGGGACAAAGTACTGATTCCCTAAAAAAATGAAGGGGACCTGCCAGGTCCCATCTGCACATAACTCAGCCTACCCGCCAAGCTGGGCAGTGCCTAAGGCAAGACAGATTCCACTCAATAGTCTATACAGAGATGACTGTAACCAGGGTCTAGCTGTTTGGCAGCCTGAGCATATAACCCTGATTATTCCCCTGGTTATTGCAAGGTTTCCAATGCACATACCAAAGAGCTTGCTTTGAGCAATGTTCACCAACAGCCAAATTTACTACGATCTCCTAAGGTGGAGAGATGTCATAATTATAAAGAAAATATGTTATAATTATGAAACAATTATAAACAGATAGCTTTGGTTCTTTGGTTTTAGAATAAGGATGGTTGCTTTGACTTTGGTAACAAGGCCAGATTAAATATACATCAAATACTTAATTTTTGAATTTTTTCTTTTTTGAGACGGAGTCTCACTGTACAGTCCTGGCTAGCCCAAAACTCAAGATGTAGACGACTGCTTCTGAGTTCAGAGGGATCTGCCTGCCCCTGCCTCCTGGATGCTGGGATTAAAGATGCCACCACACCTGGCCAATTTTTCTCTCTTTGTGGCCAAGATGGCCTAGAACTCAAGACAATTTTAGTCTCTTAAATATTGGGATTACAGATGTGTGCTACTATATCTGACACTAATTATTCCTTAAATAAAGAAAGAACTATCAAATGAACTACCAATAAACAAACTAAAACCAATAAACAGCTAAGAGTCATTATTATACTGTGTGCAGCAGAAATACTATTCCATCAGGATACTCATGGATCATCTCATTGTGGTTTTTCTTTTTGAGATGGTCTTACTGTGTAGCCCTGGCTGACCTGGAACTCACTGTCAGGACCCTACTGGCCTTGACTCACAGAGATTCACTTGCCTCTGCCTCCTGAGTACCACCGTACCTGGCTCAATGTGTTTTTAAAAACTAACATTTCTGGATCACGAGTTCAGAGACAGCCTAGGCTGCATGAGATCCTACCTCTAAAACACTAAATAATCAAAAACAAACTACTGTGAGACCTTCAGTGTAGACCTTCAGAGCTCTAAGAAAGAATATGGCTGCCCCCAAATCCTCTACTGATTGTCCACTCAACTGAGTGTCCTGAACTTGGAATGCACCAGCAAAACAGCACAACCAGGATGTCAACAGTCTCAGGTTAGGACCAGAACATGCCAGACAGTGTTAATGCACACCTTTAATCCCAGCACTCAGGAAGCAGAGGCAGGTGATCTCTGAGTTTAAAGCCAGCATGGCCTACAAAGTAAGTTCCAGGACAGCCAGGGCTACAGAGAAACCCTGTTGTCTAGGATGGGGTTGGGGTTGTGAAGAACCAGAACACCACTATCAGGACAAGGATCCTATTGCCTCATGCAGTCACACACATTTGTTTCTTGCCTTCTCCTCCCCAGTCTCTGGCAACATTAATATCTTCTTTATTTCTGAAATGTCTGCCATTTAGAAAAGAAGTCGTATAAACAGCACCATGAAGTATATAGCTTCTCAAGACTGCCTGGTGTCCCTTACATTTTTCTGGAGACTTATCCAGACTAGAGCATACAATCCAGAATTAAGCTGTATCAATGATCTCATTCTATTTTACTGCTGCACAGTTTTCATGGTGTAGATTCACCATTAAATAAATACAAGACAAAACCAAACCCCCAAACTTCTTTACTTGTAAAGCCACAGTTTTAAGTATCCACATATGTGTGTGTACAGCTGAGTGCAGCCTGTCAGTGCAAATGACTTTCCAGAACTGCTCTACCATGTCATCTTCCACCAGCAATGTCTACAAGGAGAATTTATCTGGCATCTGCACACAATGAGGCATTACTGTTTACCCATGACATTTTACAAAGATTTGGATTTCTTTAATACCTAACAATGCTGAACAGCTTCCACGCACTGGTCTGCCCCACGAGGGTCTGTCTATGGCATCAAAGAGGCCTCATCGCAGTAAGAAGGGAAGGAAATGCAGATTTTTGTTCCAACTTCTGTGGTCATGGTATACAGCCATTTTATGTTAAAGACGGATTATCTCCAAAACCAGAACTGAGGTGAAATTCACTTGGAGGTAGTTCCACTCATCACCTCTTTTACCAGAAATGTTTGCCACCTACTGCACCTGAATCCTCCTGTCCTCTTAAGTTACACATGTCTACAATATGCTGTTTTATCTGCTGCCCCACACTATGCACACAGAGTCAGTATTAGATGACTTACCAATGGTGGTAATGATAAAGTGAATATTGTTACAATTTGTACAAAAATCCTAACAGTATAGACCTTAAGAAAGAAACTGAAAAATGGCTACTTTTCAACATCTATATTCAGCGATAAACAATCATGTTCTAAATGTGTAACAAGCTTACATCAACTAGAGCATACAATCCATAATTAAGCATAACAACATCTATTCAGGATGATTTTAATTACTGTGGTTAAGAGATAGGCTGTTATACATGAAAATCTATTGTGTAAATTTAGTTGCTAAATGTAGAAAAATACAGGCTGTTAAGAAACTTATTTTCTCTTGGGAGGTATGAAGCCCTTTGAGTTCAAATTTTGTAGGATACAAAACCAAAAGTATATGGAGACCAGGACCAAAACAGGTGCCAACCCCAGAAACAGCTGGAACAGCCTGCTGACCACAAAGGAAACCTAGTAGCAGTTCACTCTCAGAGAGCCCGCTTACCTCAATACTGACTTATTTTGAGACAGGGTTTCTTGGTATGAGCTTGGCTGTCTAGGACGGAACTTACTTTGTACACTAAACTAGCCTCAAACGCACAGATACCCATCAGAGGTGTGCATCACCAATCCTGGCCTCCAAGTATTTTAAAAAATAAAGAAACTGAAATTTCATATACACTGGGTGATGTTACAGGGCGGATGTTTCCATGTGCCTCCTGCCCCACTCCATGCACTGAAGCCCTGACGCTACAGTGAAGGTATTTGGAGATGGGCCTTTCGACGTAATCAGGGATAGATGAGGCCATGAGAGTGAACAGAAGTGCCCATCCTCACTGGTGTCCTATAGAAAGACAAAGTGAAGAGCCAGCATCCTTTTACCTTACCACGTGAGGACACAGCAAGACAGCTGCAAGCCTGTGAAAGCATCCCAACTTGTGTACACACACACACACACTTTTAGATGCCAGCAGTACAGTCAACTCAAATTCCTAAAAGTGATGCTCACACAACAGAAACCGATTATTTTTCTCCAGACACTGACAACAGCTTCCCTGGTGAAAACCTGCATAGATCTAACTTAGACGGTGACAAGACAACTCAAGGCTAAGAACTTTGTTATCAATAAGTCTGATAGAACGATATCTTCTTTAGAAAGAAAGCTATTCTTAAGAGTTAAAATAGAATTTGTTTTAGTAAACTTCTGAGTTTGTTGTTTGTTTAGCTGGCCCAGTTGTATTTAAAAGCACAGTAAAGGGGGAGCAAAACCACCTAAACATTCTCTGGTGACTATAGGTCGCCAAGTCACACTTTCATACAAAAGGGAAAACAGTAGTTTTACAGTGCGGGACCTTCAGACACTACTACAATTAAATAATCGAGAGGTGACTCATTAAAATGGATTCATTGCTTCTGTGGTATTTTGTCAAAAACACAAAACCCCAATCTAATTGTGAGATGACACCCAAACAAACCAAAATTTAGGACACAGCATGTCTGATCAGTGTTCACTGAAATGTGAAGGCTATATGACAAAAGGGAAGAGGAAGAAGGTTGGACGGGACTGACTGAGGACACACGGGAACCAGAGAGGGGGATTCTGAAATACAAAGAGAGGTGTGTGTGTGTGTGTGTGTGTGTGTGTGTGTGTGGTAAAAACAAAACAAACAATTCTCGGGCTCCCTACTGCTTCAGTCTGTTTGGTACTGTGGCATCTATGTGAGGGAAGGTCCAGCAGGGCTTAGCAGGGTTTCCTTCCATGTCCTGCTCTCTCCGGCTCACAGCAGAGGCCCTTGGGCCTGTTCTCTAGGGCCAACATACAACCTCACTGCAGGTGCAGTATTTTTCAAGTCCTCAAGTGACTGACTCCAAAATGTCACCTTATCCAAAGTGACGACCAGAGGCAAGCTTTCAGTTCCCAAAGCTGAAGGTGACACTTCCTGCCTTTTTAAAATTTTTCCTGTTTCATTGTCCTTGAAGGAATTGGTTTTTTTTTCCAATATAGTTTCCATATAGCTCATGAGTGGATGTCGGCCTATATGGGCTATGGTACCGTGCTTCGTTAGCAGGTAAGGAATATGAAGTGACAGATGACATCTACAATCTCACCTCTTGTACCCCTTGACCTAAATGGATCCACTTGTTTGCTGGTTAATCTGTGTGTATAATACTTCTGAGATTACTCAACTCTCACTTCAGGTTTGCCCCAGGGTTCACTTTGGGTGGATTCATTTTTTTTTCTTTACCTCTATTTTGTTTTTCATTTTGAGATAGTTTCAACATATAACCTAGGCTGGCCTCAAACTCACCAGTCTTCTGCTTCTGCCTCTTGAGCCTAGGAGCCACCATACTTACATACACATTGGTAGGTAAGGTCCCTTCCAGATGGACAGCAGCTATTGCTAAGATGGTCTCTAAAAGCTACCCAGTAACAGATAGGGTTTCATCGCAGGGCTGACGTTGCCCTTACAGCATGTCATCAGCAGGGCTGAAGACTTACAGAAGACATTTAGAGACGTCCTCTGGAGCATAAACAGGATTTGAGGAAGAGGGAGAAAAAAGTTCTACAATAAAACATCAAACAATGAAAACTAATAAAAGTTGCCCTGTTCTCAATTAGGTAAAAAACCAACATCACATGCAGAAACTTTACTCTAGAATGTGAACCTATAGTTTTCTTTTCCTACTGCGTGGATTTTGTAACCCAGTAGAATTACGTTAGAACCCACAAATGGTATAAAATACTTTCCCATGAACAGTGAGATTTTAGACATTTTAGAGCGTTGTGTCCAATTCTTTTAGGACCAAGTCAGCAGCCTGAGGTTCTATCGGAGCACACGTCGTCCAAGTATTTTACAACACCCTCTCAGATCCTCTCCGGGTCTCTGCAGGGCTAGCAAACACCCATGCTACTCCTCAATACGGGGAGTGAGGTGAGGAGGAAAGCCACAGAGCTCAGCTCATCATGGGCACTGGCGGGGGAGGGGAGTGAAGACATTAAACGGGACTCCAAACCCACTTTCCTCAACAAGTTTGGTAGTCAGGAAAACGAGGACTTCTTGCCTTACTATCCTTCTGTCTGTCTGCCTGATTCAACACGGAGAGCTCTGGTTAGTTTAAAAGCCAAGACTCTTTACTGCACACACCCATGTTCGTTCGAAAGTCAAACTCCTAGATAATTATTATAGCTTATTAAGCAGATATCAAATCTGGTATACCAGTCACTAGCCATTCAGAAAATTCTCTTGGGGTGGGGTGGTGACTCACGGCACATCAATGACATAAGAGCAAACTGTTAACAAAATGCAGTCTAAGCAAGTGCCTCTGATTTCCCTTGGAAAACATCAGTAGCAAGACATCAAAGAAATTCTCTTGCAATGGGTAGTCTAGACTGTATGCAGTGCTACTAAGTGGACTTTAGAAATATAGAGAAATAAGTATGTCCATATCTTTTCCTCTGACCTTTAAGACAGATGTGCATGAATGCATATGAACATACCCTTTATGTTACGACAGACATCAAAATAAAATTGCCTCCCACAGAAGCTTATGCCTTATATTTATATTTGACTAACGCACTACTAGTAAGTGACAAGTCTGTATGTGGACACCGGTGATCTCAGACCTAGAAGCAAACATCAGACAGAATGTGGCAAAACTTTTAAGGCAGCACAAGCACTCTTATACCTTTAAAACTAAAATCAACCAGGTTAACAGATTTCAGAAATAATTTTTTTTTTATTTTGTTGACTTCATGCTGGTTTTCATAAAAATATGCAACCTAATTTGCTTTAAAAAAAAAAAAAAAAAGGTAACCAAGGTAATTTAATGAGAAGATACAACATCATCAATACTTTCTATTGGAGTTTCAGATTGTCTGAATGTAGTTATTTAGCCCCTGCCTTACTTTAAAATGAGCATTTAGGCCAGCTCTAGTGGCACAGGACTGTTATCCTAACACTCAGGAGTGCTGAGGCAGGGGGATAGTAAGTTCAAGGCTAGCCTATAGAAACAGCATGAGCAACACATCAAGACCCTCACACAAAACAAAAACCAACGTAATTAAGTATTCAAACACGTTATTTTTAAGGTTCCACCAGCAGAGTTAAATGATATTATCTTTATATCATCTGACTTTGTTTCCTTAACAGACTGCTAGAACTCAGACTTAGAAGCCATGTTTTGACTTTGTACCTTGTAGCAAGAGAAAACTAGATTAAAAAGTTCAAACGCACCCCCGACACATATTTCAGGCATATTTGTTTGTTTGCAGTCATAAAAGGGGCAGCCTACAGTCATTCTTCTGTATCACATATCCAAACAAAATGCCAGCTTCAAAATATTTGCTTAGCCTTACAGGAGATTTGGCCAGGACAATAAAAACCATAAAACTTAAGTGACTTCTACCCCCTCAACTCACACAATGAGATGCAAGAACAGACTTCAGCACACTACTTTGAAATCTAGTTGTAGACAAGTTCTCAGTTTACAGCAAACACATTTTTTTCTAGGCATAAAGTTATTAAATAATAACAAACAGAGTAAGGAAAGTATAAAGGCAAGGAGGGAGAGCAGGCAGCCAAATATTTTTGTTCTATGTAACATTTTAAAAATTTGAAACTTACCACAATACATTTTCCAAACAAGAGGCATTCACCACTTTCATTTAGCAGGTGCTGTCCCTTCTCAGTGTTACCCAGACTGAGCCTCAACCCAAGAGAGAGAGACATGGGTGAATGGAACTCACCAGAATACCAGGAGGGGCCTTGCCATGGTAAACACCTGCAGTCTTACTCAATGAGCTTTCCTGAACCTTCGTCTCATCTTCACTGTTATCTTCTATGTAAAACATCTTAAAACTGAAGAAACCTATCAAGCATGACTCCACAGAGGTGAGGGCACCAGCAAACGGAAAGTTACTCTGTGGACAACCAAGTGCTAACTGCTGCAGAAAGGGACATAGTTAAAACTGAAAGCAAGCAGGTCTTAAAAAAAAAAAAAAAAGCAATGCACATACCACTTTACCAATGAGATTTGCTCAAAACGCCTCAGCCCCATCTCTCCACAGATGATAAGCAGGGGCATGGGGCAGGCTGCGCCATGTGTTTACACTGATAGGCACCAGGTCCTGCCCAATCACAAGATGGTCAACTACAGTTTCCATCACACAGAACAGGGATTGAGTTAATGATTCCTTAAGCCAATAACATCTTCATATGTAGAAATAAAAACAGCCATACACAGAAGGTAAAAAAACTCCTGTAGTCGTGTGAGGGGAAAGCTTCTCATATGCTAGACCGCATCACTGTGTTCCTATAGTCTAACTACTAAATACTTTTACTTCATTATATACTGGCATAACCTAGCACTTCTCACAAATCTGGGAGATAGCCTGGCTCAGCACTCTATAAAGGACAAAACTAGACTAGATCACGAGTATGACAAAGCAACATTTAGTTCTTGGTGTTTACTAGCCAGCTCTCAAGACTGCCCACACAGTAACCTCAGACTTTTCTAGAACCCTACAGTCCATAATACACACAGGTAAGACACACATATATGCTTGATCTTTAAATTAAGACATTTTCTTGAAGTCATTTTCTAAGACGCTATAGTTTATTACAATGGCGCCAGCCATACATGCCTATTGAATTTGCAAGCAGGCTACTACTAAACACTATTAATAAGATGAGTGAAGACAGTCGCTTGATTTGGAAGGTTTAGTATGAAAAAAGAAAGTGAAGAAATTGTGATGTACATGTGTGTTGAAATGATATCCTATATTCTGAATTAAATATATTGATTGATTTTTATGGATTTCTTTCTACATCTTGTGTGTTAAAGTATGGCACAGGGGCACATGTGCGCACGTGCAGAGGACAGACTGAGTTAGGGCTCCTGCGGTATTACTCTGCTCTTCCTTATTTCTTTGAGACAGACTCTCTCGCTGAACCTAGAGCTTGTGTGACAGCCAATTACATTCAAGTCATTTTCCCAGCTGCTGTCAGAGCAGATTAACAAATCATCCACGTTCACTTGCCACTTACTTACACATCACATATACAACTCTCTCCCTTCACTGGGGAACCGAAGAGTTCTGACGGCTGAAATGCTATGCCAGGGACAAAAATTCTAGTCTCTTCCTCCATGACCTGCAGTAGCACCAGGCCCCTGGCATCAGGAGTAATAAAACTCCACTCTGAGGCGAGGGAGACATGAGAGGTCAGGAGAGAAGAATGTGAGAAAAACAACAGGGGATTAAGGAGAAATGACCTAAGATGAAAAGTCAGAGGTAGAGGAAATAAAATGTGGGTAAGAAAATATATTCAGAGAAATCAGAAAAGGCAGAACTAAGCAGGAGGGTAGATGGAGACGGAAAAGAGAAGAATCATCTATTTTAAATGTGAGGAAGCTAAGGCCCAGAAAGACATCAAGCAACTAACTCGAGGTCACACACTGAAGGCGACACTTTCTGTGGTTTGTTTGTCTCATTTGCCAAGTTAAGACCCCGAGAGAACGTACTAGGGAGGGGAAGCAGCGGACAAACTCAGAGGCAAAGACTCAACAAGTGAAGTGTGGAACCTCCGCAGAGCAGTGACAGCGGTAACAAACTCCGTGGGCAAGGTTCACTCCACAGCCTCTTACATAACACACCAGCCACTGGGTTTCCTGCCCACCTCAGTATTATGTCACTGTTTTGATGAATAACTCACAAAATGTCCTGCCTGAAAAGGAGCATGTACCTTGAACCCATCAGAGCTCAGCTCACCTGAACACCTAGGTCGCCACCTACGGATTCCGCCGAAGGCCACTTTGGTGTCACTTTCCATCATGTCCAACACACAGTAAAAATCACAGGCAACCATTTCCAATCAGCCCCATAATTTCCAAAGAAAGACCCAACCTCTTCTGTCAAGGTTAAGGATAAAAATAAATCCTGAGGACTTTGGAAGTAGCACAGTTTAGAAGGAGCACGTACCGAGTCTTCAGGAAGCCCTGGGTTCAGTCCCCAGCAAGCAGGTTTGATAGTACATGCCTGTAGTCTCGACACTCAGAAGGAGAAGGAAAGGGAGTCAGGAAGTTCAACATCATTCTCAAGTACTTGGGGAGTTAGCAAAGCAAGCCTGGGCTAAATGAGGTTTTTTGTTTGTTTGTTTGTTTATTATACAAATGGTTGAATCCTGAGAAGAATCTTTTTACTTTTGCATAGCATTTTAAAACAATGATCTGGCCACCTTGATCTCCCTATTTTGCCTGGGCTGGACTCAGGCAATTCTACCATGTCAGCCTCCTAAGTCTTGAGACTATAGGGAAATGCCACTATGTTAGCTCTTTTGTGACTTTGAAAAGAAAAGTAGGGGTCAGAATGTACTCCCTCAACCCCAGCACTCAAGAGGCTGATTCAGGAGTGAGGAGAACCTGGGCTACACAGCGAGTTCAAGATAGCCTGTTCTATAAAATAAGACAGGCGATGGGAAGAAAGGAGGGACAGGAAGTCTCTAAGATTTAAGTTTGCATCTAGCTTCAAGAAACAAAGTTGAAATGATGTCCAGCACTGACCCCACCAGTGCTGCTTCTTCATCATTAGGACATGGGACAATTAGGTATGGTGGGCTTCTCCTCTTTTTTTTTCTTCTTCCTTTCTTTTAAAAACTTTTTACTGTTTTTTTTTTGTTTGTTTATTTCACATAATGGACCCCAATCCCACTCATCTCCCTGTCTCTTTGTATCTGCCCTCTGCCCTTGCAACCTGCCCACAAAAAAGAAACAAAAAGCAAACAAACATTGCACCTTGTCCTGGAGATGCAGTGTGTCGCAGTGTTTTGCTCAAACAGCTTTACTTGCAATGTTCACTGTAATGAATCATGGTCAGACTTGGGGCCTTTGGCTTCTGCTACGCGAACAATACTGAATCCTCACCCAGACTCCTTGGATATACGTTGTTGTCCTGTTTCATGGAGATCCTGCAGCAGCTTTGGATCTGTAGGAATGTCCCTTTACCTGTTTGAGCAGTTCACAGATGGGCTAGATGTAGCGGTGGGCCAAATCTAAGCCCTGGATCTGGGCTTGGTGGTATCTGAGCTAGTCAGCACACCAGCTCTCTGGAACCCACACTACTAGTGCTAGCTCTCCAGCACTGCCCCAGCTAGCTCACCCATGGGCTACAGCTGAAGCCAGTTCCCGGCTCTCATGTCCTCAGGTCCTGCAACTTCACCACCAGGGTCAGCTTTACTGTGCTGCACAGGGGAGGTGCAGGGTCTGCTCTCCTGCTGCCATAGGGGGTGAGGAGTGGAGAAGAGAGCATCTCTCCTGCACCCACAGCATCTCACGGCAGACAAGTGTTGGAGCCACCTCTCTGGTGTTCCAGAGCCTTGGGGCTGGCTCATCCATGGCCCTGCTACCAGGACCAGCTCTACTTGTGCTGCCCAGTTCTACATGTGGGGGACCTCACTCCAGAGTGCTGCAGCTGGTGAGGGGCATGGCCAGCTCTCCTAAGTGCTGTAGCCAGTGAGGGGTGGACCAGCCCTAGGCAGCCCTTGAACATCTACATGGTCCCAGTGGCAGCCCAGACAAGGGCTTTCGCATGGCCTTTGGTGGTAACATAGGGCACAGACATTAACACACACCCTGTTGCTGCACAGGTATAGACACAGAAAAGACCCTCCGAGGCAGCACAGGCTGAACTTCATCATGGTCTTAAGTGGCAGTGTAAGCTACTCACATCAAGCTGTTTCCTACCAGCCCCTAGTCTTCAGTTCTGCCTCTCTTTCCGCTTCTCTGTCTCTCCCATCTCACTATCACATACTTGTATGTTATAGTGACACCTGCTGTGGGTGGGCCTAGGAGTGTCTTCAGCATGCCAGCTCGCCAGGGAACCAGGCAGATTTCTCCAGGATCCATTTTAATAGCTAATACTGTATAATTCTGTGTTTAACATACAAACTTGGCAAATAATAAGTACACTGAGAATACATCAATTACTCAGTATTTCTAGACTTCCAGACCATCAATGGATTTTCAATTATTTGGATTATTGGTTGAAGTCCTTGGGTGAGCTAAGCTACAGGAGTAGATTTTCCATTTAAAGCAACAGAACATGGGGTCCTGTGATCCCCAAATGGGATGGTGCTCCTTTGGGGCAGACTGATGCCACACAGTCAGAGTTGCTGGTAAACTGTGGACTCTCAGGTTGAAAAGTCCAATCTTTTAGTCCTTTGTATGTATTCATCTCTAATCCTTAGAATTTGGATAAAGATACATTTGCTTACTCCAATCCCTCACAGATTACAAAATAAGAGATTCAACAAGATGCCAGAGGGGCTGGAATAATGGGTCAATGGCTAAGAGCACTCTGCTCTTCCAGAGAGCCAGACTTGGTTTCTAGCACCCACACAGCAGCTCACAAATGCAGCAGCTTCAGTTCTGGGAAGATCCGATGCCCTCTTCTGGCCTCTCCTGCCAACACATCTTTGCAATGACAGGCATGAACATGAATGAAACATGCAGATAGTGCTCTTTTTAAAATTGAAAGCATATTTTATATCAACGGGCATTATGAAAAGACAACCTAGGAATATAAGAAAATATTTATAAATCATCTTCGATGAGAGTTTAATATCCAGAATATAAAAGGACAATTAGTTTATGGTGGGGAGATAGCGCAGCAAGTTAGGAAGCTTGTGGTGCAAAACTAACAACTAGACTTTGATTCCCAGAACCAAAGAGAAGTAAAAAGAACTAACTCCACAAAGCTGTCCTCAGACTTGCATGCATGAAGGAGATGAGAAGATGCATCAGAGAAGTACAAGTCAAACCACATGACCTGTCACGTCACTGCCCACTACAGCCACCATACCTTTCTGAATGACAAGTCCCAGCAGTAGAGCAACTCTGTGCACTCTGAATGGGAATGCAGAATGATGAAGCCGCTGTACAGAAGTATGGCAGTTCTCAAAAAGCTGAACAGTGAATAATTATCAAACCCTGTCATTCCGTACCCAGGTATATACACAAAGCACTGAACGGAGACTCAAACAGATCCCTGTGTAAGTACAGCTGTTCACGGAAGCATTGCTCCTCATACGGAATGAGTCAGTTGGAAAACTCACAATGGTCCATTAATAGATGGAGGGAAATGTAGAATATGTAAAAAGATGTATATTCTTTAGCTATAAAAAACAAATGAGGTTCTGATATATGCTGCAAATATAGCCATCCCCTGAAGCATGCTAAAAAAAAAAACAAGGCAGACATAAAAGGGCTCTGTATGATTTCAGTAAAGACAAAAACAAAACAAAAACCCTAGAAAAGGCACATTAATAAGTCAAGACTACAGTTGGGTGTAGCTGCACATGTCTGCAGTCCCGGAGAGCCAGGTGCTGAGAATGAGCCTGGGCAACAAAGGGAACGAAAGATCAGTACAGACTGCATTAGGATGGGGACTAAGAGCTACTGCTTAACTGAGCTTCTGCTGGGGGTCAGGGAAATGTTTTAGAACAGAAGCAAAGCTGCAAAAAATAAAATAAATAATATAAAATAAAATAAAATAATAAAATAAATAAAAGGCTGCAAAGCATTTTTAACGTAATCACCACCACTAAACTACACACTTGAAGGCAGGTAGGAGATGGCAAGTGCAGATGAAATGTTAGCTGAGACTTCAGGCAGCATCACTGAGCCTGCTGGCTCATCCTGAGCTACAGTGAGACCCTGGAGGGAGAGGCTCCAGTGATGAGTTAGTATGACCCAGACTTACAATCAATCAAGGGCAAGGCACAGTGGAGCACACCTATAATCCCAGCACTGGGCTGAGGTAAGATACAAGTTGAAGCAACAATGAGACTTTGTTTCAAAACAAAAAGACTATCTTAGTTCTTGACTATATTTTCTCTTAGTTACTTCTATTGCTGTGAAAAGATATCATGAACAAGATAATTTATTTTAAAAAAATTATTTAATTGGAAACTTGCTTGCAGTTTCAGAAGGTGAGTCCACACCATCATGGTGGGAAGGGTGGAGGCAGGCAGGCAGGCAGGCAGGCGGCAGGCAGGATGCTGGAGCCGAGGCTGAGAGTTTACATCTGATCCACAAGGACAAAGTAAATAAAGAGAGACTGGGAATGGCATAAGCTTTTGCAATCCCAAAACCCACCTAAGTGACACATCTCCTCCAAAAAGGTTATCACCTTTTCTAATCCTTTCCAGACAGTTCCAAGAACTACAGACCAAGCATTCAAATACATGAGCCTATGGGAGGCCACTGTCATTCAAACCACCACACACAGCCTGTCTCCAAACAACAAAAAGAATGTATTAGTTCTTGACTGGAAGTATCATCCTCATGGTTTTGCACAGTGGCATACCCCAGTAATCTCAGCACTCAGGAGGCTGCGCAAGGCCAACCTGAGTCTCAAAGTATCACCTATTCTTACACAATTGCCATTCAATTAGGCCATCTGAACCAGTCACTGAATACATTAGCCTTCAGGTTCCTTGCTGACAAAATGAACTTCTGGGTAACTGCTATGCATCCTTTCAAGCTTAAAAATATAAAAAACTTGACACTGTAAAAAACCTAAGTTTCCTAAGCACTAAACCTCATTGAACAGAAAACAGTTGAGCAGCTTCCTACAACTTAACATTTACTAGCATCATGGTGAGTCTACAGTACAATCTTTGTTTTGTACTTAAACACAATTTCTTCCTCTAGTCAAAACACACTGGCCAGATGTGGTGGCCCAGCAGCAGGTGAGTTCTAGGTCAGCCTGGTCTACAGAGTGAGTTCCAGGACAGCCAAAACTACATAGCAAAACCCTGTCTCAAAAAAATCAAAACACAGAAAAAGATACACTATACCATACAAATCCACATTGGATTTCAAATTTGTAACCAGGCTTTAAAAAAAAAATGTGTGTGAGAGACTACCAGATATGGGTGCCTGTAAAGGCCAGAAGAGGTCATTAGATCAATCCATGTGGAGCTAGAATTACAGGTAGCTGTGACCTCTCACCCCTACCCCACTATGGAAATCAAACTCCTGTCCTCTGGAAGAGCAAAAGTGCTCTTAACTCAGCCATCACTCCAGCCCCTTAGATCAGGCTTCTAAGCATCTACTATGTAGCCTGGGAGAATAGAGTTAGATGGTAGTTTGTGCCAATCACATTTTTCAAAGTCTAACCAAGCGCTAGAATATGCCTTCTTTCCAGTGTGCTAGCTGACAGATAGCATTATGTGTATACACACACAACTACAATGTTTTGTGGTCAAGACTGGATAGGGGTATGTGTGCTACATGTGCACTTGCATAGTCCTGTAATTATGGAGGTCAGAGGACAATTTTTGGTCCTTGCCTTCCTTCCACCTTGTTTGTCACAGAGTCTCTGTTGTCAGTGGCTACATGGACCAGTTAATGGGGACAGGAGCAATTCTCCTGTCTCAGACTCCCATGTTGCCATAGAAGCACCGGATTCAGACAATTGCTAATGTGTCTAACTGTATGTGGGTTCTAGAGATTCAAGCTCAGGTGCTGTGCTTGCAGAATAAACATTTTTCTCACTGAGTCACTGCCCCAGCCCAAGAACTTCTGATTCTAAGTTAAGTACTATTTGTGAAACAAGAACATGCAAGTATAGAAAAATTTTCATTATTCCTCAGACAAAGTAGTTAAAATATGCTTTATCAGTCAGAGTTTTCTAAAGGATCAAAACTTATAGAATAAATCTATGTATGCATAGAAAGGAGATTTATTACAATGGCTTACAGGTTGTGCTCCAGGTAATACAACAAAGGCTATTTACAACAAAAGGTCTAAGAATCCAGTAGCTGTTCAGTCCACAAGGCTGGATGTCTCAGCTGGTCTTTAGTATATGCCAGAATTTCAGAGAAGCAGGCTATAATGCCATTGAAGGAGGGGGCAGGGGAGAGGGAAGGCAGGTAGAAAGAGCAAGCTTCCTTCTTCCAAGTCCTTTATATAGACTGCCAAGCAGGTGTGGCCCAGATTAAAAGTGGATGTTCTCACCTCTAAAGGTCTGGGTTACAGATGGGTCTTCCTACCTAAGAAGATCCGGATTAAAAGTGGGTCTGACCCCTTCAGATGAGTTCATTATGAAAACACAACCCTCACTGCTACGCCCAGTTGCTTGGGTTTTAGTTAATTCCAGAATAGTCAAGGTCGTCTACCAAGAATAGTCACCACATGTGCTCAGTCTGGCTTTACTGCATACATGACAACAGTTCTTAAAGTAGCACAGGATGTACACACATGCAAACCTATCCCTTAAAGACATGTATATGTTAACACAATATTCACTAACCAACTATTTCCTCTTACAGCCCAGGAACCATGCCATCGCCTCTGACTCTGCTCCCCACACTTGAGAAGGGACTGTAACATTAGAACATGCAAAACATAAAGCTGGCTTCTCCTCTTTGCAGACTTCTAAGTTTTTAAACAGAATCAATTTGCCCAAGAGACTTGGTGGTGTGCATCAGTGCGGTCGCCTCACACCGTGTCCTGCAGGTCCTGGGCAGCACGAAGAAACAGCTGGAGAGCAGCAAAGCAGTGCGGTGGGTGGGGCTGGTGGGGTCAGTGGCCAGGCCACAGGAATGCTGACTGGCTTTCTAACTTTCAACATATTTTTAAGTCTGGGTTTTCCAGTCTTAGCATACTTCACTTGGGGTCAGATAATTCTCTGGGACTGAAAAGACACTCAGCGTCCCTGGCCTCCAACCACTAGATGTCAGCAGCACCCTCTCCTAAACTGTAACAAAAAAATTCTGGTTACTTTTTAAAGTCTTCTAGCAGCAAACCTGCCCTAAGTGGTAATCATCATCATTCTTCATTTGTGTATTTAATTAGTCCTGGTTGTTTTGATGGTTGATTAGGTCTGAGACAGGCTTTCATGTTTCAGCCTTGGTAGAATTCACTAGGTAGCCTACGTAGGCTGGCTTCAAGCTTATGATGTTCCTTCCAGCCTACCCAGTGCTGGGTTTACAGCTGTATGCCCTCCTGTGCAACACAAGAACCACCAAGTTACAGGAATGGTATTTACCGTATTTATAACTGTGCTGCTAGGGTTTTAGGAATGTTGGCAGTGGGCCAGCAGGTAGGTAAGATGGGGCTAACAGCAGAGCTCCCTCACTTGCTACGGACCTGCAACACATAGCCAATCTTAGTTTCAGCTAGGCCTGAGCTTCATTAGGGCTCCTCTGTAGAACCATGGGGCGGGAACACCTGTGGTCAGGACTCCATGAGGTAGTACCCAGAAACTACTAGAAGACAAAAACTAACCCATGCACAGACCATGTGCTTAACCAGTAACTGTCGGGTAGGGTCCCTGCCATGAAGGAGCTCACTATTCAGAGGGACAGAGGAAAACACACAAATGACTTCATTTAAATTCTCACTGCCATCAACAGTTCTTTGAGTCTTTTTAGCTTTGCAAATCATTTTTCCCTTTCTAACCAGCTCAACCAACTGAATCCCACTCTTCAGTTCATTGTTCACAGTTCAGCTACAAACCGGCAGGACTGAAATGGGTCAGAGGAGCCTACAGCTATACGAACCAGCTGTGCAGGTGAAACTAACAGGCTGAGCTCTCCCAGGCCTGCGCTCAGGCAGGTGGGAGCACCTCCTCCCGGCGTTCCTTTCTTCCAACTGTCACACACACTTTCTAACTACACTCACATCTCTGCAAACTTCATTTAACATGAAGGCTATGTGTGAGGCCTTCATGGGCTGCACCTCTTAAGGCCCAGATAGGTCAACATATCATCACCTAGCACATTATCAGCTCCTCTTCCTTATGAGGTCTTTCTTATTTATTTCTATTATTTTTAACAGGTGCTTGTGGAGGCCAGAGGCACTGAGTTCCTCTCCAGCTGGAGTTACAGGGACCGGTAAGCCATCTGTCATGAATATACTGAGAACCCAATGTGGTGCAGAAAGAGGCAGGGACATGAGCCACCTAACTCCTAGGAGGGTTCTTTCAATAGTCACGATACTCATAAACCAAAACATTGGTTCATTTCTCTTAGATGTATGATTCATCATCAGATATTGCAGTGAAGAACTTTTTAAGCTCTTTGTAAAACCTTCATCTACCTTGAAGGGTGAAAAATACTCTACCTCTAATGTTAAAAGAATAATTTATTGGGAGAGGTGTTTTCCAGTATGACAGAATAATTGAAATGTATATGTGGCTGATAACATGGGCAAAGGAGGGGCTAAATGTGTCACTCTTTAGAGTGCTTGCCTGGCATTCCCAAGGCACTAGGTTACAACACACACACACACACACACACACACACACAGTCTTTGTGCCTTTGGTTGTTTTCTTAATCCTCCTCCTTCATAGCTACATTTTCATTAGTAGAACCAACAGTTTCCTCATACTACACATATAATAAAGGGTAACACTATATAGTATATAGTATATATAGGTATATAGGTGAGGCTTACATTAATAGTGTTACATGTCATCTGTAATGGGCTATCAATACTCCATTTTCAATAGGCAGAGAAGATGCAGAAAGTACTGATACTTCCTTATACCCTAGGGCAGCATTCCCCTACATACATATTTACATATATATCCCCCAAAAGAACAATGCCCCTATACCAAGTATTACTTGGTTCTCCCAAAGACCTTCTCTCAGCCACCCAAATCTCTGTACCTACCATTAACTCCAAAGCTAATTGCCAACTTTTGCATAGCAGGTGTCAATGGCAACACTTCATGCCTATGTACATTTCACTTTTGGAGGCTTGTATTTCTCTAAACCTAACTTAGATGCCAAGGAACACTAGTGAGGTCAAAACTACAGCAGTCCTCTTTGAGACAGCATCATAATGCCTACCGACGGAGCCAGTCATCCCGCAGTGTGCCATGATAAAATCTAGATGTCTGGAGCTCTAGACATGGCATCAGTCATCATTTAATGACCACTGCAGGTAGGGGAGGATCTTCCATGAGAGTTGGAAGCACAAATAAGCATCGAGTCACCCCTTTGCTTTGTTGATAGCAATCCCTGATACACATTCATTTCTTTTTCCAAATATCTCCAACTTCTTCTGCCTTTGGATCTCAAAACATATCCCCTAGCTTCCAAGAGAAAGTCTGCTACCCCTACTCAGATGGAGCTGCAAGAACAAGCTGTCAAAGGTAGGTACACACACTGGGTGAGTTCAACAGGGAGCAGCAGGGCCAAGAGCAACCGAGTCACTGAAGCACCAGGGTCGGATGGAAAGCTTCACTCCCTGACTGGTTCCCAGACTCTTCTCTGCTCAGGATCAAGCAGTGATCCTGCCTAACAAGCCACCTGAACTCACTGTGCTTTTATGCTAATAGAAGGGCAGCCAACCAGACCTTACACTAGGATAGTTAGAAAAAGGGAAATGAGAGAGGGAGGAAGGTGTGGAGAGAACAAAGTAAGTGGGGTGGGGTGGGGAGGGGCGGAGGCTACTTTACATGTAGAAACAGGGAAAGACCGGAATAGGAAAACTCCAGGAAGGTTGTCAACTGAAAATGGAGTATAAAGACCCTAGGAAGCACCAGTATGGGCTGACTGTGGTCACATGACTATCCTGTAAGAAATCAGACTAACTCTGTTGCACCAGGTCCCACTGTTGGGTTCTTCTTCGTTCTTGCCAATCTTTGACTTACTTTAGAAAGCAAGTAAGAAGGAAGCACGCTAAACTATTAAACATCTGAGAATCAGTAGAAATTTTAGCGGTTACACAAAAGTGAACAAAAACCTCCAGTTATAATCTGAAAATTAGTTCCTAAGGAACTAATTGTGAAAATTGCAGACAGTGCCTAAAGGCTCCTTTTAAAATGTTACTGTAACTAGATATCCTGCTAAGCCCACACAATGACATAGCTACCCTTCACTGAAGCTATTGGGGAATGGAGAGTGTCCTCTGAGACAGGAAATCAAAGCTCTGGTTCTAGTTCTTCAGAATGTGACCCTAACTCAGTTAAAAAAAAATTTACAAATAAATAATCAAAACAAAATGATGTTGCCAGGTATGGTGGCACATGGCCTGCAACCCCAGTACTTAGTAAGCAGAGGCAGGCAGAGCTCTGAGTTTTAGGATAGAAAGGGCTACACAGACAGAGACCATACCCCATCTCCAAAAACAAGTGGACCCTAATCCAATGTAAAAGGAGTCCTCATAAACAGATGTGGAATGGATACATCATAAAAGGAGGTGAAGACAAAGAAAACAAAACAACCCTTGCAGACAGCCTTCATCTTAGCATCAGTCAATTCTGAGACACTGAATTCCTATTGTTCAAGCTACCTAAGCCCACACTTTGTTACAAGGCCCTCAGAAGCTACACACACACACACACACACACACACACACACACACATATTACATCAAACCCACAGTATCAGAGACTCTGTAAGTCTATTCCAATGCAAGCAAATAATCTGAACTAGTCAACTGGAATGAGATACTTATTTCTCATATAAAATTCCAAATAAGCAGGTATTATCCTCTCAAAAACAACATGGGTAACTCCCACCCTTTAGATGTCAGCTGGAAGAGTAATTTCTAGAAGGCATAAACTAGGACCAACAGGATGGTTGGGGAGATGGACGGTGAGGATCAGAGAACTGGGATGGGGTGAGGCTTTCATACGCAGCACAGCAGCAAAAACAAGGGAGACAGACCCTGCCTTAATAATGTGTAAATAAAGAACCAATTCCTGGAAAGTTGTCCTCTCACCTCCACTCACTCACTGAGATACATCCTCCCCAGTAAATAAAATAAATAAATAAATAAACAATAGATAAGTAAATAAATAGGGGCCAGAGAGCTGGCTCAGCAGTTAAGAGAACTTGTTGCTCTTGCAAAAGACCTACTTTCAGTTCACAGCACCACATGGTATCTCACAATCATTCATAACTCCAGTTCCAGGGAATCCAACTCTCTTCTGACTTACACAGGTATCATCAGGCACACACATGATGCACACACATACAAACAAAACAAACATTTTTTATTAAATTTATTTATTCACTTTACAACCCAATATCAGCCCTTCCTTTCCTCCCAGTACCCTCTCATGTAAGTCCTCCCCCATCCCCCTTAGAAAGGGAAGCCCCCCCCCCACCGGCTGCCAACCTCCCCCCACTACCATCCATCCCCTACTGCTCCCCCCACAAACTTCTTATACATTAAAAAAAAATACAGATTAGGTTTTCAGTAGAGAAAAATCTGAAACACACGACCTCAACCTGTTGATCAAGGGCATGGTAACCATTAAGTCACATGGTACTTTACCCTCTGTGGTCTTCCTTAGTCATGACCCAATCTGATCATGAGAAAACAGTAAGGAAAACTTACAGTGAGGCATCATCCCACAGAACACTGACTAGTTCTCTAACGCTGGTGAGGTCTTGGACATAGTGGCATTCCCCAGTCCTCATCTCAACAGAAGTGACAATAAACTGAAACCATGGAAGTCCTTGAAAATGGACTCAAAGGAGGAAGCCATACCTGCACCACCGAAGGTTCCACCAATGGCAATACTAATAGACAAAATGCCAACAGCCTCTGGAATCCCATGCAGACAGGACCACACCAAGCAAGACAGAAACATTCCCACTCAGAGGAACAGAACCCAGTGCCAGTCAGCTACCTCCTCAACGTCACAAGGACAGAGGCATAGATGATCCTCTGTATAGGGAGAAGCTGAGGAGTGTAACAGGCACCCGGATTCCCCGGGCTCTCATGCCTCTGGCTGCAGACTCTGGTAACATATCTGCTTCCTACTCAGGTGTGAGAACAAAACAAGGTCAGGAGTGAGGCCGGTACTTCCCAGGTGAGGACGCAGACACAAAGTCGTAAACCAAGGTACTTCAGTAGGAAAAGGCAAAGTTAGAAGATGCAGGTTTAAAAAGAGATGGAGGAGGAGAGAGAAAGAACCCACAAACTAAAAAAAAAAAAAAAGCAAATGTCTCAAAGGTAACAATTCCAAATAAGCAGGAAAAATGAAAATGAGGGAAGAATCAGGACAAGGGATCTAACAGAGGAGAGATGACTGATATTCAGGACAGGACACTGACAGTCAGGTAATGTGAGCCTGGAGTCAACACTGGTGTTCAGAAATGAAAGTCGGCACACCACTGTTCATTATAGAGAAAACAAAATGTGTAGGAAAAAGTAAAATCACTGCACATGCTTAATTCTGAACACATTTAGCTATGAAACATAAGCAGTGAAAATTGCTTATACTAAATATTAAATATTAGATAAATGTTAGTTACACTGAGAAGTTATCCCAGGCAAATTTATCACTTTTCCATAGTCCACAGCCCCAAACCAGGGGACTTGAGAGCCCACTTTCAGGTTGTGTCTCCGCACGTCAGTTAAGGTAATGCAGACAGTGCCCACAGCTGCGCCACAGGCCAGACCCAGGCACACACTCTTCCCGGGGTGTTCTTCCCAGGGCAACTCCTAGGCTGTACCAACTCGACAGTTAACACTGTCACACAGGGTCACCAGTGTTTTTCCATGCACAGAATAAAAGTATTTCAAATGCTTCACAATTTTTATTAACATGAACTAGAGTTTACAGGAAAGTATTCATTCCTAACTTCATCAACTCTCAGCAACAAAGCTGCTCATGTCGTCATTAGGAAGAAGAGTCAGGGAAGAAAACCTATGAAAGCACACAAAATGGTTTCATTGAAATACATATTTAAAAAAATCCTTGAACTAAACACTTGCACACTAAAAATATAAGCACGGGAGCTCTCTCCACGATACTTTTTCGGCTTCATTCTCCATTATCTAAGTTGAATCCCACTCCTAACCCTCAATGCCTCAGTTTAGAAAACCCCGCTTTATATGCAAGATGGCTCATTCATTTCCCCCAGTAGCACTACAAGTTACTTTCGGGTTTCCCTTTGCCCTGTGACTCGCAGCCTGGCTCTTGTCTTCCAGGCAGGTATGCTTTAACACACACCCTCATCTAATATCAGACACAGCCAAGCGGGCAGGCATGCAGGTCTCCAACAAGAGACAACTCAGTCTATCATGTACCAAAAGTATCATGAGAAACATATGCTAATACATTTTAAGTGTATTCATGGTTCTAAGTATATGTCTTTTAACGAAAGATTCCTAGCCACTCATTTATTCTATTACATAAAGTAAAAGGTCCCATCACAAGGACCTTATCTGCACATGTAGGTACTGAGTGAGTCAAGTGACACTGTGAGGAAAGCCCTGATGGACAAACACGATCCATCTACTGTACTGAGACCTCAGCTGGGTACTGATGTGATAGAACCCAGACTCTGAACACAGAAGGCGACAGGTACTCCTGCATCCAGTGCTGACAGGTTAAAGCTCCTTCTGTTCAGTACTATAATGAGGGGATCTGGTGTATACTCTCAAGTCAGAACAGTCAAAATTACTGAAGGAAATCCTTCAAGGCAGCAGCACAGTGGCTACTGACAAACAAGCATGTATCTAACAGTCCAACAGCCATTTTTCCTCCTTCCCAGAAATGACATAGAACCACCTTCCATATCTGAAAAACAGTCTTTAAACATTTCTTCTGACCGAGTGTCAGCCTAGTGATAGGTACGCAGGGAACACCAGCTGGATGATGCCCAACTCATCTCAGAACAGGCACCTAACAGGCACTGGTGAGACCTCTTCATACCATTAGTTTCCCAGATGCTTTCTTTCCCTGACTCAACTGGCCTTGTACACATAGATGCTTCAGAGAAACCCAAGGCTCCACAGCAGGTGCACTCTATTACCAGTTTATAAATGCTGGCACTAAGAATAGTTTCTTTATTCTATCAAATTCAAGTAAAAACAGATTCCTACAGTTGATTTAGGGATGTCAAGTAAATGCATATAAATTGTAAATCCTTGGGCAGGAAGGCCTAAGGGGCAACGGAGGGTGGCTATCTGCCATGGGGAAATGTCTGGCCTTCCCAACATCTCTTAGTTTCAGAATTCTCACATACAAAACAGGGCCATTATCTCTACCTAACAATATTATTGTGACTCTTACGACATAGTGTAAATCTCTCAGCACATACCTGCCCAAAGAAGGTGTCAATCAAGTGACCATAGTAGCAATAACAAGCTTTTACAAAGCTGAGACACATTCTTAGGTGAGTCTAGCAGGCATCACACCACATGACAGAAGAAGCTGAGTGCACAGACCATACTGAAGCCTCCAGTCTGAAGGCTGACCTTTCACATCACACTGGCTAGGCAGGCTACTTTACTAGGTAAGCCACGAGCCGTTAGAGAGCCTTACAACTGAAAACCAACCTTTCTATTAGCCATTTGTCCGGGACACATTGTAAATCACAGTTTCTCTCTTTTAAGTCATTCTTTATATTTAATTGACTGCTACGGCTGTCAGATTGGTGCCTCTTACTCACCAAAAACAACAGCAAGGCAGTTTAAGGAAATTTAGTATGTGGATAGATGTTCTGGTGTGTTTAAAAAGGAAACTAAGGACAAGTACATCACTTTAAAAAGGGTTTTTCCACAGATGCTTCATGAACCCAGACATTCCTGACTTAAAGTCTCTCCTCAGAGAAGCACTTCCTTTCCTAAAGACCACAAGTTTACAGACTCAACCGCTGGGGAAAATATCACAGCATAATCCAAGCAACACCAATCCAAGCTTCGAATTCATGTCAACTACTGACATAGTGGATAACAGTTCACAACACCACAGTAACCAAATCACCACATAACACTGTTGCATTTCAGTCCTAATCAATCAACTTTCTGTTTAAAATTTAGTAACTTTTTATTTAAAAATTTTTTTTAGTCAGACGTGGTAGAGCCCTTGGGGGTTGAAGTAGGAAGACCAGGGTTCCAATGTTTCCAAAAAAGAAGCCATTGTACTATATACATTTAAAAATAGGTGTTTAAATAAAAATTCTTGTGTCAACTATCCCTTCCATTACATTTCAGGAATTACATTTCAGAATATAAAAGCAAAAGTTCAACCAGCAACTAAAGAAGTTACTTGATACTACATACCTATCTTCTCTTCCTGGACCAATCTTGGCACTTCTGAAGGATGTTTTTCCTGCCTGTAGTTCCTCCTTTTTATCTGATAAAAAGAATGATGTAACCATGAAGATCAACTCTAGAATCTACTCATTGAAATACTTGTTTCTAATCATGATTCCTAAACTTTACAACTCCGGTCTCATTAAGCCTCACTAAATGCTACTTAAATTTCAACTATTACTCCAAAAATAATGAGCGAACACTCCAAACCTTAAAGCACACCCCAATGCAATGAGCTCACAGGTCTCTGCAGTGCCTCTGCCCCTACTAACACTCCCATGCATATCTGCTCTGAGGTCTCCCCTCACTACAGAAGCACGTGCAGTTGACAGATCCTACCTCGATACACCTACTCTACAGGTGTCAGCCCAGCTTGCCACCAATCCTCAAGTCCTACTTTCTTACCAGACTTTGCCGTACCCCAAGGACTCAAGGTTACATCTCCCTTTAGTTCAGCACCTACACTAAAGAGAAATCAAAGGGGCTCTGCCTACACAGAACATCAGAAAGTCTAGGAGGAAAAGTCATTCACCCTGATAATGAGTAACAACTGTAAGGACTCCAAATCGGATTCCAGAGAAATCCCTGAGCAGCACAGAACACAGAGTAGCATGTCGCCACTCGTGAGGGGGTTGATGCCTAAAGCACAAGTCAATCAAGATGCAGGGAGGTGGGGGCATTAGTGTCTTCGGAGAAAAAAAGCCAAAAATTCAGAGAACAAGGATGAAAACTAAGGATGGATCACTGCATATTCTAGAGCAGGAGAGACAAGAGTTGAAGACGACTTAGGATTTATAAACCAGCACTTAACATTTCATATTTCTGGCTGATAAAAATGAAGAGTTGAGATAATGCACACACTACTCAGCAGTACATGGAGGGACTACAAGAAGCAGATGAAGATATGAAATGAGATAGTCAAGTGGCATGTAATTTAGTGTTCAGTTACAGCTAGAAAAGTTAATAGAGAAGTGAGAGCCCTCTGAGAAACTGGATAAAGGCTGGGTGAGAAAGCAATCACTGCTGCCACGCCACTAGGTCTGCTCTTCTGGAAGCCACTGTCTACACACCGAAGATACAAAACTTACACTGGACAGCAGTTCCTATTCAAAGTGTGTGTCACTACACATAAGGAAAAGCATCCAATTACAAATTCTAATCTCGAAGAGTAAGAAAAAGTGCTGTCCTATAAACCAGAGAGGCTTTCCCCGCCTTTTTCAACTGTGACCCTAATAATTCGAAAGAATTCTAAAACTATTATCAGACACTGCCTTGGCTTTGCACGGAGGTGAGGTGGAGGGGACCTTTTTTTGACATAATATACAAGTTAGGGGTCTACCTTCTTTCCTTATGTCTTAGTAACATCATTAACAGCTATCTAAATTCACCAGTAAAAAAAAAAAAAAAAAAAATCACTGAATGTTAATATTCAAAGGCTTTCCAAGGACTTGAAAGCCTGTGAGATGGCTCGACAGCACTTTTCAGCAAGCCTGACAACCTGAGGTTGATTCCTGGAACCCACGTGGCGGAAGAACACTGGCTCCAGAAGTACACACGCACAGGCTCACAAATCAGTAAATGTAAAAAGCTGTGTCTGCAGTCGGTGAATCAAACTAGAAGTGTTGATGTTGTTCTAAGTCACGTTGCAGGGTACAGATCTTACTACAGTAACAAAGTCTCCTAACACATTCTTGGGTTTTGTTGTTTGTTTGTTTTGGTTTTTGGTTTTGCTTGGTTTTGAGATAAGGTCTCACTCTGTACCCCAGGCTAGCTAATCGTGGAACTGGTGAGCTCCTTCTGCCTCTGGATTCCAAAGTGCTGGGATTACAACCGGGGCAACCTCTCTTCTTCTTTTCCTTCCTCTTATCTCCTTCCAGAATGTAACAACAGAAGGAGATCATCAACTCAAGCTTCCTGCCATAGACAACAGGGGAGGTGAGGAAGACAACTAGAATGGACAGGGTAGTAGTACTGTGGCCATCCCACCACTGCATACAGGTTGCTTGCTACTGATAGTTAGGATCCCTACTGATTTCATGTGGCCCCGAGAATGAGTGATTTTTCCTCATATATTCATCCTAAAAAATATAGGACCAAGACATGTGAAGTGTTTCGTTATTAAATACACTGCTGTGGCTGAAGAGATTGAGCACTGGCTAAAAAAGTTTGCTGTACAACCATGAAGACCTGGGTTCAAATTCCAGCACCACTAGTTTCTCACACGCCCTTTACCCTAGGACTGGGCAACTTGAGTCAGACTTGCTGGCTTAGCAGAGTAACTAAATATATGACCTCTAGGTTCAGGAAGAGATCCTGTCCCAAAAGAATATGGTATATAAGGGAAGAGAGGATACATGAACACAAGTGCACACATTCACCTATGACATGGTAGGGGAGGTAGATCCCCAAACTGGGTAACTGTTAGCAAAGTGAGTAAGAAAATGTATTCAAATACTTTATTACAGGGGGCTTAGGATATAGTTTAGTTGGTAGAGTACTTGCCTAGCATGCACAAAGCCCTGGGTTCAAGTCGCAGAACCTCCTAAACCAATTATGGTGGCACACAATGCATAGTAAATTCAAGACCTGAACTATCTATATGAGACTGTCTCAAAAACATATAAACTTTATTATCAAGACATGCCAGAGTGTTATCACTCTAGGGTGTATCTTCCAGCTATCCCAATGTTTTAAGAGACATAATTTACACAGAATTCAGCCAACTGCAGCCCTGATTAAAAACCCACAAACTTTTGCCATGAAGGTGATCGGTCCTAGGACCCTGTACTAAGCCAAAAGTATTAACTTACTTAGCAACGAAGGGAATTAGACACAGCTAAGGCAAAAGTTCCAAATAAACTCCTGCGACACTGCCTACCAACTGACAGAGCAGGTCCAAATCCTACAGTCCCACCCTAAACAAAATGACAGGCCCTGGGATCAGACAGAGGGTTTCAATGAAAAGACACAAGGCTTAACTTAGACTTAAAAAACCTGCCCACAGGCTGCTTCACCTAAGGGAGGCAGCTGAGTGTACCTCCCAGCAAGAATGCTTCCAGCTCCACGTTCCATTGCTGAAGTATATTATGCATACCATCAGAGAGAATAGCTGCAGTGACCCATACTATATTTAAGTCGAACATTAATATTTAAACACAACAAAATGTCCACCGTTATGTTCACCGGCCTAACCTTTGACCACCTCTGACCTGTGGTAGCACCAAGATTATCCACCCATGGCATACCATACAAGAAAATTTGATCATTTCATTTCAGGAAGATTCACTGGCTCCCAGTGACCTACAAGGACAAACTGCTTGCAGCTTCTTCCGTTCATTCAAGAAGCCCCAACCAAAGCTCTTCTAAAAGCCAGCCTCTGTGCTTGGTAATGAACAGCTACTGGAGTCTTGCCTGCAGGGATTCTGTGCCCAGTTCAGGGGATAGTCCAGTCAGTAAACCAAAACGCACAATGCTAAGTGATGAGAACACGCATACAGCAATTCAAGATACAAAGCCTCGACCTTGATCCCTTTATCTGCTTAACTGCACTTGGCATTCAAGGGTTTTCAAAGGCTCCCATTTCCAGAGCTCCCTAAGTATAGAGCTTCTCTGTTGAGTCTCAATTTTGCCAAATGGGAATGCAGAACCAGCCAGTTTCATTTCTAGCATTCTACAGCTATTCTGTTACTACTTCAAACATGAAGATCCTTGGGTCCGATAAAACACAATCAAGAACACATTTAACTGGGAGGAGGAAGCCCCGTAGGTAGCTACCCACAGACAATGTGAGAGGGCACACGGGGCTAGGCAGGGCAGCCCAACAAGGGCTAAAACACCTGTGTCCTCCACACCTGGTGGCTGGCCGTGTTGCTAACCAACATCACCAGTCCAGCATCACCTGCCACGCTTCTTAGTATTAAGCCAGTGAAAACAACGTCAGAGCAACACATAAACTAACTGGCGAATGATCCCAAAATAGATTTCAAAATTGAACTTGTGTTATCATAACGTTTTAAATTAGTGAGGCGGGGTTCAGTAACAGCTTAACCAGCATCCCTACTGCTGAGCAAATGAGCTTCAGCGCCAAGCAAGAGACTCAGTTTCAATTTTTAATTTTTTTTTTTAAGTCTCAAAGATGCATTAAAAATAAGTGTGGCCGCTAGTTCACTAATCCCTCAGAGCTCTCCAAGTATCCAGCGTTCCAGTACTTTCTGAAAGCGAGGGCGATCTCCCTAGTCTTGATCTGCATAATTATGTCTCCGAAACGCCATCCTAAATTTGAATGAAAATAATTTTCTTATGCTGGGGTAGATCCGCGGCGCTCGAAACTGGGCCGTAGAGCTTCGGCTCCCACAGCAACCAGCACCTTCCAGGGCCCCGGGGGTCGCCGGCAGCAGGCTACTCACATCTGAACCCGGTCCAAGGCCTGCAGGAGGCGGCGGCGGGCAAGCCAACGGCCTGAGGGAATAACTGCACCTCGCCAGCCCCGGCTGGGGGATGACCGCGACCGCGCGCCGGCGCCCCCTCCCCCAGGCCCGGGGCTGCGGTCCCCGGCCGCGCCGCGCAGGGCCCCGAGGACCGCTGCCGACGCCGGGGTCTCTGCAGACGCCCGCGCGTCCTCAGGCGGCGCGGCCGCGGCTACGTGGCCCACGCGAGGCGAGGCCGCGAGCGGGGACGCGGCCCCCGGGAACCCCCGGCGCTGTCTCCAGCTCGCTTACCTGCGGCACCGCGCGCGGCTCTCACTCCGCGGACTGCGGCGAGAAGCGGGCGAGCAGGGGGCGGGGCCGCCGCCTCCGGAGCCGCGGGCCACAGCCGAGCCCGCCGGGTCTCATGAATGGGACGGCGCGGCGGCGGCAGCGGCGGCGGCGGCGGCCGAGCTGGCGGTAGACTGCGCGCAGGCCCCGCCCCGCCCCGGCCACGTGACGCGAGCTCCGCCCCCGCCGGCCGCGCGCCTCGAGCCCTGGGCCCCCGCAGGGAGAGAGCGGCTCGACGCCGGCGCGGGCCTCGGGAGAGCGCTTTAAAAAGTTTCCTCCGGTCCCCATGGCAACCTTGCAGCGCTGCTGCGCAGGGCTTCAGAGCCCCGCTGCCCAAAAGAGTGCAAACGGTCTACTGCATAATGATGTGAAAACGTTATCCCCGCGTAACGCGAGTGCACCATCATGGGATCACTGCAGAACCCATATCTTTCCTTATTTACCCTCGGAGCTCAGTGATAACACCTCCTACTTAAAAGTGCACTTTAACGTTAGCTGCAGCTGCGAGTGTTAGCGGCTTCTGCTGCTTTTTGTCTTGTTTTGCTGCAGCCGGTCCTTTCGATGGAAGTAAGAGGTGGAAGCCCATGGCGTCACTTCTAAATGCTTGTTAATTTCTTCGTGTGCACCACGAGCATGAACATACACAATCTCGGGGCCTCTGAGCCATGCATTTATACAAACTCTCCCGGATGGATGGGCCTGGGCGCAGCCGTTTCTTTGCAACAACGAAGCGTGGTGGGCAAAGGCTATGCTGGGACCCAGGAAACCTTTCATTTCCCGCCCAAGTACCACCGCGTGGGATTCAACCAAGTTGCCTTCAGTAGTAACTAAGGCCCCACAGAGCCAAGCCTACTGGGATATTTCACTTCGGTGTGGCTTTTCATATGATTCATAAGTGAGAGAAAAATTTTCAAGGTTGAAACTTTTCCGTAAATGTTCGAAGGAACACTCTTTTGCACTCTTTTGGGCAGCGGGGCTCTGAGCTATGGGGAAGTGCAACTAAACCCCAAGAACCCAGTTTTCAATCCCCAATTCCATGCACTGGAAGCAAGCAACACCTTCCTGATGGGGCGCTTTGAGTATTACACACTGTGATTCCCACAGAGCAAGCCCACTGTGGCTTGCAGCCTGGACTGTAGAACACGCTGTTACTGTTTGTTTTCTAGCTTTTCATTCTCCATCTTGACTTTTCCTGCTTCTCTCGGGATAGTTTCATTACCTCCTACCTTGGGAGGGAGATATTCTCAAGCTTCCTTCCTTTCATCATGCAGGAAGCGACAGACAACCCGCCCTTCCTCTGTCACCGCCCCCTCTGGGGTTTGACACCTTACTCAGAAGGACTGGTTCATGTTTTTAGTATTTTCCTCATTCTCTGGTGGCCGCCTGATTTATACTACTACTGAGGCAGAGTAGGAACTAATTAAATATTTGTTGACTGTCCCTGGACTTCCCCAGGCACACCCAACTCCCATCTGCTTCACTGCCTAAGTCTCTCCTCATCTTCTGACCCTACCACCTTCCAGTTTCATGGCCAGGGACCTTCTTCCCTCACCAATCATCTGTCTTCTAGTCTAGATGTATCTTCCTCCATTTCAAAGAGAGAAGGCCTTGTTGCCCCTAATGTAGTTTGGCTCAAGATGTTTTGACTCTGGAGGTTCGTGCTGTCTTGATGTTTTGTTTAAGAACAGACATCTTTCCGTGTACTTTCAGGATTTCCCTGTGTACTGCAGCCTCCTGTTATAAGCCATGAGGCGGCATATTCTTATTTATTGGCAAAGTTGTCCCTGTTTATCTGGTGTCTGTTTCTTATTTGCCCAAGTAACATTCTTCACAATTAAGAAGTGGAATAGGCATGCTTTGCTAAACTATTATTAAAATGTTTCTAGGTAGTACCTGAACTCATCATTGGTGGGTAATGTTAAAAATAAATAAATAAAAATCAGTGTGTCAAAACAAAACAAAACAAAACAAAACCAAAATGGCAGTTGCTAAGGTCTTGCATGATATCTTATTACAGTGGCTCTTCAATTTAAATATCGGAAAATGGGTATTTTTGAATATTACTATGCCATAGTTTTCAATATAAGCATGAACGTTCTTTCAGCTAGTATTTACATAAGGTGTTTTCTGGGTCAAAGCCTGGTTCCTGACAAAGTTTAAAACAAAAATGGTGGGCGTCGTCTCCAATTCAATCTTCAACAAACTCTCCCTTACTTGTAATTGTGCTCATAACCTTATCTGTGTCCCATATGTGAGTTTGTGACCTCAAATAATGAACTTCAAAATACATACAAACCACTCATAAAGAGCACCTCAAACTTTTAATTAGACTTAATTTCCACAAAGGTATGGCTCTATCCTAATCAAACACCTGAGGCTCACTAATGTGTGTCAGCTATCTCCCGTATGAGGTTAATTTGTCTCTCCCTACTTAAGATCAATAAATCTTAGAAGGATTTAATGATCTGTGAGATCTGTAAAGATGGCCCTCTAACACCTTCCTTCTTTCTAACTGAGGCGACACTCCTGTTCAGGCTGTCTGCTTTTCCCACAGTGGCTGCATTACCAGGCCCAGCTACCTGGAACAGCATCAAGCTCCTCTCTTGAAAGTCTGTCCCTCCTCCACCCATGATACTGTCCAGGCTAAAATCACCAAGGCCTCTCTTGAAGCCAAACATGGCAGACTCCATTTGGGACCTGCATCTCCAGAGACACTCTTGACCACCATTTCCTTGAAGCTCCTTCCTCCTCACATCAGCTGAACACCTCAGAAATCTATGTGCATGTGCTAGGTGGTTTTCACAATGATGTCAGGTTCTAGTCCACCCTTTGCACTCCCCTTTGACCCTAGTCCAGAATCTCATATCCCAGCTAATGGCACTACTAAACATTTAGTCATCTTTGTCAGGAGCCTAGGGAAGAGTCTCAATTCCAGTATTGTCACCACACATACCTCCTACCTCAGCATGTCTACTGTCTAAAGTTCTCTGCAGAATGGCCACAACAGCCACATGCCACGTCCTCTTCGACTGACCAATATGTGACCACTCCCTGGTTGCAATAAATCTCTCCATCCCTCTGAAAATCCAGAAGGGCAAGAGAGCTTTCTTTCCATCCCTCTGGCCAGAAATCCTAACCGCCTACCCTAGTTTGAGAAGATCTGTCCTTGCCAGTCTTTTGCCTTCAGTAAAAAGTTTGACTTCCCTAGAAGCACATCTGCAGAGCTCACTTTTGCTCCAGTTTTCTCTCCTGTTCTATGTGCTTCTGCAGTGTGATAACTTTTAAAATATTAACTTTCATATTTCTCTCTGCACATTCCTCTTTACAAGAATTCAGCAGGCATACCACTGGTCTTGGGGAAGTCTGCTGGGGAGATGAAAAGCAGAAGTTGTCTGCAAGATGTTTCCTTCCTGCCTTTTATTTCCCAAACTCTAAAAGCACCAAAGAACCCAAGTCAAGAAGGAGAAAATATGTCTTCAAATCCTGAAAGAGAGCTTTCTCTGGAGTTAGGGGGAAAGCTCCTGGGCCTCCTGCCTGGCAGCTCTGAGGACAGGGTGAGGTAGGGAACGAAACTTTAGAAAAGCAGCTTTTCTGTTCCTGGCTTTGACGTTCCCTGGGTCAAATGACAGCCTGGATTTCCTGCGCTGCCATGGTATGCCCAGCTCTTTTTGTAATTATATTCAACTTAGACAGAGACAAGAGTGACTCAAGTCAGTTCCCACAGCTTGTAGTTAGTGGTGCTGAAAATTATCCTCGAGACTCCATGACTCCAAAAGCTGGTTTTGGAAAGATATACTTTATTCCTTATTGACTCACAATAGTGTAAATTTTTAGGTGACATAACATGACATTTCAATACATCTGTAAGAAGTGTAATGGTAATTAAGAAAACTGGCTTATGTTTAGTTTCTTTGTCTTAGGAATACTCATAATCTTGTCTACAACTAATTCTAAGTATGCAATTAATTGATGTCAATCATAGTTGAAACTCTAGAAGTTCTTTCTCCTATCCAACTATACTTCTGGCCCAATTAGCCTTCCTTTCTCCATTCCCACCTACCACATACCTATTTCACGGGTTCTGTAAACACTGTGTCCACTTACTCTCAGGTCCTGAAGAGATCAGCATTGGTGTTCAAGTGTAAGTGAGAATGTTCCCCAACCTGTATTTTTAGCCACCAGTTTCCATCACCTTCTCTCGGTGGCTTCTACTGCCTCTCCCAATCAATGACTCTTTTTTTCTTAGGCCACATAGAGGTAACAATCTTAGCTCTTCTTCTGGGCATACCAAGCAATCAATAAAACACTGGATGTTTAAGATGAACTTATCTTTCTAGGAATATGCTTGTCTAGGGATCCAGACCACCTCTCCTTCTAAAAGCAAAAACTACAAAGTCACTACATGATTCCAGAGACAGACCTTCCTCTGGTGGTAAGAGAATGAAACATCAAACAAACAAACAAACAAACAAACAAACAGAGATACAAATCTGGTACTGAGTGATCTTGACTCTCAGTGGGGAAACTGTAGCACCCAAGAAGCACAGCATGCTTATTTCACACCTGGATGTGGAGCAGGGTTATTGCATACAGCAGAACTAAGAGGTAAGGCTGTTACACACAGATAAACAAGAAGACAGAGGCTATGGTTTAGCTGGATAAAGGAGACAGGTTCTAGTCTTAGTAGAAGCAGCTCTGTAGGGGAGCAGTCTTCAGGCTCTGAATGTCTCAGGAGAGAAAACCACAGCAGACATGTTCTGCACGAATTGTCACCATCCACATATAGACCAAAAGGGAATGCTTTGCCATTGGGTCTACAGCTAGGGTAGACCCACCCAGGGAATTCACCTACTTTCACCTCCCTGAGTGCCAGGATTAAAGTCCTCAGTCACAGCATCTCTCAGGAATGCTTTTCTTGATAAATGGCATTTATCAAAACCTACAACAAATATCATAAGCTACCCTTCCTTTGAAAATTGGGCACAAGTGTTGTGTTATTTACTTTTTTTTTCTCAATTTGGTATGAGAGGACCAAACTGGAGAGCTAAGGTAAGAGGTAAAATATATCCAGATCTGCAGTAGAAAAACCACAAGAATAGGACGGAGTATGCAAATATGCAAAAGAATACATACTTAAAATAGTACAAACATTATAAACCGTTACAAGGGTGCTGGATGCCAGAGTCAACATATAAAATCACTTGCATTTAAAAATAGTATGTTAAAAAAAGATAGGGAGTTTTTGTTTGTTTGCTTTAAAGATCTTGTTGCTTGTCATATTCTTCTAAGACAAACTGCCCCCATCTTCATCAGACCAGCTGTGCCTGCTTGCAAAAAGTCCATTGCAGTTGTGTCTGTTGATACTGACAGGGATTCCCCAGGAATATCAGGAGGAAAGGCAGAGAATGTCATGGAACTCTGACCCAAGGATCCAGTCATGCCTCTCAACCAGTAGTTGGCCATTCTGCTCTAGCTGCACATGGCCTTATTAAGGAGCTAGAATATATTGGAGGGCTAGAGGAGGGCCTCCGTATTAGAAGCCATTGGGAAATCATCTTTAATGGTATGGAGACCTTCTGGTATGGCTACTTAAAAACCATCCACATTCCTGCCAAGAGTCCCTCACTCATAGCTCTGTAAATCAACCTCAGAAACTCACTGGTGCCCCTGAGGACAGGTAGAACTGCACCTTAGCTTGTCGTTGGGAGCTTAGGGCAAGGGGGCAGGCATTGTTTACATCTTTCCCAGGCAAGAAACCTTAGCAACAGATCGATTTAGAAAGATGTCAAACAAACAAAACAAAATGAAGATACTTAGGACAATTCTGACAGGTCACATGTCTGACCTTTATACGATCATTCTAAAACCTCACTGACGGATTATTCAGGAAGACCAAAGGACAAGATAATGGTGTGTGTTGCAGTTATGGTCTGTATTACAGAGGCTGTAGGTATCAGGAGTGGACTGAAAGCTGTGGGCAAGCCGTGTCCTGAGCTACATTCTGCCGCTGAGCTAATACTCCCTGCCCTTGGTTTTATGAAACAGAGTTTTTCTTTGTATCTCAGGCTGACCTTGAAGTCATGATTTTCCTGCTTCTGCCTCTTGAGTGCTTGGGGTTGTAGGTATGTAACATTAGACCCAGCTAGAAATAACAGGCAGAAAGATCTTTATAATTACCCTATGGAGTCAATGTAATTACATAGAGGCCTATTCTTCCAAGAAAAGTCTTAAATAACATAAAAATAAGAATTACCTTGTAGCTATCAAAACTTTAATAAGGAGGCAGGAGCCTGTTGGTCCAGCATAGACAAAAAGACTAATTCAACACTTTAGAGTCAGGGAAGGGGAGTGAGAAAGGATAATGGAGACAGAATTTGACCAACTTACATGACTTACGTGTGTGAAATGTCCTAATGAAATCCATAGTTTTGTACAATGATGATACACTAATAGACGCAATAGACATGCTCACAACAAACTCACGAGCAGGCACTGGGAATACAGCTTAGCTGGTGGAGTGTTTGACTCATATACATGAAACTTTGGGTTCCATTCCCGGAACTTCAATGCTAGACAGGGGAGGGGAGCATGCTTGTAACCCTGTCACTTGGAAAGTAGAGGTTAGAGAATCAGAAACTCAAAGTCATCCTCAGCTACTTAGTTTGAGGCCGGAAGCTACTTGAGATGGTGAGGCCATGTGTGTATGGTGGGAGGGGGAACTGGGGAACAAACAGAGACACGAGTACAGAGAGAAACAGAGAGGTTGAATTTTAAAGAAGACATGTGCATGGCTATGTTAATTAGCTTGATTTAGTATAGGGAGCAGAGAAAACCCTGAGTGAGCAGTGTCCTGAGTCAATGTGTATCATATAGTCAAGTCAAGAAACTCAGCCTTAGACCTATGGGAAAATGGCAAAGCCTTCCCTTTAGGTGAGGCTCAGAAGGGCAGCAAAGTCTTCTATGTGAGGATGTTGGTAGTGTATGCAGAGAATGTCCACTATAGCCTTCTCCCTGCCCACGACCATATTTATGGCCTGAAGGCTGTTCCTACCAAGATTAGCTAAACTTGCCTCCTTTGGTCCAGCTGAATACAGCTGTATACCACAAATCCTGCCCCCTTCCTTATCTATACGAAATAGCTCTGTTCAACTGTACAGAAAATAACACTCTGAGTTTCTCAGGGCTGAGGCTTCTCCATCAGCCCAGTATACCCAACCGCAACTTTCTGACGTTTGTCTTTATTTTCATTCCCTCACTGCCTGTGGTGGCTTGAATAAGAATGGCCTCCATAGACTCCTTTGTTTAAATACTTGGTTGTCAGTTTGAGAAACAATTTGGGAAGGATTAGCAGGTGTGGATTAGCCTTGTTCAAGGAGATGTGCCATGAGAGGCCGGATCTGAGGTCTCAGAAGACTGGTCTCATTTCATTTAGCTCTCTGTCTTGTGCTTACAGATCCAGATATGAACTCTCAGCTGTTCCTACCACCATGCCTTTGCTTAGCTATCATGGAAAAAATGTAAAATGTAGTAAAATACTACTAGATGGCCATTAGCAGGGTAAAATGTCAACTATCCAATGACAAGATAATGCTAAGATAATCTCAGACAACACTGCTGGCTCCTACTCACATTGTAATGTTTCAGAAAACAGTTGGATGTTTCCTAGATATAAAGTCGACAGTTCATATCCACAAGCTGTTCCAGAGTCAGATTCCTGACCTTGGGAATTAGTACAGGAGTAGGAACACACAAGACATACAGAAGAATATAGAAGAAGCATGGGTCAGTCTGGAAGATGCAATGTGAACCATCAAAAGAGTAATGCCTCCTTCCGCCAACTCTATTCCATGATACATTGTTAAAGGATGAGAGTGAAGGCAATGAACACTAGAAATAACAAGGAAATCAACAACAGCGTTCGGGAAAGAAGCCTGTAAGCCCAGTGCTTGAGCGATAGAGACCAGAAGACCAAGAGTTCAAGACCAAGAGTTCAGCTACACCATGACTTTGAGGTCAGCCTAAGCTACACAAGATCCTGTCTCTAAAAAAAAAAAAACTCCAAGAAACAATCAATGAATCAATCAATCAACCAATCATTTCAGGAAAAGACTGCCTGAAAAACAGGGAGGTTGTTACATCTGAGAGAGACGCACAGAATATCTTTGCACTGGTCATGTGCAATTGCTTAGACTGTAGTATTGCATCTTTATTTCACAATACAATTTAAGATAATCGGAAGACAGGAACATGAATTAAGCAATACATCTCTGTGGTTTTGTCCAAGTTACTGTTGTGTACTTTTAAGCTTTGTTAAGTATCACCTTCAAGACAAATCTGTATATTTAAGAATTTTTCTAACACCTGCAAGGAATGGCTTAAGAAAAAAAAAAAAAACAGAGTGTTATACACTTTGTTTTGTAGGAAACCTTCTAAATGATGAGCAAAGAGTTATGTAAAATAGGTCAGACAGGCAAAAAAGAAATAGCATGGAAGCTCTTTTCACAGGTCGTCTGCAGTTTTCATTGCATAGCTCCGGTGTATGACAGGTAGGCCTCTGCTTTTGTTTTGTTCTCAGGTACACTCGGCAAGTGTATTTCTACTGCACTGAGTTTTCAGCTTCTTTAGTTTTCTTTCATTTTATTCATTTATTTTAAAATTATTTTATTTTACACATATGACTGTTTTACCTGAATATATATCTTTGCATCATCAGAAGAGGGCATGGGATCCCCTGGAACTGGAGTTACAGAGGAGAGTAAGTTCCTATGTGTGTGCGCTGGGAATTGAACCCAGGTCCTCTGGAAGAAGAGTAAATGCTCTTAACAATTGCTTTGAGCTATCTCTCTTATCCTACTAATTTATTTCAAGATAGAGTTTCCTACGTATCTCAGGCTGGCCTTGAAGTCACTATACTCAAGACCTAGAACTCACCATCCTCCTGCCTCAGTTGTCAACTGATGGGATCAGCCCTTGGTTTATCTGCTTTCTTTAAGAATGATGGTTATAATTCTTTGTCCCCAGAACATCTACCCTTCTAGTTATTCCATGAACTTTCTTATTTTTGCTGTCATCTTCCTTTCCCCTAGCTCATAAAATTGGAGTCCTCAGAGACCAGTGTGTTGGAATCATTGCTGAGGTTGAAATCCCTGTAGACGGTCTGTCAGAATTCCTTGGGGCATGTCTGGGGGAACTTATGCCATAGCCAGCACTTAGGACTATTGCTCTGCCCAGTAGACAGACCTATCTATGGAAGGCCAAGCAGAATCTCTCAAAAAGCCATTAGCCATTTGGAATACCTGCTACCTCCCACAGTTTTCAACTAGCCAGTTTAGAGAAAAATGTGTGCTGCTAATTCTGTATAAGAAGGGGCATCAGAGCTGGGGTGACCAGTTTGGCCCCTGTTCTGAGTTATTTCATACTACCTGGAACCATGTCTTTCAGGCTGTCCCTTGTCCTGGGTGACTCCATTTTGGGTATAAATGCTGAGGCAGAATGATTCTTTAAGTAACCATACACTATCTGTCCAGAATAGACCATTAGGTTCAGATTGATAACTTATTCAAGTAAATAAAATATTATTGACAATGAACTTATGAAATTAAGTCAGGAAGACATGGACGCATGGGCTTATCAAAATCATATCATAGAAGCCAGGCCCGTGAGCTTATCAAGGCTACAAGATGTAACTCCTTTATCTAGGACTATAAAAGAAGGAGTACCCCAAAGCTGAGTCATGGCAGCATACTGACCCATCACCCAGTCACCCATCATAAGTCTCGCCCAGGGGAATTGTCGCAACTAAGGACCTCTGCCTCAGTTCCTGGCTCCAGATCAACTTCAGTTTCTCCTGCCCAAGATGTTTACCCTGCTTCACACTGCCTGCTACCTGAACTTCCCAACACCCCCCCCCCGTGTATGTGTGTGTGTAAATGTGTGTATAATTGTGTGTGTATAGCTGTCTGTGTATAAGTGTGTGTATAAATGTGTGTGCCTCGAAAAGATAGCCATTTTCTTAACTAGTGATCAGTGTGGGAGGGTCCAGCCTGGGGTGGTGCTCTACCTTAGGCAGGTGGTCTTGGCATCTATAAGAAAGCAGGCTGAGCAAGCCATGGAAAGAAAATTAGTAAACAGTATCCCTCCGTGGCCTCTGCTTCACTTCTTGCCTGCAGGTTTCTGCCTTGCGTTCCTGTCTGGATTTCCTTCGTGATGACCGATAACCTGAGAGTGCCAGGCTGTAATAAAACATTTCCTTCTCAAGTTCCTTTGGTCATAGTGTCCTAGCATGTCAATCGAAACCTGGATTAAGATAGTGAATTAGGCAAAATGTAAAATGAAAATGACCCAACTTGTGATGTTATAGTTACTTAATAAACTATGACAATATGGAAAGATACAAACGTGTTTCTTTCATATCTTACTTCAATCCACAGCCTCAACAAGGTCCCACCCATTCAAAAAGGCATCCAGGCCAGAGTTATAGCTCAAGTGCATTGCTTACATTATGTCCAAAGCCCAGGGAGAAGGGGAGAAAATGAATATACTGATATGAATACACCGATCAGAAAAATAGTTAGAAATCTGTATTTTTTTCAAATAGATTAACCACATGGCAATATAGATGATATTTAGTCCTTGTTAAAAGAAACTAAAGGTTGTTCATGAGAAGCACTGTATGATTTTTCTGCTCCGGGGCAGTCAATATTTGTATTTATATAATCCAACAACTAATGACAAAATCATTTTATCGGCTAAGAGGGACAGGAATTCTGAGTGTCACTCACCTCAGAAGGAATGCGCCCACAGCAAGCGTGGAAGCTTTTAGGGAGCCAGCTGTACTGCAGCCATGACTCTTAGCCTGGCCTAGAAAACTCTTGACACATGAATCTTAACTGTTCCGCTCTTCCAGACTGCTTGTGTCAGTGGCTAATACTTCTTCATTTCTTTTCAAAACAGTTCTTAATTTGAACAGAATGCCTGGACTGTTGCAAATTGTTTAAGAATGTGCTGTGGGAAGATGGGCAGCTAGTCTCTGAAATTCTTCCTAAGAAACTCTCAGAACTTCCCTTCTTTCCTTGGAGGAGCTGAGGTGCGTTCTCACTGGAACAAGGTCTCTTTGTTTTAGGTGATTTGTTTTTGGCAGCTGCGTGGTTTCCTCCTCTTCCTCCTATCTTACCCTCCCCATCTCTCTCATGAAAGATCTTCTCAACCATATTTCTCCTGTCTCTTTATACTTCTCCAAATGGCTTATTCATGTTAGGCGGATGACCCAGGTAGAGGAGAGGGCAGACGGCTTTGTAGGCTGTCCTCTATTCTGCCGATTTATCCATTCTTGCTAAGAGGTTCTTCCGTTAATATTCCCCAGAGTTTGTGAGATAAATACACAGCCGCTTTCCAGTGTGCATGTGTCTTAACTGATCATGAATGTATGGGCACCCCCTGAGCTAGTTGGTTAATTGTTCACCACCTACAAACTTTGGTGAGAACAGTGTATACTCCTCAGTCCAGGGATGGCCCACCTTGTTAGTTAGCATCAATGTCTAGGCCGAGAATTAGTCAAGACTTGTCTCAAAGAGCATATAAAGAAGGAACAGAGACAGCTGGGTGGAGACATTGCAAGTGTGTCCTTGTTGAACAGCTGCTGTCCCCAGCTCTTTGCTGGCAAACAACACATCCTGCTCCCACAGAATCCTCCCCTCCAAAACACGGCTCACAAGATACTCAAGCTTTGTTCTTATCTAGAAAGGAAATGTACAAACCAGAGGGACAAGGAGGATCAGGATAAGGAAGCCCAGGCTGGATGCCACAAACAAACAAACAAACAAACAAATCCAGTTTTATATTTCCAGAGAGGAGAAGGAGAAGGAAGAGATGGAGGAGGAAAAAGAGGAGGAAGAAGAGAAGGAAAAAAAGGAGGAAGAGAAGGAGGAGGGGAGGACCTTCCCTAACGCTGAAAGTATCGATACCCAGTAACCACGTTCTTTCCCAAATTTTATGTGTGTTCAGTTTTTGAAGAAGTCTCTGGAATTTTTCTGCAATCTGGTGCCAGAGAGCTCAGCTCTGTGTAATCAACAGTTCAGAAACAGAGGGAAGCCCGGGAAGAACTACTCAAGAATGATTGTACACAAGACTCAGAGTGGGGTGTGGAATTTACAGAAAAAAGGCTCCTCATTTTGTTCTCAAATTGGAGTCTAAATGTAGGTTCCATATAAACAAATGTACACGTGACTGCAAAAGCTCTTCATGCTGGGCCAGCATCTCTTCCATCATCCATTTTTAGCCTCCTGGAGGACGTTTTATGTTGTTCCTTTAGAGGTTTGGAGATAAGAGAAGGCAGGCTTCAGAGTGACTTGTCACCTGATCTCTGTGCTATACGCAGTGAAAACTATTAACCATCTCTGTTAAAATGCTTCCATTCCATGTTATGAAATGGGACTTGAAAGCATTTAGGATAAATGACCTAGTGTTAGGAGCCAAGCACTCACATCAAAATTTCAAATCTCAACTCTATTAATCTGTCCTACTTTGGAACATCTAGAACATAAAATGTTAGCACCATCTATTTGGTACCAAGGCTATGTGAATTTTCAGCTTCGTTTATTTTTCCATATACACGGCTGCTTTATTCAACTTATTTGCAACTTCCTCAAGGACCAAAATATGTTCTTCAATTATTTACAGTTCTGTTATTAGTTTAGGAAATAATGACAATGGTGATCATAAGTGTCTTTTCCTGTTCCTGCTACTGCCTTTGTCACAAATACCCACTATACTTCTGGAATGTTGTCAGTCAATGAAATGTCACTGACACCCACCACACACACATACACCACACATACACGTACACCATATGCACACACATACATCACATGCACACACATGCACATACATATACACACATATTACACACATACACCACACACATATACATATACTACACACACATGTCATGCACAATATATACAACACATACATATACACCATACGTGTGTGTGCACACACACATCACACACATACACATATATACCACATACATATACACCACACACACACATACACCACACATACACTACATGCACACACATACACATACATATACACACATTGCACACATACACCACACACATATACTACACATACGTCATGCACAATATATACAACATATACATATACACCATACATGTGTGCACACACACATCACACACATATACCACATGCACACACATATACTACACATACACCATATGTACACACACACATACATCACCCATGTACACACACACACACACACACACACACATGCCCATATGTGCATCAGTCTCCACCCTCTTACCTGTGCATACCTGACAAACCGAATGCTAACAGAAGCCCTCTACCGCCTTACTCAGATCTGAATGATCTTCCCGGTTCTGCTCATGCTGCTGCATGCTCAGCCTTCATGTTGCCTCCACTCAGAAAACCTGTTCCTCATGAAGCTCCTTGTCACCATCATTTTCTCCTTTGGCCACCACCATGCTTGTTCACTTATCCTCAAGCCTGCATATAGCATTAAACAGCATCTTGTCTCTGTTGCTCCCCACTGTACCTCCAGTATACAGGGCGGTGTCTGACATTTACTCAATGAACACTTATTAGTTCAATAACCCAAAACCTAAAGTCTCAGTGTACTTTCCACTTCGAGACTGAAATCTATGTCGATTATATAGAATAAATCAGTAGCTTGTTGCTAAGCACCTCATGTATTACAGAGAGATTCAAGACAGATTTCAAAAAGAGGTCTCACTTTCAAAATTTTCTTTTGTATCTCAAACTTATTCCAGGAACATGGCAACAGTATCACCTGAGGTGAAGAGTATCTTCCTTAGCAACACACACAGTATCATTTCATTTACAGCAACTGCTAATGATAACACTGTGTCTTCTAGACTGCAGGCACTTCTAATTAAAGCTTCTCTTGTCTCATTTCATTGAAATTAGCTGTAAAACAGCAAGGCAGATCAATAAACAACAGCGGTCCTTCTCTTAAGCCTAGCTTCGCGGCATAAACCATGTTGGGACTTTAGACTGCTGTGGTTAGTGACTGTGAGTTACTGTTTACAACAATCTGATGAGAGGGGCAGGGGATGAGCCGAGGAGCTCAGGTGCCTGAGCTGAATGGCTATGTGCTCAGCTATACAGAAGGAAAACTGACTTACTCAGTCTTACGTCGTTTAGGAGAGCTGGAAGGAAGCATTCGGAGGAGACAGAATTAGGACTCACAGGAGTGATCACTACTACAGAAGTACTTGGGGAACTTCCAATCCACGTTTTCTAAGGGGTAGTGTTCTACTCCAGAAATGAGAGCTACAAGAGCCAGCATGAAGGATTCGAAAAAACAAACAAACAAACAACAGCAAGAACCAAAGCTGCCCTATGTCCCACCTGGGCATAAATACCCAGTCGGTCCACGTTCTAGCACAGAGATTCGTACACATCCATTGCTGCTCTACTCAGAATGGCCAGGGAGTGGGCCCAGCTTGGATGCTATCAACACGTGAATGGGTAATGAAAACGTGGTACATGTGCAAAACAGACTTTTACTACTCTGTAAGGAAAAGGAAATTACAAAGCTTCAAAGAGAAAAATCCTCCCATTCTCCCGCATAGATGAATATACGTAGAGCCTAAAAAAAAACTAAAAGAGATAGTGAGACCAAGGAAAGGTGAAAAGAGATTCAGAGGAGCTGGAGAGATGGCTCAGCAGTTGTGAGTGCTACCTACTCCTCTAGAAATGCAGGGTTCTATTCCCAGCACCTACACTCCAACTCAACTGTCAGTAACTCTACCTGTAGGGTAAAAAGATGAGGGGAGGGTAGAGGTGGGTGCACGGTAACGGGAAAGATGGAGGGGGAGAAGCGACTAGAACAGAATATGTTTGAAAAAGATGCAACACTCCCTAAGACTTTATACACTAATACATCTTTAAAATATGGGAATGGAATTAGTAGAAGCCCCTAAAAGGAGAAAAGAATGCCTAACACACAGTAATAGAATAAGAACTGTGCGGTTTTAAAAAAGATTTGTCTGTATTATTTTAAATGGTATCTCTGTGTGGTGTGTGCACACGAGGACACTGCTGGGGAAGCCGGAACATTGGGTCCCTAGGAGCTTGAGTCACAGGGGTTGTGAGCCATCTGCTGTGCGTCCTGGTGAGCTCAGGACTTCTGCAAAAGAAATATATGCTCTCCACTCGCAAGCCTGGAACTACAGGATTTGATTAAATTAAAATAGTGGCAATTCTCAATTAAATTCTCAATTAAATAAAAGAGACGTCCGAGGATGTTTACCTAAATATCAAACAAAAAACAAGAAAAACCCACGAAATTTTGGAATTTGGGCACGTGATAAAAGGTTTTTTTTTTTTTATAATTATGCTAAGGATAAAATTGATAGTTATAATAACATATAGTATAGAAATTTCTAGAAGTGCAACTAACCCAATCTAAAAATACTTATTTATATGGTAAACATTTCTTACATTTTCAGTCTGTCATGTAAATAAAGTTTATTTCCTGTTATTTTTCACTCGCTCATTAATCTTTATAGGAATCTAGTTAAGTCACCAGGTTTGTTTCCTTCTGATACACGCTGATGCAGCACTCTGCAGCAGCTGAGCCTGTGGTATGACTTATTCAAATTACCCAGCTAACCACACATAGCCAGTTGGGGATGGGACAGAAAGTCCTGACTCACTGCACTGTCTGTCCAAGTTGTGAAATCTTCCCTCTTCCTGTTGGCAAACCTGGCTTACCCACAGATACAATGTAGCAGAGTGCTAAATATGACAGGAGATAGCAATGCAGCATGGGGCCCTACCAGCTTCATCTAGGAAACTCATAGAGTGTCTTCCCTGAACCCAAGGAAGTTAGGTCCTCGACAAAAAGCAGGTGCTGCTGCAGGACTGAAACTCTGGGCAGATGTTAGAAGGTGGAAAAAAAAAAAAACTTTCTTAAAAAATGCTATTTATTAGTAGTATATGTGTGCAAATAACTTGCAAAATACACCAAATTTTCATGTTTCTGGCATGTGCATGCTGCGGTACTCATGTGTGTATGTTTGTTTGTATATGCGTACATGAATTCCTGTGCGTGTGACTTCTCATACATAGATGCAGGGCCTCACACTCGAACCCAGCGTTCGTCCATTCTAGTCTGGCTAGCTGGGATGCTAGTCTCTGTGATTACAGGTCGGACACCACATCCATCTGTACTGTGTGGGCTCCGGGGATACAAACTCTGCATTTAACGTCTCATGGTAGACTTCTGCAAGAAACAGTCTAGCTGGGTATGGCGGCTCATACCTGTAACAGAAGCTCCTGGGAGGCTGAGGCAAGAGGCGTACAAGTTCTAGGCCAACCTAGACCTCGTCTAAAAGGCAAAGAAATCAGTAAACAAGAAAGAAGGAAAAGCTGACATGTCAAAAAAGAACCCTCTTCGATTTGCTTTCCAAACCTAAATCAAAATAAGACAAAGGGAAAAAAAAAAGAAAAACAGTTTTTTTTTTTCTCCTGGAGATTAGACACTAGTTAGATTACACTTGAATATCTGTTTCTACCTTGGTTAAATCAGAAAAGCCAAAGGCTCTGATCAGGTCAATTTATGCTGATCACCCTCATAGGAAAACCATTCTGAATAATCATTTATTTCCTTCTTGCCCCTGACCTTTACTGTAGGAAGCCTGTCACTAAGTATATTCTATATGTTATATGTATCACATATGTGTGTTATATAAAATATATAATATATATTATGATATACAATATGTAATACAAATAATATATATTTTAATATGTAATACATGTTTTCTTATTTATGTTTTCTCATTTGTATCATATATAACATGTATTATATATATAGTTATACAACATATATTTGCATAGCCTCTCTTGCTACTCACTCTTGAATTTCATGTCTTTTTCTCAATCTTTCACTGATTTTGTGCATGCCTGGCTGAATTCCATCCGTTTGTCCTGTGTGTCCCATTGGACCTGGAGGTTATGGTCCAAGATCTAAAAAGATAATCTTTTTTGAGAGCCAGCACTGAGGTGATGTTTAGGTCATATTATTTGCAGTTGGCTCAGCCAGAGCACTGTGACTGGAATTCTGAAATATCCTGCTCCTCTAAGACATGACCCCTATTGGGGATTCTAGGTTTGAGCACTAGACCCTTTGCTAAAATGTGTATTTTCATGGTTTAGGGGAGATGGTTCAATTGGTAATGTGCTTGCAGTACTAATATGAAGACCTGAGTTCTAGTCCTCACACCCATATACAAGGTTGGGTGTGGCGGTGCACATCTGTAATCCCAACACTGGGGCTGGGGACAGGTGGTCCACATCTGTAATCCCTGAACTGGGGCAATGGAGACAGGCAACTTCTTGGTGCTTGCTAACCAGCAACCTAACATAATCAGCAAGTTCCAGGTTCAGTGAGAGATCCTGTTTCAAAAAATTAACATGGAAAGTGGCTCTGGCCTCCACACATACCTACCCATATGTACACATACACACATAGACACAAACATGCATACACACAAAATAAAAGTAAAGTGTGAATTTTCAAAGGGTATTAGTATTTGATTTTCTCTTTTTTGTTTCATTTTCTTGAGATAGAGCCTCACTATAACAGTCCTTGCTTACTTGAAACTCTCCATGTAGACCAGGTTGGCCTCAAACTCACTGAGATCCTCCTGCCTCTGCCTCCTGAATGCTGTGACTCATCTGCCATCACACCTGTCTGGAAGTATAATTTTATACTAGTGACCCACAGCACAGTTTGTCCAGGGCTGGGCCTGACTTTAAGGTCAGAAGGACTGTTGTGACAGACAAGCCCCAAGTGTGTCTGAAGCCAGTCAAAGTTGTAGGACCAGAGGTTTGGTCAGCTAGACTCTGCCTCAGGCTTGTGGGCCAAAAGTGGACCAACCACACGAGGAGAAGGTATGTGATCTAAAGTGGGAGAAGAGTGAAATAATTCCTCTGTTCATGACCTACTCTGGGCTCACTCTAGTTCTACCTTTAGTAGATGCTATGACTATTACACACTGTATATAAAATATACAATGTAGTATATAGTATACAGTGCAGCATATAGTACACAGTGTACAATATATAATATGGTGTTATATATAGTATAGTGTAAAATATAGCACACAGTATACAGTATAAGTATATAGTGTGCTATATAGTATACAATGTAGTATATCTATACAGTGTAGTATATAGTATATACTGTATAGTATATAGTATACAGTATAGCATGTAGTATATAGTATATGGTATACAGTATATAGTATGCAGTGTATAATTTATGGTATACAGTATAGTATATAATATACAGTATAGTATTTAGTATATAGTATGTAGTGTACAGTATAGTATATAGTATACAGTGTTTAATGTAGTATATCTATACAGTGTAGTATATAGTGTATAGTATATAGTATTCAGTATAGTATGTAGTATACAGTACATGGTATACAATATATAGTATACAGTGTATGGTATATAGTATATGGCATATGGTATATATTATGTAGCAAGTTATTACACAATGTACAAATATTATATTTTAATTTTAAAAAGCAGGCCAGAAAGCCAAGTAAAACTCACATCACAGAGATGCTTCTTACATAAAATGAATGCAGAAACTTTCTGCTTTAATTATCCCAACACTAAGGGTAAATCATGATCCACTATATTTATTTGCCTAAAACTCAACTCCACTTGTCAAAACAAGTCAAAATGAAGGAAAAAAAAATGTGCCTTGAAACATTTTTGCAGACAGCTGCCATCTGTGTCCATGGGACCATGAAAAGCCTGCTCATGAAAGCTCTCGTCCTGATTCTTGTCTCTGCTTCATCCCTCCCACTTATAATTTTGTATTTTGGGGGGCAAAGCTTTCTCTCTTAGCAGATGATAGCATCTTTTGAAAGTCAGGGAAGGGTCATGGGATTCTGAGGTTTTTCCAAGGCAGTAAAATAGAAGAAGTTATGTGTTAGTGAGAGCTGTCATTCCCTCTAAGTCATGTAATTAAGATGTGTGTTTATACGTCCCTTGTGTTTGTGTGTCTGTGTGTGATGAGTGTGTGTGTACGAGCACATGTTGTGTGTGAGTATGTGTATGTGTGTATATGTGGTATATGATGTGTGGTATATTTTTATGTATGGTATATGTATGTGTGTGATTGGGGTGTGTATATGATGTGTGTGTGTGTGGTATGGTTTGTGTACATGTGTACATGTGTGTGTGTGTGCGCGCCTGTTGCATTCCAGCTCAGGATTTATGCATTTCAGGTCAGCCCTGGGCTTTAAAGGGCCAGTATCTTAGCACAGCTGGGAGAGGAAACAGAGAGACATTCCCTTCTTCCCTCATGACCACTGACTCTACTTCCAACAGTCCTCCTCGGTTCATCCACACATGATCAATGCTTCATGTAAAAGAAATGCTGTCCCCAAATCAAAGCATTAAAAATGTGTTTGATTCAACAGTAATAAAATAGTTGCAGTAAAATTCTGGGACAATGCAAGTAAAAAGGTCATATGTAAATTCCCGATTTCACACGCATAAAAGACATTTTGGTGTGTGTGAGGGGGGCAGAAGCTCTACGTCTTGAATATGTTTTGTTGTCTTTTGAAAAGGGACTGCCTTAGGATTTTAGTGCTGTGAAGAGACACCATGACCACGCCAACTCTTATTTAAACAAAAACAAACAAACAAACCCCATTTAATTGGGCTGGCTTCCAGTTCAGAGGTTTAGTTCACTGTCATCATGAAGGAAAACATGGTGGCACACAGCCAGACATGGTGCTGGAAAGGTCAGTAGCTCAAAGTTCTGCATCTGGATTGGCAGGCAGCAGGAAGAAAGAGCGCCACTAGCCTTAGCTTGAGTTTCAGAAACCTCAAAGCCCGTCCTAGAGACCAACTTCCTCCACCAAGGCCACACCCACTCCAAAAAGGCCACGCCTCCTAATGGAGCCACTCCCTATGAGCCTATGGGGGCCATTTTCTTTCAAACCACCATGGAGGCCCTCGAGAAAATGAGACAGGAAGTAAAGGGCAGCAAAAATGAGTAAAGGTCAGCAATATGAGAGAAGAGCCCCCTTACTATTCAACTAAGTCACATAACATTCTATCCGGCACATTTTCCTGCTTCTTCAAATTCATGCATTCACTCATTATTTCTTACTATAAAAACCAGGCTGGCCTGGAAGTGGCAGCAACCCTCCTGTGTGTATTTCCTGAGATGACAAGCGTGAGCCACCTTGCTGACGAGTAAACATTTTTAACCTGGCTGGCAACAGCATGAGAATCTTAAATACATTTATGGGATATCATGTAGTATTTTAAATCATGCGTGTATTTTATGCACATGTCGTAATATGTATGTGGCAGTCAGGTGACAACTTGCAGTAGTAGACTTTTTTTTTCCTTTCCACTGTGTGTGTGGGTTTCAGGCATCAAACTGAGGTTGTGAGTTTTAACGGCAAGTGCCTTTATCAGCTGAGCCATCCCAGGCCCCAGAACTTCTGTCCATTACTTAGGTGGTAATTGCCTTTTTCTAGCCCTCTCTCTCCCATAGATATTTGTAAAATGGTCTCATTTGATCCTTGCTCAGTCTCCATGAGGGAAACAAAACAGTGTCCTTATTTTCATTTACAGGTGACGCAGGGTCAGAGGGAGGTAGTACACAGAGTCCATCTCCCTCGTTCTGTGATTCTGCTACTTAACAGGGGCAAGCCTGACCCTTGACCCACAAAGGAAAATCAGTAACAGATTGATACTGAGCAAAGCTGACTCTCACCAGAGACTTGTGTTTGTCCCAAATGGCTGTTAATCAGTCGTGCAGTTAGCACAAGACAGACAACTTTTGATGGTGTGTAGCAGACTCATGAATGGGCTCAGCTCTGGGGTGTCCATAACTTTCTGCCTACATTGCAATGATCAATAAGATAGGAACTGTCTGATGCAAGAGGCCCAAGGTCACGGTCTGGATCTTTGGTTCAGCCAGGTGACTACTCTGTAAATTATCCACTGTGCTAACTTCTCATTTATAAGCTGGAACCCCTGCATAGGAAACAAGGGAAATCACAGAACTGTTTATTCTTATTGAAGAGTTCTGCAATATTCCTGTGGCATAGAGACCAACATGTCTGTCCTTGCTGCTTTTGCTCCACGAACAGATTTGCCTGGAGTTGCTCAATCCCCCCAGACCAGCCCCTTAACAAGGCCTCTATTGTGGAAATGTAGTCAATAAATTCCAGAGCAACAGATTTCAAAGGTTTGAGGATTAGCAGCAGGTCTGGTCTAGTTTCTGCTTGCTGAATGGGCAAACTGTGCAGACGGGCCACCCACTGACTGCCTGAGGTTGGATTCAGCAGGGATAAGTTAAGTATTTATTCAAAGTTGTCCGAGTAAGGACCCTATCCTGTGGAATGCAGCCAAGATCTAAACGGGCTACACTAAGCATCCTAGAAGGGTGTTATAGGAGGATCAGTCTATGAACAGACAGGTAGGAAATGCCAGCCCAGATGGACCCGGACTCCACAGCGTTGGCAAGCCTTTAAAGGTGCTCATTACAAGGTCCAGCAAGAGTGGAAGGAACAGACATGCTGAATGGAGGCTGCTCAGGGAACTAGAAAATGACCAAAGCAGATTGCATGATGAAGCCCAGCTGGGGGAGGGGGAGAAAAGAAAGTGGAGGGCAGCGTTTCCATATAAGAAGACATTACCTGATGCGTGAACAGCCAAACAAAAAGCCAGACTTCTACCAGTCACACTGTGGCCTGAATTAAGGGACCAAAAGTCTGCTTTTTTGCATGACACTAAGCCAGATGCAAAGAGGGGGGCTCAAATAAATCTAATTTGAAAGTACAGAAAAACAACACTCTTGCAGGAAATAAACCAAGAGGAAGTCTCTGCACAGTGTCTCCTCAGCTGACCTGACAGCCAAGCCTGAGGTGACCTCTCTGCTCTGTGCCTGTCTATTACCCACCAGCAGGCACTGTCTGGGTATTTTCTATCTTATGTCACACGTCCCCCTACCTTTACCCAGATTTCACTTTACAAGGTTTTGGTAACAGGTAGTCAATTGAGTTCCAAAAGTATTAAATGGAAAATTCCAGAGACAAACAATCTGTTAAGTTTTAAATAAATTTTATTCCCAGTATATTATTATATATATTTTTTTCTATTTTATTAGTGGTTACTGTTGCTACTCTCTTTGTGTGTCTACTCTGTAAGTTAAACTTCATCATGGGCCTGTATGTATAGGGAAGAACATGACTGTGTAGAACTATATCTATGTAGTTCTCATAGGAGTCTATGCTATTTGAGGTTTCAGGCATCCTTTGGGGGCTGGTCTTAGAACATAGTCCCCAAAGATAAGAGGGGGCCACTGTACTCTGTCCATAATAAATGAAGCCTCTATGAGCTGGGGTGTTGGAAGGGTAATGAGGCATTAGATGCAGGTCTGTTGTTAAGAGCTTGGCTCTTCTTCAGTATCTCTTCTCTTTTCTGGCTCTGTAGTGCATTTGTGTGGCCTGGAGGTTTCTGCTGTTATTTTCAAATATGCTCCTAAACACACCAGACTTTCTAAGGCAAGGTCATGTTCTATACTGGGACAGTAGGCTTGCAAGAACTGGGTCCCTGGGAATTTCATGGAATGGTGTCACGGTTCCAGGCCTGGAGTAAATATCTAACTATGAATTTGATATAAGAGGGAAAATCTGCCTCTGTGTGGTTTGTTATTTGGGGGCTTAAATTATTAGCATCCATGATGGCTAGCTTTGCTTGTCAAGCCGACACAACCTAGAATCACCTGGGAATTGGTGTGGGAAGACTCAGCCCACTACAGGCAGTTCAGCCCACTACAGGTGGTACCACTCCCCACGCATGGGGTTTCTGAACTATCTAAGAGTGGAGAAATGGAGCTGAGCACACACAAGCAAACAAGCAAGCTTTGCACTGTGGGTGTGACGTGACTACCTGGTAGGAGCTTCCACCACTGTGATTTTTCCAGCAGGGATGGTCTAAGGTGAACCAGTTCTATAAGTTGCTTTTTGCCAGAATATTTTATCACAGCAACAGAAATGAAACTAGAACAGAACTCTGACTTCTTCTAACAAAAATTCAGTTTTACAATAACATTTCTTTTTTTGTATTCTATTTAAACATAAATATTATAATTGGTAAACAGTGTGTGTATATATGGAGGTGTTTTCTCTGCTTCTGTCTCTCTCAGCTTGCAGACACTGTAACAATTTGAGCAGGAGATAGGTTTGTTAGTTGTGCAGACTGTCCCATCTGAAGACTATGAATGGCCAGTGATCTCTCTGCAGAGCTGCAGAGCCATGTCTTCCTCTATTGCTCTCTGCCTTATTTTTTTGAGAGAGGGTCCCTTAACTGAATTGGAAACTTGCTGATTTAGCGAGCCTGGATGGCCAGCAAGCCCCAGCATCTCTGCTTGCCACAGCACTGGGTCACACATGTGTGCCACTGTTTTTCTGTGGTTGTTGTTGAACATTTATTGAACTCTTACAGTGTGATAGGTGCCACACAAAACATTAGACACAGTATCTGCCCAGCGGGCTTACAATCTAATCTAAGGACACAAGTCATTTTTGGAATGTTGTCACAAGCTTACTGTTCGTGAGAATGAGGTAGTAATTGCACTGTTCAGTGCAGGAAAGGGCCCACACAATCACTGACCTTTCTGGCAGGTTTGTAGACACAAGTACACCCGGCTGCTTGTGTTGCTTATTCTTGGAAATTATGGATACTAGTTTTCGGTCATTTTATGATAAGCACAATAATCTATAAGGATAGAATCACTAAACCCACAAATCTAACAAAACCAGGGTTCAAAACTGGCCTCTAGTCCAGGAGAAAACTGTTATATGTTCAGAAAAACAGCTAAAGCAGGACCCAGAGAAAGTGTCAGGAGCCAAGGTTTTGTTCAAAGTTCCCAGACTGTCCACAACAGTGTCTCCTCTAGGCAGCTTCCAAATTGCCCTTTATTCTCAAGGTCTTTGTCCGTGTAGCCCTGAGATACAAACATTGCTGGGCTTTGGCTATCTGCTCTAGGGAGGTGTGTCTCAGGGCAGAACCTTCTCAGTGCCCGAGGATCACGGTGTAGGTAATCCATTTGTTGGTCCTTGTCAACACACCACAGGAATTTAATTTTTATTTCCAGAGTAGCAAAAACATAGCAGAGGTATCTGGTATATATCAGTAATTTATAAATTGTAGCCCACTAAAATATCTGCCATTGATACAAATTCCTAAATGTGCTGCTTATAAAAGCTTGCCCTTTTCTTGTCAAGGTCAAATCAAACGCTAAGTAGCACTTGTATCTGCTAACCACTTAGCACTATCAATTGATTTCATATGGAAGGAAGTATAAGGTAACAAATACATTAAAAAGAAATTCCTAGTGATTCATTGTTACTTCTGTCTCTTTAGATTGCAGGATCCTTTATCTTTTCACTTAACATCCCAATAATTTACTATTTAACTACATTTAAATCTTCAGTCTTTATTCGTGTGTATCTTGAATTTCAGCCAAACATAAAAATGCAGACTCCGGTTTGCATTTTATAATAACGTAAGTTTTCTGAGAAAATAACTCTCTTGGTTTTTAATCCTGCTAATGGCCTGTGTTACTTTTCTAATAGTTTTTCTCTGTGCTTATGAAAAGTAAGGAAAACAAATGAACCAGGCAAAATTCAACCGGGCACATTCTGAATAGTTTATGTCCGTATAAACAGAGGGAGCCCTTGCTGTTCTCTTCTGAAACCTCAGATAAGCTGACCAGTCACAGTTCTAAGTCAATTTCAGTCTGATTTGGAAAGGCTGCCTGTGCATATGTTTGTCATTTTATAATCATGTTGCTATCCAATATGACAGCCACTGGATAGGTTAAAGGTCACAACTGGAAGGATAAAACCACACTTTAGAACAGACGCATTATTTTAATAGTCATATCAAGAACAACCTTAAGTTTAGTGACTGGATTATCTAAAGGTACTTTGCCTTTAAGACAGGTTTTGAGGGCACATGGTCTGCATGAGACACTTAGAATTCATCATTAATTAAAATGAACAGATCTCACTCATCTTTATTCTGTTTTTTTTTTTTTAATTTTGTTTCGTTTTAATGGAAACAGACTCAGTTTTCTCACATGGGTGTGTCCCTTCATGCTAGAACTGCTTATGTCTACAGAGTCCCTGAAGAACGGAAAACCTTTTCTTAGCATTAGACATAGCATATGGAGTTCGCCTCAGCTCTTAGCCTACCACTGTACCTACAATCCCGAGTTCTTCATAAGAGCAAAGGCAGATGAAAAGCTGGAATGAACATACCTCACGCTCTCTCTGTGTGTCTGCATCTTTATGTGAGTTGGGGAACCAGAACTCAGGTCTTCATACCTGCATGGCAAGCACTTTGCCCCCGAAACCGTCTTCCCAGCTTAGTGAATAATTAAGGTGGAATTTTTGAGACTGGTTGACTGGTTGATACATTTTGCACAGATAGGAAACAAAATGAAATTGCATGTTTTCCTTGATAGTTATGTATATTGAGGGTAGCAAATCATGCTAGCCTTGAACTCTATATGAACCCTGGGTGATTCTCAGACATAATCTTCCTGACAGTCCTTCTGGACTCCTGAGATTACAGGAATGCATCATGTCCAGATTTTAAAACAAAACCCCTAAGACCATAAAGCACAGAGTATCAAAGTAAACTAAACAAAAACCTCCCATAATTCCATTCTTCAACAGTTGTATATCCACATGCCCCTTTCATCTTTTGTCCCCTACATTTATTCATGTACTTCTTAGTTAAAAACAAAGGACACGGGTGATGTGCCTTCACCTCTATAATCTCAGCACTTGGAAGTCCCAGGCTAAAAGTTCAGGAGTTCAAGGTCACCCTTAACTTCACAGTAAATCTGAAACCCCATCTCAGAAAACCAAACCAAACCAAACAGCGTTAATAGTAGCAGCTGCAGAGCCCCAACAGAAACAAGCCAAACGAAGGCTTTACTTACTAGGTAAGATCTCAGTCAAACTGAAAGACTGAATAGCATTTCCTAGTGGATTACTAAGGTTTTTTGTTTGTCTGTTTTTCTCATTAATCTCCTATTCTCTAGTATTAAAATTGCCTCTTGTGTGGTGGTCGTGTAAATAAAATTGTGATGAACGTAATTATTAAACCACTTTTTACTATATTAGACTAGACTGTTTAATATAAAAATTTTCTGTGACTAAGGGTACTATCATAAAATTTTTTTTATACAAAATTTTATTTCCTTTTACAAAATTGTTTTCTTTTACTAGTAGGCTTATTTATTTTTTAAAGAGTGATTATAAATATTTGAACCTGTTTCCTAAGGGGGAGAGTCTAACATTCTAATTCAACAGGAAGCTCTGAATAGTTGCATTTGCTTCAGTGGCCGGCTGTGTGCCATAGTAGTTGAGGCAAAAATGGGGCAAGTAAAAAAAGTTAAAATTAGTGATGAACAGCCATCCACATGCATTTGGTTCAAACAAACAAATTTTTCTTTTGGAAAACTAAAATTGTTTTTTTTCATACACTCTTGTTTGATTTTTAATTCTTTCCTTTTTCTTTTAATTCTTTTTGAGACAGGTCCCACTGTATAGTGCTGCCTGGCCTAGAACTTACTATGTAGCCTAGGCTGGTCTTGAACTCAGAAACTTGCCTGCCTGTCTGTCTCCAGTGCTGGGATAACAGGCTTGCCACCCCACTAACTCCTATAGAGAATTTAATAGGAAATAACTAGATGGTGAAACAATGTAACTCCTATACAGAGTTTAATAGAAAACAACTGGCTGGTGAAACAGTGTGATTTCAGTCAATCATGCAGAGGTACAGGAGTATATTCTGTGTGTGGTGATGCCCCATTCTTGTTATTTTTTTTAAAAAAAATTTTTTAAGCATTATCATTGTGTGTGTGAGTATGAGTGTAGGTCAGAGGTGATCTTCCAGGAGCTGTTTTTCTCCTTCCATATTTGTTTGGGTTCTGAGGAAGAAGCTCAAGTCATCAAGGTTTTGCCACAAGCACATGAACCCATGCAGACATCCTACTGTCTCCTTTCTTGTCGTTTCTGAATCTCATCCCACGCACTGTTGTTGTTTTCTACACCGAGTTACACTTTGTAGCCCTGGCTTGTCTGGAGCTCACTATGGAGACCAGGCTGGTCTCAAACTTGCAATGACCCTTGCAAGAGCTGGAATTACAGGTGTGTGTCACCATGTCCTGCTTCATCTATAGACTGTTACCTATTCTGCAGGTGTGTACATAAAGGTTAGGGAGGAGGATGTCTCTGATCGGGATGCTATCCTCTGGCCTACTTACATACAGGCAAAAATTCCAAATGTTTCTATTTCCTCAAGACTTCAGGTTCACCCAACAGAATTTTCTCTCCTCTGCGCTATCCAGGGCTGTAGTTAAACACTGTCAAGTTGATGAGCATCAGATTCATAGTGGAAAGAAATCTCTGGGCAGGCGTGTGTGTGTGTGTGTGTGTGTGTGTGTGTGTGTGTGTGTGTGTGTGTGTTGGGGGAGGGGGTGTCTAGATTAAGCAGAAGTGAGAGGATTCACTGTAAATGTGGGAGGTACCATTCTGTGTGCTAGAGTCTGGAACTGAATATAAGGGCAACTGAGCTGAGCATAGGTTTTCTGGCTCTGCTTCCTGACCATGGATGCAGTGGCTAGCCCCTTCCTGGTCCTGCTGCCATGTCTTCCTAATGATGGACTATCTCCCCTGGTACTGTAAGCCAGACTGAATACTTCCTCCTTAAGTTGCTTTCGTCAGGCATTTAGTAGCAATGACACAAGTAAGACTCTCAACTTGAAACTGTGAGGCCCAGCACTGTAATTATTCCTGTGTAGCCCACCCCGATTCAGTTTCCCCGTTCTTTCTCTGTGTACTCACCTGCCAGAATCTGTCTTCGTCATAGCACCTGTGCAGCTGGATATTCTGTAGTTGTGCATAACATGTCCAGCAAAAACACAGGCCATGGAACTTCACATGAGCCCTGCCCTTCCTAGAAACCCTGCTGCTATGTCTTCTGCTCTTTAAGGTCCTTATGCCAAACCTTTTTCTCTTTTTAATGCGTAAAACTAAATCCTCTGTCTCCTTTCGATGCCTCACTTTAGGCTGGTGGCTTAGCATCATGACTCCTTAAGACAATGCCTAGTGGTCTATGCCTATAATCTCAGCAACCAGGGGGCTGAGACTAGAGGCTCTGGAGTTCAAAACCAGTCTGCTTGGGTTTGAGGCCACACTGAGCTATATAGACAGACTCTATCTGAAACAAAAATACAGTTAGATGGAAATATCTGCCTTGTCTCATTGTTAGCTGCCTGCCTCTGTCACATAGAGGTAGAAGATCTGGGTTCCTGTCCAAACACAGTGTAACTGCCACCTGCTCTCTTACTAGTAACTTTTCCTGTCTGCTCAGGAGTTTGGTCTTCATCTTTATTGTCTCAACTTAGGTAAAAGAAAAAAAAAATCTCATTACCATCTCCATCTTTCAGTTTACTACCTATGCCCCTAAAGAAAGGCCTCCCTCCCAGCCCCTGGCCCCTCAGCTTTCTCCTCATCTCTGCTCTCCATTCAGGCTATGAGCTGACGAATGGCCTGCAACTACGCATCTCCAGGACTTCAACCTCCATGTTTGAAAGTCCTCACCAAGACTCCTGACAACTAAATTCCAGGACAGTATCCTTCATTTCACACAGCTGGCCACTCCATTTGGGGGTAGGATGGGGAAGAGTTTTCTCTTTTGCCTTTCTGATACTTCCCCCCTGGTTGTTTCAGGAGGTTGCTTCCTCATCCTCCTCTCTAACACCCTAAACACCAGTGTGTAGTGAGGTCCTTCACTTGCTTCCTTTTCTCTAAACATAGTCTTTTCTTAAAAGCCTGCAACTCTCAGGAGTATCTGTGGTCCAGTGATTTTTTAAAATACTTTTAATTAAACAACTGTGTGTCAGAGGGAGGCATATGTGTACCATGTTACACATGTGGAGATCAAAGGACAACGTGCAGGAGCCCGTTCTCTTTCAAATGTGTGGGTTCCGGGACTTGAAATGAGGTCATCAGGATGTTGGCAAGCACCTTTACCTATGAGCCACATTACTGGCCCTCGATGACTTTAAGGAAAAATCCGAGACATGGTCTCACTGTGGCTAGCCTCAAACTTGTTCTCCTCTTGTCTCTGCCTCTGAAGCACTGGAATTATACGGTGCACTACAGGTCATGACGGACAATGCCTGCTAAATATCTTTGTCTTCGGATCGGTCTTCTAAAGCCCAGCTGTGTCCATCTAATCTAACCCCTCCTCTGTCCTACCCACATGCCTAATGAGCATCTCAAGTTCAACACATGCAACAGAAGGTGTAAATTCCTGTTTCCCCAGATTATTTTCTCTCCATTTTTTTTTCCTGCCCCAAGTTCTGGAGGCACCTTCCTTCCAGTGAGCAGATCAAATGACTTGAAGTTCACACAGCTCTTCCCCTTTCTCTCATTCCTGTGTCCAGTGTGTCATCAGATCTGTGAGTGTGTGCACACTAGTGTGTGAGCGTGTGAAGGCCTGAGTGTTGTCCCTCAGGACTTGTCCACCTTTTTTTTTTTTGATTCACGAACCCTCACCATCCTGGATTTCGTTAAGTACCTCGGCTTGCTGGCTATCTAGTCCCAGGGATCCACCTGCCTCCACATCCCCAGAGCTGGGATTACAAGTGTGTACTACTATGACTGGCATTTGTCATATGGGTCCTTTGGCTCAAACTTGGGTTCTCACATATGCAAAGTTAGCACTTTCAGGACTGGGCTATCTTCTCAGCCCTGAATTAATAAATCTTTAACCTCAAATTGTATCTCAAATTCTTCTCTTTTTCTCCACCTCTACTGCTAACAATAGTCTAAATTGTCACCCAATCTCACCTGGATTTTGATGCAAGACCAACTTTACTCTCTTCTTTCATTTGAGTTACTTCTCAATCCGTCATTCTCCACTAAGCACCCAGAATAGAGCTGTTCTCTCTGGGCCCACTGAAGCTATGACTGATAAAGAATGAGCCAAGAGGAAGAGCTGGCCACGCCTGCTCCCCGCAGGAGCTTCAGTGTGCTCTCAAAGTTGCTTTATCCACACATGTAGCGCTAATACAACGACTCTTAACCTTCCTACCACTGTGACCCTTTAATATGACTTCTCATGTTGTGACAACTCATGACATTACTTTCATTGCTGCTTCATAGCTGAAATGTTGCTACTGTTTTGAATTGTAATGTAAATATCTGATATGCAGGATATCTGATATGTGACCCTTACGAAAGAATTATTTACCACAAGGGGCTGCTACCCACAGGTTGAGAACCACCGACCTAGTATTTTTCCCCCCTTTGTTATCCCGCTCATGAAACTGAATCATGTTTTTGAATAAACAACTCCCTTCCTCCTGATAATGTGTGTGTGCGCATGTGTGCGTGTGTGTGTGTGTGTGTGTGTGTGTGCTCATGCGCACACGTGTGTATGATGTGGATAAAGTCTAAAAGTCTAGAAAGGAGACCAATAGAGTCTAATATTAGGTGATAATGAAGGAAGAAGAGGCCTCGGAAAGACAAGAGGGAACCAAGACACACAAATTTACAGAATGTTGCAGTGGGGTTGGAGAGACAGCTCAGCAATTAGGAGCCTTCTCTGCTTCTCCAGAGGACCTAACTTTAGTTCCCAGCACCCATGTCAGGTAGCTCACAACCAGCTGTGTCCTATGTTGCTTTTGGTTGCTGTGCTAAAGATCATGACCAAAAGCAACTTGGGGAGGAAAAGCCTTATTTGACTTACAGGTGACAGGCTGTCATCGAGGGAAGCCAAGACTGCAGTTTGAGGCAGGAGCTGGAAGGCAGCTGAAAGCAGAAGCCCTGGATGAACTCTGCTCATTGGATTGCTGGCCACGACTTGTGCAGCCAGCTCTCTTATACATCTCAGGATCACTTTCCGAGTGGTGGCACCGCCCATGATGGGCTGGCCTCTTCACATCAATCCTTAATCAAGAAAATGTCCCACAGGCTTTCCTGCAAGGTCATCTGATGCAGGCATTTCCTCCATTGAAATTCTTTCTTCCCAGGTGGCAGTGGCTTGTGACAAATTGACCAAGACCAACAATACCCCCCACAAACTAAGCAGCTCAGCCTGTAACTCCAGCTCCAGAGAATCCAACACCCTCCTCAGGCTTCCTCAGACACCTCTGCACACATGGCGTTCACACACACACACACACACACACCACACACACTAAAAGAAAGATATCGGAAACCCAGAATAATCTCGCGTGACGATATCATAAAAACATTAAACTATCACAATGGCACTTAACATGCAATTTAAAAGATTCAAACATTTCTTCTCTGAAATGTGGCTTGGGTTTATACTGATATGTTTTATCATTATTATTATTACTGTTTTTTGGAGACAGAGTCCCACTATATGGCTTTGCCTGGCTTGGAACTTGCTGTGTAGACTAGGCTGACTTCCAACTCATAGTAATCCACCTGCTCTGCCTCCTGAGTGTTGGAATCAAAGGTGTGCACCACCATGACCAGCCTGATATGTCTCACGTGAACGGTTTATTACCTTTTGTTCTATATGTTGGGCATGTTGCCTGCATGTATGTCTGTGCACCATGTCCGTGCCTGGTGCCTGAAGAGGCCCAAAGGAGCACCAGATCTCCAGGAACTGGAGTTACAGACAATTGTAACTCACCATGTAGGTGCTGGGAACTGATCTTCTTCCTCTAGAAACGCCAGTGCTGTTAACCTCTGAGCTATCCCTCAAGTCCCTGAAACATCTCATTTTAGACTCCAGGTCTCTCAAATGATCTTCTAGAGTTTTCTTTTTTTATATATCTAATCTGATTCGTGAGCTATTTCCTTTCATTTACTTTCTAATTCACTAATTAGTTCTCTGGTCAACTCTGTATTAATTTTCTCTTCCATTTCAGTAAATATATTTTTGATGTTCCTTTCTAAATGCATTTGCTTGTTTCTATGGCAACTGGTTCCTGCTCACAGGCTCCATTTCTTTCTACTTTCCATATTTAAACACAACTACCTTAAAAATGATTTTCTTTATTCCTTCAGTTCTGTTCTTACCAGAAGAATCTCCTCTGGCATGCTTCTACACGAGACATCTTTTCCTGAGTGGTTTCTGAGTTTTCTCTCGTGAACTTGTCGTAGTATTTGTTTTGCCTCTATGCACCACAATTTTTGGATTGTGTAGACAGACTTCCAGGAGAGCAGGTAGTCTCAGAGCTAGCTGCTTGTCCAGTTAGAATGTTCTAGATTCTGTGTTATGTATTCCTTGGCTTTTACAGAGATCTCTTCTTACACTGTTGCATGTGTGTACATGGACATGTGAGTGCAGCAGCCGTAGGAGGCCAGCTATGTCAGGTCACACACGGAACTCCACCTGACCTGGGTGCTAGGAATCAAACGGGGTCCTCTACAATCATGGTAACCACAGTTAACCCTTGCATGTCTCTCAACCATCCAATGGTCTCTTTTCTACTTTATTTCTTTAAAGAACTTAATGTGTAAACACTGTCGTGTTCTGAAGTGCTGGGGTTTGGGGCTTCAATCATGAATTTTTGAAGTAAGTAATTCATACCATCGTAAGGACAGAATGACTTCTGTTGGACACCTTTTCTGAAGTATCTATTAAACCACCTTTCTAGTCCGCCTGTCTTCTCTAGGGGTGCCTTCATGATGCTGAGTGATTTCTGGCTGTGATACTTGTCCTTTTGGTTTCAAAATGAGCAAGACTCGCTCAGTACGAAAGCCGGGAAGAGCCATCCACCCCCACAGAGCCCTTCCTCAATCCTGGCTTCTACCTGTTTTCTACATCCTCACCAACGGCAATTGCAGCGTTCCCCTGAGATCACCCATCTGCCTTCCTTGTATACACGTGGCGTCCGTTCATTGTCCTGCTAAGTATTTAGTAAGCATTCGGAGGGCAGCGTCCATGTGGCTTGCCTTTCTATTCTCATAGCTCTTGCTCAATCAATATTTCTTGAAGGATAAATGATTGGCACAGCAAACCTGGTGCCATATCCTGAGTCTTAATATGTTTCAAAAGAAAAAACCTCAGGCAATAATTGACTAATTTGAAGACATTAGGGGCTTAGTGTAGCTTTCCCCAGCTTCTTCAGGTACATGCTTGGGAAGCTAACTCTGTGGGCAGAGGAAGCATGTAATGAGTCTGTACCTTTCTATAGGTGAGATGGACACCCAGGAAGAGAGCGAGTGACGTGCTAGTACAGCACTCTGAAGCTCGCGCACACGTGGTCCAGAGCACATGCAAAATGGATCAGTGATTTGCCCGATTATACAGAAAGTATGTTTTAAAAGGTGTATTTATTGCTTATTTTATTTATGCCCAGGGGTGTTTGTTTGCATGAGTTTATGTACACTGCATGCATGCAAGGGCCTTTAGGGGTCAGATCCCTGGAATTAGAATTAAAGGCAGAGTAACAGGTAGAGTTACAGGTAGAGTGTGAAAGTTATGAACTTTCATTGGTTCCGGGGGGGGGGGGGGGGGAACGGGACAAAACTTGGGTCCTCTGTAAAAGCAGTAAGTGCTCTTAACTATTGCTACTTGCCTATATAAAGTATTTAAAACTTTATTATTATTGTGTTTGTATGCACAATGGGGTGTATGTGTGTGGGCACCATGGTGTGCGTATATGTATGTGTGTGTGTATACCATAGTGTGTGTGTATGTATTGTATGTATGTATGTGGGTGTGTACCTTGATGTATGTGTATGGTGTGTATCATGGTTGTGTATGCACCATGATGTGTGTGTATGTGCACTATGGTATATGTATATGTCTATGAGGGTATACAATGGTGTGTGTGTCTGTACCAAGGTGTGTGTGTGTGTGTGTGTGTGTGTATGAGTGTGTACCATGTTGAATGTGTATGAGTGTGTAGCATGGTACATGTGTGTGCCATGATGTACGTATGTGTACTATGGTGGGTGTGTGGAATCAGAGGACAGCTCTATGGAATCATTTCTCTCCTTCCACCTTTACATTGGTTCTGGGAATGGAAATCAGATTGTTGAGGATCAAAATTGGGTGATCACGCTTACATGCTGCCGTGAACCAGCTTCTTCCTAAATTAAGGCATCCCCTCTGGCAGGAAAGCTCTTTAAACAGGAAGGTAAACAACTCAAAATATCTTCAGGAAGTCCCTGAAACTGATCAGATTCACTAGGTCCCTCCCTGCCAGAGTAAACTGCAAAGTAGCTGAGCTGCCAAGACATAGACAAACTGAGCTTGGAAGAACACTCTAAGACAAGAGCAGCTGCCTGAAAGAAGCAGAGACCAGCTGAGCTGCCTGGAAGAGGTTTAGAGCAACCGAGATAGCAGTTAAGGTCCCTCTCCGTCCTGTTGAGCAGTCTATAGACTGTGTTGTACTCCAAGTTCCCAGCTCTGTGAGCTGTCACAAAGCTTGTGTGTGCTTTGGTGATGCAGCTGTCTTTGAGTCATTTCTGCTCCTATAAGTAACTCCTCACCAATACTTTTATAAGTAATCAATAAAACTCATTGGTTCACCAAATTGGACTTTGGTGGTATCTATACTTTGATCTGTCCTGAGTTCCCTATCTAGGGTGAGTAGACCTGTGTGTTGCATCTCCCCAGGAAATTTGTCACACAACACATGCCAAGCACTTTTACTTACTGAACCATTTTGACGGTCCCAATATAAAGTATTTTGAAGCCAGTGAAATAAATGCATTCTGATCCACCCCTCCCCCACCTGTTTTATTTAAAGGGCGTTCCCAGAATTTGACTCTTGTTCTGAATGATGTCTTTATAACCAACTTCCTGTGTTGACAAGGGACACAGTGCATTTCTGCAGCTGTGGCTACTGTAGAAGTGAGAAGCAGTTTCAAATGTTTTGTTTAAAGCATTTATGTGATATTTTTAAAATTCAAGACCCCTGGTTTTATCTTACTTATAGCTCTATAGTAAACAACTATAATATAGTATCACAATAAAACAATATGCAATTATATCCCTATACTATCTCTACATAACAAAAAGCCCAGCTTTATATAATAAACAATATAGAAATAATAACATATAATTGTATCTCTACAACATACCACTGTAGTAATTGTTTAACTAATGAGTGGGATTTTGTTTGCTTATTTTAACTTCTAGACTTCTGTCTTATTTTGCTTTAAATGACTAATTAAGAAAGGTCTGATCAGTTTACTGGATACTCTGGCCTTGGGGTGCTGGTGTCTTTAGAGGCCAGAGAAGGTGTCTGATCTCCTGGAGCTGGAGTCCCAGGGCTCCAGGCACTTGTGAGCCTCCTGACAGGGGTGCTGGGAACTTGAGTCCTCTGGAAAAGCAGTTAGTAACCAGTGAGCCATGGCTTTAAATCTTTCCATTCCTACAGATGAACTTGCCTATTACAACACATTCGCTTACAGCTTTTCTGACTTTGGACACATATTTAAAGACATAACCTTTATTAAAACGTAGCTTTTAAAGTGCTTAGCAGGCTTTTAAAAATGCTAATGACCATAATGTGGCCTTGACAAGAAACTATATTAAGTTTAATGAGCCTCAAGAAATATGAAATTAAGAAGTGTTCTAATTGAATAATGATTAAATGTGGTAGATTAGTTCTTCATAGGCATGATGTTCATGTGAGTAGGCCATAATTATGTTCTGTCTCTTCTTCTTCTCCTTCTTCTCCTTCTTCTCCTTCTTCTCCTTCTCCTTTTCCTTCTTCTTCGTCACCTCACAGTACTGGACATTTGTGAGGAACTTTGTCCTGACACACTAGAAGAAACAGTTTTGCACCAGGGGGCACATCCTTGACTTTCTACAGCATGTGTGCAGAGGTCAAAGCCATTAGTAACTTTCCACTTACGTTGGACATAAGCCTTGTTGGATGTCAGAGGTTTCCAGCTGCCATGTCTGAGGGCTCTGTGAAGATAGCCAATATTAGCTGTGAACTCTGTAAATACTGAGTGAATAATGAAGACAGATCTGACATAGTAACATGACGTAGAGGTAAACTGATTTCCTCTTCAATTCGGAGGAAATCAGGAGTTGGATTTCATTTACACCATTGTCTCCTCTTTATTTCTTGACTCCCAAACTGGCAGCCTCTGAAAAGGAGGATTCCAGCTTTGCTGGTTCAAGTGTAGCCAGGAGCCACTTTATTTCTCTTCCAGGAAATAAAATAATGAAGCCTCCTCTTGGCATCACGGTCCTTGGTTTGGTTGCATAGAGGGAACTTCTTGTGTAACTTTCTGGTGAATGGACCTGCACTGTTCAGGAAGGAAAGGAACGCGACGTGCCCGTCTTGGCGGATGGCAGTGAGTATGAACGCTTACCAGGCCTGGTGAGCCAGCAGGGAATGCTAAGCTGTGGAGAGCAGTGGGGAGTGGAAGGACTGCGTGGATGGGCTGCATGGATGGGCTGCATGCATGGGCTACGTACATGAGCTATATATATGAGCTGTAGCTTGCATGGAGAGCTTCTTGGGAAGGGCTCTTAGTAGCCGGCCACTGTTTAGATAGCCAGTATTAGCCCAGAGCCATCAGATAAAGGACACAAAACAATACAAGGGACACAGCTGGTTTCTGGAAGGAAATCCTTGAGTTCTGTTTGTCCCAGTGATATGGAACCTTTATTCCTGGCTTAGACACAGCAAGGCCTTTTAGATCCAGAACTGGTTAGGTTTTTTTGTGCTGCTGGGGCTCAATCCTAGGATCTGGCATCTACTAGACAAATATTTTACTATGCAGTGACATCCCCTCCCCAGTCTTTTCAAACCTTTAAAAATGTAGTCTTCTCCTTTTTTTTTTTTCAAAATGCAGTTATCTGCCCTCAGAGGTGGAGTGAGTCCAGGGACTAGAAAGATGCTCAGCGGGTAAGAACAATGGGTGCAAAAACATGAGGGCCTGAGTTTGAATCCCTAGCACCCAGGTAAAAGGCTAAGCATGATGGTGTGGACCAGTCAAGAATGGTCAAGCATGGTTGTGTGCACTTGTAACCCAGCAAGCATGGTTGTGTGCACTAGTAACCCAGCCAGCATGGTTGTGTGCACTAGTAACCCAGCCAGCATGGTTGTGTGCACTAGTAACCCAGCAAGCATGGTTGTGTGCACTAGTAACCCAGCCAGCATGGTTGTGTGCACTAGTAACCCAGCCAGCATGGTTGTGTGCACTAGTAACCCAGCCAGCATGGTTGTGTGCACTAGTAACCCAGCAAGCATGGTTGTGTGCACTAGTAACCCAGCCAGCATGGTTGTGTGCACTAGTAACCCAGCAAGCATGGTTGTGTGCACTAGTAACCCAGCAAGCATGGTTGTGTGCACTAGTAACCCAGCAAGCATGGTTGTGTGCACTAGCAACCCATCATGGGGTGAGTGAAGCAGGGGCAGGTTGATGGCAGTAGATACTTAGAAGTAACCAGAACATAACAGTACAGTGTTATTAGTTATAAGCCTGGTGCACAAATGTCGTGTAGTACCTGAAGCATTATGATAACCAACAAAGCAGTATAGAAAATTCCAGAGTCATGGTTGGGGGGAACTTACATTCAACATAGCAACTGTTATAAAATAAAACAAATCTGCTTGAAGTTGTTACGCAGAATACATGAACTATGAGTGCAGCCCAAGAATGAGGGGCTTTGATTTGGGGGTGCACGGTAACCAAATTCAGAGTTCCTGGCGTTTTAACTTTTTCTTCTATTTGTTCTTGGACATCAGTCTCTACAGCCATGACACACTGTCCTCCGTTGCCTTCAACGCACATGTCTCACATCACTTTAGGGTTAGCTCTAAAACTATTTTCTTTCTGTTTTCATATGTGTAGGCACACATGTATACTTGCATGTGAACATGCTTTAGGCAGCTAGTTTTGGGGCTCCTATGACTCTGCCCTCTGAGGATGGATCTACAATCAGGCAGCTACAGATACACAGCACTCATGTGAGTTCTGGAGATTCATGCCCCAGTCCTCAACCACTGAGCCATCTCCCCGGGCCCTAAAAACAGTTTTTAGTAAACATGATATTTTTGCCATTATGCTACCCTTCACACTCCTTCTCCTCCGGTCTCTAAATGGTCTCCTCTCAGCTGCAGAACCATCGTCACAGATGCTCTTGCATATAGGTAAGCACGTCTTCCTGATGAATTCTCTCTCTTACCGTTCTGCAATCCCCAGCTAGGACTTCCTCATTTCACTTCTTAAATATGTTTCTAGTCTGGGCATCATCCTCTTCTCCTGGGTCACCACAGTCAAGCACTGCAGTGACCTCTAAGGTAGCCATGATCAAGGAAGAATTTGACTTCCCAAAGATTCAGGTAGAGAGGTGGATAGGGACTGTCACTGAGGCTGGAGAAGCCTGGTGTTGCTATAAGTCGATACCCTTGTGTGCTGGTCTTCAATGCTGGGCTAGATGAGGTGCATCAGGAGCCAGAGAAGAGACATGGGAAGAACTATTCTGTGGTTAGCCAAGTATTTACACTTCTGTAATGTCCACTCAGTGGATCTGAACTCCCACCCAGTGCTGTCTGTCTCTGTTCAAGGACCTTTCTTTACCATTTCCTGAAGCACAGATCTGTGCTTTCATTTGTCAGAGAAAGTTCATTTTACCAACGGTTATGGCATCTGAAAATATTGCATTTTCTTTTCAGAGTATAATCTCTGTACCCCAGAGATATCAGGAATCATCTTCAACTATGGTTTTCATGGTCACCTTCCAGGTGCGCTCTTTTGTAATCAACACGTTTGGGATTTTTTTTTTTCTAAACTTCTACAAGTTTTTAAAATAATTTCTAAAACTTTTGCCTGTGGAATATTTAACTTTAAAAATACACTTTATAATTTGTTGACATTGCCTGTGTAAGTCTCTTTCTGAATATATACAATAACTATATGGTTGAAAAACAAAGTCCCTTTTTCTTTTGTTTTTTGTGTAATATTTACAGCAGCTGTGGGTGTGCGTGTGTGTGGATGTGTTTGGTGGTGTGAATGAAAATGGCCTCCATAGGCTCATAGGAAGTGGTACCATTAGGAGGTGTGGCCTTATTGGAGTGGGAGTGGCCTTGTTGGAGTGGAGTGGCCTTGTTGGAGTGGGAGTGGCCTTGTTGGAGGAAGATGTCAATGGGGGCAGGCTTTGTGATTTCAGAATCCCAAGCCAGGCCAAGTGACTAACTCTCTCTTCCTGCTGTCTGCAGTCCAGATGTAGAACTCTCAGTTTCTCCAGCACCATGTCTGGTTGTGTACAGCCATGCTTTCCTCCATGATGATAATGGACTAAACCTCTAAAACTGTAAGCCAGCCCCAACTAAATGCTGTCCTTTATAAGAGTTACAGTGGTCATTGTTTCTCTTCATAGAAATAGAAACCCTAAAGAAGACAGTGTGTGTGTGTGTGTGTGTGTGTGTGTGTGTGTGTTGCAGCATGTGTGTGAAGGTCAGTGAACAATTCATGAAAGTAGGTCGTCTCCTTCCACCATGTGAGTCCTGGGGACTGAACTCAGGTCATCAGGCTTGGTGGCAAGTGCCTTTACCCACTGAGCCATCTCTCCAGCCCAGCTCTTTGGTTCTTTAAAGTTCTTGATCCTCAGCCCCTATTTTCTTCAGCCTCTCAGGCAGAGTCTCATGTTGTCTACTTTTGTCCCACTGCAGTGTAACTTGTGGTCTTCTGGCTGCTTTAAAGAGTTTTCTTTATGAATATTTTTCTTTTGAAAATTCACTATTTTTTGGTAGACTTTCATTTCCTACTTAATGTATTCATTCTCTCCTCCGGCTCCTTGGATACATGGAAGATATTAAGTCGTTTTGCAGTCAGTACTTGGGACTGAATTTAGCTTGTACATGCCCTGCACACGTAACAGATGGATGAGCTACATTCTCAGCTCTCTCATTTTTCATTTTGAGACGAGGTCTCATAAGATGGCCCAAGCAGGCCTTGAACTTGCGGTCTACCTGCCATAGCCTCCCTACTTGCTGGTATGGCAGGCCTGTGCTACTACCCTGCACTATAGTTTATAATGACTGCTTTGAATTACTTACTCACCTAACATGTGCTCTGTCATGAGCTCCATACTCATGCCATTTCAGGAATTATTTTTATGATATGATGGATATAACCATCAGCTATAACCATCTTATGTCTTTGCAGGTATACTATTTATATTACTTGTCTGTATGTACAAAAACACACACGCACAGAGGGACACATGTGTGCATACACACAGAGGCATCACACAACACAGACAAATGTGTGATACCACACATACACACGACACATACGCACACCAACACAAATACCTGTAAACAAACCTAAAAGGGGATGAGATTTCTGTAAGAGTGGAAACTATGCATCAGAATAATAAGTAAGGCACTCGAAATGAACACAGTATTGAACAGTGTAACGGTTACAATAGCAAGTATCCAATCCAAACTTAGTGGGCTTTTACACTGGGGGTGTTGCTTCTGGGAGAGCTTTAGCCTCACAGCGGCAAGGCCTTATTCAGTTTCCAGCACCCCAATACACACACACACACACACACACACACACACACACACACACAGACAAGTAATAGAAATAGTGTTTGTACAAGCACATGTACCTGTATGTATACATAGAGGCCAGAAAACTATGTGGGCTGTTTTCTCTATTGTTCTCTATCTTATTACATTGAGACAAGTCTCTCAAAGATCCAGAAGCTCACCATTTTGGCTAAGATGGCTGGCCAGTGAGCTTTCCTGTCTCTGCCTCCATGCTAGAATTATAGACACTTGGAGCTAACCTGGTTTTTATGTGGATGCTGAGGATTTGAACTCATTTCTGTATGCTTTCAGACCAGACACACTTAGCCAGTGAGCCACCTCTGCATCTGTGTGCAGCTTCCCTTTCAGCTTTCAGTCTAGGACTAGCGGCCTCCAGGGTGAAAGTGAGAAACTTCTGAGACGTTCGCCCGACACTGTGTGTATCACACTTTTCATTTGCGCTGGTGGCAATGAGAACTATTTCCAGCCCACATGAACTTCAAGAGTCATTTCTGACCACCCAGTGGCTCCCTCCAGAACTCATCCAGGCCACCTGCAGCACTCTGGCCCCATGGCCTGTGTAATTCTTCTCACTAATAAGCTTCCTAGGCACCTCCTCCTCTTCAGTTCAGTGAGACTGAACTGTAGCCTGAGCTCTCCATCCAAGCAAGCAGCCGGAGAAGTCACAGCTGTTGCTATAACCCATTGCCAGCCCCCTGAGGAATCACAGTCCTGTGTGTGTGGGCTACCCAGGCGCCAGGCATTTTCTATTTTCTATTTAGCCAGGTTTTCTAGCTGTTCCTGTGAGAACAATCCTTCTAACAGTAATCCTTTGTGGCTAGGCACAGAATCCCCTGTAGTGAAGTTTTAACTTGCTTCTCTGGACTCTGGACATCATTTCCATTGTTATGGGTGTTCTTGTGGGACTCCCACCATGCCTTGTTGTAAATGTGGACCCCACATGCAGCCGTTACTGACTTGAAGAATTTGTCCATTTTTTTTTCTCCCAGAACCACCGCCAGGCAGATGGCAAGCTTGTACAGCTTCTCCATGTCAGTAGTGATATTTTTTACTGTGACCTGTTTTGTTTTGTCTAAGCTGCCTTTGCACAGCCCACTTTGAACAACTGAGTCACATCTCTTATTCTGGTGTTAGTATTAATTTCCAGTCCCTGCTGTGAGCCTCTCTATCTATATAAAATTAGTATTATGGCTTTATAGAGTCTGTGTATTTTATGTGTGTGTGTATGAGTATTTTCTGAGTGTATGTGCATGTGTGAGTGTACATATGGGTGGGTATGAGTGTGTCCGTATGCAACTATGTTTGTGTATGTAAGGGTGTGTGAGTGTGTATATGAGAGTATTGTGTGAGTGTATGTGCATGTGTGCGCATATGTGTGTGTGAGTGTTTGTGTGTGTGAGAGAGTATGTAAGGGTGTGTGTGTTTGTGTGTGAGAGTATTTGTGTAACTGTGTGTGTGTGTGTGTGTGTGTGTGTGTGCATTGTGTGAGTGTGTGAGTATGTGGTCAGCCTCAGGTGACATTCTTGAGGAGTCATCTACCTTGCTTTGTCCAGACTGGCTGGCCAGAGGTCCTGGGGATGCTCTGGCCTCTGCCTCAGCACTGGGATCATAAGTGCTCACCATGACTGGATCCCAGTCTGGTCCTCGTGCTTGTGTGGGAAGTGCTTTCCTGACTCAGCCACCCTTTATTTTTATGTACTTGGAATGTTTCAGATAATTTAGCCTGGTAACAGCTTAGGTTTCTGATTCTAACTTAGAATGTTTGACTATCATCTTATATCTAGGTTTATATGTAACATGAGAACATTTAAGAGAACTCGAATTTTATAATTTTTTTCTGTTTTTATATACTTAAGTAGGCAGCTAAGGTTAATCTGTTGGGAATATTTTTTAAGTCAGATAACAATAATGGTTAAAATGGAAAAAAATTCTCAGTTGATAAATATAATGGAAAAAATTAAAGAGAATTTTTAATATTATAAACAGTAGTTCTAAAACTAATTTTTTTCAATAACTAAATTTTGAAATAGAAAAAAAAATGTAAGGATGTACTTTCAAGAGCTTAGAAATGTTCAGAATTTGTCACTTGCCCATATATATTAATTTTATAAAAACAGACTTTTACTATGATCTAGTATGACTATTATCAACAGCCTGCCTGCAGCAGACTACAGATTCATGAATTACGGGTTAGAAAGAAACCTCAGAATTGTTATATCAACATGTCTGTGGTTTTAGCTGTGGTCTTCTATTTAGAAATAGCTTTAAAAGCTACTGGATTATGATATGGCTAATAGAGTTTGGTCATTATAATAGCTAGGATAGTCCTTAGAATCAGTTGTTGATGATTCTTAGCATATATTTCCCTGAATATAAACATTCCTCTCTCTGTCCCTGATGCCCTGTCTCATCAGGTCCTTCTACCACATGGTGGGGTTCCTGGTGGGAGTGCATGTTGGTTTCATGTTCTCATACAATTTCAGAAATCAGAATGTGCTGTGTGTGTGTGTGTGTGTGTGTGTGTGTGTGTGTGTGATATTTAACATGCCTCCTTCTCCAGCCTGGGTAGGATCGACTCTCACACACCTCTGGTCCCCCAACACTGGGGCCCTGCTTGCTGGCTCTTAGGTTGCATTGTAGGTTCTGCACGGGCTCAGGAGCCTCTATCTCAGCATGAGAGACTGCCTCTGCTAGACTCTTCAACTGAAGTTCACTTGGGTCCCATGAAATGCATTTATTAACTATGCTAGAGTGTATATTTTTCTATACTGAAGGACTTGAAGCCTGCTAGCTTTGTGAAGAACTGAAGTTTACGAAGTTTAGGAGGAGCAGCCAAGACCAGTCCATCCCACTAGTTTGGCTTTGATGAGTGCCTCATGATGGGCATCCATGTGGAAGTGAGGTCTGCCATCACGAGAGGAAGCTGCGATCAAGTAACAGCCCCTTCTCACGAACCGAGCTCCGGGTTATGAGAACTCAGTGCCCTGCTCCTGCCTGGGTCCAGCACTGCAGCAGCAGGCACTCAGTTAGACAGGGAAGGACCAACAGTCAGATTAGAGCCAACTTCAGCCCTGATCTTTTAAAAGCTCTATATGGATAGGAGGCAGTTCTGCAGCATAGGGAGACTGCTTGGTTCTTGGTGTCACAGTTTGAATGTGTCCCCAGGATTCATCTCGGTGGTGTGTTGGAGGAGGATTTTCAACAGGTATTTAACCAGGAAAGTGGGGACAAATGCGGTGAGTGTGCACAGTAGAATGGTTTAGTTGCCTCTGGAGAGGGTTCCTGACAAAAGGCTGAGTTTGGACCCCACCTCCTCCCCTCTGAGAGTCCACTCTCTTGCTTATCTTCCTGGCATCACAGAGGGCAGTCAAAGGTCCTTAAGATTATGCCCCCTATCCTTGGCAGATGCCAGGACTTTGCTCTTGGACTTTGGAGCCTCTAGAACTTCAAAGAATTAATCTCTTTTCATTAAATATTACTCAGTTTGGGGTGTTCTGTCATAATTAGTTGACAGACTTTAATCAAAGCCTACCCCATCTTAGTGATGGAGTGTGGGCTAAGTGATCAGATACGCAATGTCAGGTGACTTTGAACTCGGAGCCTGGGTTGACCTAGATGGCTTATCTGACCGTGTCCAGAAGGAACTGCTTTTGCCCCAAGGGTGTAAATCAAAAGATAAGCGACAGCGACAGCAACGACTAAGAAGAGGTGGAAAGGCCCCAACATGGTGAGAATCAGAGAGAGACACAAGGGGGAAGAGGAAAGGCAGGAGACTTTATTCACACCGGGGGAGGCCAGTTCACAAGGCTGCCATCAGAAATGCACCATCGTACAGTAACATTGACCTTCCATACTCAAGCCCGTAGCCACGTGCCTCTATTTTGACAGAACACCGGGTGTGGACACAATCCCTAAGAGCTTCCAGGTAACGCTTCACCTGCTTCCAACTCTGCTCGTCTCTGCTCACAGTCAGCACCTCTCCAACACTCTCTGCCCTTCTTCCTTGAAACCACTTCCTAATGTTTTTTTACTACATAGATTATAGATTAAAACCCTTAAAGCATCCTTCACTGGTGCCTCATCTATAGGAATAAGCGATTTGATGACTTCCTTCTAAGCCAGCACAAACCAGGGAGACACCAGGAGGACTTCCTCATCTGTACTCGAATCATTTCATAACAGCAGCACCTTGGGTGGCCAGCTGGTCCTGGCTCTCCTCGAAACTCCCCCAGTCTCTGCTCACTTGGATGTCGGGCTGCCCTTGGGGGGCTCTGATGCGCCTTTCCTCGCCTCCTCCTCCGGGATGAACACACTCACGGTGAAGTCGCTGGTCTCCGAGCCATATTTGTTCTTCACTACCAGCCCGTACTTGCCAGAGTCTGCGGTGCTCACACCTGAGATGGTGAAGAACGCAGTCTTCCCAGCCTCAAATCTGAGGCTGCAGTGATCGTCTGAGGTCAGCGGCTTCTCATTTTTCAGCCAGGACACCTCAGGGGTCGGGTCGCCCCACACATTGCAAGTGAGATTAAGTGCCTGCAGAAAGGGCCGTGGAAAGGAAGGCGATAAACCAGCTAATTCTGACCCTACTCCACATCAGCGATAACTACAAGGCTTCCGGGCTGAGGTTTCAAGTAGCCATGTGGTTTAAAGTTAGGCACCCATGGTTATGCTCTGAATAAGGTGCAGGTAGCAGGTAGGGCCAGGCTTTGGGACTCTAGAATGCTTGTCTGTAGCAGCACACTGAGGGGCTTTCTTTCCATCCTCCATCTGCACTTTTCCTCCATAAACACCCAGACACCTTTCACTCACTCTGATGTGGGCCTCTGGGCTGCGTCAGCAGAAAAATCTCACTCCCTTCTCACTGCCTGCTCAGTTATGCATTGCATTTGCGTCACAGGGCCCAGCAGTGGAATGGCAGCAGCTGCTCTACATAATTTAAGTAATTTCCCTATTCCATCTTCCTCATTTTCTTCAGCTTCCTGGACCCCATCCAACCCGTGTTGTTGTAGAGGTGCTTGGCCCAAATGCATCCTAAATAAAATATTTTCTGGCGTGTTGAAACTCTTCTGAGACACTGGCATTTGGGGCTGTGGTTTTATTTTGCCTTATTAAGAAAATATAAGACTCACGTGCAACTCTGTACTGTAGAGGCTTGTGTTTGTGTTTAAGTTGTCCTATTCAATGGGTAGTGTTCTGAACCCACCACCGTGGTTGGTATATTTTCATCACCACAAGTTCCCTCTGCTGTGCTTTCAAAGCCCCATGTGCCACTCCAACCTCTCAACCATGTTCCTTTTTAAAAATCTATCTTTGTTTTTGAGATTATAATAATTGCTGAGGTTATAATTTCATTATTTCTCCTTTCCTTCTCTTCACCCCCTTCACATTGCCTTCTGCCTTTCCAATTCATGCCTCTTAATGTGTATTAACAATTTACAAAGTCTAACCTTTGTTAGTACCTGCCTTTCTATACGGATGTGACTGTGTAAATCATGCTTAGTTGAGTGTTTCTGTATCCATGCCTTATGGACTTGTTACATTACCATGCCTAGTGTGACTGTGTTAAGATTACCATGGTGGTGTGGGATTGTTAAGATATACTTTAGTGGAGCTGGTAAATTACCTGGCCTTAGTGTGAGCTTTTACAGATGTACCTGGCCTTAGGTGGGAGCTGTGTTACAGATGTATCCACTGGCCTTAGGTGTGGGAGCTGTGTTACAGATGTATCCATGGGCCTTAGGTTGGGAGCTGTGTTAAGATGTATCACTGGGCCTTATGTGGGACTGTGTACAGATGTATCCACTGGGCCTTAGGTGTGGGAGCTGTGTTACAGATGTATCCACTGGCCTTAGGTGTGGGAGCTGTGTTACAGATGTATCCACTGGGCCTAGGTGGGGAGCTGTGTTACAGATGTATCCATGGGCCTTAGGTGTGGGAGCTGTGTTAAGATGTATCCACTGGCCTTAGGTGTGGGAGCTGTGTTAAGATGTATCCACTGGGCCTTAGGTGTGGGAGCTGTGTTACAGATGTATCCACTGGGCCTTAGGTGTAGGGAGCTGTGTTTACAGATGTATCCACTGGGCCTTAGGTGTGGGAGCTGTGTTACAGATGTATCCACTGGGCCTTAGGTGTGGGAGCTGTGTTACAGATGTATCCACTGGGCCTTAGGTGTGGGAGCTGTGTTACAGATGTATCCACTGGGCCTTAGGTGTGGGAGCTGTGTTACAGATGTATCCACTGGGCCTTAGGTGTGGGAGCTGTGTTACAGATGTATCCACTGGGCCTTAGGTGTGGGAGCTGTGTTACAGATGTATCCACTGGGCCTTAGGTGTGGGAGCTGTGTTACAGATGTATCCACTGGGCCTTAGGTGTGGGAGCTGTGTTACAGATGTATCCACTGGGCCTTAGGTGTGGGAGCTGTGTTACAGATGTATCCACTGGGCCTTAGGTGTGGGAGCTGTGTTACAGATGTATCCACTGGGCCTTAGGTGTGGGAGCTGTGTTACAGATGTATCCACTGGGCCTTAGGTGTGGGAGCTGTGTTACAGATGTATCCACTGGGCCTTAGGTGTGGGAGCTGTGTTACAGATGTATCCACTGGGCCTTAGGTGTGGGAGCTGTGTTAAGATGTATCCACTGGGCCTTAGGTGTGGGAGCTGTGTTACAGATGTATCCACTGGGCCTTAGGTGTGGGAGCTGTGTTACAGATGTATCCACTGGGCCTTAGGTGTGGGAGCTGTGTTACAGATGTATCCACTGGGCCTTAGGTGTGGGAGCTGTGTTACAGATGTATCCACTGGGCCTTAGGTGTGGGAGCTGTGTTACAGATGTATCCACTGGGCCTTAGGTGTGGGAGCTGTGTTACAGATGTATCCACTGGGCCTTAGGTGTGGGAGCTGTGTTACAGATGTATCCACTGGGCCTTAGGTGTGGGAGCTGTGTTAAGATGTATCCACTGGGCCTTAGGTGTGGGAGCTGTGTTACAGATGTATCCACTGGGCCTTAGGTGTGGGAGCTGTGTTACAGATGTATCCACTGGCCCTTAGGTGTGGGAGCTGTGTTACGATGTATCATGGGCCTTAGGTGGGGAGCTGTGTTCAGATGTATCCACTGGGCTTAGTGTGGGAGCTGGTTAAGATGTACCACTGGCCTTAGGTGGGGAGCTGTGTTACAGATGTATCCACTGGGCCTTAGGTGGGAGCTGTGTTACAGATGTATCCACTGGGCCTTAGGTGTGGGAGCTGTGTTACAGATATGTTATCGAGCCTTAGGTGTGGGAGCTGTGTTAGATGTATCCACTGGGCCTTAGGTGTGGGAGCTGTGTACAGATGTATCCACTGGGCCTTAGGTGTGGGAGCTGTGTTACAGATGTATCCACTGGGCCTTAGGTGTGGAGGCTTGTGTACAGATGTATCCACTGGGCCTTAGGTGTGGGAGCTGTGTTACAGATGTATCCACTGGGCCTTAGGTGTGGGAGCTGTGTTACAGATGTATCCACTGGGCCTTAGGTGTGGGAGCTGTGTTACAGATGTATCCACTGGGCCTTAGGTGTGGGAGCTGTGTTACAGATGTATCCACTGGGCCTTAGGTGTGGAGCTGTGTTACAGATGTATCACTGGGCCTTAGGTGTGGGAGCTGTGTTACAGATGTATCCACTGGGCCTTAGGTGTGGGAGCTGTGTTACAGATGTATCCACTGGGACTGGGACTCCACACTTTGTGTTTTGATCGTCAACTCTTCTCAGTCTCCAGCAGCTGCTCCTCCATTTATAAGACATTGTTACTTCAAATGTTATATAAACACAGTCTGCAGTATGCAAACTTCCCAGACTGCTTCGTCTGCACACAATTCCCTGCAGAGTCACCTATGCTGCTGAATCAGCCTCTCGGCCCTTTGTTGCCGACTAGTGGTGCCACTGTCCCTGAGGGTCATATGTACGCTTCCAGTTTGGGGCTATCAGGAATGGAGTTACTATGAATAGAGTACAGGCTTTCCCATTTCTCTGGGATAAATGCCCAGGGTTCAGCTGCTGGGCTGTATGATAAATACCTGAGTCATTTTTCTCCCTAGGATTTGCCAGGCTCTTTTGCTAAGAACTGATATAATTTTGGCTTACATCCCACCAACAATGCATAAGCAATTCAGTCTCTGCACACCCTTCCTGCACTTGCCACTGTGCATTTCTATTGTGAGTCACTTATCACTGGACTTCAGGTATGTGTGTTATGTTTCATGGTGTCTTTACCCAGTCCCCTAGTGCTAAATGACACATTCTTGACTGGGAATGAAGTTGGCATTAATAGGAAAGGAGTGCTCTTTTAAACATCTTCCCAGTAGATCTTAAGCGATCACTGAGTATCTCTTCTGTGGGAGTAAAGCTGGGTAGATTACAAAACCGCCTTACATCTCATCATTAGTTAGCAAGTTTTTGAGACAGGCTGTGTAGCTCAGGCTTGACCTGTGATTCTCTTGCTTACGCATCCTCAGTGCTGGGCTTATGAGCATGTGCTGCAATGCTAGTTTAAATTAGCATTTCTACTGAATTACTCTGTGGGTACATTTACGAAAGAAAAGTGCAAGCTAGGAAAATGCTCTGTGGGTAAAATCCTTGCTGCCAAACTGGGTGACCAGAGTTTGACCCCCAGTACCAACTGTGGAAGGGGGAGAATACGCAGGTGGTGCTCTGACTTCCACACACATGTTATAGCATGTCCTGTCCTCCAATAAAGAAATACATGCATGTAATAATTTTTAAATGAGTCAAATCGTCACCATTAAATGTGTCCGAGCAGACCAGTTTCAGATTTTGGAACCTGATGATTTACTTGGGGTAAAATGTAAGTCAAACCGAAATCGCAAACATCGGAGGCGGCCCTTGTGGAAGACTAGCATCCATCCTTGAGATCTGAGCTGTGGATTTGAGAACTTTCACATACATTCTCTCCTAATTGTCCTACTGCCCGGTCAGTTTAACCTCGTGAAGTGAGGAAAGTGGAGAAGAACATTTAAGAACAGGAACTGCTCACAAAGGTTAAGCTGTGGCATTTTCCACTCACAAAGAAATGTACTGCATGGAATCTACAATCTTGCTTTGATACATAAGTTCTCTGTGGTCATCCCCCCCCATGCCTACCGTTGCAGTCACTGCTCTTCTGGGTAGGAAAAGGTATTATTTCACTACAGGTCTCTCTGGACTCCCAAGATGTATAGTAAACCTATTTTGATGATGTGGGGTCTGGCTATGTAGCCAAAGGTGGCTTGGGCTCTACTGGATTTTCCCTGTTGAGTTCTTAGATTACAGGCGTGTTCCACTCTGCCAGGTTTATAGGTTAGAGATCACATTCATTGCCTCTCGGATAGAAGAAGCCAGGAAATACCAGTTTAACATCAAACGGAGAGGTTGGATTTCACTGGAGATGGAGCTAATAAAAACTCATGGGGCAGCATGTTTCCCTGTAACCACGAGATAGCATGGCACCTCCCGGTGTGCTCGAATAATTTCTTTCTTCTATGGTTACAGGGTTAAGAGTAAATGCTTTCAGGTTCATTTTCACACAGCCTAATGGCTCCTGATGGTTTAAAAACATGACTCTGGAGAAATGGCCTAAATCTAGACTCACAAGACAAACTTTCATCCTGATGCTGGCCTGACAAGACACTATGACTGGAATGCTGAACTTTTAACCCTGTATTTGGTTATTCTGGTCAAGTGTAGACCCAAGAAAATAAGAGATGGTGGGTGCAAAAGGAAGGACCACCATGTAGGATATTGGGACCTTTCCCCCATGGTGGCAGGGATGACAGCACTCACCTTGCCCTCTTGAATGGTGACAACATCGGGGAGACCGCCCAACACCCGCGCCCGATCTGCAAGCACAGGAATTTCTGGTTAAACTCTGCAATGAGGAGAGCTAATGATCATGGCCTCAAACACTTAATGACACAAACCGCCTACCTTGTTCTTCCTTGTCCTGGTGGTTATTTCATACTGCTTTACTGCACATCCACAGATACCTGAAGCTGTACCTACAGCACCAGCTTGGAACTATCTTGTCACATAAAGACCTGCTGTATAATGATTTTCGTGGCTATATTCAGTTCTAGCCCTTGTGTAGCCCAGCAGGGATAAGCTCAAGAAAGCACAACCCATCTTAAGATAGAGGCTCTGAGCAGACCACGGTCTCTTTATGGTTTCCCTATGATGAACACCAGTTGCATACTGGAAGGCTATAATCTGGGAACTCTGGAGGCTTGTGCAGCCTCCTCTGAGGCTCTCCTTAGATAGTTCACTTTTCTTGGTTCTTGGTAGTGCTGGGTCTGTCTATCTGTGGCTGAGTATATCAATAAAAGTATAAGACAGGTGCTGAAACCTAGGGCTGGACACATGCGTGCTGTGGGTATGACTGTCTCAGCACTTGATGAAGGGACCCTTCTGTAACACACCCCAAGGCCTCCTCTCCAGCATAAACGTCACGGCTCCCAGTCTCATTTTACTCTGTTTGTGACTCTTGAACCTTGTTTGCCCAGTGTCAAAAAGACAGTGTTTCAGACTCTTACATTGTTCATTGGACCTAATTTTCTTCTGATACATTGTATCTATAAGTGACTAATATCTATCATATGGTTTACAACCAAGGGATTTTTTTTTTTTTTACAATGTCTGCAGGGGACAAGGGTCAGATGTCACAATTGAGACCTTCCTACAGACACAAGACTAAAGTGAAAAACATATGTAGACCATCTATTGTAAAAGAAAGAAGACAAAACCCATTTTCTTTTTTGAGACAGGATCTCACTACATAGCCTTGACTGTCCTGGATCTCCCTATACAGACCAAGCTGGTCTAGAACTCACAGAGATCTGCCTGCCTCTGCCTCTGCCTCTCAAGCTCTGGGATTAAAGGCTTACATTACCAAGCCCAGCAAGAAAAGAACCCATTATCATCTGTAGATATGCCAGGAAATGAATTTTGATGTTGAGTTTGCCTCCATGCTAAGTGTGGAAGTAGTTACTCACTTTTTTCAGCAATGGCGCTTGTCTGTGGTTGAGGGAGACAAAGAAGAGTGTGTTAGTATCATTTCAAGTAGTATCTATCTATCTATCTATCTATCTATCTATCTATCTATCTCTGTCTCTCTGTCTCCTTCCTCCCTCTCCCTCCCTTTTCTCTCCCCTTTGTCTCTCTGTCTCTCTGTCTCTGTCTCTCTCTCTCTCTCTCTCTCTCTCCACCACACACACATACACACACACTTAAACACACATAGGCATGCTTCAGTGCAGGCTTGGAAAGCTGCCCTCCCAATTATAAATCTGCTTTGAGTTCCCTGAGGAGCTGCAACAAACTCAGACTGCATCTACTGCACAAAGGGAGAAGTCATCCCTCACTCTGCTTCAGAGATACCTGGCAGCTCGACTAACAGTGTCAAGTGGGCTTTTCCTATGCTTGCTGAAACAAAAGACTTTCTGATCCTCAGATAGGCCAGTGGAACACAGGGTTCCTGGAATGTAACTCCAGTAGAAGTGGCCCTGGCAGGAAGAGGAACTTACTTTAACCTCTGGAATTCAGCAAAGGCTTCATCAAATGCTTTAAAAGAAAAAAAAAAAAAGAAAGAAAGTTAAAACTTTATCAGTCAGAACGGATGACACACAGGTTAGGTCACCGCCCACCTTTCCATGAGACTGCCTATGACTTCATATTACAATGGAATGCTCTCAACAAGACAAATAAGTACTTTCTGTGTAGAAACTATGAAGTAATAGATTGTAGATGCTTTCATCTCATCAAGAGCCTTCCATTTTAAACAAAAATGTTAGCTAACAGTCCGGCAAAAGACTTTCAAATAAAGGTATGTTGTCTAAACATCCTTGAAAGAAAAACAAAAGCTTCTTCTTATTAAATCAGCCCTCATAGGCTCCTGACTAGACGGTCATGTTAGGTTTTCTGCTTGTTTAGGCAGGAGAGCACACTGAGTCATAGTTATCCATTGTATGCCAAGACTGGCCTGAAATCCAGTGTGCTATGCATTACAGAACAGAGACTGTTGTTCATTTTATTTTAATTTTTATTTTTAAAATACAATTTTGTTAGCATGGAAAGCAATAGGTGTCACTACTGCACTGTTCACATGTGTATCAGTGGGCTTTGTTCATGGTCCTCCCCATCCTTCTGCCCCTCTTCCCTCTTCCCCCCTCCCTCCTCTCACTGAAGTGGTATTTCTCAAGCCACCATGGAGCAGAGATGGAGGTGACTGAGATAAGAAAACGAGCATCACAGGGTTCTAAAATAATCTTATCCCCCGTGACTTCAGGGTGAGACACTTGGCTGGAGTTCATGAAAAAAGGCAAGTTTGTTTAGAAATCCTTCTATTTCATCTTCCATCCCCTTTGTGGCCCAAGAAACACACACACACATGCTCACACACACATGCACACAAGACGATATACACATATGAACACATACACACACACATGACACACACCACATGCACACAACATACACACAACATGCACACACACTCACGCACACACACCAACACACACACACACACACACACACAAGCTCATACACACACAGAGATATGATCTATATTTGTGTGTGTTGAGAGTAGCCTTGACTTGTGTGAAGGGATCAGAATGTAGCTTTCAGGAGCCAGTGCTCACCAGCTGCTCAGTGAGGCAGGGTCTCCTTTCTGCTGCTGCTCAGCTTACTCAGGGCTGGCTGGCCTTGAGTTTCTTGATAATTCTCCTGTCTTCCCCCCCCCCGACCCCACCTCAGGGTAGAAGTAGAGATTGCAGATGTGTACCACCACACCCAGCTTTCCATATGGTCCTGAGGACCAGCCTCTCAGGCCATCAAACTTTCACACCATGGCCCATCTCCCAGCCGAGAATCCCATTTAAATCCAGAGATTTAATTGGTTACACTAGTTCACCCCCACACATATACTTTGCATATGGAAGAATAAATAAAGTCAGGCCTTGTTTTTTTCTCCTCTGAAAATGGACTGAGCTTCAGGTTGAACACAGGATGACAGCACAGAACATGTTTCTGGTCCCCACACCACACAGAGAAAGAGAGACGTGTGGTCAAGCTAACGTGTTTGGTGGCCATGGCAACCTGGTAAGGGGATCCACAGCCTTTGTCTTAGGAGGGGTTAAAGTGAGCTAGTTGCATAAGCTTTGTTGTTAAAAATAATTTTTGAAATGTGTTAAATCTACCCACCCACTTGCGGCTTCCCCTTTCCATTGTATTTCCCACGGTTGGATGAACTGTGGGAGAGATCCACAGTTCTGCTGGTGCAACGTGGGTCAGAAGGCCCTGCCTGTTCGCTGCACCATCTCCCGTGACTACAGATCCTTCATCGAGTCTTTGTAGGCATATAGGTAGGGATTGGGTGAGACTAGGGGATTCAGAGAACACCACACGCACACGCACACACACACACAACAACACTCAGTGCATGCTTGGAATTGTTTCTAAATTTCGAGTCTATTCTGAGGTTGAAAAACATGAAGAATATGGTACACCAGGACTGCATCTTAGTGCATCAAGGAGTGAGTCAGATTTGGCCAGTCCTCCTTTGGTGACTTTCATCTAGATGGTTTTATTCTTTCAGAAAGAAGAGAGGGAAGAATGTTGCCAGGGATGAGGAAAAATGGTATATTATTAGCTGTTCACTTAACTCTTTTAGTTTTAGTCAGTAATTGTGCACCACTTTGGTCTTTGCTTGTTGAAAGTCATTTACTTGTTCCTCTTTCACCCCCATTATCTCCAGAAACCCCAATCTTCAGCAGGTAACTAAGACATCTGGACCCTCGGGTGTGGCTCTCCAGCTTCCTCTTGTCCTGCTCAGCAGTTTCCTTTGCTTCTTTGCATTCGCTCCTCTCTAGTTTTGGACAGAGTAGACCCTTAGTTCCGTCCAGAGTTAACCCTTTCCCTTCTGCCCTTGTCTCTCACCATCCACTTTCTGGAGCTTTGGTAGGTCATTGATTCCCTTCATAGTCAGTCTTCCTGGTCAAAGCAGCTGCTTCCTTGGAGTGGCTGAGTAGCCCAGATCTCAACCTCATGCACAGACGCTCTCCACTCTTAAGGAGCTGATTGTGAGTCAACTGACCTCTCCTAAGAGTCTTCTCTCCAGTTTGCTGTCTCCATCTGTCTGCCCATTCAAGTCTCCATATTAAGGCTGCTTGCCAAATCACTATTGATAAAATGCACTGGCGCCATTATTTTAGCCCAGGTCCTGCACTAGCCCTCAGCAGATCTGAGCAGAATAGCATCACTCACGTAATGTGACACATAATCAAATTGAACTTAAAAAACAAAAACAGGCTTCCAAAAAGACTGGGACTCAGAGTAACCAATCAGAACAGGTCCATTCAACCACAGCATCACAAATACCAACTCCTTTGACATCCCCACTGTAACAACCTCCTCTTTTTGGTCCATTCTATAGTGAATCTGAGTGAGTACGTTTACCTTGTCCAGAGAGATCCACCGTCTTCTGGTGTCCGTCTTGCCGTCAAAGAGCTCCATCACATATTTCCCTTTATCATTCGGAGTGGGTTCATTGATCTGCAGCCAGATCTGCTCCCCGGTGACTCCACTCTTGACCCTGTCCGTGTACTTAATCCCAGCCCCACTGTTAAGGCGAAGAGAGAGTCATCAATGCTTACTTCTGTGAACAGCTGATCTTTCCTCTGCTTTTACTAGGTGCATACCATAAACTTTCACAGGCTTTCAGAAAGCATGAGACCTGCCCATGCCATCCTGCTTCAGGGTGACGATAGGCCCAGAAGCTCAGGATTTGGATCCCACGGTCCAGGGACCAGGGAGGACAACCCGAACATCTACTAACTCATTACACTAGTGATTGATTTCAAGACCAATCCTTCTCAGGGGTATTGATTATCTTTGGGTTTGCTTGGGTTTCTTTCCAGGATTAATAGACTGTTTAAAGGTGAAAGACCAAACTAAATACCATTTTACTGCATACTTAATACAAATGTTCTTAGCCAAACTGGATAAGTAAAAGAGTACACTGACAGGGACTCTGACATGTTACTCCAGAGCTATTAAAACATACATAAATATGCACTTGGGAGTCCAGTCAAATGTGAATGGAAGCAAGTGGCCGTCAACAGAGTGAGGCACGTGCCGTGACCTGTGTGAAACAGAAGGAAACACCGCTCCTACACTGTGAGCCGACGTGATGAGACATGAAACATGGTTACAGAGAAAAAGGGCGCAGCAGACAGAACAGTGGCCTCATACTGTCAAAACACACTTCATGAAGATTTCATGAGACTGTGAGGAAACTTAAAAATGTAGTACAGAGCCGGTGACTGGTGCAGGGGGGTAAAGGTTCTTGTTGCCAAGCCTGGCAACTGGAGTGAATTCCGAAGCTCACATGGTAGAAGGAAAGAACTGACTCCTACAAACTATCCTCTGACCTCCACATGTCCGGGTATATGATCATGTGCACACACATAAAATAAATGTAATAATTTTTTAAAAGCAGTATATAAAGTTGACACACACACACATATATAATAACAATTACATAAGGAAAAAATTAGAAGAAAGTACTTTAAATGTACATAAAGGTGCTAATCAAACTATTGGTGATATCATATTATAAATGCTTCTAGGCATATAACTTTAAACCCAATAATCAGGGAATAGAGGCAGGTAGATCTCTGAGTTCAAGACCATCCTTGTCTACAGAGTGAGTTCCAGGACATCCAAGGAGACAGAGAAACCCTGACTTCAAACTCCCTCACCAAAAAAATCTTTCCATTTCATAGTATCTACTATATATCTTCCAAAAAAAAGCATGTAGGAAGTTTATAGCTTAAATACAATTTCAATGTGAGCTTTAAAAAACAAAACATTTTCACCTAAAAATTTTTAGCTTCCAATTAATATTTCATGTTTTTCTTATAATACTACATGCTATGAGGTTCTTTTTGCATATTTATCAACATATCTTTAAATATATTAGCAATTGAAATGCCATGAAAGAAACTTATCTGTATCCTGTAAATTTTAGCCTGAATATAGCTTCTTCTTAGAGAGTGGCACAGGAAGACAGATCTCTGCTTTGCTTGAATTATTTAGTCTCTGGCTGGCTTTCACAATGGTGCTTTCTATATGTTAAGTACTTCTGACTGAATAGATCCCATTGTTCTTATTTTATATGAGAAAAATAGAGTTCACAGAATTAAATGACTTGCCAAAGAAGATACAGCAAAGTCAAGACTAACACCCACTTAAAGGTGTGTTTTTTCTTTTCTGTATGCTTCCAACTTACAAAAAAACCCAGTAGTTTCAATTCTCAAGCCCTGAGCTTTGTGTGGGCACAGACGTATAAGACGAACTCATGTAAATGAGACCAACACCGTAGGAAGCTCATGCCTTGCTACTCTAATGGCAAGTTTCTTAAAATAGATTCTCAATGCACTCATTTAAAAAGAACTAATTATGTTTTTAAAAGATTTATTTTAATTATGTGCCTGTGTTGGCAGGGGGGTGGTATGCACATGAGTGCAGTTGCCCATAGGAGCAGGATGTCAGATCTCTGTAGCTGGAGTGATAGATGCTTGTGAGCCATTAGACATGGTTCCAGGGAATCAAACTTGGGTCCTCGGGAAGGTCAGTATGTACTCTTAACCACCAAGCTCTTGTTCTAGCCCTTAAATAAATGATTCTTTTACAAAGTGTGTAACTTTAAAATACTAATTTATATATTTAATTATTACTGTGTGTATGCATGTTGTGCATGAGTGTGTGTGTGTGCATGTGTGTGAATGTGTGTATGTGATTGCATGATTGCATGCATGAGTGTGTGCATGAGTGTGTGTGTGTGTGAATGTCTGTGTGTGAATGTATGTGTGTGCATGTCTGAGTGTGCGTGCCTGAGTGTGTGCACATGAGTGTGTGCATGTGTATGTGTGAATGTGTGTATATGTATGTGCATGTATGTGTGTGCATGCCTGAGTGTGCATACATGAGTGTGTGCATGTGTGCACACACACGTGTACCTGTGTGTTGTGCCACAGTGCACTGTGGAGGCCAGAGAACAATTTGTTATTCAGTTCTTTCCTTCCACTTCCATCCAGGGATAGGACTCAGGTCTGTGTGTCTTTACCCACATGCCACCTCGCTGGCTCTAAGGCACAGCGCTGTGATGGAAGACCCAGCTAATTCTGCTCCCTCATGCTTCACACTAACATATTACAGTGTCCTAGGTGCTTACCTCTAGAACTCAGCAGATGCCCAAGAGCTCAGTCAAATGCCAGTCTGCATGTTAGTAAACACTAGCAAATGCTCTGTGGGACCCAGCTCTGGTTAACTGTTCAACTTACTTTGTTCCTTTTTTTTTTTCCTTTCTTCTTTGTGGTGCTGGGGATTGAACTCCACCCTGTCTATGCTAGGCAAGTGCTCTACCACTGAGCTACACTGACATGGTTTAGTGGGGATAGCGTTGGGTCTGCTGTTTCGGTTTTGCTTGCTTGTTTTGAGACAGGTTTTGCTCTGTAGCACGAGTTGCCCTCAAACTTTCAATCCTCTTGTTCCCTTAGTCCTGGGATTACAGATGTGCACCTCACCATCCTCAACGTCACGTGACTTCTGACTTTGTCTTTTGAGGCAAGATCTTGCTATGCAGCCCAGCTAGCTATAGACTCTCTATGTAACCCATATCGGCCTTGAACTCATAATTCTTCTGCCTCCGTTTTCTAAATACTGTTATTAGAGCTGTGTGCCACCATGTCTTATGTTATCGTTAGGTCTCAAACTCAGGACAAATGGCCAACTGATGTGTCTAATTAACATATCAGAGCAGACACTGTCTAGTCCCTCTCAGCATCAGTAATACCATTACAGAGTCCAGGCATCTCTTAGTCCTTCTCACCCTGCTCTGTACCCCTAAACTCTACAGTCTAGGGCTTTCCTTCCCCCCAGCCTCTGACCCCTACATAATCCAGCCATCTGGCTTGCGGTCTCTTGCACTCTTACATCTTGCTTCTTGGTCTCCTGGCCTCTTGGCTCCTACTTCCTCTCTGTTCCTCTGTAGCTCTTCCCTTGTCTCTCTCTGCTTATGGCCCAGTTCAGTCTGGACACTTCCAAATTCCTCTGGTTGTTTTCTCTCTCATATCTACAATAAACTTCCTCCTCCACCATACCTGGTAGCATTCATGTCCTCATTTTTTCATTCAATCATAACATTTTCATCATATATATAACAAAAATACATATATACATGCATGTATTAATAAATATGCATGACAATCCTCAGTGTATGTTTATATCATAAAGAGAGAGTATTCTATTTAAATCAGGTTAAAAATATCTTCTCAAACTAACTTTCTTTTCTATGTGGCCCTGGCTGGCCTAGAACTAGTATTAAGCTAGCCTCAGACTCAAAAAGATCCATCTACCTCTGCCTTCCAAGTGCTGGGATTAAAGGTGAGTACCATCACACATGGCTGGCTTATAATTTCTTTATGGTGAAAACTTTCCAAATCTTTTTCTATAGCTTTTTGAAATATACAATGTATTATAGCTAGTCACAGTCACAAGCAGCAAAGATACTTTGTTATATTCTGTACTTTAGTAACCAACGGTCAGCCTCTTCTCCCCCACATTTGAAACTTTCCATGCAATGTGTGTGTGTGTGTGTGTGTGTGTGTGTGTGTGTGTGTGATACAATGAGCTAGCTTAGCTCTGGATGCTTGGCAGAGCAGAGGTATCCTGTGTATGGCTGTCCAGGTACATTGCAGAGGTATCGATGAATACTTCCATCGCTAGCAAAGACATAATGCTAGCCATCACTAGGTCTTCACTGTGTGTGTGCTAAGGAAGACAGCTAAAAGGAAGGACGAGGCCTTAGTGTTCTGTCCTGTGCTCTTCAATATGATGTCTCTTTCTTGAAAAGGGCTTGGGTTTTGGTTTTCATTCCTCCTACTTACCTGTGGGGGAAATGTCTACCTGGCAAGTCAGTCTGCATGTACTTACTTGTGGGACCAGTTTACTTTCAAGTCATCCAGGTAATAACAGACAAAGGAGTACAGCCGGATGCCCTCTGCTGTGCTCTGGATTTTCAGGTCTGTGGCAGACAAAGCTGAGGAAGAAAGCAACACAGTTAATCCACCTGCGGGTTCCCCCTGGAAGGGGCGTACCGAAGCATTCGCCGTGGCGAGGAAATGATAACTTACCTATCTTCCTGCATACTTCAGTCATCAAGTCTTGGAAAGCTGTAGATAGAAGGCCATAGCCAAAATTTTAGCACAAGCATATTCCATATAAAGTCAAATGTCAAGCTGTTAGCTCTCAAACAGTCCCCGTCCAGTGAAAGCCATTTGACAGAAGGTAAATTTGTTGACCCAGCATTCCCAGAAACCTGCTGGCTTTGGAATGTTCTTTTTTCTTAAGTCCCGGAAGCCTTAGTTTGAATTACAGGAGGTTTCTTATCTATGTCATCAATTCATAATGAATTAATTGTCTTGTTAACTGTTGTCCCACCTCCATTGAAGAACTGGAGGGAAAACTACAGCCTCTGCAGCTGATTGCAACCCTGCTGTATTGGGGAGAAAAACCTGGACATTTGGGAGTGGGAGGTTAAAGTAGCTTTGTGTTATCATGATATATTTGCCCTTAGTAAAAGTCTCTGAAAAATGGGAACGGCTGTTTTTGGTCTGCTAATAATTGAAAGATCTCAGATTTCACACATGAATCTTTCTTACCACCCTGACAATGGGCTGTTTGTAGCATTCTTCTACAGAAAGGTTTGATCCTAGAACATTTCTGTAGAGTTGAAACAAAAATAATGATTTAAATTGAAAACAGACTTCTTGTGGCCCACGGGCTATAAATTCTCTAAGGATCAAAAGTATATTTTTGATTTCTAGGAAGTTGAAAAGGGAAAATGTTTTTGAAAAAGAACAGTGCTTTGCTCTGCCGGAATTTCAATTAAACCAAAATCAGTGGACACAATCAGCACGGTTTGCACGGCTTGCACGGCTTGCACGGCTTGCACGGCTTGCACGGCAGCCCGCCCAGTCATAGCTCTGGTAGTCGTAGAACCCATGAGACAGACCGCAGCAGTTGGTAGATTCACCTTCATCCATGAGTTTCAGTCTACTCTTATCTTTTCCTCGGTCATCTTTCAGGATAACTTCATAAAATCCAGCATCTTTCTTGGAAAAACTGAGGAGACAATGAACATGAGAGTTTATCATAGCTCAGATCTGGTTGTTACAATTGTGTGTGTCTGTGTGACTCTGTGTGTTTGTGCGTGCATGTGTGTGAGTGTATGTTCATGTGTGTACGCATATGTGTTGTGTGGGTGTGTATGGATGTGCATACACATGTGAGTGGAGGTGTAAATCAACGTTGGCATCACTCTTCAGGGCTGGCTATCTATCCTATTTGTTGTTAACCTTTTACTTCTATTGTATGTGTGTGCGTGTTCTGACTGCATGTCTGTTCTACACCACAGGCATGCAGTAACTGTGAACAGTGACATGGGTTCTAAAGAAATCAGTCCTGAAATATTTCCGTTAAGAAAGGACTATAAGTGAACAGCAGAAGGGCACTGGGTTCTCTAGGCTGGAGTTACAGACAGTTGTGAGCCACCATATGGGTGCTGGAAATCAAATCCAGGTCCTCTGGAAGAGCAGCTAGTGCTCTTAACCGCTGAGCCTTGTGTCTAGCTATGACCTTGTGTTTTGAGGTCGAGTCTCTTACTAGGACCTGGAGCTTGTGGCAGCTCGATGCAGCTACACCAGGGATTCACCTGTCTCTGTCTCCACCACTGGGTCTGTAAGTGTGATCCTAGAGCAGTTAGAAGTAAGCTGGTGTAACCCCTTTGGGCATGGAATGGAATGATGAACCTAGCTTCTGTTGAGCGAACCGTGATACAGAGCCGGCAGCTCGAGTGTCCGTGGCCACCCACCTCTGTGATAAGCAGGGTACAAATGCCATCCTTAAAGTCATGTTTCTCGTCCACGGAGATCTCCCGTTCATCTTTGTACCACACAATGTGAGTCTCTTTTTTAATATTGCCACCTGTAAGAAGAGTCATAATTACCCTCCTTGAAGTAAAGACATACATTTTTATGAAGGCAAACAGTTCTTATGCATCCGAGAACTAAAGAAAAAAATAATCGAATTTGGAGTCAGAGGACACGGGTTGTAAAGAAATCAGTTTGAAATCATTTTAGTGGAGAAAGGGTTACACTAAGGTGAACACCAGCCAATAAACTTAAATCAGTAGCATCTCTACTTCCAGTGGTAAAAAATTGCCTTAACATCTGATTTTCATGGCAAATACAGAAATTCTGCATTGGGTAGTGGGACTGCTTTCTGCATGGCTATACTAGAACAACTGGAATGGAAACGATCCTATTGCCAGGCTCACTCCTAAAGGAGCAGAGGGATCTGTAGTCAGGCCAGCTTGTGTAATGCTACATTGTTTCAAAACCCGCTTAAAACTGGTGCCAAGGAAAAGAGCACCAAGTGCCCTTTCAATCAAGGCATATCAAAGAAGCACTTCTCAACTTAAAAAACAAAAAACAAAAAACCCACTGGATCCATGTGTCATGGTGGTATAGTATAATAGTCTGACTCAGGTCAGAGAATTGCTTGAGCCCAGGAGTTTGAAAGCAGCTTGGTTAACATGTGAGACCATGTCTCCACCCCATAGTTCTTAGACATGGAAAGAAAGGATTCATATATACTAATATACACAAATGCTTAAATAAAAATCTCAAAACCAAAGAAAGAGATTTCCTACTGTATTAAAATAGCCTTTCCGCAGAAGGAACAGGACGAGTAAATTCCAATCTAATCTAAAAATTTAATAAAGGAGATAAGGAAAGATTACAAATATATGTATAAAGGAAGTACAAGGTTTAATAACTTAACTTCTGAGCAATTTTGATAAGATGCCTTTAGATACTAACCCATATGTCATATATATAAATCTCAGGTGGGTAAAACCATTGCATAGATTTAGAGGGAGTCTGAGCTTTTAAAAAAACATATGAATTATTTTTCACAAAGAGGATTATATCCACTTATTTCTTGAAAATTAAAAATGTAGGAAAGAGTAAGGACTTCATACAAATCAAGAAAGCATAATGAAAGATCCTTAAAAAAAGCCACTAAACAACTGGAAAGATGATAGAAGATTGCAAGACAAAACAGTAGAAGCATTTACTTTTGGTGATCTGAAGGAAGATGAATTCCACAAACTCATATTTAGATACTTGGTCCTAAGTTGGTGGAACTGTTTGGAAAAGATTAGAAGGTGTGGCCTTATGGAGGAGGTGTGCCCTGATGGAGGAGGTGTGGCCTTGATGGAGGAGGTATGGCCTGATGGAGGAGGTGTGGCCTGGTGGAAGGGTGTGGCCTTGATGGAGGAGGTGTGGCCTTGGGGGTGGGCTTTGAGGTTATGCCATTCCCAGTGTGCTCCCTCTAATACCTGCTTGCAGTTTGACATGCAAGCTCTCTGCTGTTCCTAGCGTTTGTTCTGCCACTGTGGACTTTAACCCTATGGAGTCATAAGCTCAATTAAATGCTTTCTTCTATAAGTTGCCTTGGTCACAGTGCTTTAAGACAGAAGAGAAAGGTAATTAGTATGCTCATCATAAACAAAAGTATTCAAGTTTTACTGTGTTGAAAGAACTTCAGCTGGGTTGAAGATGTAGCTCAGTGGAGAGTGCAAGGCCCTGCAAAACACACACACATACACACAAACACAACCACACACACACACCACCACCACCACCACCACACCACCCACACACCACCCACACACACACACCACACACACACCACCACACACACACACACACACACACAACACACACACACACCACAACACACACACCACACACCACACACCCCCACACAACACCACACACACACACACACACACACCACACATACACCACACACACACACCACACACACACCACACACATACACACACCACACACACACACACCACACACACACCAACATACACAACCACACACACACACACACACACACCACACACCACACACACACCAACACACTACCACACACCACACCACACACATACCACACACACACACCACACACCACACACACACACACCACCCACACACCACACCACACACCACAACACACACACACACCACACACACCACACACACACACCACACACACACACACACCACACACACACACCACACACACCACACACACACCACACACACCACACACACACACACACCACACACACACACACACACCACACACACACACACACACAGCACACACATACACACACACGCACACACTCATCCAAACACACAAAGTTAATCAAGTAAGTAAACCTGAAAAAGCAATAATAAAAAGCAATACTGTTAACGATAGTGAGGTCAGTAAGCAAAAAGCTACTAGCTTCTAAATCACAGAAATCTACTGGGTTACTAGGTGATGCTGATAAAGGTAACCGACTTGACAAGCTACATCTGGACTGGGAGAGACAAGAAATGCAGGAGCCATCACCTTTCCTCACGGATTTTGACGTGGTTTTACTCTGTCTCTTGCCAACTGAGGGGTCTATAACATTCAACAGAAAGGCTATGTCTGCTTTTTGGGAAGTGGGAGGGTTGATCTTTGCTCCACATTCAGTTTTATCTTTATTTCTCCTGAATCAATATTAAAAACGCATACATCTCTTACCTTGCATTTCAATAGGACATTACATTCACCAGTCACTTCCCAGCTCAAATACTCAGCGAAATGTGGGCCTGTGAAATTTTAATGACATAAGTCATCTATTAACTAGTGGCAAATGCGAGATAAAAGCTCACCCTTAAATCCTGACATGATTAATATTTGAAGTCAGATTTTCTTAAACTTAGGGGTTTAGTTTTAAAATATCTTAATGCCTACATATTTAATATTTACTATTTTAAATTATTCTTTACCAAACATGAAATGCTGCTCATTTAAATTTGCTATGGAAATAACTTTGGAATATTTCATTTTTTAAAAAGTGTCTATTTTTACCTTGTTTCCTGATCCATTCTTGTCGCTGGAATTCAGCTTCTTTCTGTAGCTTCTTATAAACTTGAAATTGAAAAGGCAAGGAAGTGTGAAACTGAGTTGAGCAGCACAGACCCACATGACAGCCACGGTGCTAGTGACCCATTGACCTATTTTCATTATCATGAGATCATAGATTGTGATGACACTACTTGCTCTGATTTTTATAAAGAGAAGCCTTTGAAAACTATGTGTGTGTGTGAATGTGTGAGTGTGTGTGGGTGTATGTTTATAAGTATATATGTGTTTATATGTGTATGTATGTGTAAGTGTGAGTATGAGCGTGTTTGTGAGTGTATGTTTGTGAGTATGTATGTGTGTATGAATGTGTGGTGAGTGTATATGTGCGTGTGAGTAAATGTGAATGTGTGTGTGAGAGAGTATGTAAGTGTATGTGTATGTGAGTGTCTGAGTGTGAACATGTGTGTGAGTGTGTATGTATGTATATGTGTGAATGTGTATGTGAGAGAGTATGTGAGTGTATGTGTGTGTGAGTGTCTGAGTGTGAACATGTGTGTGAGTGTGTATGTATGTATATGTGTGAGTGTCTATGTGAGAGTATATTTGAGAGTGTGAATGTGTGAGTATGTGAGTGTGTGTGAATGTATGTATATGAGTGTATATGTGTGTATGAGTGTATGTATATGTGAGTGTCTGAGTGTGAATGTGTGTGTGAGTGTATATATATGTGAGTGTGAGTGAGTGTAACTATGAATATGTGAGTATGTGTGAGTGTGTATGTATATGTGTGAGTGTCTATGTGAGAGTATATTTGAGAGTGTGAATGTGTGAGTATGTGAGTGTGTGTGAATGTATGTATATGAGTGTATATGTGTGTGTGAGTGTATATATGTGAGTGTGAGTGAGTGTAACTATGAATATGTGAGTATGTGTGAGTATACATATGAGTGTGTATTGTGCGAGTGTGTATATGTATATATGTATATGTTTGGGGATGGGTATGAATGTATATATGTGAGTATGTGTCTGTGTGAGTGTTTATATGTGAGGATATGTGTGTGAGTTTGAGTACGTGTATATGTGAGTGTGTGTGGGTGCATGTGTGAGTATATGAGTGTGAATTTGAGTGTGTTGAGTAGAGTGTGTGTACATGTGTGTGAGTGTGTCTGTGAATGAATGTGTGTGAGCATGTGTAAGCTGGGAACAGATATTGAGTATCTTTGCAATTGTTCTCTACCTAACTCGACAAGACAGAGTCTCACTGTATAGCTTGGTTGTGCTGAAACTTATCTGTAGATAGGGCTATCCTTGAACTCAGCGATTAGACTGCCTCTACTTTCCAAATTCTGGGATTAAAAATTTGTGGCACCACACCCAACTGTCAGTTTATTTTTTAAGACAGGGTTTTGGGACTAGAGAGATGTCTCGGTGATTAAGAGCATGTATTGCTTTTACACAGGACCTGAGTTCAAGTCTCAGTAACCATACTGGGCAGGTGGCAACCTATCTATAACTCCAGCTCGAACATACTTCTACAGATAACCACACAGAAACACATTTACTCATACTTAAGAATAAAAACCAAATCTCTCTCTTCTTTTTGAAGATAGGATTTTAAATTAGACCTAGAACTCACTGATTTGGCTAGCCTGGCTGCCAGCAAGCCCCAGGGAGTCTTCTGTCTCTGTATTCCCAGTACTGGGATGAGTAGCTGGCCTTTTTATGTGAGTACTGGTGACCCAAACTCAGATCTTATTGTTTGTACTGACAACATTTTAGTAACTAAACCATCTCCTAAGCACCGAGAGTAAATAACTTTTCCAAAGACATACATTAGGTAATGGTGAAACCTCACTGGTCATTACAAACATAGACATCTGGCAGTCTCTTTCGAAGCTTGTGAAGTGCCACATTTTAAACCATGATGTTTTCCACAGACGTTTATTACAGCTGACCTCTACATTCTAGTTACTATATATGATTGACAGGTTTGGCACACATATAGTATTTTTGCTTTTGTTTGTTTGTTTGTTTGTTTTTCGAGACAGGGTTTCTCTGTGTAGCCCTGGCTGTCCTGGAACTCACTCTGTAGACCAAGCTGGCCTCAAACTCAGAAATCCGCTTGCCTCTGCCCTAAGTGCTAGGATTAAAGGTGTGTGCCACCACCGCCCAGCAGTACTTTCACATTTTTTTTTCTCTCCAAAGTTTAATAACTTAGAGTAATCACCACACATTGTTAAAATAGTGTCATGGTTTGTTACTGAGATATATATACCCTGAAACTTCCTAGGTTTGAGAACTTAGTAATACACACTTGTTTATATAATGAAACTATTTAAGTCCAGCCATGCCTCAAAATCAGGGATGATTTTGGCATGCCTTTAAAGCTATGCTCATTTCTAGGCGATGGAATATGACAGGAAGTATTGGCTAGATTTTTAATTTGATGCAGGAATCCAATAAACAGTTCCAGCCCAGCAGTTAAGGACCTCTCTTAAGCCATGAGGTTATTTGCACCGACGTAAGTCGCCAGGCGTCCCACTGACCGTCCTTCAGCGTTCTTACCATCTCCAATGAGAACAAGAGTAGAATGGCCGGTAGCTTTTCCATCTTGGATCTGGAATGTGTACGTCCCTTCGTCCTCATCCTGGAGCTTCTCCATGAACATTTCAATGATGCCTGTGTTTCGGTCAACGTGCATCTTGTATTTCTTCAATGTGAAAAGACAAAGCCAGAGAAATCAGCAAGAGAAATATTTCGCTTTGAAGACAATAACCCAGATGAAATAAAAAAAAAAAAAAAGCCCAAAATCAGAATTTAATATTCCAGACAACGAGCACTTGTCTAAATATCTTTCCCAGAACAAGGAACTATTATGTGGTAGATGCTACACAGAATGGACTATAATATTTGAAGCTCAACAATATGGTGCCTAAATAAGACCTTCACAGTTGATATGACTTCATAGATGGGGGAAATCTCATAATACCTCATCCCTAAATAAGAGCGTCAGGCAGTTAATGAGCCAAGAGGAGAATCAGTCTTTTCCTAGGATGAGCCCTTGATATGCTATCCAGCTTCCCTAAACACATACATACAAGCCACATTTTATATACATATATGTATATATTTATATAAAAATATATACACATATAAAAACATATATTGATATATAGGTATATATTGACATATAGTTTACATATCATATATATGTGAAATTCTTTAAAATTAAATAAAAATAAAATATCAAAAATAAATATTTTTAACTGAAAACAACAACAACAAATATAAAGCCTACCGGCCCCTCGAAAATTTCCTTCTCATTAAATATGTAGCTGACTTTGGCATTGGCAGACAGCTTCTCAGCCTGCATCCAAAATCGGACCTGACCTTTCTCCAAAATTTCAACCGCCAACTCTGACTTAGTTGGGACAACTAGGAAAAATAAAAATAGACATAGTAAGTCATCATACATTGGGTAACAACAATATTGATACAGACATTCTAACAAGTGAAAAAGATGGTTAGTACCAATAGCAATTGTAGACCCTTGTTCTACATGATGCAGAGATGGTAGTTATATTATAGGATGACCTCAGACTAAGGGACATCATTATAGGGGGCCTCAGGCTAAGGGACATTTAGGGGCCTCAGACAAGGGGACAGGGGCCTTGAGTCTCATACACTGACGTTCTCACCCCTTTTGAAGCATAGTTATCTCAATTGTCAAAACAAGGAAGATGAAGTTATGTATAGGGCACTTCCAGTTAACCTCTGTGACTTTCTACTGCAGCTTTAAGTCAAGGTTATTCAAGGACAGTCACAAGGTAAAAATGAGAGAAATTCTCTGATGACTCAGGATAGATCCAAATCTGCTAGTAAAAAAAACGATTTAAAGCAAATGTCAGGGATGCCTTCCTTTACATTTCCCCCTATCTACTCCATAAAATTGTTTACAGATTTGTTCTGCTTCAAAACTGGAGGGACTCTTGGGTAGTCTGTACTGAGGGGATGCATTTGGGAAAGAGAAGGTAAGCTTTGAGGTTGAAACGTGATCTTGAACAGGTGCTCCTCTCTTTAATCCTCATGGTCCTCACCTGTCAACGTGGATATTGTGTGCCTCACTTGGTGATCAGACAGTTAATTAGGGTATAACAGGATACACTAGTGATCAGTATATGGAGGTAAGTTCTCTGTTTACCACCACGTTTACTGATGAGAAAGCCGAATGCTAAGAAAGAGTCTTGACACCAGAGACACAGAGCTAAGCCTGTGATTATCCCTGCTAGTCTGTGCTATTATTTGTCCCAGTTCCGTTTCTATGCAGAAGGCCGTGGTTTTCCAGTGTGAATAAATGTCTGGGTGGAGCAGATAAAAAACATTTCCTAAGACTAGAGGTTAACCCTTGCTGTAAACAAGTCTTGAGAATAGGAAGCATCTTCCAGAAAAGTCTGGGGAGCCCATCATGCAGGTCCTAATGTGCGGTCATGTGACTCGGAGTAGCAATGCAAAGGAAGGGACTGGCCTCCTTGGGAGCCTTTGATGTTCTCTATCTGTCCCAAGTCACAAAACATTGTCTAGAGGAAGACAGATCACCATGAAATTACCACTGAGGGGACAAGCAAACACGATGTGTGCATTCAGAGAAACAGACTGTGTCCTGGTTGAGGGAACAGCACGAGACCGCTTGGGCTTCACCAGCTGCACGCAACTGGTTAATTATTGGCTCCACTGGCCTCATGTTCTTAACTGCTAAAATCACATTATTAGAGTACTTTCTGGATCAGTGGATGTTCAAATGACACATTACAACTAAATGCCCCAGGACGGGCCTGGCATATAATAAATGTTTTATAAATGTTGGCTATTCATATTTTAGTATCTTCTTTTTCCTCTGCTTCAACAATACTGTATAATTATAAAATATATTGTGTGAAAACTAGGAACACCTAGCGGTATATTATAGTTATGGATATGCGCTTATGTGTGCATACAATACATTATCTGTGTAGGTAGGATGATCGCAAACATCTACAATAAAGAGCCTTGATGCAGGGGGTTGACGATATTGCATCTTCTACACTCAGACAAGCTGGCTTGCCATACTGCAACTTAGCATTAATAATGGCAAAGCAGGCCATATTATTTTCAGTTTTAACATCTATACTTTTTTATCTTTTCCTTTTTTCAGATACAAATCACCTTCTCTGGCAGTTTGTTTGCTCTAGCAAAACATATTATTTGTAGATTGAAGGTATATCCTTACTGGTTTTCAAAATATTTTGAAAATGGCTTTAGAGGAGAGTCTACTATGTCAAAGGATAAAGGAACAGGATTTTTAAAATTTACATCCAGTGAGAAATGAGACATCTGAGACCTTATAAATCTCAAGAAAATGACTGAATGTCTTCCTTGACCAGGAGGAAGTGGGTGTGAACTGAGAAAATAGGCTGCTCTGATCTGCTGACAGCTCTTTGAAGGTTTCATCATTGCAGTTGGTGAAAGAAAAATACTGGAACTGTCCTATTTAAAATGCTGTTTCAAGGGTCTCAGAAAAGCTTCTCTTGGTTGGGGTATGATGTTCACACTCAGAGTTTAAAACGTGTCCCTGGGTTCTCCCTGTGTGCCAGCCATGATGTCGCAGTTGGTCCGTAATAAGGAACCCTTGAGTTTGCTCTTGCCCTCTCTCCAAGCACCAACAATTACATTTTTAGGCGTAAGCAAGATAAGACATCTCAGCATAGATGCCAATAACATGAGTTGGCTACGGAGCCCTTAATTATACTGTCTCCATGTCCACGTGATCATCAACCCAGGAAGGCCCAGGCAATGTGAACTTAACAGTGACACCCTGCCTTGACTTCTTTCTCTAATGTCTTTTAACCTAAATATAAATGTTGTTGGGGAGGCTGTCGCCTGGATACCTGAGCAGTGTTTACTAACTAGATTAAGTGCTTCTTCCCACTCCGATCAGGCTTGAGCAGAGGATGTAAATATTACCTTAGAAACAGCTTCTGACTGGGGCCTAAGAACTCTCACGATTGCCAATCCAGGAAAAAGAAACCGAAGCCCAGGGAAACGGAAACAGTTCACGCAGGGTCACAGAGCCAAGAATGTCCAGGGAGGCCTCCGCCTTCCACATAGCTTTCAGAATTAACTGTATCATTCACAAGAATACTTTCTAGCTTTATGATGACTAAGCAACAGAGGAAGTTAACGCCATGGGCTAGGAGCTCCATAGTCATAAGAAATATAAGCAAGTATGGGGAATCTTTTAGATTCTTAATTTAAAAGAGAGAAGAGAGCATTCACTACTTTTTAATCTGCTTTCTCAAGCATGACAGTGTGTTTCTCTAGCCAGTGGGTAAGGGATCCTTTCCGTGGGTAGCAGAACCTTCGAGGTGTTATTTCAAGCGTTCCTTCTTTTAGGTGTCAGCTGTAGAGTTTAATCTTTTATATGGAAGGTGCTTTGTCTAAGGGCATGTAAAAGTTCAGAAGGGTTCCTCGTCGGAATGAGGCCCTTTACCCTGTTTCCCAAGAGTATAAAACATTGTTTTTAGAATGACTTTGTTTAGAGCTTTGAGTCTCCTAGCACATGCGGACTTGCCTAAAACATATAAAGAGTATGTTTAGAATATATGTGCATGTCCCAAAACACGTGGGCTAAGAACTGAAGAATGTATTTACTCATATTACATCAGCCCCTCACACTGCCGTGCAGAAAGAAGAATAATGTGGGTTTTCTTTCCATCTCCTTCCCTTTCTCTTTCCTCCTGGTCCCCTTCTCGTTTTCTTGTTTGTTTCTCTCTTTTAGACAGGGTCCCAGGTAGCCCAGGCTGGCTTCTAACTTCTATTTTGCTATATAGCCCAGGATGACCTTGAGCTTGTGATATCAAGTACTGGGAGAAGAAGTGTGTGCCATCACTTCCAGTTTCACGTGATGCTGGGTATGAAATCCGAGGATCTCCACATGCCAGCAAAGCACACACAGCCCCATGGAGTACTTTTTCTGTGTTAGTATCTTGGCACTTCTCGGGGAAAATGGCAAAGAAAAGTGTCACCTTCTAGAAAGTGCTTTTGTGGCTGATGGCTTTCGATGTTTATCCTAATGCCTCTCCCATCTCGTTCTCTTTCCTCTCCCCCCCTTCCATGCCTCTGTACTCCCTCCTTTCTTTCCTTTGCCAGGTTTCCTCTTGTAGCCCAAACCAGACCATGAACTCAGGACTCCCCTTCCTCTACCCCCAGCTCTTTGTTTTTTAAACTCTTAGGTCAAAACAGGGTCTTGAGGTTGTCTAGTTTGGCCTTGAACTTGAACTCTGTAGCCCACTCAGGCTTTGAACTTGCTTTTTTCCTGTCTCCGACTAAGTAACTAAGATTACAGCACTGTGCCATCAGGTAAGGCTTTAAACTTTTTCTTAATCCCATCTGAGCTGTCATTTGTTCTACTGCAGAAGCTGAATCCTGGCAAAACCACTAAAACCTGCAAGTATACCAGGATACTTACTTGGGAACTTGTGCTCCTGGCTGAGGGCGAGCAGACGTTTCATTTCTGTACAGAAAAACAGAAGACAAACCTTTACCTACTAAAGCAAATGCGACTTGATAACAACTGGGAAGAAAGCAACATTAGACTCAGGGAGAGCCGATTTAAACTCACCTTCCTCATCTATCAGGTAGCTTGATGCTATCCCATCAGTGTCTGTCACATCACAAGAATAGGTGCCCAAGTCATCTGCCCCAAGGTCTTTAAAGGTCATTTTTGTCCTTCAAAACAAAATATGTTTCCTAGAAATGAGACTGTGCATGGTCTGTGGGCCTGTCACTCTCTCATTTCTGACCCCTATACATGATAGTTCCATCATGTAGGACACTTGTCATGTTCCCGCCTACCCCTACCCTACTAAGCTAAAGCTCATAGCTCTTGGTGTCTTGGATTGAACATCCTTTCCACTAGGAAGACTTTCTTGACTTCTTATAGGATGATGAGGACCAGGTATGAAAGTCCCATCTCCAAGCTCTGATTCATAGATAATACACAGTCTCCTGTTTAGCCCTTTCGGGGAGCCTAAGGTTTTCTCCTATACATTAGAACATGCTGTAGGTGACTCCAGGAGTTTCTATGCCAACTCCATACTTCTCTTGTCAGAACTTATGTAAACTGGAATTGTGCCCCTGTGTAATGCCCGTGCCTTCAGAGACAGGCTTCTGCTTTGCTTTCTGTTGCTTCTCTGGCACCCAGCACCTTGCCTAGAACACACAAGTTAATTAATGAACAGATCAATATTCTAGATCACTATGCTTCCTCATTTTTCAAGCTCATTACCAGCCATGATATCACCTAAGATCAACTGAACACTTTAACGTTAGTGAATAAACCAGAAGAGAAGTTTATAGTTTGATTGTTTTTTTCCTTAAGCAAATGTGTTCTGCTCTAAGAACTGTGCATTTGAAGGATTATGTTAAGGCTTATACTGGTTACGGATTTTTATAATACCAGATGTAGAATAGTAATGACTTCACCTTCTTATGCCACGGAGGTTAAGTAGGGGCAGGATCTTAGCTTATGTTCTTGCAGTGAAGACATAATGTGTTACTGGGATAGAGGTATTCCTTACTTATTGCCTTTGCTTTCGACTTCTAATCGCGGAGAGTCTTCAGTAGGTACATAATCTTTGGACCAGACGAATTCTGACTTGGGAGTCATCTGATCACACTCAAAGTTCAAGGAAATGACTCCATCATCGTCCACATTCACAACAACCTCTTTGGTACCTAGAAGATCATAAAGAAGGCAGTTGGGACTTGTGATGAAACAGCCAGCTAAGAATTCTTGTATTCAGATGCCTTCCTTTATTTAGCCTTAGTACAAGGCTGGACTGGGTCAGGGATTCTCCACAATTCAGCTTCCATCCTGTGTCATGGAATTAAAATAAGTTCTGTCAAAGAAAATAAATTTAGAGTATTTTAATTTGGATTTTGAGGAACGTTATAATAAATTACACTGGCTTCCAATTAGAGCAATTTAAAATTTGTACAACAGCATATCTATTGCCAAATCCAGTTTGAAAAAAGCACAATGTGCTCAATACATGCAAATTTATGCAAATTTAATCATCAACCTAAACTCAGTTTGTTTCAGTCTATTAGGAAAATTACATTTAGTCTCAGAATGATATAGTTTTGTACTTTTTCAAAGTGTTAGCAGACTTTCCTATAGATGTTTCCCAGAGAAATGTTATTTTGTCTCTAGATAGTATCATTAAAGTTCATCATTCCGGGTATCATCTAATATAAGCATCAGTAGGGCTGGGGAGAGCCAAAGTCTTGTTAGGGGACGGACAAGAGGAAAGTAAGCCCAGACGATGAGGATCTTGGAGCCTGATCCGGATAGTTGATATACTTTGTGTTCTTCTCAAGGACAATGCAAGCTCTCACTTCTGTATCTATGTATACATTCAAACAGAGATAGTCAACACACGTAAAGAGGAGAGAGAGAAGAGCAGAGACAGCACTAGGTCTAGCAGACTTTCTCAGTCTAAGTTTTAACAAACGTTTATCATCATATTTGACTCATTGGTAATCTAAAATAACAATCAATTAAACTCTAATGTTCCTTAAGTAAAGCATCTGCCACACGGACCTTGTAAAGTTGTAGGCCCTGTGTCTTTTGTTGTGGTGGTGGTGGTTCCTGACAGCATGTGACTAATCCAGACACCCAATTGTTATAAAGTACTGAACCAATGTGCTTATTGATATTTAGGTAAAGGCCGGTGCTGAAGAAAATTTGGGCCCAGCTAGTATTACAACCACATTTGCAAGAGTCACTGTAAGAATATAAATTCAGCATATTTGTGTATCTGTATTACTATGAGGATGACAGAAGTGATATCCTCCTTATTTGGGTGTTGACTGAATCTCTTTCACATTTTGCATAGTGTTGGCTTTGAAAGCATGACCAGCTATTCATATCAACCATTATCTTACCTATAATCCTTTCCAAGAGAAAATGAATCACCATTTGCTGTTTATTATAGTAAAGACATGACTTAAGTTTACAAAAGATGTTTGGTCCAAAATCTTAATTTCCCCCACTAAAGCTGAAGATGAGACTTCAATGCAAAGAAGTCACAGAACTGAAAGCATATGGGTAGGTCCATTGGCTCCACCCGTCTCGCTCAGTTCAGTAGATACCTTTGTACTGTAAAGTCTCACCCACCTGGAGCCTGGCTACAAACCAACAAATAAAAGAACACAGTTCTCTAAGCACCAGGGTTTAAGTGCCAAAGTCCACTTCAAGGTCTTGCTCACCGGGAATTCCAGACTGTCACACCAAATCTATTTATACTTCACTGGTGACAGTGCTGACAAATCTAGCCGGCTACTTCCTTAGCAGATTAAGTTTAATAAATAGAGAAGAACCTATTACTGGTAAACACATTAAGAACAGAAAACAACTAGAAAGGAGACAGAAAAAGACCAGATACCTTCTGTCCAGTAAAGGCATCAGCACGTTGCAATCCTGTGCTACGTATAAGGTTGGCAACTATGGCTCTGAGCCATAGACAGAAAGTAAATAATAAGGTTCAGTACATTGCATCAGAAAGTATTTATGGAAACATACAATCTTTTCAAACAACTTCATAGAGTCTTAAAATGAAATTTAACTGATGATATGGCAGTGAGTTCTCAGAGAAACAGAACAGATGGATACTTAAAAACTGAACTTTAATTATCTATTTGTGCATTCATATTTTGATAAACAGGTAAGTGAAATAAAAGCACTGTCCTAATGGCAGTAGCTTTTCTACATCATTTTACACTTAAAAGCCTAAGCAAGACCCCAGTCTGTTGCTCTGCTGTCAAAAGAAAGGACTCCCCCTGAATGGGCCCCATCTAGGTGAAAGGTCAACCCACTTTCCTTAATGTCAGGTTGGAAAAGGGAACCAAAGTCTGCACGACTCAGGATTTCTCAGGAACTACTTTTGAATCTAAAAACATGAGAATTCACTTCATACACCAGGAGATTTGAGTAGAGGGGAAAAAATGAGATTATTTTGGCCTGCAAGGTATTAAAAGTTGTCCTGGGGCTACAGAGACAGTTCAGTGATTATCAATGTATGTTCTAGTTTTATAGAGGACCCGAATTTGGTTCCCAACACCCACAAAAGGCAGCTCACAACTGACTGTAACTCCAGCTCCAAGAGATCCATCACCTTCTCTAGACTTCACAGACTCATGTACACATAGCCCTATCCTTCCTTCCTTCCTTCCTTCCTTCCTTCCTTCCTTCCTTCCTTCCTTCCTTCCTTCTTCCCTTCCTCCCTCCTCTTCCTTTTCCTTCCTCCCTTCCTCTCTTCTCTCCCTCCCTCCTCTTCCCTTCCCTTCCTCATCCCTCCCTCCTCCTCTCTCTCTTCCTCTTCCCTCATGCATGCTTACACACAACACACACAATTAAAAATAAATCTCTAAGAAAAAGAAAAGTTGTCCCTAGTCAGTTGTTCAACCCCCAAATATCCTCAAATATTAAGGATAAAATCCTTAATGTAGATACGGAAATGTGATCTCACAGATGGTATTGCAATGGTCCCTTAGACATTAGGAACTCTCAGTGTGATACTAGGCTAAGAAATGATCAGAGATAATATAAACTACTTCAAAATGAACTGATTCTATCCCATTTTTTTCTTTTCTTAAAAAAAACAAACAGACAAGTAAATAGATGAACAATTTCAAAGATTAAATTTCAGCGAGCTATTTACTTTCCCGGCCATCTCATAATGAGATGTAATTTTAAAGTCTCTTACGTGACAGTAGTCTAAGCTCTACTGTCCTGCTCTGTATATATACGTGCACAAGTAGGACATAATGTACAGTTTTTAAACCCTTAAAAGAGGAGCAGATAACTGAAACAATAGTGAACAACTGTCACCAGTGGCTCCTATCCCTGAGCTGTCTTGTATTTATCACACTTGACTGGCCTACCATCTTGTTTATCACACTTGACTGGCTTACCATTTTGGCGCCTACCCTGTGGCCTCCATGGACATGGCTGTTCCCAGCTTATCCTTCACGACCACACGAATGACAAGATGCCTAGGATGAAGGTACATTCTGATACTCTGAGAGTCACGATGCTCAAGACATGGTAGCTGTTATTGTCCAGATGTGAAATGTCCCCCAAAAGCTCATGTGGTGATGCCTCGCTGTAGTGGTGTTGGTTGTGTGATTCTTGTGGTTCTGCTTTGGGAAGCCCAGAGCCTTAGGAGGCCGGGCCTGTGCTGAGGAGGTAAGTCACGGAAGATGGTCTCCAGTCCCTTTCTTACTCTCTGCTTCCTTCTGCTATTAGCTGTTCAACCTTGTCTTCCTTGTAAGATGAACTAAAACCTCTCCGACCATGAGGTAAATGAATCTTTCCTCCTTTGAAGTTTATGTCAGATAGTTGCCACCACTGAGAACTACATGCTGGGGTCAAAGGGACAGTTAGGAAACAGGTCTCGTGAGCAGTTTTCTTTATTACCACTATTGTTCATCTTGCAGAGCCAGCCAGCCTGCTGCCTCAGAATCCCTTAAGTGTCCACCCTGAGGCCACTTGCCCACATTTGCCTTCTCAGGACCTTACCAGGTGCTGGTTCAACCAAATTTTAGACACTCGGCTGTTAGCTGAATCTCAACTCACTTTCCTTTGGGAGAATGTATTCTCCTAACCTGCTCTGCTGCTTGTGCCCAGCTCCTCCTACTTGAGGACCTGCTTGGTGTCTGGGTTCTCCTGCCCATCACCCAATTCTCCTGCCTGCTGCTCTGTTTCTCCGACAAGAATAACTACAAGCTGTACCGCCAACACATTAACCTCCAGATCACCCGTCAGGTCAGGTCTCTCTTAAGCCCTATCTGATCTGGATCACCCGGCCTCCACTTCCATTGTTGCTGTGATACGATCAACAAGAGATACTGTTTAAAAGTATCAAGCATCAAGGGGGAAAAAATGTCATTTTAGGCACACTAAGTAGTTCTAACCTCTTCTGTCCGAGGGTTTCTTTAGCTAACAGCTGTCTTGGGAAATCACCACAGGCACACTTGCTCTGTTGTCTGGACTTTGTAGCAGGGCTGGGAAATATCTCCATGGAGTTTTTTTGACTTCAAAGGAAAACCAGTGATCCTGCTGACTCCAGTGGATTAAGTGAACTTTCAACTGAAATCCAATTCCATCCGAAGTATCTTGTTAAGTGTATTTTTGGTGTGCTGTTACGTGATAAGCTTTATTTTCTACCTGAGAATTTAATAATGTATCACAAATGAAGGTGTGCTTCTCAAATAAAGGCAAAGGATTTCAATGATCTAAAGAGAAACCAGAGTATTTTCTCGCTAAGGTTGCAAGTTTCACACCCAAAGTCTTGAAATTGACAATTTCTCTCCTTCTTCCTTTTATTCGTTCTAACATAGAGTGGGCAAGATAATAACTTAACACTTAGAAACCTAATAAATATAGTCAATTTTAGTCTACATTTAAGTTTTGTTAGCCAGCAACTTACAAAACCCTGAATCTTAGCGCCTAGCCTATTTGGCTTTGCAGATTTGTTACGGATGTCTGCCTTAGCTCTCACCATAGCGAGCTGTAAACTGTTGATCGCACATGATCATAAACCTACTGAGCAAATGCACTACTCCCAGGGAACATACAGGACCTGCCTGTAGTATCCTGTTGCAAGAAATTCATGTTGCAAGAGGAACCTGCCTGCTGACTAGAAACCAATTCCAAACGTCACAGGGAAGCACTTTGACTTTGTGTGCTGGAGGATTCTTTCCTAAGCTGGGAGCAACCAAGTGTATTCATGTCTACAGCTGTTAACTAGACTATGTTCCAAGAATGGAACGGCCATAGATGTGACTTTTGGTGCCTTTTCCAAATCAGTAACACAGAACTTGGGTTCAGGAGGTCAACAGTCAACTCCCAATGACAGTCATGCTAACACCACATCTGGCTGGCAGCCTGCCATTATAAAGGTACTGATTTAGAAAAACGGGTGACTTAAGTTTTCTTTAATCAACTTGGGAACCTATAGCTTAAAAGATGCTTTGTTCTAGATGGAGAGTTCCCTATACAGTCATTTAAATGTTCTCTGAGGGGTGGATATTGCACATGAACCACATAAATGTCTATTTGGCACCACTGATATTCACACAATTGACAGCTGAGGGGTCTGATCCCAAGATACATGTACATGTATACACTTGTGTGTCTGTTTGTGGCATTTTTTTTCTTTCTTTGGAATTTTTCAAAGGTTACTATGAAGTGTAGAATTATCTGCCTCGTTCTGTAAAGATCACTTTTGTCAAACACATATCTTACCAACTGGTTTAGGAAGAGACCAAAACAGTCATGAAGAAACAGGAAGCAGTGGGCAGACTTGGAGAGTACACTGTTGATATTTTTCAAGTCATAGGAGTTTCAAGGAGAAGAAATTTCCTATGTTTACATTTTTCTCGTCAGAAAAATAAACATGACTTTCTCCATTTGCCCTGTGTTCATTTCTTTCCCGAAAGCGGGTACATAAAAGCAAAGGCCCTTTATGCTAGAATGGTTGTTTTAAAAAAGTAACTGGAGAATAATTTTTACCCCTTACTGTTACTGGTGCTTTCTTTTATGAAACTTCAGTGAACAGAAATAAAACTTTTTTTTTTTTGTTTTTTTTGAGACAGGGTTTCTCTGTGTAGTCCGGGCTATCCTGGAACTCACTCTATAGACCAGGCTGGCTTCGAACTCAGAAATCTGCCTGCCTCTGCCTCCCAAGTGCTGGGATTAAAGGCGTGGCCACCACCGCCCAGTTGAAATAAAACTTTTAAAACAGAACAAATTGAACAGGAAAGGAATCATCATTGTCGTGTTGTTGGATGATGGAACACACGGTGGGAAAAAAAAATCAAAAGATTAATATTTCAATATATGTAAGAGCATAATGTGGGAATTCAAATTTTATAGTGGGCAAACATATGTTATTATTTATATTGTGGGAATGCATACTATTATATGACACATTTATGTGATGTGCATGAATTGCTTTGTTGGAGCACAGCCACACGTGCTCAGGTTCCTGTCTGTGGTGGCCTTCATGCCCTGGCAGGCCGAGGAGCTGTATTAAAGACCATGTGGCTATAAAGCTTGCCCTTGACAGAAAGTATGCTGACCTCTGGTTTAGCTTCAGAGCTAAACTTCTATACATCCTAATCTGTATAAGGGTTGTGCCCATTCCTTGGGACATTCCAGACCCCTCCGTGATTGTAAAGTATCAGAGCTAACGACCAGGTTATGACAGAAGAGCCTGGTATGGATACACACTTAAGTTGGTTCAGAATATGAAGTGGTTACGTATTAACACAGTACCTCCTAGACCACTTCAAACCTGGCTAACCCCAGATCTGAGGATCCTCTGAAGGAATGCATGACTTTCCCATGCTGAGGGTATATTTGTTGACTACTTAGATGGCACCTACAGAGAATGAAGAAAGGTAGGCTAAATGTGACTTCAGTATCTTACTTACACAGGTAACATCTTTTTCTCCCCACTTTGGTACTTGGTAAACCCTGGCTCTTGTGCACAATAGTTAACTGCTTCCATTGCTGAGTGGTACCCCAAGCCAGAGATGAATATTAATGAAGAAGTAAGGACACACCTGGACGGGTTTCAGCCACAACAGGTCCAGCGAGGTCAGAAGGCTTTCCGACGCCTGCCTGGTTAATGGCACGCACACGGAACACGTAGCTGACACCTTCTTTGAGGCCTTGTACCTGGAATAAGCAGGTTTAGAAATAATGAGCATCTTATGCCACATATGCATGTGTGTTCTTTTTCTGTAGGCACCTGTAATCACACAACCCCAAGGATGTTTCCTCTCGAGCAGACTCTGTGCCAGTTGACTCTGGTACTCTTCTCTGTGGACCAGCTGACACTGGATGAGTTGTTAAAGACCCTTCCAAGCCTGTCATTGCCACAGTTCCTCTCTCTCAAATAATTTAAATGCTTCCCTAATGAGAAACATGTTGTATGTTTCTGAAGTGCACACACACTTTGAGTGACTTAGCTGTTTCATTCTTTGTTGAAAAGGTAAAATATGACGTGTTCAAAATAGCATCTATGTTACACACCTCTCAGTGATTCCCTGGGTAAGAAAACATTTTGTACTTATTCAAAAGTACATTGCAGATGCTCGAGAGATGGCTCAGCACTGTCTGCTCTTCCAAAGGACCCCAGTTCAATTCCAACCACCACATAGCAGCTCTCAACGTCTGTAACCTCCAGGGACTCCGGCACACTCTTCTGGCCTCTATAGGCACTAGGTACACACGTGGTACACCAACATACATGCAATCAAAACACTTATTCACATATAATAAAATAAAAATAAAATTTAAAATGCATTCCAGCACTAAAACATAAACACCATCCTGTGCACCTTTATTGCCTATTTCTCACGAAATAGACAGAATGCCAATATAATTGTGAAATTATATTTACATACAATTTCTCCCCTAATGCTGTGGTAGAGACCAATATTCAAAGTCTGACTTAAACCAAAAAGTGCTGAGAAATACTTGTGACTATGAGTTTAGACTATTCATGCTTGGACTATTGGGTTTTAAGTCTAACTATTGGATTATATTCTGATAACATCAGACTATTATTATACAGTGATAGCTCTCACTGGAACTAATGAATTTGGCTGTTTTGTTTTGATTTGATTTGTTCTAGGAAACAAGATCTTGTGTACGTAGACCAGGCTGGCCTGGAACTTACTATATCGGGATGGCTGACCTTGAACTCCTGATCTTGTCTTTCAAGTACTAGGCTTCGCTCCACACTCAGCTAATGGATTTTCAAAAATAAGTTCAAAATTGAAGTAAGTGTGATCTGTAAATGAACTTGAAAGGGCACAGGACAACTGCGCAGAGTTTAATATGTTTCAAATTCTGTGTCGAGAAATAATGCTAAGAAAGGAACAGAAACATTTCCTCATGATAAAAATAGATTAGTCACCAGGTGTCTGACACATCTGCGGTGACACCTAGGGGGTGAGTGGTTGTGAGCTGGGTTTCTGTAACACACGAGGAAGAGATCCACATTCCAGAGTCCAGTCCAGTTGGGACAGGAAAACATCTACACTCTCCCATCACCCCAGCTCTAGGAAAAGATCATGACAAATTCATAATCTATGCATACGTACTCTGGGGTTTCTTTTCTTCTCCTGTAATCTTTTTAGAAATTGGTTATTTTATTTATTTACATTTCAACTGTTATCTCCCCCTTCCTGGTTTCCCCTCCACAAACCCCCATCCCATCCTCCCTCCCTTTTGCTTCTATGAGGATGCTCCCCCTCCCACCCACCCACTCCCACCTCACTGCCCTAGCATCCTCCTACACTGGGGCATCGAGCTTTCACAGGACCAAGGGCCTCCCCTCTCACTGATGCCAGATAAGGTCATCCTCTGCTACATATGCAACTGGAGCCATGGGTCCCTCCATGGGTATTCTTTGGCTAGTGGTTTAGTTCTGGGAGCTCTGGGAGATCTGATTGGTTGATACTGTTGGTCTCCTATGGTGTCGTCCTTCTATCCACTCCTCATTGCACACGCTCTAATTACCAACACAGGTGTGAACCATTTAGTGCGAATGCCATATGCAAATCTGAGTGGTTATGGTAAAGCCACACTGATTATGCCACGGAATATTTCTTGTCCTGCTATGTCTTTAGGGTCTTCAGGCACTCTGTCTGTCCCCACCCTGGGTTTGGGGGAGGGAAGAGGAACAGTCTTTTTGGCTCACAAAACACGCCCACACAAGTAAGAGAAGCTGCTGCTTCCAAACAGTACCTGTGGGTGAGTTAGGCACAGGTTCTGTAAGCACGCTCAGGGATCTGGAGTGGGATGAGTTAAAGGTCAAGAGTCAGGTGAACCCACTCCAGTAAGCTCTGCGTGTTCATGCAAGCACAGGCACGTCCGACTAGGAGAAGTAAGACAGGGCATGACCCCCAAAAAACCTTCAGTTACAGGTATACCGGTATGAACTCTGTAAGGACAGCACCCTCCAGGAAAAAGCCACTGTCACAGATAATTAGAGGAGGAGAGTCACCTAGAGACATGGGGGCAATGATCAGCAGTGTTTTAGTACCATGTGGAACAGTAACTTCAAGAGGGGGAAAGAGGGAAAGAGGGAAAGAGGAGGGAAGTAGAGGATGTCAGATTAAAGAATTCAGTGAAAGGTCACCCAAGTTTCAAGAATCAAAACAAAAAAAAAATTCCCCATCTCTAATTACTTCCAAGTGGATGGACTCTTACCAGGAGCCCAAAATACAAAACTGGGTCTGACTTCATTAGCTTAGCTTTAGTGGTTTTCCTGCTCAGGGAGAGAAAGCACGCTCTAAATCCCAGGGTAGCCTCTCACCCTCAGGTACTTGTTCGCAATGGCTGCCTCATTAAGTCCTCGCCATTGGTCATCTTTGGCACTGGCTTCCTTCAGGTCCACAAAGTAACCCGTGACTGGAGTCCGGCCTGAGTAGACCGGAGGCTTCCACTGCAGAACCAGGGAGTTCTTCCTGACTTCACTGAGCCTCAGGCTGTGTGGTGGTCCTGAGTCAGGGAGAGAGAGTAACAGAAGTCAGATGTGTGAGGAGACTCGCTCTGAGTACACACAGTCACCCTTAGGGTCTCTCATCTGACCCTCAGGATGGTAGTCTCTTTAGAAGCCTATCAGTCTCCTAAAAGTAGGCATATTGTAGCCTCTTCAAGTGTCCGTGGCTGCTATACCACAACTTACCGAGGCTGTTTTAGAGTGGACACAGTCATAATTTATTTCAGTCACTGAGGGTAATTAGCACACAGTCCACAGAAGCCTTGAAAACCTTCTGACAGAAAAGACGGTACAATGCGTGCTGTGTGTACGTGGCTGCAATTTAGAGTCTAAACTATGATGTCACCATGTGTAGCTCTGAGTGACCACTGGCTGCTATTCAAGCGCATATCTCTTTTTTCTTTCAAATAAACAACTTCTGCTTAACCAATCAATCAAAGTCACCTGAAGTGACTCACAGTGACTCGACATCAACTGCAAACACTGACATGCTTGTTATGCTTCGGCATTGCGCAACTGGTAGTTCAATATTTGCCTTCTTATTTACTTTGGTTTGGCAATTTCAAGTATGTACCATTCTTGTTTTCCAATACCTTCTATGGAAATGTATTTAAATATTAGCATCAAATAGTATGGCATGTTCTGCTTAGCAAAGGGCTTTAGTGACCGTGAACTTGGGTCATCCTTGCAGCCAGTCCGGCAGCCAGTCCTTTCTACAGGTGGGGTTAGGTGCTGCTGAATCACCTCAGGGAAGAGGAAGGCTACACAGTTCAAGTCCTGATCCTGCTGCTTACCTGTTCCCCTTGTGACTCTGTGTGTGTCATTTAACTTGTACCTCAGGTTAGTCACCTTCACAACGGAAGGAAGACAAAGTACTTACGCTGTGTTCTAGAGAAGCTTCTGGCACCTGCTTGCCAATGCTCCTTGCTAAGTCAAGGATGCATCAGGGTGGCTGGTGGGGTGTTTCCTTACTGAGCACACCCTGCAACTTCTTCATCGACATGGCTACTTGTGGGTGCTAAGTCTGTAGACAGACACATTTAACTTTAAGAATTGTAGAATTTGGAAACAGATCCATCTATGTGACAGTGGCAGAAAGAATTTTTTTAACACCTGGCTCAAAGACCTGTGTATGCCTCTGCATATCTGCTGATGTTGAATGAGTCTCGAACCTCGTTTCTTTGCTAACTTTTTATTCACATGTGGAAGAAGTCAAGCAGAGAGGTATTTGCTGAGTAGGGCAACGGTAGTCTTCAGGGGCACAGGGTTTCAAACAGAGGAAGGGGCAGTAGAAGTGTGGAGTGGGCAGGTTGCCTTCTGTGATCTGAAGTGTTCATACCACCTATGATGCTATCGTGACAGTTGTTAGATGTGTTGATTATCAAGCCCAGGAGTTCCGTGTCATTCAGAACATTTGGATCAGATGACTTAATAAGTCTGCTGATGTTCAATGTTTATATTGGTTTTGTTTTATGGCACCATATGAGGCATAAGCGTGGGTAGGTTTTTCTGCTTACTTCTTTTTTCTCTTCCTCTTGTATCCAGCCGCCCCCATGACAACCTCCAGAGCAGACTATTGGCTAGTCAGATTCCATGACTGCTGAGGGAAGGCTGTGGCATGTGGACATACAGTACTAGGCCTTAGTAAGAGAAGCCAGGCTCATAGCTCCATTCAGGCATAATAAGCCTGTGTGGGCAACTTAGTGACGAGCTAGGAAGAGGGAGAGAGGGCAGATAACAGGGTGAAGCCACGAACTCCCCCTGATCTCTAGGGGGTGATTTGGGTGTTAGTAGGTGTGTGCTTCAGAGCAGGGGAGAGCAGCATCGAAGGATGTGGGAAATGGTTCTGGAAGTAAGTTTGCAATGCTCTGAATTGGCCTTTAAGAGACAAATGAAAAGTTCCAAGTGCTCACTTGGCTCGAAGCACATATTTCTGTCAGTCCCCCAGACAGAGGCTGAGCAGTGGCAGCTATGGTTTTTAGTTGAAATGGGAACAGGAGGAATTTATTTTCAAGTTTACATTGCTACCTACCATTTCATGTTATCGTAAAACATTTTAGATAAGCATACCAAGTGGATTCCTGCCTTTTAAGTGCCATCGAGATAGCACCTCAGGTCATTCCAACTTGCTGGAGGAACGGCACAGTCCCCAGCTTACCCGGAACAGCAATGGTCCATTCTTCACACTTGAAGCACTCGCTCACCACGGAGGGCGCTCCCAACCCTGCGATGTTCATTGCTGACACTTGGAACTGGTACACTGTGTTTTCCTTCAAGTTGCTAATCTATAACATGGATAACATCGAAAACAGTTGTCAACATTTTACCTATTTAATTTTATGTGGCAAAGCATCCTGCGGTGATCTAGTGTTTAACATGTAATTTATTTACTTCTATTGGATATATCCTAGGTTATAGCCTGTAAGTCACGCCCTTTCATAATTACATCCCTGCTATAATCTAAAGAGTATCTGCCTGTAACTTCAGCTCCAGGTAATCTGATGCCCTCTTTTGGCCTCTAAGGGTACCTGCATGCCCACATTGCATAAGCTGACAAGCAGGTATACACATAAATAAAAATAAAATTCAAGAAACAGTAACTGTGCCGGGTGTGGTGTTGTGCAACTTTTATCTCAGCACTTGGGAGGGAGAGATAGGTGAGTCTCTGAGTCTGAGGCCCTTCTGGGCTAGATAGCAAGTTCTAGGTCTGCAGGGCTACATAGTGTAACCAAAAAAACAAAACAAAACAAAACAAAACAAAACAAAAAAAACATCCAAGTAATTCATAATATTAAACACACAAGTCAATAATAAACAGTAACACATGAACAAAAAAGGGGGTAAATGGACTAAAATATTATAAGGTTTTATGTTTCCAAGATGAGAGCAAAACAAAGAAAATGATACCAGATTCAAAACTTGTTCAGCCACCCGTAAAAAATAAACCCCAAACCACAGAACATATTTCTCAAGGTAAAGTCTCTCAAGACAAAGTGGGAGAAGAGGAAATGTGTTCAAATATTTTCAGGGCCAATGTGATATCTCAATGCATAAAGATGCCACGGAAACTGCCGCCCACACAGGTGCAGCTGAGCCTGCGGCCCACATAGGTGCAGTTAAGCCTGGCGCCCACACCGGTGCCACGGAGCCTGACACCCACATAGGTGCAGTTAAGCCTGGCGCCCACACAGGTGCGGCTGAGCCTGCCGCCCACACAGGCATCAATCCCCGGCACCCACAGGATGGGAACCTGACTCCTGCAAGTTGTCGTCTGCCCTCCGTATAGGTGGGAACACACAAAATTAATAAATGTGCACAAATGTTTTAAATATTCAAAAGCAGTCAATGCATAACAGAAAAATACACTCGACAGAAAGACTAAGTAGAAAGTACATAATAATATGGTGATTAGCTTTTAAAAATCGGTAATAATGTTAAATATTACTAAATAATATAAAATATAAGCTGTCAGGCCAAGGGAACTAATGTAATTCTATAACTCTATGCCTTCTTTTTTTTTCTTCCCCCACAAGTCAATGTGGGACAAGGGTGGGATTCAAACCAGGGAGAGACCGAGTGAGGACGACTCCAGAGCGCGGAGTCTAGAGCGCTGGGCCACCGCCAGACAGCTTCTTTCTTTATTTCTTGAGGCAGAGTCTCAGATAGCCCAGACTGGCCTTGAATTTCGGGCCCTCCTGCCTTCACCTCTACAGTACAAGGATTGTACACCTACACCACATGACTTAATTCTGTGCTATTTCTAAAAACACATGAAAAGCATAAAGATACAGAAAGATTGAAATTAAACAATAAAAGTTACACGCCATGTAAACACCAACTAAAAGAAAAACCTGTTCGTTATCATCAACAACTGAAGATGCTGCCTTTAAGGCCAAACTTACCATTAGCACAAAAGACTCACTTTGTCTTCCTGTTATAATGTCATCTCGAAATACATAAAGCAACATTTTAAGTGAGCAGGTTTTCTGGTGAGATGATCCCGCAGTTTTCTCTTCCTGAACTACCATTCATACCAGTCATTGGTATAAAATTTTAGCTACTCTCAGAATAATCTTATCCATTGACATTGCAGCAAGAAGCTTAGGTGACAATTAGTAACAAAATTCAGTATGTGTGTGTGTGTGTGTGTTGTGTGTGTGTGTGTGTGTAGCCACTCTGACTCATTTAAAAAAATAATTCAAATTCACTTTTAACAAACAAGGACTAAAATAAAACTCTCCTTTCTCTGGTAATGCTGGCTACAAAGTAACTATAGCAAATGCAATACTGATGTTGGGATGTTTTTATTGTAAGATAAAGACCAAGGACTGGTGTTGTGGTCCAGTGGTAACGTGCTTATCAGTCACGCATGAGACCCTGGCTTCCAGCCTTAGCACTTCAAAACCAAAACACAAAACCGAGGTTGTGTGGTGGCGTGTGCCTATAACCCCTGTACTCAGATGTAAGGCAGGAGGATTGCTGCAAAGTTCTAGGCCAGTCTGGGTACACAGGGTTACATAGGAAGACCTCATATCAAAAAAATCAAACAAACAAACACACACACACACCAAAAATCTCCCAAGGATCCTGTCTATAATGTCATTGCTATTCCTGTTGGAGGTCATAGGTAGAAAGTTACTCAGGAAAATGAAGCATAAAGTGTAAGATTTGGATGTGAAGAAGTAAATGTATTACTCGCATTTAATAGGACTATTTCTAGGAGATTCCCAAGGAACTTATAAATTCATTTTTAAATTAACAAAAACTTTAACAGCCATATGTAAAAATCAGTTATTTGTATTTTTTATTTCTGTGAATTGTCCTTTGACCTCCATAAGCATACCCCCACCTCACAAAAATTAAAACCAATGGAGAAAATTACAAATGTTCAAGGGCTGGAAGAATCAATACATTTAATATGCCAGTTACTCCTCAACATACAAATAAGTTCTACATACCTTTCATCAGAATTCTAACAGGTTTTGGTTTAACTTATTATTTTCCCTCATACTTTGTCTTGGGTTTTTTTTGTTTGTTTGTTTGTTTGTTTTGGCAGAACTTAATAGAATCGTAATTCCATAATTTATATCAAAGAGTGTAGAGCTAATAGGGACCCTTCAAACACAAGGAAATGGGGGGATGGGTCACTTGCCACAAAACTGTCATGACTGGACTAGTGGACTGTTAATTCAGAGGTGGATGGGCTGACCAATGTGGAGGATACAGCACCCGGGGCAGACAGACATGAGTAAGAGGAATTATGGGAAAGAGAGGAGTCTCACTAGGTGCTTCTGCAATGGCTGTGTCCTCTCCGTTAGGGGGAGATCAATTTTGACCCTCAGCTCACAGCACATACAAACTTCAAAGCTGAGTTAGCGACTGAATATGAGCGTCTGCGAGGCTTCTAGGACATAACCAAGTGCAGAATCTCCGTGACCCTGGCATAACGAAGACCTTTCTGCTAAGAGCCACGCGTTCACTTACTGTGTTTACAACAGCATAGGTTGCTGCACGACGGGAGGAAAATCACGAGGAAAATGAGCAAGACTTTGAATGGGCATACTAGAGAAGAGTGCATGAACGTGGAGCCTGCGTACAGGAAAAGACCTTGGCACTCATTTGACACTCAAATTATCAAAGCTGAGAATGTTTGAATAGCTAAATGTGGGCAAGATGCAGACCAAGGATTCCACATACTTCAGGAAGCAGTAGAGAGCTTCCTGTAGAATTGGGGAAGACTGACAGAGGCCCTAACTCAACAAGTCTAGTCGCCGAGAAACTGGCGCCCACGTGCATTAGCATCCATATGTAACATCATTGCTATACTGCTTGATGTGGCTAAAAACTGCAACCATAACTTTTATTCTGGATAACTGTCATCTCTGAGGCTTACTGCCTCGGTCTGCTAACCTAGGCTTTATTCCTAGAATCGTCTAGGCTCTGTACAATCTAATGTAGGCCTAGAAGGTTTGAGCCTCTGAGACTTACTGCTGAATAAGCTCACCCCTTCCTAGTTCTTTCTGAGCTCTGGCTGGCTGGTTCAACTCAGCTGTTCTGGCTCAGCTGTTCTCTGAAACTGACTGATTCAATCTGGCTCTGGCTCTCCCTCTCTCTCCCCCACCCCCCGACTTTTTGCTCTGTTTGGTCTTAAACTAACTCTGGCAATCTGATCTAATCTGGTTCCTTCTCATTCACTGGCTCCTTCTGTCTTCATCTATATCTAGCTTCTCTCTGCAACCTGCTCTCTATCACTGTCCTAGTGAAGCTGCCTCCTTCCTCTCTGTGCTCTCTGAAATAAATAGCTTCTCTTTCCTGTCTGTTCTGTAAGAGTTGAGCATATCCTATTCTGTCAAATCTTTCTCTGATTTGTCACTTTCTGCCTCTCAATCAGACATCACTTTCAAACACAGGTGCTTCCTTCTACAAACTGACTTTACCTTCACTGTTTGGGATTACAGGTGTGTGCTAAGGGCCAAGCCACACCACAATTAGAAACATATTTTTCCAGTAAATGACACAATCTCAGGGTTCACAGTGTGATCAAATATCCTGCAACAACAACAACAACAAAAAGTCTATAAGATGGCCCGCACAGGAATCAGTAAGGGAATGCAGGGCATATTGTGGTATAGTTGTTTAGTGGAATACCATATATAATGAAAAACTGTGCACAGCCACACGGAGAATCTTAAAGGTACAACTGCGTAGCTGGGCGTGGTGGTGCAGGCCTGTAACATTTGTGCTTTGGAGGATGAGGTAGTAAGTTTGAGGCCAGCCTGGGCCACCTAATGAGAACCTGTGACAGAAAACAAAAACAAGAGTTTTGCGTTAGCATTCCTCGTCAGTGTTTGATATGTCATAGATTTCAAATATTAAGTAGAAATGGTGTAGTACTGATTTCAACTTAGGGTATTTCCTGGCCTGGTCGGACCTTGACTGGACTCTTACTGTGTGTGTGTCCGTCTATGAGTTCTGGGACTTGGCAGCTGGACCTAGCAGGTGGTGCTCTAAGAATGGTCAACAGCCGAGCCAACATAAAGAGCCTAAGGACCTGTGATAGGCAGAGCAGTGATGTCCCACCCCATCCCCACTCTCTGACACATGTCCTTCTTTCTGGGCATAAGAGCCACTATTATACGGAACACCCCACAAGGAGGAAGGTCAAATAAGCTGGTCATGTCATCATGATTTTAACAGTGAAAATTTAAAACAAACAAACAAACAAACAAACAAACCAGAGATATTAGATCTAGCAACATTTGAAGCTACTGACATATAGTTACAGATATTTTACAAGGTTTAAAAGAAAATGCTAGTTTTTACAATAAATGCACATTTTGTGGTAAATATTTTTTTAAAATGACGCTTACATGTATGAGTCAGAAAATGTAAGTCCTGCGTGGCTAGCCATACTGATCTTATCTACCGAGGGATGTTTTTCAGAGTCACACCAGTGTTGACAATGAACGCTGGAAAAATTACACAAGTCCTTTACCAGGTCCTGGGTGTGCACACACAAGCATTTCACCACTCACAAGATGTGTCAGCCACAGAGTCGTGTTTGCCTACCTTGTATGCTGCATCGCTGACGGCCTTGATGTTGGCTTCCCTCCATTTTCCTGGTACCCCACCAACCACCTCACGATAGTTCACATAGTAGCCTGTAATCTCTGCCCCTCCGGTTGTATCTGGCTGCTTCCATCCAAGAACCATTGAGTCCCGAAAACTTTCAAGACAAGTGATGTCATAGGGTGGAGATGGCACGGCTGTCACGAGACGAGTAAATCATAAGTAAGAGAGATGCATTTCTGAGTCTGAATACATTCACTATCCCTGCCTGGCACCACATAAGAGGGTGCTAGACATAGGATGCAATGAAAATGTGAGGTGGATCTGAAACTTGGCACCTGGCTTGCCGTATGAGAAAAAAATAGACTCTGAGAAAGTGTTCTGAAACTATCAAACTAAGATTTTAGAAAATCTGTCTAGCAAAATGGTGTGTCCTCAAAAGGTGATCTTTTCCCATAAGAGAAAATATTCCCTCCAGGAATCTACACTTTTGTTGTTTTGAGGTTTGTTTTTATTTGGCCTCTGATAACAACAGAATTTGTACATATCTTGGTTTCTTTCTCAGTTTGTTTATTTATTATTATCTCCATACAGTTCCAATTGGTTTGTATTCACATACACTCATCCTGATAGATACTCTCCAGCCGGGAAAATATCCTGGAGCTCTTGGTATATACACCTTTAAAAAAAAAAAATTTTACAGTATAAGGCACCATTTGCCATATGTCTTTCTCTTGGTAGAGACATGTTTATCGCAGTATTTTTACCTCCTATGATTTTAGATTCCTGGTATATTGCACGTAATCAGGCTAGGTAGCTTTCCCTGCATTTGCTAGTGTCTAGCTTGAAAAAAAAATCTGAAGGATATTTCAAAACTTCTTGTATATTTACATGGCTTTGCTGGTCCCTTCACATCTGGCCACTGAAATGATAGTTTTCAATGAAGAAAGAAGGGTGCGGTGACAGCAAGAAGTCCTTCTAGATATGCGGCATAGCAGAATGCTTTCAGGCATTTGTTTGAATTATAAGAGTTACATAAATTATCTCATTCCTATTCAAAGCAACTTTTGGGAACAAAGAAGACTGTTGGAATGGTTGGAATGAAATCTGTGTGTGTGTGTGTGTGTGTGTGTGTGTGTGTGTGTGTGTGTATCGTGTTTCAGAGCACTTACGAAGACTATCCCACTTATTCTTGTTTACTGACATAAATAAGAGTTAAAAACAAGAAAGTAGAGGAGTTACGAAAGCTGAGGTGAGGTAGAGATGGGGAATGGACAGGAGACACTTAAAATTTATCCGTGTTTTTATAGGATATACTGTCTCCTAGAACACACAGACCCAAAGCATCCACCCAGCTTATAATTAGCTTTCTAACAAATAATCTCCCTTCCCTTCTGGGAAGCAGTATTATGGGACATAGCCCTCCATGACTATAATACCATACCGAGATTTTCACATCTGCTGAGAACTAGTGATATGAATGAAATATGAAGAGTCACATAAAAGCCTGAGGTTGAAGAATGGAAACTCGTAACTCTGACGTCGGTACACTGACACTTCCTTATGAAATATTTCCCTGCGCACGTCCTGAGTGTGAACATGTCAAAGAGCTGCACACAACCTGGTTGGTCATCAAGTCCTTCCTACCCTCATGTCTAGGGTGTAGAGTATCTTCCTGACTAACTCCCCTTCATCCAAAAGGGTCCTGTAAACATTTTTGTCATTGCTAAGCCTAAGAAATTATGTAGAAACGCCAACCCCACAAGGTGACTCTGATAGTGTATCAGACCAAAGCGTGTCGAAGGGCTGGCGGAAACATAGAATTCAGAAGCAGCATGAGGTGAGAACACAGAGGAAGCATGTGATCAGACAATGAGAGGTGAGGGCGATGATGGAGACGGACGGATGAAGAGCTGCACTCGGCAGTTCTCACCTACTGGATCCTTCTTCTTTCTCGGGGGCTCAGATTTACTTTGCTCCTCGGGAGCTACCTCCTGAGACGGTGGGCTGAGCTCCTCCTGAGCTGATTCACTCACTTTACTTACTTCTCTCTGGCCCCGGTTGGAAGGGCTACTGGGTGGTGAAGGTTTATTAGGTTTGCTACTGAGCAAAGCGTCTTTCTGAGAGGTTGGTGAGGAGGCTCCATTCATGCCCCCCTGGAGTCTGTTAGTCCACCAGGCGTATCACTCAGTCGAGGCCACACATCTGGAGACACACCTCCCCCTACAGTCAGCAGACAACAACAGAAACGCCATGAGCCAGACCCCGTACACATTACTCTTGAAGCAAACAAACATGGACATTTAGGACTGCAAGCAGAGCGAAAATCAATCTTGGCTTAACAGTTGGCACCAGGGAACATTTCAACTTCCCTGTAGTTTGGAAGAAGAAGAAACAAGAACAGACATAAACCGCAGACAGAATGGGAACCGTTTCTATTTGAAGAACTCAAAGGGTTTTAGTGTATACAGGAAAAACGCAACCTCAGACATCTCTTGGGAGATAGACGCTCTAATATTCAACAGAATCGAGACACAAAAGTGCACAGACACAAAATTAAAGACACTAACTGTATAACAGTTATATAAATCATGGCTGTTAGTGCAACAGTAATGTTGCACCTCCAATCCATAAAAAACAACATGTCTGCTGCTGTATACCTTACAATAAGGCCAAGGGAGAAAGCCATCAAATCTGGTTGTTGTAGTTCTGTTGCTCTAGATTTTGAGACAGCTTCTTGGTATGTAGCCCAGGTCCTTGAGTTCATATTCTCCTGCTTCGGCTTCCCCAGTTGTTGGGATTATAGGTGTGCACCATAACACCCCCCCCAATCTTTTTTCAGTGATACTGGGGCTTTACACATCATAACTATCTGCTCTATTACTGAGACCCATACCCAATCAAATATTTCCATTAATACGTTAGCATATTGCACATTTTATTTCAGTTTTTCTGAGCTAGCTCTATCCAAGATTGGGAGGTACAACACATGTATACATATAATTACCTTTTAATGATGTTACTCTGTTGGTTAGTTTGCAAACAGATGAAATATGTGCTTAAGTAACCACACGGGTCTCGCATGAGTTTCAGCGGCATGGTAATATGCTGTTAGGAAGAAGCCAGGCTCTGTTGCAGATGAAATGGCTTTTAGATGCAGTATGATACAAGTTACGATGATGTACCACTTCATGGAAGCGGGGTAGCCTGCCAGGTCCCAGGATGAACACGAAGTTAACATGGAGGTTCATACACTGGGGAATGTCTGAGGAGACTGGAATGTGGAGATGGAAATGCTATGGATGAAGACACTGGTAAGTGATGGAGACCTGGAAAACGTCAGCTACGGAAGGAAAGTTAGTGTCAGCTGGAGTCAGAGAAGATGACCGTTTAATGATGGAATCACGGAGTGAAATTAGAAACTCTAAACCACTTATGGAAATGATGAGAAGTTAGAAAAAAATCCAGTATTTTCCTTGAGCAGATTACATAAAAGGAACTCACCGATAGCAGCTTTGACTTCAATAGCTTCCGAATCCTGGGAATATTCGCTAAGTCCAGCTGCGTTCACTGCTCTGACCCGGAAAATATAGCTCTGGCCAGTCGTCAGTCCGTGGCAAGTAAATCTAAAGATGAAAGCAAGCTTTCAGAGCCTTTCTTAGGAGGAACATTAGGGGAAGTGACTGGCAGCTTAAATGAATGATCTGGACAGCCTGGGCTATTCTGAGAAGATTCATTTTTCAAAAAGAGGAAAAAGACACTGAGAGCTTCCAGGAATATATACACCTTAGACAAGAAGGCCATGTGGGCAATTTATAAAACTCACTCTGTCAGAGAGAGAGAGAGAGACAGAGACAGAGACAGAGACAGAGACAGACACAGAGAGACAAAGAGAGACAGACACAGAGATTGATTCTGGCTTCCCCTGAATGCTCATCAGAAAACGATCAACAGGGAAACAATAAGTCTACCACATATTAATTCTGTATAATGATAAACTAAATAGACTAGTTAAAATATCATTAGTGGGTCTAGCACAAATGAGGTACTTAATAAATAATAGGTCTGTTGACAACATTATGGGTAGCTACTTCAGGTATATACTTAAAATGTAAGGCACTGGTAAATCCTATCACAGTAACCTAAGTGCTACCTCCTTTATGCCAGGGAAGGAAACATCACTTGAGAAATCTCACTGGAATCTGGTACCAGAACTACCGTTTAGATACAAAGCTCCAACAGTAAGGTATGGATCCATGGTAGCTTCACATTTAAAACCACCCTACTTCTCAACAGCTTCTATAGCTATAAGTAGCATTCCATGGATCACTGTAACAGGAAAATCAGCCCTTCAGACTGTAACCCAAAGGAAATAACAGTTATGCTAATGATGCTATGACCACTTGCTGTTCAAATATCTAATAAGGGAAGCGGTATCTTTCAGTCTAGGTAGGATCAAGCTGGTTTGGTGAATATTTATTGAGCATTTCAGGGTCACGACATTGGACTACTTATAGATATGAAGATTAATAACACAGTGTCTGCCTTTCACTAGCTCCTGATTTTGTTGTTAAAGGTAGATGCTGGACTCCAGGGCTTCTAAGTCCCCCAGGATAGAGCTGGGATGCACGGACATTTCAGTCTAAGAAATAAATGTCACATGAAACATCCTGCCCTCTCTCTTTAACCTGTGGTCTCCAGCCTCTTGGGTTCTGCTTCCTCTCCTGCTCTGGGAGTCTGTGGCCTTGGGAAAGGGGCAAGTAGAAGCTACCCAACGAGCCCACCAGATTCTTTCTAGGAATGCTTCTCAGATTGGTCCTTAACTAAAGCAGGATTGACTGGTTGAGTAAATAATTAAAAGCAAGGGAAAAAAAAAAAACCAACTTTCCCCACACTGAAAACAGATACAAAGAGGTGGGAAACTATCCAAATGTCCTTGTTTCTATGGGATTTTCTGTCTGCTTGGTCCTGGGTTTAACCATGTTGATGTTCAGATTTTGTAAAGTGCTGATAGTCTGTTCTCTGTTCTTTTATAATGCCAAGATATACACATTTAGTAGAGTATGTTATGTCCTTAGAGTCTAATATTACTTTGTATATGAAAGACCATCGGGTATTAATGAAAAAAGTAATCAATGAATTAGGGAAGAACCATAAAATAAGCTTTTAGGTGGTATTTTATTTCTTTTAAGTGTTTGACGTTAAGTCCTTTTTCCCATGCTCACCTTTAAATTCATTTGACTAGTTAAAACTAAATGTGTATATGTCTTCTTAATTGTTTTTACATTATATCTATATGTTTGGGGTATGTCTGTATATGGAGACACTCATAGAGGTCAGAAGAGACTGTCAGATCCCCCAGAGCTGGAGTTACAAGGGTTGTGAATCTCCCAACGTGTTCTAGAAACTAAACTGAAGGCCTCTGAAAGAGCAGGATACGCTTTGACTACTTGGTCATCACTGTAACTGTGTGTGTGTGTGTTTATTCTTCCACTGGATGTGTGTAATACATGTTACAGTGATCCTGGAACACACATGAACACATGAACACACACATGTGCATGTGTACACACGCACATGGACACACACACAAACACACATTACCGTGAGCCCTTCACCGGGTTGTTATTGCAGGGCTCCCACTTGCCAGAGCCAACAACACTGCACTCAATGTAGTACCCAACCAGTTCTTTGGCATCTTTGGACTCCTCCCAAGAAACTACCACCGAGGTATCTGTATTTCTACTTGGGATGATTTTGCCAGGGGCTTTGGGGATATCTGCATAAAGAAGAAAATGGTGATCAAACGCAAGGTCATTTAATATATTTCATTTCCATCACATGTGGAAACACACATGCGTAAATATTTTATACAATTATGTAAAACATATTGCTGCTCTGATTTATAATGAATTGTGCTAAAGAAATGTTCTCTAGGACATTTAATTAGTAGCATACTAATATGCTACTAATACTAGCATATTAGTAAATGAAATGTCTATGGACACTGAAAACTATATCCACTGTTGAAACCTGTGATGTTTGCTTTGCACGAGCAAAGCCACACTATTGTACTCTTGCTTTGGAATTTTTTCTTGACCCACAAGGTCATAGTTGCCTGGTCTGACCCTACACTTACCAAGTTTGTCCCCTACGACGGTCACTTCAGTTGTTTCTGAGGGCTCACCAACTCCTGCTGAATTTGAGCAGCGGACACGGAAGCGGTAAGATTTCCCCTCCACCAGGTCAAACAGAGCGAAGCGAGGAGACTTCACTGGGAGTTCTGTGTTGACACGCTGCCAGTTTTCTGTTCCCACGTCACACTGCAACAGGGACAGTGACATCACTGGAAGCCCCTGAAGCATGCAGAGGGCCTTGTTTACCTGCCGACAAACCACCCTGTTTTCTAGAGCTGGTCTGGAGAAGAGGTGTGGAAGAAGGGACATCTGAAGGTCACAGGGCGATACATCAAATGCAGCTTTTTAGTGTTTGATAAACTATTTTAAATATTTAATTTAAATATTTAAAATAGTTTATCAAACACTTGAAGTACTCAGGGCCTTATCTTGCCATCTTGCCCTTCTGTATTTAGTGATCAAGACATTTGTCACGAGTAGAAATGTATTTATTTATTGTCTCCTCTACCAGAGGGTGCATTCCACCAGCTCAGGGGACCTCCTTGCTCACTGTGCTGCCTCAGCCTAGAAGGGCACTCAGAGTTTCCTCTGTGAATGAATAAACAAATGTGTAAGGTTATAGAAATCCAAAGATGCTCCTTCGTGAAACTGTGCCAGAATTTTAGAATAAATCATAAAATGCTTTAAAAAAAAATCCCACAAACGAATTTAAAGAGAGTCAAAGGTGTAGCGGCACATGTATGTTACCTCAGCCCTCAGGAGGCTGAAGCAGGAGGAAAGCCATGAGTGTGAAGACACACTGGGCTCCAGTGACTTCCAGGCCAACTGAGACGCAGAGCAGACTCTGTCTCAAAAAAAAAAAAAAAAAGAAAGAAAGAAAGAAATGAAAAATTAAGCAATGAATGAATAAATTCTATTCCTACAGTGACTTGGAACCCCTTGAATAAAGATGTGAGTTTATTAGTTGATGGGCATAGCACAGTCAGACAACAAGTCCAACAGGACAGGGCACAGTCTGAAAACAAGTCAAAGACCTTCTCCAACCTATTCCCAACTCTGCTCATGGTCAGCAAAAGCACAAACTCTGTTGTTCTTGCCTGAAATCTTCAACATAGTCTCCCAGAAATCTGTATTTTGTGACAGGCAGACTGGCTGTCAAAGATAACACGGAAGATTCCAGTACAGTATTCAGCATGATCTCTGTTGACTTGACATGATTTGGGAGCATGGCAGAAGGGACCTAAAGAGTCTGGTCCCAGCTAGTAATGAGCTGGGTGACCTTGGAATGTTAAATGGGTGCTCCTGGTCTTGACGTTATCATCTGTATAACAGGTAAATTTAACAAGGTGAAACCCTGGTGGTCCTCCCGTGTAGCTCATTGGTAAAGCACCATTCGTATGTGTGATCTGCTCCTGTGGGTGATGAAATCCCCCCACATCTTTATATTCCGGGTGTGCCTCCCCAGAAGCAATTATTAATCATTTCTTACTTTCATAGTAAAAAGCCAATATCTGCTCTCTGCTGTGCTATGGATGATATAAGCCATTATAGCCTTAACCAGCTCAACTGCACTCTCATCATTACTGAGATGAGCAGGTCTAAGCTTTGGAAGCCACCCAGCTGAGTGCAGGTAGATTATCCCTTATTTCAAATGCTCAGAACTACAAGTGTGTACAGTTCTAGAATTGTACATGCGTGTGTGTGTGTGTGTGTGTGTGTGTGTGCCTATATGTGTAAAATCTACATAGACTTTAACTATTTAATTATCTTCAACCCAAAATCCAAACCATTTTGAGTGTGTTGGATTGGATCATGAATTTGGATTTTTGGACTAGAGACGTTCATGCAATAGTTGGATTTATGGATCCATGCCGAGATTACCCATGTTCGAATCCTACCTCTGCTATGTACCTACTGTGTGATCTGGGGCAAATGATAAAACCTAGCAATGACTCCGTTTCCTTATTTATAAAATAGTCACCCCGGCCCTCACAGGGTCGATCTTAAGAGTTACGAAGGTTAACTAACAGTTCCCTTCCTTCCGCGACCTCTGGCAAACACCACTTACTTTCATTCCTAAAGATAGAAGCAGTGTGAGCAAGTGACATTGTTCTGTGCTGACATAATCAGATGAGAGAAAACACCCCAGACACGAGATACCTGAGGGAAAGCTTGCGGCTGGAAAGAATACAGTGGGATGTGGTAGTTTAAAGGAAGACCTTGATTCACCTAGTTCTCTCGCTACTGAGGCCCTCAGTTTCAACTTATGAATCACAGGCACAGCTTCAATGTTTGACTATGAGCCTGTAACACGACAGACTAGCACATAGCTCACGTGCATACAAATCCCCGGAAAGTTCCATCAAGTACAAGTAGAGGCTAGCCTAGGAAATAGCCTAGGCTATATGAACATTCTAGGTTGGTGAAAAACATGTCAGGTGGCCAGTAAGTAAACCTGCATAAAGGCCAACGCTCATAAATGGTTCGTCAGAAATAATTAGACTTAGAGCAGAATGGCTTGACATTTAGAAAATTCTGTAAATGCATCCTACATCTCTGCACATCCTAGGTCTGTGCCTTAACTCCTCCAGCATCCTGGATGCTCTAAGAGTGGGGTACCCTCTCTGCAGCTTCTTCATGCGGTGCCATACTCTTAAATATTATCATCTATTCCATCCAACTGAACATACTGGTAAAAAAAAAATGTATTTAATTGTTTAATAAGAAGCCGGGCGGTGGTGGCGCACGCCTTTAATCCCAGCACTTGGGAGGCAGAGGCAGGTGGATTTCTGAGTTCGAGGCCAGCTGGTCTACAGAGTGAGTTCCAGGACAGCCAGGGCTACACAGAGAAACCCTGTCTGGAAAAACCAAAAAAAAAAAAAAAAAATTGTTTAATAAGAGATGATATATATTTTGAGCTGGGAAAGTTACAGACTTGCATGGAAAATTTCAGATTGAGGTGACCAGAGGAAAAGGTCAACAGAAGCCAGTGCTGACTCATGGGAAGACCATGTCTCAGGGTGGGTTGTTATGCATCATTGTTTCAGTAAAACGTTAATTACAGTCCCAGGGTTAATTCTGAGCCTCTTCCTGTGGAGCGTGTCAACGAAATGCAGGGAGTGTGGGTGTGTGTGAAATATACCAGGAAGTATACATTTAGCTATTACTGTATCATTGCTTCTATTAAAGTAGAAAGAATGCCTAGGATACCACTCAAGTTATATTTTATTTGGGGATAACATTTATAAAATATGAAACTATAAGTATACTTTTAGGTTTCATAAAACCTCTTGGAAGTCTTTCATAAAGACTCTTGGAAGATGCCTACGTCTCATGGGAAAGCGTCACGAATTTATTGTTAGCAATTTGCTGGAGATAAGAAGGGAGACATCCCACCTCAGGGACCTCAGAAAAATTCGCTGCAAGAAAAGTAATTAATAATCAGAAAATGCCACAGGCCTTGACCTGCGTTACTCTGGTGTGATTCATAAGAGCCACCGATTTGAAGTAAATAAAAGGCTGTTAAGATGTTTACATATTTTACTAGTGAATGGCTCAGTGTAGATAAAGGCCACTACCTGCCTAACCTACCTGTCTAAGATTAATCCTGAGACCCACATGGAGGAAGGAGGAAACCAACTTCTATAGTTTAACATCTGGCACATCTGCTGCCATGGGCAAACACACACATAAATATATATGTATGTGTGTGTATATGTGTGTATGTATACATTATATACATATATAAAACATATATTTAAAATTTGCATATTGCAAGATCCCTACATAATTAGGCTGGCTAACACCCTATCATGGAGTAGGCAGGATCTCATGGACACTTATTTGTTGGTGGTTGGTAGTGAAGGGGTGACATTTTCTTCAGTGGAATAGCCACAGGTAAGGCACCTATGCTCTTACAAACAATCCTGAACCATGCTCCTGTAAGCAACCCTGGTGAAAATCCATTGGGTTACCCAAAAACCCAAATAACAACAGCAACAAAACCTCTAAAAACAAGACAATAGGACAGAGAAAGAGGAGGGTAAGTGGGAGAAGAAAGGGAGGGGAGAAGGATATGAAATTGTATATTTAGGTTTGTATGTTGACCAGGCCTCGTGGCACAAGCCTGTCATCACAGTACTCAGGAGGCAGTGATAGGATCACAGGGGGAAGTGAGGCAGAGGATAGCCTGGTGCATTTGGACTCGAGCTTCAACCCCAGCACTGCAAAACACATGGTGTCTGTACACTGTTTTTATATCGCCACCTCGTTTGCAGACACCTCCATGTAGCGATGGTCCTGAGACACGGACTGCAGGGGAAGTTGACCTAACCGTTGTTCTGAAATTGAATGATCAAGTAGCAATCCAGATAAAACAGGAAAACTGAGTTCCAGCTTTGTGTGTGTGTGTGGGTGTGTGTGTGTGTGGGTGGGTGGGGGGAACTCCTTTTTATGTAATTTTACAAAGATAAAATTTTAAATCATAAACACTAGCCTCATTTTTTTTTTTTGGTTGACAAAAGTGCATTAGTCTGAGTAAATACATAAATGTGTTTACATGTCAGACAAAAAAAAATCAAACAAAACAAAAACAAAAAACCTTTTCAATTAGATCCTAACCGCATTTTTTTTTTTTTTTTTTTTTTTTTTTTTTGTGGCAGACGGGACTGAACCAGAGACATCACAATGCCGGGCACGTGCTCTACAGCCCCTATGCTCCAGTCAAAACCTCATCAACAATGGACTTGGAGCTTCGTGTTAAATTCTTCGTAAATATCCTTTCCGGGAGCCATGCTCTCACGAAGGACTCCTGTGCCCTTTATCTGACGATCCTCATGCATTTAGTGCTGGCTGCTGTCCTCAGTAATGTCCTGGCTCCCTCTGCCCTGTACCATCAGAGCTCCTTGGATATGGCGCCAGATCGATCGGATCGGCTCTCACATCCTCCTCACCCATCTGCTTCGTTGCGTGCTGCCCTCCGGTGTTCTGATCCCTAGTGTGATTGTAAGATGTTTGGGGGAAAGAACTGGCATCTCAGAATGCCCACTCAACTTTTGGTGAAGGGACTGCTTCACAGAGGTGCGCTGAGGCTCGGCGCACGAAGGCTCTCTGTCCTCACCTCTCCCTACTCTCTAAAGTAGTACAGCGGCGTCTCTTACCATCACCCTCATCATGTCTCCTGACCCTCATCACGACACAAGAACCAGTAGACAAACAGCCAACACTAGAGTGAGTGCCTGCTCTAGAAAATCTGTAGTTTCAGGGACACAAGCAAATCTCAGGGTGCCGTGATAAAGATCCGTGGGGCATATACATTTTCAACAGAGACCATTCGTAATCTGTAAGGGTTTAAACAACTTAGATTATTCCTAGTGCTGCCCTCCTTCACTTCCTTGGTGTTTTTTTTTTTTTTTCCTTCTTTGAAACAGGGTTTTTTCTGTGTAGCTCTGGCTGCCCTGGAACTCACGCTGTAGACCAGGCTGGCCTCGAACTCAGAAATCCGCCTGCCTCTGCCTCCCAAATGCTGGGATTAAAGGCGTGCGCCACCACTGCCCACCCCTCCTTCACTTCCTTGTCACTAAAATGAGCACGGCTTAAGAAAAGAAGACCACGAGGAGGTTGCATGGCTTATTGTGCTGGAGTCTTACCTTTTCTACAAAGTACATAATGCCCTCATGGCCTCGCTGCCCAGGGGGTTTCCAGCTCAGCACCACATAGCTCCGGGTGGCCTCAGTGACAGAGAGGTCTGTGGGGGGCCCAGGAATGACACCCTCTGAAAAACAACAAGGTAAGGTGAACCACACATATCCAGGGGAGCCGGGGACATGTAGAGGACCACACATGCTTCTCTCTTGCTGGTTCCACGGTGTGAAGAAACCTTGTCTCTAAGCTTTTCTCTAGAAAACAAAGTCCTTCATTCATTTGGTTATCCAGACGATTCTGTGCATTTAGCATATAGACAGACCGAAGGGGCCTGGGCCTGGACTTGTCTCTAAATGATTTATAGTTGAAAAGCGAAGTTGAGCCGTGCAAGGCAGCGTGTGCTTGTGTTCCAAAGCACACAGAGTGTAAACTCGAGTCTAGAGTGGGCCATGAGACGGTGGGGTTGGTCAAGGTCAGAAGTGTGGGAGCCACATGGTGTTCTCTGGGTTTACCTCACAGCCACAGCATCTTTGGAAAATGTCTTTCTTCCCTTCCTCTTGTTCCCTCCTTCCCTCCTCCCCTCCACAACCACTGAATTCCCTGCCACCTTGAAAAGATCCGTTTCCTCAAAACAGTGCTCGAAGGCATTCCTAGAAACATACAGATATCCAGCATCAAGCAACGTAAACTCAAAATATCTGGTATCTATTGAAAAAAAACTAAGTATGTACGAAAGCAAGAAAATAATAGTCTATACGGAGTGGGGAAGATTAATTATTAGTGACAAACCCAGAGGTGCCACAGGTCCCAGAACGAGCATCATCTCTGAGTGGTTAAGCAAAGATTAGTGGACAAGGACATGGAACTGTTACAAATGTAGACCAGGGTTATAAGCATCCCACTTGTTCAAGAGGATGAAGGCTGAGGGGACACCAATGGGCTGAGAAACCATTTCAGACGGTCCTCAGTGAAGTTCCTGAAGCAGAGAGGGAGAAGGAGATACATCAAAAAGTATGTAAAAAACCAACAGTGAACCCACAGGCCTGAGAGGTGTGTTCAGTCTAAGCACAACACACAGGAAGAAAATGACACCCGGGGACGTACACGGTTATCAAAATTCTAAAACCGGCGATAGAGACAATATCTGCAAAGCAGGCGAGAAAAAAGATGTTCTACAGACTCAGGAACAAAAATCATGACAACAGTTACTGTTACACTCCAGATCTTCCCTCTCTCTCTCTCTCTCTCTCTCTCTCTCTCTCTCTCTCTCTCTCTCTCTCTCTGAGTTTGTGTTTGTGTCTGCGCTGTGTGTGTGATGCGTGTGCGTGTGCTGTGCGTGCTGGCTGTTGAGATGAGATGTGCAGAAGAATTATTGAAGTTTTATTGATTAAAATTAGTCAAATGTAGCCATCTATTTCATATTTCCTAAAATAATCCAATTGTTATAAATATAGGTCTGTGGGGGCAGCATTTCCTTAAAAAAGCTAGGATTTCTTTATTCTATAGGGACCCCAGGTCATTTTGATATTTGGTTCATCTCTCTGTGAAGACTGATGTAAAATGTCTTAATAAGAACGCAGAGAGATACCCTGTTCCTGAAAAGAAGCTCCATGTGTTGTTAGTTCAGAAATCGATACAGTGTCCTGGGAACATAGCTACCTTCTGTGGAGGTCTGTCAGAAACTGTTTCTCCCTGACCAATTTAATATTTGAGTGCCCAAACATCAATTTAATCCAGTAATTTATATCAAGTTCTTGTGTTTCCCATGGGATGAAAACTCACCAACTTGTCAAGACAAAGCCTTTTTTGAATGGCTTTGTTATGACCAAATATACACCACTAGGAAAGAAGAGGGACTTTGTTCCGCCTTCCTAAGTATTGGTGCCATTGACTAAGGGTTGGTTTTCAGTAAGGATGTCCTGTGACCCCCAAGGCTGTTAATGTAACACCACACTCTATGGCTTCATGGGAAATTACGTTAAGAAGCTGCTCCTGGATTCATTCATTCTCAACAAACCAACTCAAGAAAAAAATATCTATATTCCCAGGACTTTTGCCAGAGTTTTTAAGTTTAAAGTTAAAATGTGCAATGACTTGTTTCTTCCTACAAGATTTATTGCTTCTGAGTTGGAGCGTCACAAAATGGCATATGTTCTAGAAACTTCTTCTGGGGACTGGTTTCAGCGCGTTTTGCTCCAAGGGATTCTTGCTGTGTAGGACATGCTCGGAGAAACAGTTTGACACCAGCTGTTCTCACCAGCTCCTTCCGCTTTCCTAGGCTGCCACTTTCATTACTTTTTAGCTTTTGTTCAACTTTACTCTGGCTGCTTTGATGCTCTGGGGTCATTTTTTTAAAGCTTGTTGTCTGGTGCATGCGATGTTTTTAAAGAGCTGTAAAACCTGTGCTCAAGGGACACGAGAGCTCCCCATGGCACTTGGCAGCTAACTTGGTTCCCCACACCATTGTCGCTGCCTCTCAACCGGACCAAAATCTTCGAAGTTCTGCATGGAAACTGTCAAACTGGAACTCTATATTCACCAAAGATATATTAAGGAGCAAATGTTAAACAAAGACCTTTTCAGACATACAAAGGTAAGTCAACTGATAACCGGAAAATCCGAGCTACGTTAAAGGATGTGCTTCCCGCTGAAAGAAAATCTGGTCAGATAGAACTCTGGAATCTATACAATGAAAAGGGGAAAAAAGTGAAGGGCATGGTCGCACATGCTTGTGAGATCTTGTATGAAATGAAGGAAAGGAGGAAGAAGGAAAAAGACTAAAGCGTGAGTAAATATAGAAACGTTCTTCAGAGACTGGAGAGATGGCTCTCCATGGTTCAAGGGCTGAAGAGATGGCTCCTCCATGGTTCAGGGGTGGAAGAGATGGCTCCTTGGTTAAGAACACCTCTTTTAGAGGACCAGGGTTTGGTTGTCAGCACCCACAGGATGGCTCTCCACCATGTCTGAGTCCAGCTGTGGAGGATGCAGTGCCCTCTCTGTGGGTACCAGGCACACAAAGAATGCATTTACATGCAGCAGGCAAAAGACTCATACACATAAAGCAAACATGAATAAATCTTTAAAATCATTTTTTTTTAAAAGAGAAAACTCTTTTCTAACTTGTAACATCTCTCTCTGAAGGATAGATGACTACTTGAAGTCAGCATAATATGATATTAAAGTTTTATAATCTATACACAAATACAATGTATGACAATAATAGCACCAGGAAGTGGAAAGGGTAGGCTGATAAAATAAGCATATCATAAATGTCAAATGTTAAAACCTAAAATACAAAATGGCATAATGTAGATGAGAGACAATAATTAAAACATGTTCAAGTCCAAAGGAAAAAAACAGGAAAAAGAAAACTGGTGTAATCAATAAACATATGATGATAGATTGAAATCCAATCATGTCAAATAATTGCACAAGGCCCAGTGAGATGGCTCAGCAGGTAAAGACACTTCCTGCTAAGCCTCAGAGCCCATAGAAGAGCCAGGCAGGCGTGGTGTCTGACTGCGCTCCCAGTGCCTGGGATCTAGATACCCAGAACCTCCAGGGCTAAGCTTGCTAGCTGCACTAGTTGTAACCCACGAACTCTCACTCCATGAGACCCTGCCTCACTAAGTAGAGAACATTCAAGAAAGACACTCTCGGTCAACCCTCCACATGCCTGTGCATGTATGTGTACCTATGCACATGCAGACATCCATGAACCACACAAATGTGCGCACATGCATGGGCGAGTGCGTTCCCACATGTGTGTGTGAACCACCACACCACGAACACACCCACACCCACACCACACATGGACACACATAACAGACAGACACACCATCACACACACCACACATGGACACACATACACAGACAGACAGACACAGGGACACACACACACACGATCTCCACAGTAACATTAAATCTGTAATAAAAGTCTTCGTGTAACCCCCCCCCCGATTTGATCTCATGGCTTCTTCTTGCTGCTCCTATCTCACAGTCATATTAAAACCCAAGGATCTTAAAACTTAAAATAGCCAAGCTGTTCTGAGAATTAACAAATTAACAAGGTTGTAGGACATAAGGTCAATAGGTAATATATAAGTGATAGTTGTATTTCTATTTTCTCGCTGAGAATTAAAATGCAAAACAATGTAATTTAAAATATCAGAGATATAAAATAAAGATTAAATCTAACAAAAAACACATGCAGGACTCCTAAGCAGAAACTCAAGAAGAAGGAGGAAGACCAAAGTGAGGGTGCTTTTGTCCTTTTTAGAACGAGTATCAAAAGATTCAACCAGAGCTCCCAGGATCTAAACCTCCAGCCTGAGAACAGACAGGGGCAAGCTGTCCTCTGAGAGGCTCTAACCAGCAGCTGACTCAGACAGATACAGACATCCAGAGCCAAACAGTGGATGGAGCTTGAGGACTCTTATAGAAGAATAGGGGAAGGATTGTGGGCCCTAAGGAGATAGGAACTGCACAGGAAGATCAACAGAGTAAACCAACCTGAACCCTTGGAGCTCTCAGAGACTGAATCACCAACCGTGGAGCATACCTAGTCTACACAGATCTACCTCCATGGGCTGGACCTAGGCCTCCCTGCACATATGTTGTAAATGTGCAGCTTGGTTTTCATGTAGGTCTCAAACATCTGGAGTGGGGGCTATCCCAAAACATGCAGCCTGTATATGGAGTATGGTCTTCTAGCTGGGTGCCTCATCTGGCCTCAATGGGAGAGGAAGCACCTAGCCTCTCAGAGACTTAAAGTGGCAGGGTGGGGGATACAGGAGGAGGGGGTACTCAGAAAACAAGAGATGGGGAAGGATTGTGGGAGGGGGTGACTGGGACGGGTTATAAAGTGAATAAGCAAAAAAATAAAATTAAAAAAGGAAAAAAACAAATGCATAATGCATTTCATCAGCTGCCATTGAAAGCTATGTTTGCACACTGCACACATCTGTGGGTAGTGAGTTTAAAGTTTGAGGAATTAATAATCTGAGTTTATGTACATTACTATTCATAATGCACTGAAAAACAAATATTTTTTCTTTCTTGTTTAATAAATAAGAATTTTTCTACTCAAAAAAAAAAAAAAAGAGTGTAAAGTAGAACAGTCATCTTGGTAAACAGCAATGTTTTGAAATAAAGCGTGCACCTGCCACATGGCCCACCAATCCCTCTCCCAAGTATTTACCCTAGAGAAGTGTCATCCACAGATCTCAAACACATATGGCTTACAGAAACCTTTAGCAGGGCACGGGTACATTGGAATTAATTGATAGCTACATCTATGTGAATAAATCACAAAGTAAGTATGCTGGTGAGAGAAAACAAACATGAGTGTGATCTTATTGATGTAAAATGTAACATAACTATGGTTCCAGAAAGCAGCCTGTGGTGAGAAGGAGGAGGAGCCACGGAAGAACATGATAGGGTAGAAGTGCCAGGCGTGTCTGCTGTCTTGATGACAGCAATGACTTCACATGTGCACATACATAAGGGTTACCAAATTGAACACTGACACGTGCACAGCTCATCACATGACCATTGCTTCACAATATGTCTTTTAAATGAAACATGATCCTTTGGGGCCTGGAAGTATGGCCCTGGACTCGACCGTCACCCCCGCCACCCCACACCCATCTGTCCTTCTCAGAATGTTCTTTCAAAAGCTTCATGGACAATAATATACTTTCACACAACTAATCAACAGCAAAACAGTGTCTCTCGAGAGCTAGAGACTTTACCTGTAGGTTCCTCTTCGGTGACAATGATCTGTCCAGTCCAGGGTGCTGAAGGACGACCTGAACAGGACAAGTATAAAAGTCACATGTTCCAGATGTACTGTTGACTCTTTAAACTGGCTGGATTAGTCAAAAAGGTTCTGGTGCTCTTATGTGTCTTCCTAATACATCTCTGTCAACACGTGTAAAGTACATGTGACACATGCCCCTGACAGAGCCTAGAGTCTCTCTGGACTGCACTGAATTGTGCTCCCATTACTGCTCAGTCACAGCCCTGAAGCAAACAGGCTTTGCCATGCCTTCTTCAGAGACAGCACATTTGGAAGAAACACCACTAGGAGAGTCCTAAGCCTGGTAGCTCTCTATCTGTTGTCATGAGGATTAGAGGAAGCAGAATTGGGCAGGAGAACTGAATGAGAGCAGACCCTTCCTGTTGTTTTGAAAAGTGTTGTTCATGGGAAGTCAGCTTGGGTCCCAGAGGAAGGGAAGAGAAGGAAGAAGGAGAGGAAGAAGGAAAGGGTGTAGACTTAATGAAGAATGCCTCCTACTGGGCTGCCCCGTCCAGCCTTGGTATGAGGGGATGCGCCTAGTCTTATTAAAGCATGCTATGCCATGCTTCACTGGGAAAGCCTGGGAAGCCCGCCATTTTCTGAAGGGAAATTGAGGCTCTGGGAGAGAGGGGAAGAAAGGGTTCGAGAGGGGGATTGGAGGAGTGGAGGGATGGGAAACTGAGGTGGATGTAATGTATAAGAGAAGAATAAAATTGTTTAAAAGAAAAAAAAGATGTGGGTGGGGCAGGGAATCCATCTTGTGACTCTGAAAGCATGAAAAAGAGAATGGTGGGTGAACGAGAGGGCTCAGCAGGTAAAGGAGCTTGCTGCCAAGCCTGATGACATGAGTTGAGTCCCAGGGACCCACATGGAAGAAGGAGAAAACTGGCTTCTGATAGTTTCTTGTCTCCTCTGGCTTCCACATGAACACTGTTGGCATGCATGCCCACACACATTGACATATATACTCACACAATAGGTAGATGGTAAGGTAGGATAGGTTATGGTAGGTAAGGTAGATAGATAGATACATAAGATAGATGATAGATTGGATCGATAGATGGACAGATGAGGATAGTTGTGAATAGAGGATAATAGATTAAATGATAGACAGATAGATATAGATAGATAGATAGATAGATAGATAGATAGATAGGAAGATAGATGATAGTATTGATGGATAGACAGATTGATGGATAGATAGATGATAGATAAATGATAGAAAATAGATAGGTAGATAGATAGATACATACATACATACACACACTACACACGCACACACACACACACATTTAAGAAAGAAAAAACGGCTCAATTTTGCCTCACTAGGGGGAATTTCCATCCATGTCTACGCAGGAAACAGGAAGACAGCAGAGATGACAGTGTTTATCATTCACAAACGTCTTCATAAAGGTTTTCATAAAGGAGAGAGGAAAGTAGAGGTAGAATTGCCTAACTTAACAGAGAGGGAGCCTAAAGGCGATGGTATCGTTCTTGGAGCTTTATGATATCACTGGAAGTAACTGAGGCAAGAATAGAACTTTAAGTGCAGCAGGGACCTGTAACCCTCTACTGGGCTTATCCCAGCCCCTGGGGTATTTGGCAGTGTCTGGAAACTTTCTGGATTACAACAGGCAAATAATACCATCTCCATGTAGGAGGCAAAAACAAGGGCTATCCGTAAGCATCCTACATGCACATTCATTTTCAACTGCGGGCCCAAACGTGACTATGAGGGCCATGTTACTATCTAGGGATGTTATGATGTCATTACATCCTAGTACTGGGGTGCCATACAGGTTCCCGTAGAAGGCAGAGTTTATGTACATGGCTTTGACATTCAGACTTGGAAGATAACAGATGTAAATAAGTAAAATGATTATTATGTTTATAGGTTTTTATATTATATTTTAATTGTGTATATCGTGTGCTTGTATGTTTTGTACATGTGGGTGCATGTGATTACATAATGGTACACACTACAATGGAGGTCAGAGTACAACTCGCAGGAGCCAGAACTCTCCTTCCACAGCGGAGGAACTGGGTATTGAACTCAGATAGTCAGGCTTGGCAGCAGGCACCTTTACGGGCTGAGCCATCTTGACAGCCCAAGATTATCTTATATTACCTAAATGGATTCAAATTTATTTTTTAAATCAACACTGAGAAGCTCACAGGTTCAGTATTAGTGCTTTGATAAAGACTTCAAGGTCAATAAATTCACTTTGACCATAGATACAGTTATGTTCGGAATATTCTAATAACGTGGATAAAAATGATCTTTGAGCTATTTGTTCCCATATTTCATTCCACCCCTCACATTTAGAATACAGATTGGTGAGATACACTTTTCTGAGTAATGTGTTTTAAAAGATAAGATAGAATGAGGGTTTTAAAAACCGCTCAAAAGAAAGAATGAGTCAAAAACAAATTATTTTTTATGTTCTTGGGCTCTTCGCAATCACGTGATTTTCTGGTAGGAAAAGGATTTCTTATTCTTGTCTCCCTCTAGTGGACAGGAGAGGAATTACTTGCAATGACACCTACCGCAGGTTTCTTGGTTTATTTGAGGTTTTGGTGGGATGTTTTTGTTTGTTTGTTTTTCTTCTTTCAGGAAGATGCATAAAATGAAAAGGACTTACTTTTAAGCCTAGCTTTCTCAGCTGGATCCAGGGCAGCCACGGGCTCAGAAACTCGGGACGGCAGGCCTATTCCAGTTTTATTCACCGCACGGACTCGGAATATGTAGGAACGACCTTCTATCAAACCAGTGACTGGAAACCGAGCAAACTTCACAGGTGTGTCATTGCACTGAGACCAGGTATCTGTGCCCACCTCACATCTGAGGGAAAGAGGGATTAGCAGAATATTACTCGGACTATGGCTGAGTGAAGATGGCCAAGGCACAAATTCACCCTCTCGCTTCAGATCTTCCCTGCGTCAGAACATGGAACTCCTGCGTGGCTTCTCAGGCCTCGACTTCAGACACTCAGTTCCTCTCAAGTTCAATATGTCTTTTTAAATTTTTCTTTTAAAAATCTCAAGAATTTGTGTGTGTGTCTGTGTGTGTGTTTGTGCATCTGTGTGAGTGTATATGTGTCTGTGTGTCTGCGTGTGTTTGTGTGTATGTCTTTGTATGTGTCTGTGTGTATGAGTGTGTGTGTGAGTGTGTGGTGTGTGACTCTGTGTGTGTATGTGTGTGAGTGTATGTGACTATGTGTTTGTTTGTTTGTGAATGTATGAGTCTGTATATGTGTATGTCTGTGATGTCGTGTCTGTGTGAGTGTGTGTGCATGAGTGTGTGTGTGGTGTGTGACTCTATGTGTGTGTTTGTGCATGTGTGTGTGTCTATGTGTGAGTAAGTATGTGAGTGTGTGTGACTATGTGTGTGTGACTCTGTGTGTGAGTGTGTGTGCATGAGTGTGTGTGTGGTGTGTGACTCTATGTGTGTGTTTGTGCATGTGTGTGTGTCTATGTGTGAGTAAGTATGTGAGTGTGTGTGACTATGTGTGTGTGACTCTGTGTGTGAGTGTGTGTGACTGTGTGTGTGTTTGCATGTATGTGTATATGTGTATGTCTGTGTGTGTATGTGTGTCTGTATATGTGTCTGTGTGTGTGAATGTGTGTGTGTGCATGGTGTGAGACTCTGTATGCTTGAGAACACAAGTGCCACAAAGTGTGTGTGGAAGTCAATGGACAATTTGAAGGAGTTTTTTTTTTCCTCTGTCATGTGGGGTATGGACATCCATCCACCTTCACTCACTATGACATCTTACCCACCAGCAGCTAGTCATTTTTTAACATGAAGAAAGCCTCAGACCTTTCTACACAAGCAGCTGACTTGTCAAGAAGAGGACTGAGGGATGGAGGTAAGAAAATCGCACAAGTGTCCAGGATCTTTCTTATTTTTATTTTTTTCATGTAGATGGGTGTGTTGCCCATATGTACGCCCGTGAACCACTTGTGCATGGTGCCTGCCATGGACAGATGGTGTTGGATCCCTTGGAACTGGAGTTACAGACAGTTGTGAGCTGCCATGTGGGACTTGGTGGGATTTGAACCCAGGTCCTCTGAAGAGCCAGCCAGTGCTTTAACCACTGAGCTGATTCGACAGATTCTTTATGCAGGAGAGATTTAGGAATAGGATTCCCCATTCCAGTCCCACTCGCACCCTTAACTCCACTGCTGGTAATCTCCCTGTCTTCTTTAGGCATTTTCTGTTAAAATCAGAACTACTGTAGGGTAAGTTGGGTCCTGAAAAGATAAGTGTACGGCTGGGCACGGTGGTGCACACCTATAATTCCAGCATTTGAGAACCTGAGGTAGAAGGATCATGACCCTGAGGCTAGGCTAGGCTATACAGGGAGGCTCTCCAAAAGGTGAACTAAACAAACAAAACGGAAGGAAAACTATTTGTACTGCAGTTTGGGAAGCCGCTCCGTTTTTCTACTTGGTGATCGCTACTGTGTGAGTACAAGGGTCAGGAGGCTATTGTCACATTTTTGTTTCTTTTCTTTCCTTTTCTACTCTGTTCTCTCTCCCAAGCTGGTTTTGAACTCACAACCCTCGTGCCTCTACCTCCTAAGTACTGGGACTGCATACCACACCCAGCCGTGCTTGTTTCTTTAACAGTGAGGCTGATGGTTTTCACTGGGATGTGAAGTGCTTGGAAACTGATCTCCGGCTGCCTGCTGATGTAGCAGCTGGTACCCAAGAACGGAGTCAGAGAACTGCTCAGAAGATTACAACAGTCCATGTGATGACATCGAGCCAACCAACACAGCTTTAGAGACTGAACGTTGGAGGGAATTGTGCAGCATTATAATACAGCAACTCCTTGGTTTTTTACAAGTGGTACACAATGCTTTTAGTTTGAAATGTATCCCCAATACGGCACCGTGTTCAAAATGTCTAATTCCCAACTAGTTCTTATGGGAAGGCAGTGCCAAAAACATTGGGAGATGGTTGGGGGAGGGGGGTTTTCCCTTCCTCACTATCATTTACATTCTTTGATACGGATAATGACTGTTTTCTTTAACATTATGTAAATTCCTATAAAATGTATTTGCAATTCATGCCTTGTATCCACTCTATAAATGTCTGCTTTGTAGGGCTTCGGGGGCTGCTATGTGTGCAGGGAGCTGAGGGGACTACAGCAGTTCTGCTAGACGTGTCTCCCAAAGTCTGTTTGTCTGTCCAGACACTGCCATCATGACTCAGTGACACTAGAATTTGCTTCTTAACTTTCATTTGTGCAAGAAAAAAAAAAAGGTGAAGAGCATCTTCTCTAGAAGTTTCTATAGCATGTTGGAGCAGAAAGCACCTGCCTACAGCTGAGCTGTATTTGAATCCTAGCTCTGGGTTTCCTACCCATGTGACCTTAGACAAGGTAACAATGTATCTTGGCCAGCCTGTGGCTTAGAGCAGCGCTTTCCTTCCTACCTGTAATAGCAAGGCCTGTCCAGGATGGTTATGGGTTAGCAGTGAATACATGAAGTGTTTAGAACAGTGTTTAGCTAACAGTAGATACTAGCCATGCTGTGCTCATTTGTAATGGCCAAGGTAAGAGAAGAGCAGCATGCATTGATTGTCCTAGTCTTCTATAAAGTTTGCAGATCCCTTGGCTACTTGCCAAAGACAACAAAGCAGAAACTGACAGTCAAAAGGAGTTTATGTAAGCCTCCACGTTCGTTAGAAGTAAGGGAAGCTTCCGTCCTAACTTACATCTATAGCTAAATAGATCTGATTACAAGCATTTCTCTGTCGGGCACTGAGCACAGTAAGCACACTTTTTACTTATTGTTACAAATACGAGGTCTGATACATTGACATAGAGATGTCTCTAATTGTTTCCATAGTCAAAAGCAAAAAGAATTGGAGCGACTACTAGAAGAAAAACTAAGAGGATCACATTCTTGGGTCAATAGTTTGAATTCATTGTTTGCATTGCCCAAACCCAGTAGATGTGTAAATGTGCAAAATCCACACATCTCAGGATCCATACGTTCTGAAGACTATAATCAACAAAGACTCTTGGGTAAGCGTGTAGCCTAACACTGTGAACTTTTGTTACTATTTCTTATGTAATGTGGATAACTTGAAGCCACATTGTACAATATAAGAAATTAGTTTGTGTTCTCAAAGTCAGTACTTTTAGATGACTGCCATACTAGGCATGTGGATGTTCAGTATATTGAGTATTCATTATTTCAGTTATACAGTGGCCTCTGCTATTAGGTTTACAAATTCATTATATTCTTGCCAAATTAGTGACTTGAGTTGGTTGTCAAATTCGAAGGATAAATGTAAATAAGTAGGTACTAATATGTACGTAGTTGTGTTATATATATGTAATATATATGTTATGTATATATTATACAAGTTGTATATATTACACATACACACACAAACACACACATACACGGAGAAAGAGAGGGGGAAGAGGAAAAATATCAGAAAAAGCATTTCACATCTGTACACCCACAAAACTATGGCTGAGGTTAGGCCAAGCACTAACTTATCAATAAAGTATCCCAGGATAGGGCTCCCTCCATCCACAGCTGGCTGCTTCCAAGAGATGATGATGTAATCCTTGTTAGCATCCAAAGACACCACATCCAGGGGTGCAGCAGGGCTCCTTCGATCTCTGCATCAGCATCTGTAGAAATAGACGGATCCTGTTAACTGCTCAGCCAGGCTGTGCCAGCTTGACAGACTGAAGTCATGGCACACATTTCCCACACATCACAGTAGCTACATATTTGGCTTCACAGAACAAGCTTTAAATTTTATCATGTTTATATGTTTAGCAATATAACAAGGTGTGCTTTTCACTTTCGGGGGAAGAACATTATGTTAGAGAATAAAAAGGGGCTCTGAAAAAAATCCGTGAACGTTTTCTCCTCCGACTTGGTTCCCAAAATATACCCCCAAAATTAATAGGGAGATATTAGCTAGGTGACTCGTGCCAGAAATCCTTTAAGACATTGTTGGGCAATGGTACTGAATCTCTGACAGACTCCCAAAGACATGAACATCCTGAATACAGGAGTATACAGGAGAATAAAAACCAGGGAACTTTGCCCACCATTAAATGGACATTTTCCTTTTGAAGTAGAAAAACATCTGCTTTATCCAAATGTAATGGCTATCGGTGTCTATTTTATTAGATTGGGAGACATAAAGCACACCTCTGGATGTTCTCTGGCCTCGTCAATGGTTTAACCCAGTGATGGTTTGGCAATAGAATAGATCGTTGGTAAGTGGTGGGACTGTGGAAGGTGGGACTTGACTGGATGACAAAGGTCAGAGGGACACGTGTCTAACGGGTATGTCCTGCCTGAGCTGACATGAGTTCAATAGGTCTGCTCCACATGGTGGATCTAACACACATAGTGTCTCACCACAGGCCCTGAAATATGAGACCTACTATGGGCTGAAACATCTGATCCTGTGAACTAAACCAAATCCTGGGACACAGCCTGGCAGATAGAAAACCACTTTTAAAAAAAAGGTCAGCTCACACGATGACTGTTCCTAAAGTGAAGATACTTAGGAAAAAGAACTCTGACATTAAACCCACATCTGAGTTTAGAAAAGTCTACAATAATACAGAAAACAGAGGACACTGACTGTGAAGAAAGACCCCAGACTGTGAGCCCTCCCCCATTTCTCCAGGCACAGCTAAACTAATGAATCAGAAGGAAAGGAAATAAAAATATCCCATCAGTCGCCCTTTCCATGATTAAGGCCACAGTAAGTATGGGGGAGGGGCCCGCATTGGCAGTTCTTCCTTGCATTGTGAACAGCCCTTTCATAAAATAATTAGTCAGGAGGGCCTGGGACACATGGGAGACACTTACGCAGGAGAAAACACTCCTGACAACTGAACGGGCAATCTTTCCCTGTGATCTACATGTCTGTAACACTGGCAAGTTACAAAGGTGTTTGATGGTAACAGACCTTTGATGAGGAAACCTTTGCAGACTTCTGGGTTTAACGTTAATAGGTTGGCATTACTTGTGAAGAGCTCAGGCTACTTGGGTTTTGGACATTCTGTTTCATGTCCCATAAGCCATCAGGGCATGGACAAGGCTGAATGTAGAATCCCTGCATGCCGAGCAACAGGAAACAAGTGCTTGCCTGGGCATTTCTCTCTCCTCCCAGGCTCTGTGAGCAGAGCAGAGACAGAAGGAAGAGCAGAGCAAGAACTCAGTGGTGATGCTGACACTGGTAAGCCCAGGTACCAGTGGAGGCACTCCGAGAAGGCCACTCCTCTAGGGGAACAGCTAGCAACACAGACACATCCTTGTCTTAAAGGTCTATGACTCCACACACTGATGGAGTAATTCCCATGTTGACAGCAGAGTCTAGTTAGCTGAGCAGCCGCTGAATTTGGTGTCTAATAGAAGGCAGGGGCACACTGTAACAGACCACGGAAGACAGAAAGCCATGGGCCAGCATTCTTGTAACATAGTTTGAAGATGCCATTCAGGGGGTGAGCTTGATGATCTACTAAGTTACTTAGTATTCATCCACTATGGCCACCTCTAGACCACAGCTTCCATGTGCTGACCCTGAGGAAACACTTCCCAGAAAATTCTGACTGAAGGATACTGACCTCTTCTAAGTCTGCTGATGCTCCAACCCCAGCTGACCAGCATTCGTTGTCCCAGGAAACCAAAGGTTCCACTTTAGTGGTTCTTAGTTCAAAATACCACAAGAACAACCACAATTTAGCTGTGTCTGGGGAATGGCGGCCCCACTGTCTGGTGATTATGTTACTTCATAAACAATCAATGCCTTCTGTCTCCTGTGTTATCTTAGACTTGTACTAAACTTGGGCGTGGGTATTTGTCAGAGTTGCTTTCCTAAGTTCATTTAACACTCATCTAGGTGCTTACTGACTAGTTTTATGTCTGCCTGATACAGGTTGGAGTCTTTGGGGAAGAAGGACTCTGAATTAAGAAAATGCCTCTACAAGATTTGCCAATAGCCAAGTCTGTCATGCATTTTCTCAGCCTTAGCAATTGATGGGAGGGCCCAGGCCATTGTGGGTGGTGCCATCCTTGGGCTGGTGGTCCTGGGTTCTATAAGAAAGCAGGCTGAGCAAGGCACAAGGAACAAGCCAGTAATCAGCATTCCTCTGTGGCCTCTGCATCAGCTCCTCCCTTTGTGCTTCTGACTTAGCTTCCCTCCGTGGTGGATTTCTACACTGTAAGACGAGCTAAACTCTACATTGCTTTTGGTCACGGTGTTTCATCGTAGCAACAGAAATCCTACGACAGTGGTGAACACGATAGTTAAAAGTATTGTTCCTGATCTCAAGATGGGGCAACACAGTGTGGGGAGCCAAGCATGCTGGAAATGTCAGGATCACAGCACAGCTGTGGGGTGCTATCAGCGTCCAGTTCCAGCAGCTGCTGCTGTACGGCTCTGGCCACAGTGCCCTCTCAGCCAACAGTTACCCTCTTCAAAGCTTCTATCTTTCTCTCTCCAAACCTCCAAACAGCCTACCTTTCTGTCGGCTCATTAATTGGATCAAAGATTCGCCTGTTACTCATTACAGTTTGGCCTCAGACATAGGCAAATAATACCTTTTTTCAAAATGTTATATCATTGTTTATATTTATTATAAAGGTAGTACACGATTATGAAATAGATGATAATCAAGAAGGTTAAAAATCTCCTTTTAATCTGTAACTCAGAATAGTGACGACTGACATATTGGCCTAAGCCTCTCTAGATTTTTTTATATATATTTATAAACTAAAAGATGAAAAAATGTTTTGAGATGGGTCTTGCTATAATCGCTCAGGCTGCCGTTGAACTGCAGATCATCTCGCCTTGGTCTGCTGAGTGCTAGGATTACAAGTATGTGCCAACACATCTAGCAAAAATGATAATGATTATTACTATTTGTAGCCCAGGCTTGGAACTCACTATGTAGCCCAGGCTGGCCACAAACTCATGTTTGACCTTCTTGTGTCCCCTCTTATATTTAAAGATTATGGATATATGCAACCGCACCTGGCTAAATATGATTATTTTTTAAATAACTTGGGTCATGTCCTTCATGAAAACTGCTTTTTCTTGATACATTTCAATAAGTATAGATATACATTATTAGTTTTCATTGCTGCATAGTATTTCTTTGTTTGTGTAGAGCATGAACTTTTTGTATTTATTCATATATATTTACACCTCTTTATTAAAATATATGTATAGATAAAGACATTTTACTTTACAATTCTCATTGGTAAACATCTGGATTTCTCCAGTTTTATGTAATATTTGTTTTCATCTTTGTCCACTTTGTCCTGGAACTGGAGAAGTTGGACCAAGACAAAGCGGACAATGTGATTTAAATACATAGCTGCAAAACACCCTTTCATAATCACAGCCTCGTACAGCAAGAGGGCCTGCTTCTGCATTCTCCTATCCGGGTAGAGTTGTTTTTTATTCTGTGTGTTGTATGTGTGTGTACATGTGTGTATATGGGTAGTTATGCATATGTACACATATGTATGAAGACTGGAGTTCAAGGAGTGATGTCTTCCTCGGTTGCTCTCCACCTGCTTTGTGAGACAGTCTATCAGTAAACCAGGGATTTGTGGAGTCAGCTAAACTGCTGGGGTCCGCCTGTCTCTGAAGCTAGAGTTTCCGTGGTCCCCCTGCCTCTGTCCAGCCCTACTCCCTCCAGTGCTGAGGTTATAGATGTGTGCTGCTGCACCTGGCTTTTACGGTTGCTGGGGGCTTAATGTGTATGCAGCAGGCACTGAGCTATCTCTCCAGCCCACAAGGGAGTTGAAAATCATGTTACCTTTTCAGTAGAGCAGGTAAAGCATCACTCTCTGCAATTTAGAATGCCACAGTTGCTAAGGACACTTTCCATGCACTTGTTTGGTCCGCCCTTCTCTCCCTCTCCTCCCTCTCCCTCTCCCCTCCCCTTCCCCCCTCCCCCCCATCTTTTCCCTGTGTGTGTGTGTATGTGTGTATGTGTGTGTGGGTGCGCGCACGCACGCACATGCTTATGCTCCTGTAGGGAAGAGATTAAGGTGGAACATAGTATGGAACAAAGGTTGACATTAAGAATCTCTGATGGCAATTTATAAGTGGATCTTCTCTTTTTATTGTTTGTTTATAGTCTTTTCATAATAGATATTATCTGTGTAATAAAAGCCTGTCCAAATGTGCTCAGCTCTGAAATGTTTCTACAGAACACAGTGCTTCACATACTGACAGTGCTGGTCTGGACGATACTTTGTAAGCAGCAAAATCACCAGAACCCCCAAAAGAATGTCCTTGAGTAGCCTCACAGGCCACCATGGAAAAAGTATGAAAACACGTATCATTTGAAATGCTTTGTAGTCTGAAAAAGATGGATACTAATGTATCATATGATCCAGCAACTCAACAGGTGGGTATGTACTGCAAAGAGATGAAAACTCCGTCCCATAAATAATGACAATCGATAATGCCAGTACCGTTAACAACACTAGACAGTAGGGACAATCTTGCTGCCTATTAACTAGTGGTTGTCAGACAGCACGAGGCAATCTAGACATTGAAGTACTAATGTGGCCCCAGAAAGGAACAAGCTGCCATATGGGTTATGACATAAGTAAATCTCAAAAGGCCGAGGGAGGGCAGACGCAGAAGGACACTGATGGCCAAAGGTTTCCTGAAAGAAAATGTGGATACGAAAAGGAAGCCATGACTGTGAAAGCATGAGTGGACATGGGAGAGCTCCAGGGAATCCCACACTGACAGAAATGTTAAAGGAGGAAGTTATGTGTGATGACCTGAGAACTCTGCACATGTACTTTAAAACACTCAGCGTGGGGCTGGAGAGATGGCTCAGAGGTTAAGAGCACTGACTGCTCTTCCAGAGGACCTGAGTTCAATTCCCAGCAACTACATGGTGGCTCACAACCATCTGTAATGGGATCTGATGCCCTCTTCTAGTGTGTCTGAAGACAGTGACAGTGTACTCACATACATAAAATAAATAAATCTTAAAAAAATTAATAAACAACCACTCAGCATGCAGTTAATGTGGGGGAACTTTATGTGTGTTTATAACTAAATAAAGATGTTTTAAGGCTCTAAGAATACATCCTTTCAAATGAATCAATGAAATGATGAAGTTGAATGACAGAGTGTTTGCTTTGTGCTTACAGGTCCCATAGTTCCACAACACTGCAATAGTTACAGTCATCGTAGCAGTAATATAAAAAAATAAGCTTTTCTAAAAGTTGCTAAATTCACATACAACTGCTGAAATTTTTCCACTTTTTTTTCTTTCCAGTTATCTACTTGATCCTTTCATATTAACATTTGGTAAATTTTAGCGTGTTTCCATTTTCTCAATCTGTGGATTATAGAAACTGATACGTGTGAAACTGAGCCCCTTCTCTGCGTCTGGAGTCAGTCCCGTGAAGTCTGGCAGAGGCACAGTTCTAGGTGGGGCCTGAGAAACACAGAGCAATCCAGCCAAGCCAGAATCCCCAGAACAAGGCCATCAGGGTTCTTGTTTCTGCTTTTGTTGTTTTGAATAGCTAGAGATGGTCTCCAGACAGGTCTCCAGACAGCGAGGGAAAGAGAAGGCTTTGCATATTCAGTCAGAATCTAGTCACATTTATCCAGGTGGTGTAGCTAACCTAACATCCTGATGAATCCCAGGGAGCCTGTTTCCATAGCAACCTTTAATGAAGGCTGCCTCTTCCACTCCCTCAGCAATGCCCAGGATGCTTCTGTAGAGGAGACTCCCTGCCACATTTCCTGAGTTACAGATGTTCTTGTATCTTTTATCAGTTGCTAATGATCGCTTGTCAATGTTTAGTTGGATATGACACAGCATGTTGAGTCCCCAGGACTCAGTCTTCCTCCTTCTTTTCGATCTTATGACCAATAAGTGTTGGCAGGGAACACTCTGCCATCCTTGGTGAGTGTTGTATGTGGAACATGCAAGATATTTGTTCACCAAGCAGAAGTGATGCGAGCAGCTCCCAGCTGCCGCAGTGCTGGTGAACCGAACTGGGTTCACCCGCTAACTTGGCAACCAGTTTACCTGCTGAGCTCTCTCTCAAACCCACTAAAAAGAATGCCTTAAAATCATTGAAATTTTAAAATTATTGAAACTTTAAATTATTGGAGCTTTAAAATTATGAAATGCCATAAAAGGTATTTCAGAAGAAATCAATTATATTGATAAAAGGCTCTAATTACAGAGCTGTTGGTAGTCTTTGGTCTTATTTTAAAGGCATCTGGATGGCATCTACAGTTCCATCTTGATCAAAATGCCTGTGAGTTAATTTTTCTATTTAGTACATGAGAGATAAAAATTAGTAAATCTGCAGAGACCCACCATCAAACATTGCATGGAGCTCAGGGAGCCTTGTGGAAGAGTTGGGGGACAGCTTGAGGGACCGGAGGGGATAGGGACTCCACAGGAAGACCAACAGAGTCAACTAACCTGGACCCCTGGGGCTCTCAGAGACTGAGCCACCGACCGAAGAGCATACACAGCTGGACCAATGCCCCCAGCACATACGCAGCAGATGTGCAGCTTGGACTTCCTGTGGGTCCTGAACAACTGGAGTGGGGCTATCCCTACAGCTTTTGCCTATCTGAAATCTGTTCCTCTAACTGAGCTGACTTGTCTGGCCTCAGTGGGAGAGGATACACCTGGCCCTTCAGAAACTTGATGTGCCCAGGGGGACCCACCCTCTAGAGGAGAAGGGGAGGGGAGGACATGGGGAAGAACTGTGGGGGCGGGGACCAGGAGGAAGGGGCAGTGATTGAGATGCAAAGTGAATAAACAAACAAACAAATAAATAAATGGAAAAATTGGTAAATCATGTATATTGTTTATAGTTATAACTGTCTGTGTATTTTAATGTCCTCTGTTCTTTCTGGCTGAAAGAGTAGAAACTCAGAGACAACAACCTATCTCTATCTCCACAACAGGTACAAGTACATCTCCTCCACGTGTCCACCCCACCCAGGAGGCAACACGTCACTGCATATATGAAGAGTGATAAATGGAAAACAACATGACACTGTACATATGGAGAGCTACATGACACTGCTTATATAGAGAACAAGATGATACTTCACCTATGGAGAGCAACATGCCACTGCACCTATGGAGAACATGACACGGCACATATGAAGAACAACATGACACTGTACATATGGAAAGCAACACACCACTGCATGTATGGAGAACAACATAATACTGCACATATGGAGAGTGACATGCCACTGCACATATGGAGAACATGACACTGCATATATGTAGAGTGACATGCTACTGCACATCCCCAGCCCATTCAAGACACCAGTGGGAAAAGAAAGCTTAAAATCAAGGACTGTAGTTTGCCCTAAGAATTAAGTTCTACCACCTGTTTCCTTCTTCATTCAACCAAAGTCTGGAATGAAGTAATACATTTGCACTCCGAGACGCTTGTTAAAGATGAAGGCTCCAGATAGAGCAGCCTTTTCTGCAGCAGAATCCATGAACTAAGACCGCTTTGCAAATCACAAGGATCTGGAAGTTCCTCTCTCTGCACTAGAGTCTCACTGAAGACAAATCCTATTGTTAGTCACAGGCACGAGTTGCAAACCAATTACCTTTGTTTTGGTGCCTGTGCCTTCATCTAACATTCCTGTCCTGGGTGATCTGGGAGGATTTTTAACTGGCTCTTATCATTACTAAAACATGCTTGTGCTGACTGGTTTGGCCTCGGTGTTTTAAATTTAGTTGGTTATGTGCAGTTGTGTGTGGTTGTATGTGGTTGTGTGCAGTTGTGTGCGGTTGTGTGAGTTGTGTGCGGTTGTGTGCAGTTATACGCTTTTCCCCAGGTCCTACCTCGAACAAAGACGTAAGCACTGTACTGTTCGTAATACTCTCCCATTCGCACGCGGATTGTGTAGAGACCTTCATCTTCTTTGTTGAGGTGAGAGAACGTGAGTGTTGCCCGGTCTCCACTCCAGTGTGGCTGCACCCATTTTGATGGAGAGACAGGTGCTCCTAGAAATGTAAAAAAAGACAAGCGGATTCGTTGATTTCTCACTACCCCACCCCCTCCCTCTTTCCTGTCTTCATTGAAAGTTATTTAACTCTTTTTTTTTTTTTTTTTTTTTTTCGAGACAGGATTTCTCTGTGTAGCCCTGGCTGTCCTGAAACTCACTCTGTAGACCAGGCTGTCCTGGAACTCAGAAATCCACCTGCCTTTAAGTTATTTAACTCTTAGAATTCTCTAGATCTTTAAGCCATTCTGGTGTGTTTAATGTTAGGGAAAATATTACATAGAAGTGAGGGGCTCTGGGATAGATGTGTAATTTGTAACATCTGACAAAATTAAACAGTAAAACTCTTTGTTCAAAGAACAAAGAAGTTCAAAGTGTTGAGTTTTGCCTCTGTGCTGGCAGATTTATGTCAACCTGACACAGGCTACAGTTCTCTGAAAGGAGAGAGCTCAACTGAGAAAAGGCCTCCACAAGATCCTTATTAAATCATATCAGGAAGTTGAGGGCAAAAATGGGTACAAGAAATTGCCAGTTCAGCCTCAGTGAGAGTCACGTCAGCCAGTGCTGCCATTGTTCTTGTTCCCTGACCATAAACAGTCCCTAGCTTAACTAATAAGAGTGTGCCTTTCTGAGCTTCAGATTGTTCCCTAAGATGTTTTACATCAGACCCAGTAGTAAAAACATCTCAGCCTAGCTTCACTAACAACTTTTTTTTCCAAATGTTTTCTAAGGGTGGTGGTCATTGCTGACAATCTACATCTCTAAGTTCTTCTCTAGGGTGGTGATTGAATCATTAATCTGCTCCAACAGCAATGCCTAGAAGAGATCAAGCACTTGTACTGTGAGTGCCAGAGACATTGCCCAGTGAGGGACTGGAAACCCCCTTAGAGTTTTCATATAATTCTTAGATTCAGAGGGACGTGAGGGCAGCAAGCAGAGCAGAACTCCATCACAGCATGAAGTCCTCGGGACACGTGGTCCTTGGGGCCATACCACACCGAGGGTCACTCATGTGGCTGTGGTAACCAGTGGGCCACTTTCCATGTTCTAAAGCAACTGGTCATCCTCCTGCATCGCCCTCGGCAAGTGGAGAAGGTTCCTCCCACTGTGGGTCCCCATACCGCTTCCCTGCAGAATCTGTCCTGTCCTCTGGGGTCCAGTCAGAGTCACCACTTTGCTGCTGCTGCTAGAACCACTGTCTCGCTAATTCCAATCTAGGACAGGTCATAGTCCCAACCACCATGTTGGAACCTTAGAGGCCCCAGACTGTCCCAGGTGTTCACATGTACCCTTGATGGCCAGGCCCTTAGCGCAGTAGGCATGTTGCCCACAGCCCATCACTAGCTTGAGCCTGTATTGTCTGGTTGACCAGTTGGCCTGTCTTCTCTGCTTTGCTCATGCTCTCTAGTCCCATGGGATTTCACATATAAAATGTAAGTTCATAGATAAAATGAGGGGCTTGAGAGATGGCTCACTAGTTGCTTTGCCTGAGAACTTGGGTTCAATTCCCATCACCCATACGGTGGCTCACAACCATCTATAACTCCAGTACCTGAAGGAACTTAATGGCCTTCTCTGTCAGTGCATACACTGTATGCACAGATATACATCCAGGCAAAACACCCATACACATAATTAAATTTTTTAAAAATGATATGAATGGCAAGCCAGTGGCTACATAGCATTTAACCCAGTTCAGCTGGCCTTCCAGAGCAGTCCAGTGTGCTGGCATTGTTTACAGTCCCTAAGAGTCAGTCCCAGCAAAAGCAAAACAAACAAACATTTTAATATTTATCTATTTTGTATCCATTTTTATACTAGCTTACATATTTCATATGAAGAATATATTTACTATAAACTTTTAAAATATAAACACACTATCACATTAAAGTAAGATTACCAATGTCTGAATTGCTTCTAAAATTTTTCTCTGCTGATTAATAATATTAGTACTTAATTATTTAATGAGACTATATGTTTTCAAAGCTTTATACAACTCTTATAAATGATATCTATAAGTAAAAATGCATTATCTAATAACCTAGTTTATAAAGTAAATATATAGGTTTTGGTAATTTATTACACATATTACTTGGTGACAAGGAAATCTTACCTTCAAAATTATATTTTAGCTGGGTATGGTGGTATACACCTTTAATCCCAGCACTGAGGAGGCAGAGTCTGTCAAATCTCTGTGAGTTTGAAGCCAGACTGGTCTATATGGTGAGTTCCAGAACAGTCAGGGCTACACAGTGAGACCCTGTCTCAGGGATTAGGCAAAACAACAATTGTGTGTGTGTGTGTGTCTGTGTGTGATACATATATGTGTGTATATATGGTACATATGTGTATTTATATGGTACACACATATATAAATGGTGTCTTCATTTTGAAATGTATGCTTAAAAACTTAATATAGCAGTGTGTTGCCTTTAGCTTATAGGTTCTGTTAGCCCTAGAAGCAGATCTGCAACTGGCCCACATGCAAGAACTCAGTCCAAAGACTTACCATTTCTATACCACTGGACCTCTGGCTGGAAATGTTTAATTTCAGGAGTAATGACCACACGACAGCCCAGACTCATGGTCTCTCCTTCTCTCCCAAAAGACACATCAAACTTGTCATCGAAGTGGATCTCGAACTTGGATGCATAACCGTAAGGGGTCACAGCAACTGAGTACAACAGAAATAGATACCAGTAGTGCATTCTCTTTCTCTTTGAAGAGATACAGTATTATAATAAGCTTAGGCAGAAAGCAGCTAAGATTAAAAAAAAATAGACCAAATTATTTATATGGGCAAAAAGCAAGTTCTATTTAGGAATTATATAGAACATATGCCTATCTCATTTGCATACAATTCCTAACTCAATGATCATATAAGATAAATGTCTATATTTATTATTATAAGGAACACAGTTTAGATGGTCACATGTAATGTCTCAAATATAAATTAAAACCATATTTGGCCTAGACTTTCTTACCTATAGTATAGGAGCTTTTTAATCTTAGATTTTGAGGTGAATTCTACTGCTTAAGTAGTGGGGACAGTGAGATCCTTTGTCCTCAGGTTATTAGAGCTGACTTCCCACTGAATACCAACACAGTCTTTGATGGTCAAGCTCAATCCCAGATACAGAGAAGTTAGAGATTGCACACACTTCCACTTGGGTTTGGGACATTAAGACTGATATAAAACTTTCTTATAACTTTCCTCTTTCCCTCAAGGCAGCTCTGGAGCCAGCCTAGCTTCTGAAACATGTTCGGGATAGGATCCAATCAAATCTATCAGATTTCATTGGAATATTATCACATAGAAATTAGACAGATGGCAGATGTTCTTCAAAGAGAAGCTATTTCCCTGTTGACTAGTGGTTGCCTGGTAACACACAAGTTGAAAGCAGTACAATATGTTGGTTGAAAATCAAAGTTCTGGAAAGTTCTGTGGGTGAATGTGGGCAGTCATCTAGCCATACCCTGAGACCCACACAAAAGTTTCTCTGATGGAGAAGAACATCATGGTACTTAGCTAATAGGATTATTGTGAGCTTAACCGAATTGATAGCTATTAAATACTTAGAATACCTGACAAAACTGAACTTAATGAAGGACAGGTTGTATTTTCAATATAATATTTCAAGGCCTTGGGGAAAAAAGACAAGACATAACAAGAAAGGATTCAAGAACTAGACTTTGGCAGTCATGGGCTATGAAGTCATGGCATTGGCTGTCTACTACCATGAGTTCCAGAACCCCCATCTCAAAGGAGAAAGACTAATGACACTGTTGCCAGGTTGTTGCAACTATGTACCCATGTAAAGTGCCTGGCACATTAAGTAACCTCTCTATATGTAGCAATTTCTTTCCTAACCCAGGAGAGTTGGTGATGATTTTTAGATATTTGTTCAACCTATAAATATTTCTAAGAATAATCTTTGGGAAGTTATACTACTTTGAACTTTTAGTATTTTTTTCCATTTGAATTTTTAGTATTTTAGTATTGATATTTCATAATATTTTCCATGGATCATAAAAAATGAAGTAACTTTCTGAAAAGAATATGACTAATTAATAGGATTGTTTTGTTTTCAACCAACACATGGTATTGCCCGGTATCTGTGTGTTACTAGACAACCACTAGTCAATGGGAGAATAGCTTCTCTTTGAAGAACATCTCCCATCTGCCTAATTTCTTTTTTTTTTTTTTTTGGTTTTTCGAGACAGGGTTTCTCTGTGTAGCCCTGGCTGTCCTGGAACTCACTCTGTAGACCAGGCTGGCCTCGAACTCAGAAATCCGCCTGTCTCTGCCTCCCAAGTGCTGGGATTAAAGGCGTGCGCCACCACCGCCCGGCCCATCTGCCTAATTTCTAAGTGATAATATTCCAATGAAATCTGATAAATTTGACTGGATCCTATCCTGCACAGGCTTCAGAGGCTAGGCTGGCTGTGGAGCTGCCTCAGGGGAGAGAGGAGAGTTAAAAGAAAGTTCTATATCAGTCCTAAACCCAAACCCAAGTGGAAGTGTGTGCAGTCTCTAACCTCTCTGTATCTGGGATTGAGCTTGACCATCAAAGACTGTGCTGGTATTCAGTGGGAAGTCATCTCTAACACCCTGGGGACAAAGCATCCCACCATCACTCCCACAGGTCTGTGTCACATGTGCTTTCCCACACGACATACTGCAAATAAAAATTTACCAACTTTATAAGGTTTCAAGGACTTTACAATGAAACGATGTAAACAGAAAACACCTGCCCACATTAGAAAACAAAAATGTGTGTCAACCATTAAAACAAAACCAAGAGCAGAAAGCTTTGTCTGTGAAGTTGACAAGCATAGTCTAAGCATCCAGAAAATATGTAGGTACTAAACACACATTCATCTAATTTATGACTATAGTCCCTCTCGTTTCTGATAGAACAGATGTACAGGAGGTGATCGGATGCACAAGAGGCAATCAGAAGAGGCTCTGGAAGAAAGAGTCAAGCTGGGATTTCAGAACCTGGCTTGACAGTGAAGAAAAAGGGAGAAATCTGGCCATGGAAATGCACACAGAAGGGTCAGAGGATTGGGGAATGATGGATCACACCAGTCACAGGGACTTTGGATCTCTGACATGGTTTCAGAGTTACTGATGTGATGGGGAAAGATCACTTCCATCCCTTATCCCTCGATGGGATTGACACCAGGGGTTATAACTTTGGAGTTAGGAACCATCCATGAAGTCTACAGACAGCAAACCAAGCCAGGGAAGCAGAACACCAAGTCAGAAAAAGGGAGTAGTATTAAGGATTTTCGAAACCATTTGAGGTGAGAATTTTGGTTTCTTTAAAAACCCAGTTATGTTACGTTTTTGTTTTAATCCCAAGTGTGGAATATAGGACTGCTTTGGATTGTCTCCAGCTGTTTTGTCTCGTGCTCTGGCAGGGGCATAATTCTACCAGCTGAAGATGGTTTATGTTGGAATTCTGGGGACATTTTAGAGGGTATAAAAAAGTCAGAGCCTAGAAAGGCGGAGGCGGCGGCGGCGGCAGCGGCGGCTGCTGCTGCTGCTGCTGCTGCGTTGCTGCTGGTGGAGGTGGAGGTGGTGGTGGAGGAGGTGGTGGAGGAGGAGGTGGAGTGGTGGAGGTGGTGGTGGAGGAGGTGGTGGAGGAGGAGGGTGGTGGTGATGGTGGTGGTGGTGGAGGAGGTGGAAGTGATGGTGGAGGTGGAGGTGGTGTTGGAGGAGGTGGTGGTGGAGGTGGTGGAAGTGGAGGTGGTGGTGGAGGTGGAGGTGGTGGTGGAGGTGGAGGTGGTGGTGGAGGTGGTGGAAGTGGAGGTGGTGGTGGGTGGAGGTGGAGTGGAGGTGGAGGTGGTGGTGGTGGTGGAGGTGGTGGTGGAGGTGGTGGTGGAGGTGGTGGTGGAGGTGGTGGTGGAGTGGTGGAAGTGGAGGTGGAGGTGGAGGTGGAGGTGGAGGTGGTGGAGGAGGTGGTGGGGGAGTGGAGGTGGTGGTGGTGTAGGGGTGGTGGTGGTGGTGGAGGTGGTGGTGGAGGTGGTGGAAGTGGAGGTGGTGGTGGAGGTGGAGGTGGAGGTGGTGGAGGTGATGGTGGAGGAGGTGGTGGTGGAGGTGGAGGTGGAGGTGGAGGTGGTGGTGGTGGTAGAGGAGGTGGTGGTGGAGGTGGTGGTGGTGGGGTGGTAGAGGTGGTGGTGGAGGTGTGGTGGTAGGTGGTGAGGTGGTGGTGGAGGTGGTGGTGGTGGAGGTGGAGGTGGTGGAGTGGTGGTGAGGTGGTGTGGTAGAGGTGGGGGAGTGGTGGTGGTGAGGTGGTGGTAGAGGTGGAGGTGGTGGGGTGAGGTGTGGTGGTGACGTGGTGGACGTGGTGAAGGTGGTGGTTAGAGATATCCTGACAAGGAAGATTGAACTTGCTCCAAGGAACTTGATGCCCCTAATCAGCAGGAAGTAGTCTAAAGAAGTCTGTGCCCTCTTTCCCCTCTAACCTTCTTCCTCGTCTGTCTAGTGTTGGGATTGGAAGGGATTGGAGTGGAGAAGGGTGGTCAGTATAAGAACCCAATAAAGTAGCAAAAAGGATGGTTATGTACACTCACCGTTCATTATTTATAAATATGGGCTTGACTGTCTGGCGTATGATCAGTTTAACAAATATAAACAGGCTACTTTTAAAATATAAAGAACAAATCAATTAACCTTGGAAACAGAATAGAAACCAAAGAATTTAAAATCACTAACCATGGGTGGGTAGTGGGTGTTATATCCAACTTGGCATGTACTAATACATAAGTATCGTGAATTTATTTCATTATTTTAAAAATCATGTTGCTTCCTTAAACTCAAGGATTCAGAACATTGCTTGGAATTTGAGCATTAATGTGTTGCACTTTGCATAAAGATGGTGCTTAGCAATGTGATGTTAAACTTACAGCTGAGAGGCATGGAAAGCCCACGACGGAGAAGAGAGTCGTCCAACTCTCCCTTATATCCTAGAAAAGACAAGAGAAGACAGACATGTGAGCTACTTTGCGATGGCCTGAATTTTTAGCATGGCCAGAGTTTTAAATGAATAAAGCAAAGGCAAACCTACTCTTGACCACAACTGAGGCATATGCCGAAAGCTCTCCTTGAACATTCATGCCGAGGCCCGGTACTGAGCCGTGTCTTCAAAGTCACACCTGAAAAAACACACAATGAATGACCGTGGTGGTGACTCCTTGTAACAGTTGGCTGTTTTCTCAGGGAATGCTTTGCTAACAGAGCATACTCGCAAATTAATGGCTCACACGTGGCTCTGAAGGACTCTCGCTGAAGGGACTGTCTCTGTTCCTGTCGTACATTACATAGCCCAAGTTATCTATTGATTTTCACATTGCGGTAGGGCAGGAAGAGAATATCTGTGATCCAGTGTGACCCTAACTTTGGTTCATTTAAAATGCCAAAAAGTTAACAAGTACTTAGGATATCAATTACATCCAGTAACTACTGCTTTGTACTGCTGAAGGAAAAAAAATGTCCAGCCATGCATGTAGTGTCAGAGCAGGTAACACCCTGAAAGTGTGTGCTCCATGCTGTCCTGCTCCAGGAACGAGGTATTGGTCTAGCATCAAGATGACAGGGGAGAGAAAGAAGCAACATCTCATGACAGTTTCCCACAGCTCTCCGGAGCCACAAGCCTGCAAAGGCTGGTCTTTATACCAGTCCATGTTGTAGTTTCAAAGTCTAAAAAACATCGGTTCTACTGATGTTTGGGCTACAATTGGAGTTCCAGCTCACAGCATAACACAAGTACTTTCTGCGTGTTCCTTTTACATTGTAGTACAGCAACAGGAAAGTCTTACAAAGATGGCTGTGGGAACAAGGCCCTCACAGAGGTCAGACTGAGATTCCAAGTGCATTGTTTTGTATCTAATCACTCTACTTCTCCTGTTCTTCCTTGTTTCTCTGGGTTTACTAAGTTTCATCTATGATACACTGTGTCTTGTTGAAATGAAAGGCATTAGACTGCAGGAAGGTAAATACAGTTGCCTTTCTCAGAGCTGTTTAATTTTAGAACCAACCATGAGACTCACTGCTGCTTAAATGGAAGCAATTCCACTGCGATCTGGGCTTGGTGAGTACCAGGGACCTCAGGGTTCTCTTTGAAGTCCAGTGACTATTGAGACAACTCTTCTACTGGGAAGAAGACTGTAAATGCTGTGAGGATGAGTGTTATCAGTTTTCCTTTTACAGCTCAGCACATGCAGCTTGTCTGAACTGAAACTGTGGGTGCCTGTCTACTGTTTCCATCCACATAATCAAGTTTGCATTTCAAACCATCTTAGGAAACATCATGCATTTTTTTAGGACTTGGAAATTTTAACAGAATTTCCATTTCAAATTTTGCTTAACCCTGAGACATCCCAATGTCTGTCTCTGACTTACCCACACAGATTGGCAAGGCACACAGGGCCCCATAGTTGCTGGTGAACTGAGGAGAAGACAGTTCTCCCAGTCTATCCAGCTTCGGTGACACCCATCCCAGTCCCTATGCCTTTTGTTGGTTAAAAATAAAAGAACAGGGTGTGTGGGTTTGGAATTCTGTGGAGACCACTGACGTAGAGATGCCTGCTTACGCAATTATCTTCTTAGTTTCTAAGGATATGCTCATACAGATGGAGGGATAAATAAAAACACAAGTTCAAATGTGAGATTGTGTCAGGAGGTAGTGTGAGCACCGCAGACTTAGTCATCACGTATGTCACCTAAACCGCCAACCAAAGAGTATACACATGGAGGGACCCATGGCTCCAGCTGCATATGTAGCAGAGGATGGCCTTGTCTGGCATCAATGAGAGAAGGCCCTTGGTCCCCTGGAGGCTTGATGCCCCAGTGTAGGGAAATGCCATGGCAGTGAGGTGGGAGCGGGTGGGTGTGGGGAGCACCCTCATAGAAGCAGGGGGAGGGAATAGGATAGGGTTTGCAGAGGGGAAACTGGGAAGGGGAATAACATTTGAAATGTAAATAAATAAAATAGCCAATTAAAAAAAAAAAAAATGATGAGGCTGCAATAAATATCACATGTGAGCTTTAAAATGTGAAAAAGGAAAAGAAAAATGTACAGGAAAGACCATTAGATAAACCTGCATGGGGACCAGAAAGAAGATAATTTTGTCTGTGGCCTGAGTGATAAGATGCTTCCCTGAATGTCTGGTGGTGACATACATACACACTGGTATGCTCTTACTGGCTAATCTCAAGGGTATGCATTCCATATCGACTTTCAATGATGTACTTTCCCGAGTTTGCATGGACATCTATAGGCACCTGGTTCTTATACCTGAAAGGTAACAGAAACAAGATTAAAATTAATTAATTAAAAATAATTAACTGGCCGGGGGTGGTGGCGCACGCCTTAAATCCCAGCACTTGGGACGCAGAGGCAGGCGGATTTCTGAGTTCGAGGCCAGCTGGTCTACCGAGCAAGTTCCAGTACAGCCCGACTACACAGAGAAACCCTGTCTCAAAAAAACCAAAAAAATAAAAATAAATAAATAAATAAATAAAAAAATGAACTGCATGATCTCTCCTTTCTTCTTCCTCTCTTTCTTCCCTCTCGCTCTCAGTGTGGTGTGTCTTTACCCCCCCAAACACACACACACACACTTTATTGTTCCTGTAGATACACCTGTAAGTGAAGCACAATAATTCCATCTCTTGAAAAAGGAAAAAAAAAACCGCAAATTACCCAAGCTTAACTAAACTCACCAGCACTACAATAGGACTTCTCAAAGCGCTTTCTCCTCTTCATTAAAGTTTGGATGAATATGTGAACCAGTCAGAATTTGAATGCATCTCATGCACATAACAGTAATGAAAAGCTACAGCTATGAAACAGTAAATAGGGTAGTGATTTATTTATATAAAATAGGAAAACATTAAGCCACCAATCAAAGAGCTTGCACAAGCTAGACCTAAGCCTCCTACAACATTGTAGCAGATGTGCGGCTTGGTCTTCATGTGGGTCCCCTAACAATTGGTGCAGGGTCTGTCTCTGACTCCACTGCCTGCCTTTGGATCCCCTTCCCCTGGCTGGGCTACTTGTCTGGCCTCAGTGGGAGAAGATGTACCTAGTCCAGCTACAGTTTAGCCTGCCAGGGCGGGTCCCCACCTTCTCACCAGCCAGTACTGTGCCACATGAGGCTTAACTACTTAAACCTTTTCTTTTTTCTTTTTTGAAGAGAAGAGGAGGAGAAGCAGCAACAATCCACGGGCAGGCCTCCCCTTCTCTAGAAGGGGAGGGGGCAAGGCGGGAAAAAGAGAAAGGAGGGCTGAAATTAGAATGTAGAATGAATGAATGAATGAAAATATAAATAATAGGAAATCAGAATGGCTCATTGACATTGTCAAAGTCAAGATGGTGATTTTCTGAGGTGGGCACATGGCTTGGAGGAGGTGTCTTGGGTGCTAAATATACTTGGGTCCATTTGAGTATATACATGAGTATATATAGTCCAAAATAAACTCTATATTCAACAACAACAAAGTTGACTATAGTAAGACAGAATGAGAGCTTTGTGTTGGCCGTTTGGTGTTGGCTCTCTCTGTGGGAGGAAAACACAACACCCTCCTACTGGCATTCTCACATGTTATTCTTAAGAACAATGTCACTGTATAGAAAGGCCATTATACTCCAGCGACTTGGTTTTTGTCATAGTAAGAATGACTTTTGCCTGAGGATAACTTCAGATCATGACAGGAGACTTCCGACTGTTCCAGTCCTGTTTGCTGCTTGCTGCTTGCTGCCCTCAGAGAAGGTAGGGCCACGCAGAAGGGCTTCTCTGTGGGACACTGACTTCCATTCTGTCAGTGATACCTGATCTCAAGTCCCCATGTTCTCAACACCAGTGCTATGGTGCCACATGAGGTTTATCTACCCAAACCTTTAAAAAAAAAAAAAAAAAACAACTCTTAAAAAAGAGGAGGGGCTGGAGAGATAGCTCAGAGGTTAAGGGCACTGTCTGCTCTTCTAGAAGTCCCAGCAACTACATAATGGCTCATAACCATCTATAATGAGATCTGATGCCTTCTTCTGGCCTGCAGGTGTAATGCAGGCAGAAAGCTGTATGCTGTATACATAATAAATAAATAAACCTTTAAAGAGAGAGGGGGAAGGAGAAGCAGCAGCAAAGATCCCTTGCTTCCCTTTCAGATAAACTACCTCATGTGTGCAGATAAAAGTAATAACATAACTAATAATAAAATTAATAAGCACAGATGGCAAAGGATTCCCTGCTCTGTGTATATAGAGCATCAGGAAACCCAGACCTCACAACCAACAAATGAGAGGACAGTATTTAATCTCACTCCTGTGACTAGATCATAGAGAGATCAAGGAACTCATCCCGGTCACAAAGACAGGCACAGGAGAGCTGGGATTTGAACCAGGATTGCCTGGCTCCTGACTCATGAGACATTTTCATGTTTTAATTGTTCTCTATCTGGCTGCCTTTCATTACTTTAGACTTCTGAAATGATGTACAGAAGATGGGGAGGAGGAAAGTGGTACAAAGGAAGAGAAAAATATTGGTTTCAGTTAACTCTTTCACCCTAACTTTGTGCTCTGAAGATTCACATTTTGGATGGTTGGTCCCCAGTGTTGTAGCATTCTGAGGTAATGAAATCTTTAGTGGGGAGGGTCTTGGATCATTGAGCACCTTGTGGTGCATCGTTAATTCCAAAATACTGAGCTACTGTACAAGAGCAATCTATCTCTTATCTCCCTATCTGTGTTCTGTATCAGCGTGTCGTTTTCCCCTCTGGCAATGCTTGCTCTCTGTGATTCCACTTCCCACGGTGTGTCTCTGCCAAGCAGTACCTCATAAGAGCTGGCAAGCTGTTCAAAACTGTTAAATAAACCTACCTTTGTGTAAATAGCCTTAGGTATTCTGATATAAAAATAGAAATCTAATATAATTCCTAATATAAGTCACACAGTTCATTTTTCTTCTTTTTAAGTGCGTGTGTGCATGATATATGTGCATGTCTCCATGTGTTCACATATATGTGTGTTCTGGTACATGCTCATGTAGAATCCTGAAGTTGAAATCAGCAATTTTCCTCAATTGTTTTTCCATCCTTTTCCTCGGAGCAGGGCCTCTCAATCAAACCCAGAGCTCAATGATATGGCTAGTCTAGAAACCAGCTTGCTCTGGAGAGCCCCTGTCTCTGCTTTCCAAGGCTTTCCATGATGACCAGGCATGTATATGGGTTCTCGGGATCTGAACCCTGATCCTCTTACACACATGGTATGTGCCATTTCCCAAGCCCTACACATTTCTGTTGCTCTATTATTCTCGTTTCCCACGTAGCTAAACTGCAACCCAGCTGTCAAGACTCATGTGAGATGCCAAGTCTTCAACGCTCCTCTTTACAAGTCTTACACGTGATGAACTGTTTTCATCTCTTTGAATCTTGGTTGCTCCCTAAATATTACATTTATCCACCTTATTGTTGAGGGGCAGTGAGATAGCTATTAGGTAAAGGCACTGCCAACAAACCTGATGCTGACTAGAATTTGATCCCTCAGATGGGCTCTACATGTTAGAAGGAGAGGAACCAACTCCCTCAAGTTGTTCTCCGACATCCCCACACATGCCATGACTTGTACATGCACACACAGGCATACACATGCATACATACATGCACAGTAAAAGAATGCAATTTAAAAGTTATGGTTGGGTCTGCATCTCTCCTGGTAAGTTGCTAGTCCCTTGATGATAGGGAACTGTTTGTGTGACATACATTTCCTTCTGTTCCCACTCCTGAGGGAGTCACGGGTGTATCACAGATGCTCAGTATTGGTTAAATCGAATTGAATAGAATTGTTGTATGATCAAATAGTTAAATTATAGCTTCATTTTTTTTTCAATAAAGAAATCAAGTTCTGGAAAATACAGACCTCGTGCTGTGGATGATTTTGAATGAGTGCACATGAAAAGAGTATGTTTCCCTCAGATCTGAAATGAAGGGGATTGTTCTAGCCCAGGAGTCACAGCTGATGGGCAGGTGTGCTGTATGATTCGCTCCCCACTCAGAACACACTGCTGCCTTTCTGCTTCCTGAAAGCCTGGAGGTGGCTTCAGACCGTAATTTCAATACAGAGCAGTCTTAGCAGTCGGGACATGTAGTCAGAGACAGCTATCGGCAGCTCTTAATCTCAAACGCCCCCATTTTCATGAGCAAAGGGGTATGCTTTCTGATTAGATAGCTTTGGGTCAACCGAGACTCAGCTGAACACCTCCTGCTTGCTTGGGTTTGGTGGTGGTGGTGGTGGTGGTGGTGGTGGTTGGGTGTTGGGTTTGGTTTGGTTTGGTTTCCACATGCTGAAGGGTTTTCAGTAGCTCTTCTCAGCGCAAGGGGATCAATGCGACACTAAACATTGTGTCATGTGTTGCCTGACCAAATGACTGAGTGACACTTGGCTTCGAGTCAACAATGCTGTTCATATCTCTATAAAGTTTGAGTTAAAGCGCTATTTTGCAGCTCCTACGGTTGCTTCACTGTTCCCACCCCCCTGGTACCACTCAGCTTAGCACCTTTACGCTTTTCCAGCTAAACATTCACAGCTCTTCCCGGGTGACCACCTGGCAAAGGAAACTGGTTTAAAATACACAACACTTGTCCGTGGAATGCCATAGGCCTCAATGTGCCCGAGAGAGAAAGAAACTCCTGCTTAAAGCCGTACAGAAGAACTAAGCCTGAAAGTGCTTTTGTTCTACTCTGCGGGTTTGGGTCACTTGAGACTGTCTACCGTCAGTATTAGGTCAGAGGGGAAAGAAGGGGTTTGGCCTGCCCCTCACCCCACACTTCACAGCTTGTTGTTTCTGGAAAGTGGAATTCCAAATTAGCCAGTCATCAGCTGGCTATGGAGAGTAATCTGCACCCTGGGATTGCTTCCCAGAGGCTTAAACCGTTTGTAAGGACAGCATTTCCCTAACCTTCTCATGCTGTTTCGGAAGCATTAACTAATGGGGCTCTGTGTACTTCTGGAATAACATTCTACTATCCGTTTAATGTGTTACACACATTTTATCCTTATATACAAATGTCGGCCATGCCACAGAGCTCATGTCGATGGTGAGGAGAGGTGGAGAGAGCTCTTTGATGGAGTAGAGTTCAGTGAAACAAATATGCCCTATGATCTTTTTCCTGTCATGATGCCATGCAAGTTGAGATGGCCTTACACACGTTAACTCTCACAGCCAATGGGAATGCTGATGAGAATCCAACTTTAAAAAGCAGCTATCACCCACTGCAAAAAACAAGTATCTGGGACTACAGAGTTGGCTCAGTGGTTAAGAGAGGAAATATGGTTAAATCTAGTTTTGTTTTGTTTGTTTTTTTTTTTTTAAATCCCACAACCAAAACAATGTTCTCTTTTTACAAATAACAGGTTTTTTTTTTGAGACAGGGTCTCATGACTCCCAGCCTGGCCTTGAACTCCTTATATAACTGAGGTTGACTTTGAACTCCTAATCTCCTGTTTCATCATCTCCTGAGTGGTGGGGTGGGGCTACAGGCACTTGCCACCTTGCTCAGTTTGTTCAGTCGTGGGATAGAACCCGGGGTCTCGTGCTAGATGAGCACTCTGCCAACTGAGATACACTCCTATCCATGGAAAGCATGTGTTTTCTTCATTCTCTATGTCTTATCATTTCATGGGAAGCAAGATGGAAATACAGTTGTCTACTCTAAGCGCCCGAGGATGTAAGGCTGCTCAGTACACAGTGTCCTTTTATCCCACACCACCAGGGCAATCAATCTCCTCAAGTTCTAACATTCTTCCAGAATAAATGCAAATAAGACAACATAAATTCTGTCTCCCACCTTTAAACCAATAGGTGCTAGATAGACTGTTGTATTAAATGGCCTATTAAACATTAAGATTTCATTTTTTTTTCCACAGTAGAAATATCTTTCCCATGATGGCTTGCTTCACTACCTTGGTGTACTGGCATTCTCTGCAAACAACTTTTCTACTGAACATGACACACAAGTAGTACATTTTCTACTTTCAGTGTGATCTGGGAATGGCAACACATTCTGTCCCTGGCCTTGCTGAGTGCTGCGTTTCTGCTGTGCATCGTTCTCTGGATAACCTCTAAGTTCCACTTAAATAGATATGGCTGGTAATATGAGATTGGCCAGGAGAACAGCTGCTGCCTGCTCACACTTGTTAGACCTCAGACTCCCATGACCTAACAGCAGCCAGTGGAAACTTGGAGCCAAACTGTCTTTGGAAAAGGCTCCAAGGGAACTAGACCCCTGGTGTACATGCTTCTGAGAGCCACAGCCCAGGACTTAGCTGCTATTCATGGGGCAGCATGCTTGTGCCAAGCACCCTCACAAATGTATTCCCTTAAACCCCCATCTCGGGTCCCAGATTTCTCTCACATTTGTACTTGGTGTCAGTGCCAGGAAGCTGCAGTCAGGCACCAAAGAATGCCGAATGCCAACAACGTGATTACCAACTACTCTGGGTCTCACCTGGTAATGAGTTCCCTGCTCTGTGAGGAAGGGGATGCCTGTGGAAAATACACACCTTGTACCCGTGTGGTGACGTAAGTTAGAATTCTAGCAGATGCTTCTTAGAAAAGGCACCACGTCCAAGAAGAGACGCAAGCTCCATAAAGAATCTCTTCCCTGAAGTGGCTTTCCTTGGGAATAAACTGGGCTTAAGTTCCAGGGATCCTCTCTGGAGAACCTTAAAACCACTTCAGACTACTAGACTTGTGTTTCTTTTTGTAATGTGGCCCCCAAATTGTAGAATTTCTCGTTCCACACCCCTGGGTTTGACCCTGTCATCACCAAAGCCAACTGTCAGTGTGAGGACACTGGTTCTCAACATTGCTATTCGCCCAGAGACAACTCTTGCTCTCAGAATCATGGACAGCACCTTCCCCACAAAGCCATCTTGCCAGCCCTCTCAGAAGCAGAAGAACCATTTTCTTAGTTGCTCCCAGGTCTTTTGTTTTGAATGGCATTTTCCCCTGAGTATGAAAGAGGAGACTTCCGCTGGAGCATCTGGCTTTTCCCTCCTGGGAGAACTGGTGTAAAGAATGAGTCTCAGTGAATGGTGCCCTCTGTCAAGTAAAGGGAAGGATTCTTTTAAAGGATAGATGTTGCAATTTTACAGTCATAAGGAAGGGTAGGGCAAAAGCAATGAAGTTCAAATTTACTTTTACATCTCAAAATTTGTAAGGAAAATTTTTTTAAAATCTATTTTTGTTGGAATATTAGAAACATTTTGTGGCATTTCTCATCTTTGTTATAAATGATTTGCTGTCGTAATTCATAGTCATTTTTGGCATTTTGCTATTGTTGCTTTTGTTTTTTATTTTGAGGCAAGAGGAAAAGAAGTGGACACTCTCTGAGTTTTAGTTTTTGTATACAAACACATATTTGTGAATGTGTATATATATGTGTGTGTGCACGCGCACGCGCGCGCACGTGAAAGCCAGATCAACATCAAGTGTCTTCTTCAATTACTATCCACCATACTTTTGAGATAAGGTCTTTCTCTGAACCTGGAGCTTCCTGATTTGGATCAGGGCTCTTCCTGTTTCCACCTCTTCAGCTCTGGGAATACAGGAGCACCCAGCTTCCTATGTGGGTGTAGCAACCCAAACCCAGGTTGTCACGTTAGCATGGCAAGCACTTAGCCAACTGTCCTACTTTTATAAAGTGATTATATGATTATAAAGTATTAAGATGTATAATCTGGATGCAAGGGCCATTTGTTCTTCCCATTCATAAAACTGTCTCGATACTTTAACTTTTGAAAACATGTACAGACTTACAGCTACCTTTATTGATTCTTGCATACTGCTTGCTAATTCAGAGTGCTTTCTCTGGACGTAAACCTAAGCTGGCCATCAATCCTACTAGCTTCCACAAAGAAAACATACCACGTGAGACGAGGTTCTGGCCAGCCTGCTACGGAGCAGTGCAACTTCACGTTCTCCTTCTCCCAAACTGTGTGAGAACGAGGTTTAATGATAAACTCAGGAGCATGAAGAAGATGGTCTTCATTTAGCTTTCCGTGATATGCTTGGGTGTCTTCTAACTGGAAAAGCAAACAAATAAACAACCAAACATTTTCAAAACGCCACCAAGTTAGAGTTCCTTCTAGTGCAAGCATAACAAGGAGAAGTCAAAGTTTTACTTTTGCTCTGTTTTGTTTTGTTTTTGAGATAGATTCTTATGTAGTCTAGGCTGGCCTGGAACTCATTTTATAATCGAGGATGACTTTACACTTATGGTCCTCATAATTCTACATTTTAAATGCAAGGATTACAGGCACCCAACATCATGCCCTGGTTTATGGCTTGGTGGGGATTCAACCTGTGGCTTTATGTGTTCTGCAAGCAGTATCAACTTACTACCTTCTCAGCACTAATTTTTACATTTTGATCCTTATTTTTACAGTTGGGTAAAACAATTTCTGATTTTAAAAAGGGAGGTTGGTTATTTAAAACCCTAAGATTGAGCAATGTCCCTAGGGTGCATTTCTAAAATAGCTTCAGAAACATTCTTAAATCTTTCAGATCCAAAATTCCGTCAAGTCCAAGGTTCCAAAGCTTGCCTTTACTTGACCTACATATTCTAATGGCTTCTCTCCTTGCTCCCGTTAGCTTTGTTTCCTGATGCCACATAGTTCTGCCCTTGAAATAATTTAGTCTATTTATACACATGTGCTCACAGTCAGCCTGTGAAACACATTTCCACTCTTATAAGTAGCCTGAAATTAGCCCCTTACTGTTTTCCTCAGTGACAGCTCTTCTGCCTTTTCTCGAATTGCAATGTTCCTCGATTTCTTTTCGAACGTTTCTTCTCGTTGAAAGGTGGACGTGGTCTGCTTAGAGGCTGTGGTCTGCTTAGAGGCTGTGGCCTGCTTGGATACTGTGGCCTGCTTGGAGGCCGCGATTGCTTCCTCACTCGCAAGAAGGGTCCTCTGAGCTATGTAAGCAGCAGCCTCTTTAATTCTTTCTTCTTCTGAGTCTCTGATTCCACCGATATGTACTTGCCTGAAACAATGAAACAGAATGTAGCAACAATGTAGAAACAGCGTGACGATTACAAGGTTACCCGGTCTCAGTGACCTCAGGAAGGGGCTCCCGTACCCATAGACACCCTGGGATGATGGCCCAGTGGTTAAGAGCACTTGCAGAGGGCCCTGGTTCGGTTCCCACCATCCACGGGTTGACTCACACCCTTCTGTAGCTCCAACCCCCTGGGTGTCCACTGCCCTCTCCTGACCCCCATGAGCACTGCATGAAGGTGGTACACTTACATACAAGCAAGCAAAATATTCATACACATAAAACAAAAAAAATAATAATAAATCTTTCATAACATCCTGGTAAATCAGTCTATTATAGAAGAAAGTATCTTCCTTTACCATTAAGAATGACAAGAGTAATGGTTCCTACGGTGGTTCTGGTGCCTTTCATGTATGATACGTCATTCCATCCAAACAAAAGCCCACAAGGTAAACACTATCAGATAGATACATGGTAGCAAGACTTAAAGAAGTTAAGTAAACTGCCTAAGTCAACTCAGTGTGTTTACAGTAAAAGTTGAAGTTATGAATTTTTTCCAGAAAAGATGACAGTGTACAATGAAATAGAGATCAGATGTCAGAAACTGACATATAACTGTGTAAACTCTGCTGCAGTGCACAGCCCAGAGCTGTCGTGTGTGTAACATGTCCTAATGCCATACAAGACTCTGGTGCATAGTAGGTCTCTCTAGTACCTCAGCATTGTTAATTTGGGGTTTTAATATACATAACTTTAAAAATTATTATCAGCATATACTAATTCTACAAAGTAATTTTGTTGTTGACGTTGTATACATAGACATTGCATATATTTCGGTCATATTTGTGCTGCTAGGGCCCTTTCTTACTCTCTTCCCTTCCCCTTCCACATCCTTATTGTCTTTACACTTTACAGCTATGAGTCTCTTTCACTTTATATGAATTGGTATTAAACAGTATTTAATCACTCATACCTAAGGCTCTACTTCCCATGTCAACGGACCAGATAAACAATGCTATGCCCTAACCACTCTCTTTTGACATGTATCCTATGTATATGGCAAAGACATCTGAAAATGGAATGCCTTGATTTCAATGAGCCCATCTTTCTCAGTGTGGGCTCCAGGCTTCCTATGTCCTTTGTAAACCAATATATAGTGAGTGCTCAATGAATGTTAGTTACTACTGACTCCTCGCTTGTAATAATTACACGCAGGAAGAGAAAGTGCACACACCGTCCAGAGTAAATAGGCACCATGTAGTTGCCTGACAGGTTTCTAGTCTCCTCTCCAGACAGAAGGCTCCGCTTGGCTCTCTTTGTTTGGGGGCTCAACTTTGATGAATAATCTTCTAATAGCAGACTGGAATCTGTAAGTCTGAAATAAGATGCCTAATGTTAGATAGAACACAAACTGCATTTAAGATATCCCAAGGAGTGCAGGACAGAAACTGAAGGAGGGGCCGTCTGCAGACCATTCCACCTGGGTATCCATCCCATGTGCAGTCACCAAAGGTAGACGTTGATGTGGATGTCAGGAAGTACATGCTGACAGAGCCTGATATAGTTGTCTCTTAGAGGTCTGCAAGAGTCTGACATATTCAGAGGCAGATGCTCACAGCTAACCATTAAACTGATCATGGGGTTCCCAATAGAGGAGTTAGAGTGAAGACTGAAGGAGTTGAAAGGATTCGCGACCCCATGAGGAAAACACAATACCAACCAACCAGAGCCCCCAGGGTCTAAATCACCAGCCTGGGAGCGCTTAGAGAGGGACCATGGCTCCAGCTATATATGCAAGGGAGCTATATATAAGTCGGAGAAGAGATCCTTGGTCCCATGAAGGCTGGACGTCATGTGGGGGGACATTTGAGGGTGGGGAGGTGAGGTACGGGGGGAGGGTAGGTGGGGGTACATCATCATAGAAGCAAGAGGAGGGGGGAAGGGATAGGGAGTTCCTGGAAAGGGGGGGGAATGGGGTAAGGGGAGAACATCTGAAATGTAAATAAAATTTCCAATTAAAAAAAAAGATATCCCAAGGGTTGACAAAGCAGGGGGCAGGAATCCTAACCTAGGGGAATTTCCCCAGAACCTTGTATCTCTATTGTTATTATCTTTCCCCTTTAGAAATGAATAAAAGTTAGAAGGATTACAGATATGTAAATATACTCTAGACAGACACTAAGAAAAAAACAGTAACAGAGATTTCATGGCTTTTCCCCTCAACATTTCAAGAAAAAGAGATGATGATATTTTCAAATGGCCTTTTGTAGTTAAGATAGTGTTTGAAATTTAGGCAATCTGCAGTGATTTGATGTGCCAGGAAGCAGGGAACAGTACCCAGAGTGGGTCTCCCTCTTTTCAAAGAAGTGGAGGGAGGAATGGGGGAGGATCTGCATGAGGGGGGACTGGGAGGAGGGAGGGGATTAATATTGGGATATAAAGTGAATAAATAATTTTTTAAACTACTTATATACATACATATATGCATGTATTTATACACATATATGTACAAATATATGAAATATAAAGAGACTGTGACATTTTTTCAAATATTATAATTATAAGAATTTTTTAAAGAAATTTAGGTAGTCTATATAAATGTGTTTCTTTTTGCAGTGTTAGGAATCAAACCCAGGGCCTTGAGCACATAGGCAAGCATATAAATGGTTTTGATACATTTTGTATTCAAGTCTTCTTAGAATATATAATGGGAAATGGACAAGTCCCACACGGAGGTCCCGAGCTAATCTGACGCAAACCCCTAAGCACTCACTGTGAGAACTTTGCATACTTCAGGCAGATTCCAGCAGGTGAGGAAACCCCGAATTCATCAACTAAGTCTCATTACATGGCACTGGTGTTGAATGATACAGTATGATAAAGAACCCTGGGGTCAGCTCTATTTGACTGTGCACACGGAGGCAAATGTGTGTAAGGGGATAGTTCATGCTTGAATAAATGAAAAACTTCACTAGGGAGATGGGAGACAATAGAATCAAAATAAAAATATAACCTTAACTTATGCAGTTGTTGACTTAGATAAAATGTATTTTTCATATAGACAGTTTGATGAACTCAAGTACATAGATCCCAAGAACCAATGTGTAAATCGAAGACTAAAAACTCCCTGTTGACTACGGTGACGAAGGGTGAAAACAGCAGTGGTTGTGTGGGAATTCTCTGTGCTTAGTTTTCTCCTATGAACTTCAACTCTAAAAGATAGTAAGATTTTTAAAGCTCCTGGTCTGGAGAATTCTTGAAAAGAAGTGAAACCTGTGAGTGGTTATCTCTCAGGAAATATCAAGCTGTCCAATAAAAATTATTTAAGCCTTGCCTGTTGCCTAATGTTTAAAAACCCTTTGGAGATGCTGGAGAGAAAGCCGTGCCATTAAGAGCACCTACTGCAAGTCAGGTGTGTGGGGCAGCCTTTAATCTCAGCACTCAGAAGGCAGAGGCAGGAGAATCTCTGAATTTGAGACCAGTCTGTTCTACAGAGCTAGTACAAAGACAGCCGGGCTACTCAGAGAAACCCTGTCTTGAAAAATGAAAAGAAAGAGAGAAATAAAGAAGGAAGAGAAGGAAGGAAGGAAGGAAGGAAGGAAGGAAGGAAGGAAGGAAAAACCCTGTCTTGAAAAATGAAAAGAAAGAGAGAAATAAAGAAGGAAGAAGGAAGGAAGGAAGGAGGAAGGAAGGAAGGAAGGAAGGAAGGAAGGAAGCACTTACTGCTCTTGTAGAGAACTGCAGTTCATCTATCAATACTAGATGGTATCTCACTTCCATCTGTACCTCTAGTTCAGGAAATCTAACACCCTCTGGCCTTTGAGAGCAGTTGTGTACACATGGTGCACATAGACTTATGCAGGCACACACACACACACACACACACACACACACAGAATCAATAATTGTTTTTAACATTTATAAAAGCAAAAAGAATTACCTATATCAAAAGCAGAACATGGGCCAAGCATGCACACAGTATAAAACAGTTAACACAGAAAGCACGTAGCACTGTATAAAACAATAAGGGTCACGGATTTACAGGGAGCACGGGGGCCCAGTTTCTGAGAAGACATTAAGCACAAACCCATGAATGAGTATGTGTGCACCTTGTCTATTAACTGCGTTATGTGTGCGGGGTGGGCTACTGCCATTGATCCCCTGGTGAGATCACGTTGAAGTCTCACACACCTTGTCCTCTCCCACTTTGTGACTCAGGGTGATAGCTAGCTCATTTCTATGGCGTGGTTTTGATGCTAAAGGTTAGAACCTTGAAGTTGAGCTCATGGATTGCTTACCAATTGGAAGCCAGAGTGAAATTCGTCCCTGGCTGACTGTTCCAGCAAAAGGAGTGCATTTTATACCCCAGGTCACAAAGTACAGCCTGTGCTTATACAGGCCTAAGTTTAAAGTGGGATTTGCTTCTACCTCTTTACTCCATTGCTATACAAAACAAACGGTGATGTCAAGTGTGTTGCTGCTTTCCTTGAGAACAGTGGAATTTTCTCATTATTCTTCTATTCATTATTGTTTCTATGAGAAAAATTTTTGCAAACTAGCTTCCCAATGTTTGATTGCAATAGAAGTTAGGATACCCCATTATATTATTATTATATTATTGTTTTTTCCTTTTCCTAGAAGACAAATATGAACTTATTATATAGGACATACCCCAAATAAGATTATTCTATTCTCACAGGTGAATCATAGTAGCTGATTTTTAATACTTACATTAGATGCTAAAGATTGGAAGCAATAGCATTAGCTCCTGTTTAATATTTTATCTTGAAAAAATACTAATAAAAAGTACTATGTTGCTATATGTTATGCATATTATGTAGGAAGTGCAAGATTGCTACATTTTTATCCTTTCTAAATCTTAATCAACTCATTGTTTCTTTTTTTTTTTAAATCTGAGACAAGGTCTCACTATGTATCCCTGGCTGTCCTGGAACACACTATATAAACCAAGCTAGCCCAGACTCAGAGATCTGCCTGCCTTTGCATTCTGAATACTGTAATAAAGGCATGTGCTACCACAACTCGCTCAGTTATTGTTTCTTACAAAGTGTGTGAAGTAGATATTAGATAACCATTTGAATAGATAACTTAGAATGTCAAGTTATTTGCTGATTGATTGATTGAGATGAGATATCCTGATAGATAGCTCAGGCTGGCCCAGTCTCATGGTGGTCCTCCTATTTCTTCCTCCCAAATATTGAGATTACAGGTGCATGCAACTATGTATATGCTTCCAAATTATCTACTGAAACTAGAAAACAAAACTAAATTAGGAACATGTTTTTTGAAGAACTATGTAATAATTAGTGCAATTATTTGAAAAGAATAGCATTCTACTTCGTTGTGATCCATGAAACCAAAGTCTAGCATTTTATACATGAAATCTTAAGCTGAAAGTGATTCTGGAAGAGTAACCCAGAACTGTTCCTGTCTGAAAGAACTGCAGGGACGAAAATAGAGAAGAACCTGAAGAAAAGGAGGTCCAGTGATAGGCCAAAATTGGGATCCAGCTCAAGGGAGGCCCAAGGCCTGACACTATTACTAATGCTATGGTGTGCTCACAAAAGGGGGCCTATCATGACTGACCTCTGAAAGACCCAACAAGCAGCTAAAAGAGTCAGATGTAGATATTTGTACCAAATCAATGACAGAAGCTGCTGACCCCTGTGGTTGAATTAGGGAAAAACTGAAAGAAGCTGAGGAGAAGGGCAGCCCTATAGGAGGACCAGCAGTCTCAAGTAACCTGGATTCCTGAGATCTCTTAGACACTAAGTCACCAACCAGGCAGCATACACCAGCTGATATGAGGACCCCAACACATATACTGCAGAGGTCTGCCAGGTCTGGGTTCAGTCAGAGAAGATGCACCTAACCCTCAAGAGACTTGAGGCCCCAGGGAGTGGGAGGTCTGGTGGAGTGGGAGTGGGGGTGGAGACATCCTCTTGGACACAGAGGTAGGGGACAGCGGGGTGGGGTGGGAGTGTGGAATAAAGTCTGGACTGTAAAAAAAAAATGATTAAAAATAAATTAAAAAAAAAAGAAAGAAAGATGTAGTCACTTAAAATTATGTTGGTAATTATCACATGACTTGTGGAAATTGTTCTGGTTTCCTGAAATAGATAGGTACAGAATGCTAAATGAGCAATACTTTCTGAAAAAATCTCTGTCAAAAATACAGTGCAGTGTGGGCTACTTTTGCTGCCTTTGCCTTGGACTCCGGGTTGTTCACTCTCACGTGCTCAAGGCTGTACTGCAGGCTAGCTTCTCTGCTGTCTTTCCCACTGAAGTGATCTTAGCAACTTTCAGGTCCTCAGCATGGATTCTGTACTTGATGTTCAGTAAATGCTTACTGGTGTGAAATCAAATTTCTACTCCTGTGATCAGACCCTGACTGTGAGTTTTAATAGCTGAAGAGCTATTTAAAAAGAGCATGCGGGCACCTGGGAGATGGCTCAGTTGATAAAGTGCTTGCCATGCCAGCATGAGGCCCTGCATTCAATCCCCCAAACCCATGTTAAAAAGCTAAGTGCAACAATGTCTATTCCTAATCCCAATCCTTGAGGGGCAGAGACAGGAGGACTCTAAGGCTCACTGGCCAGTCAACTGGCAAGCTTCAAGCCAAAGGTCTGTCTCAAAAGAAGGTGGATAGCATCTGAGAGAAACATTAGAAACAAACACCTGCCCTCAACTCACATACACATATGTGCACTTGTGCTGCCCCTACACACTATACATGCACATACATACATGCACAAACACACACACACACACATCCACACACAACCACACACACACACACATCCACACACATTCACACACACACATCCACACACATTCACACACACTCACATCCACACACATACCATGCACACATACACACTCACACACATACAGACACTCACACACACATAAACATGCACACACATTCACATCACACATTCATATGCACGCGTACACATACACACACACACACACACATCAGAGCAGGATTCCCAATACTGAAGGTAGCTATTCATCCTCTCCTCTGTCTAAAAGGCAATGATAAAACACAACAAAACTCAGCTCTGAAACCAGTCTAAGGAATATATTACATGGAGAAGTAGTTCATAAAACTAAATAAATGGGGGCTTGGAAGATGGCTCAGCAACTAAGAGCACTGACTGCTCTTCCAGTCTTGAGCTCAATCCCCAGTCACCACATGGTGGCTTACAACCATCATCTGTAATGGGATCTGATGCCCTCTTCTGGTGTGTCTGAAGACAGCGACAGTGTACTCACATAAAATAAATAAAATCTTGAAAAAAAATTTTCTGTTTGAAACTTGTATACAGTTATGTATTGCGTTATGTGGACATTAGAATATAATTTATGGGAAGGCTGAAGCAGGAGGATCACAGGTTTAAAGCCTGCTTAGGCTACTTAGTGAGCCCTGCCTCAAAGTAAAAGATAAAATTAAAGAAGGCGAGGGAGATAGCTGAGAGGTCAAAGCTTCCCTAGAACAAAGAGACTCTGTTCAAGTCTGTAATACCCAAATATCATACGTTAACTAATGTATGTATCCTTTATCCTAAAGTATATAACCTAAATGTCATAAGTTAATTAATGTAAGCACAAAAGGAAGGGTGACATAATAAAGTTAGAGAAGAAACAATGAAATAAGAAACAGAACAGAAATATATTTAACATATACATTATATATTTATATAAACATATAACAATATAATTATAAAACTCTGAAAAAATTTAGTAGATTAACATAAAAAGAAGGGAATAAGCTATTAAAACTAAAAATGAAAGCAGAAGAGTCCTAACCAACCCTACACAGCTCAGAAGACTCGTGACAAAGGTGCAGATGTTTCTGTGTTCACACACTAGATAACTAAGATGCAATGGATAATTCCTATAAAGACCAAAATGGGGGCTGGAGAGATGGCTCAACGGTTAACAGCACCGACTGCTCTTCCAGAGGTCCTGAGTTCAGTTCCCAGCAACCACAAGTGGCTCACAACATCTGTAATGGAATCTAATGCCCTCTTCTGGTGTGTCTGAAGAAGCTACAGTGTACTCATAATAAATAAATAAATAAAAAATAAATCTAAAAACAAACAAACAAAATGACGGAAACCATCTCACAAAGATATGTAAAACTCTGAGTGACCAACGAAATTGAATTAATAATATAAAATATTCTCACAAGAAAATGCAGACACCTAAGTGGCTTTTACTGATAAATTATATCAAACATGTAAAGAAAAGGTGATAATGATTATTTTCATATTTTTAAAGTAATACTGTCCAGTTCGTCCTGAAAAAGTCTGTGTTTTCTGATCAAGACACCCAGATAGGGCTACAGCCCAGTGTTCTTTTTATGACGTAGAAGTAAAAACAAGTTCACAAAACATTTAAAAACTGAATCTGGGGATGGAAAGACAGCACAGTGGTTAAGGCACAGGTTACTCTGATAGAGGACCCAGGTTCAATTCCCGGTCTTAACATGGTGGCTCACAACCATCTGTAACTCCAGTTCCAGGATACCCAATGTGCTCTTCTGGCTTCCCTGAGTACCTGGCATGCACGTGGTACACATAAAAAGGAAGCAGTCTCTCTCACACACATACTCATAAATAAAAAATAAATAAAAACCCTAAGTCTAATAGGTGTCAGGCATGATGGCACATGCCTATAATCATAGCACCCAAGAGGCAGAAGCAGATCTCTATAACTCTGTGATACACTGTCTCAAAAAAACAAACAAACAAAAGAGAGATTTGCTCCAACCCCAGTCCTTAAAAAAATAAGTATAATAGGCTATAAAAACCAAGTGGAAATAATTCCCTGTCAGTCCAAGTTGATTGACTTCAATAGAATGAAAATAAAACTCTCATTATCATCTAAAATAGGTGTAAAAGAGATTTGACAAAATTTTCGCATCAGAGGCTGGAGAGATGGTTCAGTGATTAAGAACACTTTTGTTCATGCAGGGGACCAAGGTTCAATTTCCTGAACCCAGTGGCAGTCAACAAATGTCCTTTAGATGCCTTCCCAGAGGATCCTTTGTCCTCCAAAGGCTCCGGCATGCACGTGGTACACATACGTGTACTTAAACACACAGAACAGAAAGGGGGAATATTTTAAAACATCTCTCAACAAAATGGGGCAAGAAAGGAACTTTCTCAACCTATGAAAAGTCTAGACCCTATATGAAGAATCTATAGTTGACATCATACCCAACACCTCACTCTGTCTACTTTTCTTCAGTCTCCAGGGATCACACTAGGATCTATAGCTTACTGTACAGCAGTTAGCACCTGTAAGTACCGAACATCTAGCCTCAGTGGTCCTCTAACAGTGCTTTTGTTTGATGTTTGTTTTTGGTTTTGTTTGAGATGGTTTCTGTGAATAATCCTGGTTGTCCTAGAACTCACTCTGTAGACCAGGCTAGAACTCAGATGTCCACTTGCCTCTGCCTCCTGAGTGTTGGAGTCAAAGTGTGTGCCAGGGCTGGAGAGATGGCTCAGTGGTTAAGAGCACTGACTGCTCTTCCAAAGGTCCTGAGTTCAATTCCCAGCAACCACATGCTGGCTCACAACCATCTGTAACAGGATCTGATGCCCTCTTCTGGTATGTCTCAAGACAGCAACAATGTACTATTGCTACATAAAAGAATAAATAAATTAAATCCTGTCTCAAAAAAAAAAAAAAAAAAAAAAAAAAAGATGTGTGCCACCACATCCAACATGATCCATTTTATACCAGGAATGGGAGAGCTTGCTCCTTGTTTTCTGGGCAGACACTAGAATAAAGATGCCTTCGTGTCTAGGCTGGGTCTTTTAAACTGAATTGGTTTGTCCTTGTACAAGGCACATTGACACATCCCACTCACAGCGTAGATGGTGCAGTAATTGACTAGATGTGACATTAAATTTACTTCCTCATTGCCAGAGAGTGTTGGGAACAGTCAAGCCTGCTGAAACAGTTCCCTCAGGCTTCCTCAGGCCTGGTCATCAGGAGGGTGCTGACAGACCTAACATTTCACCCCAGGCCCAGGGACTGAACTCAGGCCAACAGGTTTGGTAAAAGCACATTTTCCCAAAGAACCATATTGCCAGCCCTCTTCTGGTATTTAAGTACCAACATAATGACATCACATTTCTTCCTATATAGTTGAGGGTTAGAGGAAAATGGAACAAAAGTAGAACAGCCAGAGTTACAGAACGATGGGCTGGAATATGGCTCAGATGTAAAGCTTGCTCTAACAGCATGGGGATCCCAAAACCCACGGAAAAGCTGAGCGTGCTAACAAACACCTGTAACTTCAGCACTGGGAGATGGACATGAGAGGATCCCAGGGTCTTGCTATCCAGCTAATCCAGCTCAATTCTAACGATCCTGGGTCAGTGAGATTGCTTGACTCGAAAATGTAGAGTGACGGAGGGTACCTGACATTGACCTATGGCCTCCATACATGTATGCACACACATGTGCACACACAGAGCCCTTGCATTCCTCATTGATGACACTTATTGCTGATCCCACTGTTATATAAAACATCAGTCTTGCCATTCTGACAAGGTTTGTGCTGTTTGGGGTCTTTTTTCCTCAATGTAACCATGAGTTAAAGGTATTTAATGTGTTTTATAACATAGTAACCAATCGGTGATACAACCACACTGACTCCAAATAAGATTCACTAAGGTCAGCCAAGCCCTGAGCATATCTAAATCTCCATACTTTCCACATTGGCATTGGACACCTAACCACAAAGTAGAGGCTAAAAATAGACTTAGCCTAGCGCTTACATCCACTGCAGAGGGATGCCTCTCCAATGCAAAGCGCCTTCGTTAGCAACATTGTTCACAATCCAAAGGTATCTCATTTATAGGAAGACTCCTTCCATTTAGAACAAACTTAAAAGCAACCTAGAGAGATACAGGTACTGAGCCTGCATCTTTGTTCCTAGTTCTAAAGAAGAGAGACTGAGCTGCCTCCAGGTTAGGTCAGCTTTCTTTCTTTTTTACACTGAAAGATATGAAGAAAAAGACAGCATGGCATTTTCTCTCCCAGCATGCACTGTTTCTAGCTCATCCTGTTCCCACCAAGAATCTTGAACTCAGTCATGTTTGAACTTAGCAAGCTGTTGATGAACACTAACCTACATACACAGGAAGCAAGGTGTGGGGCAGAGTGTGGGGAAATGCTTACGGTTTGCTTCCTTTTTTATAATGTTTGTCTAAGGCTACATGACAAGATCCCCACTCGCTCCAAAAAGCCAGTCCCATTACTAATACTTGAGATGATATATATCAAATTATAGATCAATAGGGATACTGTACAGAGTCTAAATAAAGTATGTTAGATTAAAGTGGCTTGAACATAAAAGTTTGCAATGGAACTAAAAAAAATAAAAAATCATTTAAAAATATAAATGTAGGACATTCTATCAGTTCTTCCATGTTGGGAAAATGAAATAAATATACAAGAAACTAGGTACCAACTTCATGATAATAAAAATACCATCTTCTGTAGACCCAGTGCAGACAGTCCAGGAAAGTGGATATTTAACATCGAATCCTCCTCACTGCAAGACAGCTGCTTTCCTAAATGAAGTTCTTGAATACAGCTATGGAACATTCTCAAGAGAACAAACCAATGCTGTCACACGCACGCACGTGGTGTTAATTCCTCCAGACTTTCCTTTGGAAGGTGATTCATTTGAAGTAAGTGTTAAAAGAAATAGATTCTCCTCGGGGCAATATTTCCATTTTTACAGCCAACACGAGGGCCTTGTGAATATCTCATGGCAGAATATGACCTATGAAAGCGATACGCAAGTGACCCTGTCCCAGTCTGCGTGGAAACCAGAGTGTTGCCATCGTACATTCCAGGTAAACCCCAGCACACTCGGCTCTGTTACTGAACCTGTCAGAAGCTCTCATGAGGTCATTGTCCCTGACAACAAGACAGCTGTAGGTCAGGGACTTAAGAGTTTCTGCCTTCTCCATATGGATTCATACAGGCCACTGAATTACTTCCCCAGAAACCTTCTGTATGCCCAGAGAGAGAGAAATCTTTTCCAGTTGCTTTGACATATATTTTATACTTAAATTTTAGAAGATTTAAGATATTATGTTTATTATAAAAATAATGCCACCTAAGCCCAATACATTGGAGAAGAGGATTAGAGGCAGCAGGTGATCATGAGCCACAGAGCCCAGAAATGTTTATGCTTTAAAGATCAGCAATTTTTTCTGTAAACCATAAATAGACTTAATGAAAAATTGCATATATCTTACATGTTTTTTTTTTTTTTTTTTTTAGTTCCCATAAAATGTTTTATTCTTACGAGTGGTAAAATAAAAATCACCTCAGGCTGAGGAAACAAACACCTACCCAACACACTGGGTTAGACAAACAAACATAGCTAAGGCAACTGCAGAATTATGGGACTTTACCCAGGAAAGCTCCCACTGTACAATGTCATAGCAACCTCCTCCTTTGAGTGACTGAAGTCTCAGTCTAACACTTCTTTTTTCATATTCAAAATAATCAATGAGTTTGCTGTTTAGGACTGTGCTGAAACCTGCTGAGGTTCTTGCTGAGGTGGGGGAAACACGGATGGATAGTAGAGGCAGGTAGTCATAAAAACCAGCTAAGGCCATGTAACCAGTTGCAGAAACAAAAATTATAATTGACAAGAGTGTTTCTGTCATCTTTGTTAATAAAGTGTTTATACAGATTTGGAAATTTTCAAAAACTAAAAAAAAAAACATGTAAGATATATGCAATTTTCCATTAAGTCTATTTATGGTCTACAGAAAAAAATTTGTGTTTCTTTCCTCTAGTTTCATATCATGTAATGATAAATGTTTAAGTACTACATCAGTTAAGAGAAAATTAGTGGTTATCATATTTAGGATTGAGGTACTAAAAGAATGTCCCTCAAGGTACACTGTCAACTATTCTGAAATTTATAATGCATTTTAGTTGTTTGATGGCTAGTTCTATCATGTTAGATTTAATATTGACATGGATAAATATATAATGCATTTGAAAATGTATGTGGGGCCGGGCAGTGGTGGCGAACTCCTTTAATCTCAGCACTCGAGAGGCAGAGGCAGGTGGATTTCTGAGTTCGAGGCCAGCCTGGTCTACAGAGTAAGTTCCAGGACAGCCAGGGCTACACAGAGAAACCCTGTCTCGAACCCTCCCCCCCAAAAAAAAAATTGTATGTAGGATAGTTATGTTAGCTATAATTACACCTAGTTACTATTTTTATTTGGAAATTAAGCATGACATAAGAAGATATGATTATGTGTCAATTTGAGACAAAGAGTGGGCTTGTGGTAGCTATTCTTGGTTGTCAACTTTAATACATCTGGCTATACCTGTGAGGAATTATTTTCTCTTAAATGAAATCAGTTGAAGTGGTAAACCCCACTTTTAATATGGATCTTCTGAGGTGGTGAGACCTGGAGATGAGTAGATCTGCCTTTAATCTGGGCCACACCTTCTGCTGACAGCCTATGGAAAGGACAGAGAAGAAGGAAGCTTGCCTTCACTCTCACTGGCAAGTCCATTCTTACACTGGCAGTAGAGCCTGCTTCTTCAGGATTTGGGCATGTACTGAAGACCAGATGATACATCCAGCCTTGTAGACTGTACAACTACTGGATTCTTGGATCTTCTGTTGATAGACAGCTATTGTTAGACTGGCTGAACCACACTCTAATAAATACCATGGTGGTGTGGGTGTGTGTACATTCTATCAGTATCAGTTCTATTCCTCTAGGGAACTTTGGTCATAACGAGAATGTCCTGGTCTGCAGAGTTGGCTGAGCGAGCAGTCAAGAGCACTTCTCCCCATCACAGGACTCAGGTTCTGTTCCCAATACTGTGGGGCTCACAACCACCACCTAAAATTCCAGTTCCAGGAGCTCGGACGCCCTCTTCTGAGCTCTGTGGAAACCTGCACGCCCATGGTACACACAAACTCAGCAGGAACACACACATACGCTTAAATGAAAACTCTTAAAAGAAGGAAACTTCCCGCTCTTGCACGGAAGACCTCAGTCAGAAAAGCAGCTTTGATTCTCACCTCAGCAAAGAGATCTAAATGGGAAATTTCTCGATATGTTAGTTCATATTTATGTTAACTTTATTGTTCCCAAGGAAAGGACAGTCTGGATTTGCTTTGCAGAACAAACCTTTACCTAAGCTTTGTTCTTCCTAGCATCCTAACATAGCTTTTTTGTCTGGGATTATGGTCTCCCTCATTGTGTTTGGCCAAGAATCTAATTTAGCACACTGTTTGCTTATTCCTATTATTCTTAGGCTCACTGAGAGAAGGTGATGCTTCTGTACAAAATATTCCAGATAAGGAAAATATTTGTTGTTTGAGTAATGGCTCCAAATTTTGAGCCTTGGTTTTCGGATCTTGAAAATTTCCTATGCATCTCTACTGTAGTTTAATTCCCTGGGACCTGTACATTTTAAATTCTGTATTGGCTTTTAATCTAAGCAGAAGCATTATGAGAGCCAGGAAACCTGCTGAGTGTCAAAATGTTTTCTGCCTCTGTTGCTGCCAGAGTAGAAACCAAAATTTCCTGCTTCTAGAAATATCGCCATAGTGAATGACTCAAGCAAGACACCCCAGTGAGACTCTGAAACTGTGCATGTCAAACAGACCATAGAGAAAAAGGTAAGACACAGTGCTCAGGTCCCCATCCCCACTCCAACACACACACACCTGTTATAACAGGGTGGTAATATTTAAGAAGACAGGAAACCTGATTGTTTAGAGCATGTGCCCAAGGTTGGAAGGCTGCTCCTGACATACCCATGGGAATAGCCATAATCATACGCAGAGGCTGTCTTCCGGCTAAATTCAGACCCTTGAGAATGCTGGGAGGATGATGTTCCAAGACTGTAGGCCTGTGAGGCCTGCTGCTGGTAGGAGGCAGCTGACGCTTGACTAAAGGCCTCTGACTCCTGGCGGTGTGCTGCCGAGAACGGCTGCTGTAGGCCGTGGAGCCATGGTTGTAGACCGCAGAGCGCTTCTTCTCCTGTTGGTAGTGGCTCATGGTGGTGTGAAGGTCCTTGTTCCGGTAACTGAGATCATAATGCTGGTGGGATCTCTGATAAAAAGGCAAAGACATTGCGTGCCCTTCAGGGGAGGAGGCAACCTGTAAGGAAACAGCTCTTTACTAAACGACCCCAAAGAACAATTCATTTCAACCAATGTAGAAAAACGCAGACTGCAATAATTTTGAGAAGTAAATGGGAAAGGATGTAGGTTCCGCTTAGCCGGGTACCCACAATCCCCCTCTTCAGAGGCCCACACACGCACCCCCATCATTAGGAACTCCTTTCTTTCTTATCCTGGGCTGCTTAACAGAGTTTCCTCTCTGACTATGGTTCTTTTCTCCCAAACACTCTCGTGCCACCTATTTCTAATTTTCTGACGTTCTGCTCTGATGCATGCTTTGTTTAGGAGAATGTGGAATGGTGGGAAGTAATGCAGTATTCGTTTAAAAAAAATAATGAGCACCTGCTGGGAGCCTGAAGTTATTCCAGCACAAGTACAGAGGTTAAAAAACAAAACCAACAAAAATCCTACTCCAATGGTCCAAGGCAGGACTCAGGAGATTGACAGCAGTGAGAGGTGAAGCAAATTAGGATGCACTAAGGACCATGGAGTAAAGTAAGAGAGGGGATACAATGTAAAGTGCCCTCCTTAGGGAGGGGATACAATGTAAAGCATCCTCCTTAGGGAGGGGATACAATGTAAAGCACCCTCCTTAGGGAGGGGATACAAGGTAAAGCGCCCTCCTTAGAGAGGGGATACAAGGTAAAGCGCCCTCCTTAGAGACTGCTTCAAAGGAAAAAGACATCTGAACAGGAGGCTGTCTGGAGAGAGCTCCAGATGGAGTACACATGCAAAAGCACTGGCAAAAGGGAGTGTGTCAGTCTCCGTATAGGACTGAGGACCGTGAGGCTGCAAGACTTGGAGAGGGCAGAGAGGGTAAAAATGATGTCAGGGGGGTTGAAGGGCAGATAGTATGGGATCATAGAGTAGATACTAAGGGTTTGACTTTTATTCAGAGAGCTGAGAAACCAGTAGAAGACCCTGAGCTGACAATCCCTGTTGAAAGAAAGCTAAGAGGTCAATTAGAGGGCTATCCTGGGCTGAAGAATTGCCCCCTTTCCCCAGACGGATATGCTAAAATGTCTCCAGTCCTTCAGAATGGGACTCCATTTGAAAAGTGGCTCCTTAAGGGGAAACTGAAACTGAAATGAGCTTATTCAAGTGGGCCTTAACACAACAGGGTTGGTACCCCAGAATAAAGGAAAATGAAGACCGTGTCTGAGCACCTTACAGAGTGACCATCACATGGAGGCACTGGAGAAGTGGGCCATCTACAAGCCATCAGCAGCTTTCTCATGGTTTTGCCTGCATGTTATATGTGTGCACTAGATGTGTGCCTGGTACCTGTGGTAGACAAAAGACCTCTGGGACTGAAGTTATAAATGGCACTGAGCTGCCATGAAGTGTAGGTGTTGGGAATTGAACCTGGACCCTCTATATATATTCCAAATCTGACAATACTTGACCTTGGAATTCTAGGCTCCAGAACTGAAACTGTTTAACTGTTTAACTGTGGGTTAAACTATTTAGTCCTGGACGCTCTGTTCTCATGGATCTAGTAGAGAAAAACTAAAGTCACTTCCCTAGTCCTGGCTAATGATAACAATGGCAGCAGTAGGAGCATAAGAAGTGTCCAGACTCTGTACTCGGTCTGAAGGGACAACCAATGGGATTCACCGGATGGTCTGAATAGGAGCATGAAGGAAAAAGAAATGTTGCCAAGGCTTTTTGCCTGGCTAACTAGAAGACTGAGTCTGCCATTATCCGAGATGAGGAAGGAAGAAAATATCATCTTGGGATGGGAAAAAAAAAACTTGAAACCAGCCTGAGATGTTCTCCATATGAGGAACCTCTTACACTGTCCAGCTGAGGTTTTAAGTCAGATGCCAGATGTGTGACTTTAAAGTTCAAAGTATAGGATGGATATCTAAATCTTGGAGTCAACCGCACATAGTGAAACTGAGAACCAAGAAGGTCTCTGGACGGTGGTGTACACCATCAATCGAGCACTCTGGAGGCCGAGAGAGACAGGTGGGTCTCTGTGAATTTGAAGCCAGCCTGGCTTATGAAGTCTCAGCTCAGCTAAGACTGCATGGTGACACCCTTTCTCAGGCGGCAGGAGACAGATGTGAGTGACTACACACAGAAAAAACCTAGAGCTGAACCTCATGGTCTGATAATTTTTACAAGTACGAGTTCTTTCAAATCGTGCAAACATTTCAAAAAGATGAAACAGTATTTTTTCCATATAGAAATATGGGAGAATCCATATAGGAATGTGAAGAATCTGGCCTCAGTGTGGCTCTGGCAAGTTCACATCCGTCTATCAGTTAATTGATTTTGTGCGTCTGGGGTGCACGTGTGTCACAGTATGTACATGGGGCACAGAGGACAACCTGTTAGCATCCATTCTTTCCTTACATGAGGGCTCTGGGGATGGAACTCAGGTCGTCAGCCTTAGCAGGAAGTCTTCGCTCACGGAGTCTCACATTTACTGTCATATATCATGTGGTCACCGAAAAGAAGACTACCAGCCACGTGGGCAAGTCATAATTTTATAGATACCTCCCCCTAGGTTTTAAAAACATAGTCTCATACATAATAATATTATTTTCAAAACTATATAAGAAATTTATTTTCAAGCAAAGGGTTTTTTTTTTTCTAACCTTGTTTTGCTAAGTGAGGAGTGAATCCTTTTAAGTTTTTGTCATATTTCAAACTAGATTTTATTTAAGCTATTTAAAAAGTCAATGTGTACTCTCTAGAGAAGAAACCCCAGCAAACTTCACTCCAGAAATAAATATCTGAGATCCCATGGAAAATACCAGTCTACATGACATTTTCTAAGAGGGAAAAAAAAAATAACTACAAGCAAGCAACTGTGCTTCAATCCTTAAATAGATTGCTTTTTTTGTTACTAAATATGCAGAATTATACTTAATAAATAATTTTTAGATGGTGTTTACAGTGTAAAAAGGTTAGAATACATTGTATTAGTATCATGAAGTCTTAGGTAACTCTGTAGTGATCTCATCAGAGTGACTTACAAATAATGAAAGCTCTTTCACTGTATTATATTATAAACTAACATTGCTACCCAGATGGTTCAAAATAGTATCGTTCTCACAAAACAAATTATTTAAATTTCTTGTCCCAATTCCATTTTCCACTCCTCATTATCAGCCCCAAGTACACTTGTGTTATTAATATCTACTATTTAGTACATAGGGGTCACGTACTACAAGTAAACAGAGTTTGACTTTAAGTCACCAGTGCTGACTGACCCTTGGAACCCAAGAAAAGCCAGCTACCTCCTTCTCTTGAGTGAGTCAGGCTTCACCCAACACACAACAGCCAGAATTTGTTAGAAATAAAGATTTTTTTTTGTCGTCTTCTGAAACCTAATTTTTATTTCTAAAAATGATTTGAAAGGTTAGGAAGAAATACTAGCTCTATCACTCTAACCACGCTGTATTACTCTGACACTGGCAGCAGAGGACAAAGGCTGATGGAAATTAATTACAGAAGGTAATAGCTTCAGGGTCACAGTGCCAGGTCTGCCACCTCTGTATCACCCAGTCATTTTCAAGTCAGAAATATCACAATGCTCTCGAGAATTGGTTCACACTGCTCTCTCATGGCAGAGTTCACCCCCACTCTCATTCTCTCTCTCTCTCTCTCTCTCTCTCTCTCTCTCCTCCTTCTCTCTCTCTTTCCTCCATTGGAGCTAAGTCACTGGATCATAAATTAGTGGCTTTAAAGAAAATTTGTATCCTTCTGGCCTAATTTGCACTCAGGGATCTGTAAATACTTCACTGCTCCTCTCCCTGAGAGAGTACTTGCATTGAATCTGAGACAAATATGAGCTTATAGTTCTAGAAACAATGGCTTGATTTCAAACAAATATGGCAAAACAGCCACCAGCCCAGGCAGGTACCTTGCTGCCCCTGCTTTTCCTTCCTGATGCTCCTCTGTTACCTCCCTGCTAAGGCGAGGAGGCAGACATAAACTACTGAGTACATTTGCCACCTCCATGTCACTTACCGGTTACTGGGGCAGGGGGATGTCCCACTGCAGCCGAGGAGCAGGAGAGAATGAAGATCCACCTAGTTGAATCCAAGAAAAATTTAAGAGGCAGAGCTAGAGGCTGGATTCTGGGGGCCAGTTCAAAAATAATGCATGTGGTCAGGCAGCAGAATGTCAGGGCCCCACAGCCAGCCTTTTATGGCCAAGAAGGGGATAAATATAGCAGCACATGGGAGGGTAGTCACAAACCCAGAGACAGCAGCATGGCAGGAAGCTGCAGAAGCAGTGGGATTAGGTTAATGGCTCAGTGAGTGTGGCCTATTAAACCAAATAGAGAACTTACTTAAATAGAGGGAGGGTTATATGGCTGCATCAAACATATCTTTACTGCTTTATATTTAAACGTACAGTGCAAGCGAGTGGCTTGTGTTCGTGCATAAAAACAGGTGTAGGAATCCGATCCACAAAATGGACCTCATGGAATCTTAATGCCAAGATACGGCTTTGTGTGCACTGTTGGTGACACATGTAGCACAGTGTTGAAAGACAAATGGGAGAAAGGGCTGGAGGCTAAAGGTTAGTCAGAGGCGTTCTACTTTGCAAAGAACACTCACTGTTCCTCTCTAGGAAAAGTTACAAAGTAAATCATAGCTTCAGGTGCAATTGTTCAATTCCTCCTTTCATTTATTTTATCCTTCCAAACTCAAGAGCAGGTGTAGCCTAACTATCTGATTCTTTGTTTCCAACTAATGGTGTAATGAAGAAGTGGACCAGCCTGTTACATGGGCTCCATCCCAAAATCCTTGTGAAAAGAACCACAGCAATAGTGCATACCTGTAATTCCAGAATTCCATAGAGACGGTAATCCCAGGAAACCTGCAGCAGTGATGCACATCTGTAATTCCAAAAACTCCATAGAGATGGTAATCCTAGGAGTCCTACAGCAAGATGACAGGCAGAGACAGGAGGATCACAGCTAAACTGGTAGGCCAGCTGGCTTAGAGTACTCAGCACAGCAAACAAGACAAACTACACTGCAGCTAAGTGAAAGGAAGAAAAGATTCCAAAAGCTTAGCTTCTAGCTGTTCTCCTTTCCTCTGCTCTCTCTCTCTCTCTCTCTCTCTCTCTCTCTCTCTCTCTCTCTCTCTCTCTCTCTCTCACCTTCCCTCCCCCATTTTCCCTTCCCCCCTTACACACACAGTATAGACACTAACAATAAACAGAAAGTAATCAACTACAGTCTATAAACTTCAGAAACTATTTGCTTCAAGAATTCTACTTAGACCCACCTGGCAATGGACAAAGAGACAGCTTGTTGGTGATGTTGTTCTTACGTCAGTCAGGGACAGAGCAGTTGGCAGCCTTTGTTCATCCTAGCTTGATACCTGGCTTGGTGGCCAAAGCTGTCTTATGCGTAAGACTCCTAAAAATCAAGTCAAGTCAAATCCAGGCAGCACAGCACAGGAGAAGGAAGACAGACAGACCAGCCTTCCAGCACAAGGCACAGGCAGGCCATAGACTCCCCACTTACTGCCATGCCTTGTAGCACAGATGAGGATGTCACCAGGGTCCTCCTACCAGCTGCATGCCAATCCTGCGGTGGGAGCCACTACAGTGTGTGAGTATGTGGTGGTCAGATGGTAGAGAAAGAGAAGTGGAGCAGCTTGAACGTGATGAAGAGATGGAACTGGAGACTAGAGGATGGAGAGGTAAGCCCACCCCCTGAGGCCACTGTGAGGTCCCTGCCTGAGCTGCCATTGAGGGCCACATCTGAGTTCATGGCTATGCAGCAGCAGGGGGTTGGTGTCAATGTCTATGGCTCATATTACCACTAGCGAAGATGGGGTTGTCCCCGGTCGGGACAGCAACCTGGGACCGTGTGGATGTCCAGGGGCTGTGCATCCTAGCCCTGCCCCTCACTGGTTTAAGTGCTCTGGAGACCTGACCCCACCTCTCACCAGCAGCAGCACTTGGGAGAGCAATCTGTGAATCTGACCCAAGTAACACAGTGGAGCTGGTCCTGGTGGCAGGGGTGTGGGTGAGCCAGCCCCAAGAGTATGAGTGTGGGAGAGCTGACCCTACCACTCACAGGCTGCAGCTTGTGGGAGAGTGGGCCCTGACCATGATTGGGTATCACAGTGAAGCTAGCTGTGGAGGTGGGGTGCAGGTTAGCCAGCCTCAGGAGCATGAGGGCAGGTGAGTTGACCCTGCCACCCGCCAATAGTGGCATTCCCAACTGGAAAGTGAGGATAAGGAGGTCCAGCACACTGGCAGCTCGCTACCATTCGGGCCCAGATCCAGGGCTTGGAATGGGCCCTTCTCAATATCTATATCATCTGTGAACAGCTGGGACACATGAAAGGGCCAGCCCTGCTGTCCCAAAGCTGCAGATCTCCGTGACACAGGGCAACAACAGGATAACCAGGAGGAGTCCTGAGGAGCATCCAGCGTTGATGGTGTCACAGAAGCCAGAGATCTGGAATCAGACCGATGACTCATTGCAGTGAACATGTGCAAGTGAAGATGTGTGGGCAGAGGGATCTACTGTGGGACACACTGTGACATACTACAGCTCCCATGACAAGATGTTTTCTATGCTTCCTTTTGGTGGTGGTGTGTGTGTGGTTTTTTTTTGGGGGGGTCAAGGGTGAAGGATAGATATGAGGGGGTGGGGAGATGAGTGGAACTGGGGTGCACGATGTGAAATTCACAAAGAATCAATAAAAAGCTTTTTAAAAAGGGATTCTAGTGATTAGATTTGCCTCACAGAGTTCTAAGAGATTTTCTTATTTTCTGCAGTTTATTGTGATCTATAAAAAATACTTAATTCTATAATTCCAGTCCTCTCTCTATTCCAATAGAATAATGAGGTAATGACTGGTTTTAAGGTAGATATACATTTTTTCTCTTTAAACTGATTAGAAAAATGTCAGTGTTTTCTGAGTATAAGATAATGATGAACTAAAAGACAAGATAAACGTACAAGTTGCATCTGGCCCCCAGAACTCTGCCAGCTCACGTTCACTCTAGAGAAGGACACGGAGTAATTAGTACCAGATCATTACTCTGTGTATGGGGACGGGGATGAAAGAGTCATCGTTCCAGAACAAAACGTAAAGAAAACAAGTAAGGACTAAGGCCCACCTAAATTACGAACGCCTTTCCTAAGCTGTCAGCTTTAATGCACGACTAAAACTCACGTGTCAACAACGTGAAGAAAGAAAGATCTGCATCCGTTCAGTTTGGTTCACAAAGCATTTCCAGACAGCCTATCGACAAGTGCAGCACTGTGGTACCCCCAGCACACCGAGGCACAGCACGGCAGAATGGGAAGTCCCTAGGGATGATTACATTATGGCAGAATAGGTAAAAGAATAAAGGATCCTGGTTAGAGCATCATAAAACAAAACCTGAAAGAATCCCTCGCCTTTACAAGACAGGACTAAAGGAAACCTAATGTTATGTTACAAAAGGGGAAGGAACATGAGTGATACTGGCCCTGTGGTTAAAATTTCCTTCTCTGTCCAATGAAGATCCTTTAAGCATAAGAAAAATCTTAGCTGAATAGTTCCATGAACTCTTTTGAAAGCTGCATCTGGAGTTACCTATAATTTGCATGGTAACTAGTTTGTATCCTCTCTAGCTTAAAGTTGCTCTGTGTGTGTGTGTGTGTGTGTGTGTGTGTGTGTGTGTTGTGTCTGTAGTATGTATATGTGGTGAGTGTATGTGTATGTCTGTGTATATGTATGTGTGTGAATATGTGTATATGTGTGTGATGAGTGTGTGCATGTGTATATGTGTGTTATGTGTCTGTGTGTGTGATGTATGTGAGCATGTGTGTATATGCATGTGTGTGTATGTGTGTGTATGTGTGTGGTGTATATGATGTGTGTATGTGAACATGTGTATATATGTATATGTGTGAACATTTGTGTAGCGTGTGTGTGTATGATGTATGTATGTGAACATGTGTGTATATGTATATGTGCGAACACGTGTGTATGTGTGTGGTGTTTATGTGGGTATTTGTATGTGTATTATGAGTGTGTGTATGTGTTTGAATGTGTGTGTGGTATGTATATGATGTATGTATGTGAATGTGTGTGTATGTATATATGTATGTGTGAACATGTGTGTATGTACATATGATGTATGTGTGTGTATATGTGTGTGTGTGGTGAGTCTGTGTGTATGTGTGTTCCGAGGTGGAATTCAGATATCTGAGGCATCTGGTATCTCTCATCTTGCTGTTTATTGAATGACTTCACCCCTAAAGCTCTGAACCTACATTTGCTCTGTCTCTAGACTGATTTTTTTTGTGTGTTGTGTGTGCTTTCAATCAGAGTGTGACTTCTCTGTCCTCACTCATAAACGGATCTGGAACACTTGTTCTAAAAAAGGAAAGTGCCTGAAGTTGACATCTCACCTCTGAAATGCCCCTTCATTGGTATGGTTTTTGGTTTTTTTGGTTTTGTTTTTTGAATGTTTTTAATCTCTAATGTCCCTGAAAACAATCCAGATGTGTTTGTGTTAACATTAAAGGCTGCAGTTTGCAAATAGGGGAGGGGGGAGTGAGGAAGACAGGAAGGAGGGAAGGAGGCGGAGAAGGCAGGACCTCGAATCTTATGAGAAGCCAAGTTTTCACCTAGTTATTAAAACAAACCAGTTCTGAACTAGATCTAGAGCTAAAATTAGAACTAGTTATCTGAGCACTGGCAAAATGAAGCCAACACAGTCTTCCATCAGGCCCTGCAGGCTATGAATTGCCCCGGCGACCTCCCTCCACACTGGGTAGAAGGAAGGATGTCTGGGCCAGTGGTCCTGGAAAAGGGCAAACCTGTGATGGTACAGCTCTAGCAGATATGTGATAAGACAGGGTCCCAACATCCACTCGGATCCTGTCTACTCCCGTGTCCCTACTGTAGGCTCTATGACACCAGTAAGCTCAAACAGTTTCACAGAGGGAGGCCTTGGTTTTCTGTGGAATCCTGCACTCATGTATTTAAATATTAATATCTTTCAATTCTTTTCTGTTGCCCATATTTCCTTTTCCTTCTCTCGGTTCTTTCCTCTATCACAGGAGCCTTAACTTTGCCAGATCCTTTGTATTAATTACGTTTCTCACTGCTGTGAGAAACACCTGCAACAAGCAACTTAAGGAAGAATGGTTTGGTCTGCAGGTCGAGGGTGTGGTTCATGTCAGCAGGGAAAGCATGGCTTCAGGATCATGAAGCCACAGGTGCTGTGTTCACAGTCAGGGAGCAGAGAGAGAGATGCATGCTGGGACTAAGCTGGCTGCGTCCTTCTCACCCCCAGACCATGGGATGGTGCTACTCAAACTCAAGTTAAGTCTTTCCTGCTCAGTTAAGCCTTTCTGGAAACACCCCTAAAGACGTACCCAAGGTATATTTCTTTAGTGATTTTAATTCCTATCAAGTTGACAACCAAGATTAACTATCATACTCTCCAAGTTTGCTTGAGGAGAGAAGCCCTTGGCTGCTAAGGTGTAACTGGCCTAGCATTGTTGGTTAGGTCTGCAGAGACTGATCAAACACTTCTGCTGCACAAGCAGAAGTGGCCAGTGGCACTAGTAGAAACTCTTATGCAGAGGTGAAGGGGTACCCTTGGCTTCTGCCACCACCCTAGATCCAAACCCCAGCCTTGACACCTCTCTTCCTAGACAACATCTTCTGCAGGAAGGAGGGCAGAGTTTAATATGAATGGGGCAGCATCTTAATGACAAGCAGGGCCTAAGTTCCAGCCAAGCCTTAATTACCTTAACTATACCCTAAATACCCTACTGTGTCCAAGATGATGAAGAGTAACTGGACTGTTTTAACCTTGGCCCATACCCTGCTCTCAGCAGGCCCCTCTGCCCTCCACTGGTGAATAAAAGGCTCTGTGACTTCTCTTGCGCTAAACACTAAGAGCAGTCAGGCAGCTGTCTGCTCTGTCTCTTTCCTTTCTTTCTCCCCACCTGACCCCCCTTCCTGTGATTCTGACAGTCTCTTTGCTTGGTTTGAGCGGTAATGTTTCCCTCATTGTTAACTAATGTGTCATCAAACAATGTTTGAAGTCCCAGAGACAGAAAATTTGAAATGTTGCATTTTGAGAAGAATGATGGCTTCATCCTTGTTTCACACAAAGGCAGTAGAGCTAGAAGAAACTTCACTCACCAATCCATTTATTTTCCAGATCAACAGACACATTGTATATAATTTGTCAAAGTTGTTGGGAGCTGTGAAGCCTCCTGCATCAGCACTAAGATACACTGTCACAAAGCCTGGGCAGTATGATGAACCACAGCAAACCAGGTCTAGTCACCAGGCAGAACGAGGGCTGCAGCTGGGGACCGAGGATGTGTACAGGGAAAGTTCTTCATCTTCTCTCTTTAGAACCTTCTGGGTCCTCTTTGCTTTCCCAGCTACCCTCCTTAACACAGTTTAGGGGATCTTGGCCATTAGACCGACATACTCCTCCAGTCCTACCCCTCTCTGTTTTTCTGTTTTGTCCCTTCCAACCACAGCAATTCCCCAAGCACTGGACTTGAAAGCCTCAGTTCCTCCACATAAGTCACTTCTTTGTTTGCCTAGTAAATGTGTATTTGTCTCCTGTACTATGAGATACCTGTAGACAAGAAGCCGGGCTTCTTGTGTGTAAGACTAGCATAACTCTTGACATATGATGAGCATTTGATAAGGAAGCCGGACTATTTAAGAGATGGAAAAACATAAACTATGGGGCAGCCAGGATCAAGAGACGATTAAGAGATCAGAACAGGTTTCAGTACCGTCTACTCTGTGTTTGTCTCCAGTGCTGGTGATGGAACCAGCTAAACCACCATGAGCATGCTACAAGAGTCAGGTTCATGGAGACAGAAAGCAGAATGGCAGGTGCCAGGGGCTGGGGTGGTGTGTTTAATGGCTATGAAATGTTGGGTAGGGGAGGTGAAGACTTCCAGAAGTGAACAGGAGTGGCATATTCTGTGCCACAGAATGGTTAATGTGGTAAAGTGTGTGTGTGTGGGGGGGGTATTCTTGCTTATTCATAACTGTTCTGCATGACCACTTCACCACCTATCAGTCCTGGATGCTGAGAGCCCCACCTTTCCAACAGATAGACTTGCATCTAGTAGATCAGAGAGAGGCAAAAAAGGACTGTGCTCCCCGAAAGGAGGCAACAGCTCCAGAAGGAGCAACTGCTGCTTGCGTGAGCGATAGGGATGGACCCTGGTACCTATGGGTCTCATCTATCAGCATGCATTACTTTCTACTCTGTCTGTAGTCATCCATTCAGTGATATTACTGTGCGCACTGTATTACCCATCCTCCCCACGCTCACCATGCTTGCCAGTCCAAGTGCTGACTGAGCATGTGCATATTTCCAGGACTTACTTGTGGTGTGGGTATGTGGGGGGGGGGGTAGGCAGCAGATACATCACTATTTCCATCACCCATGTATGTTCTTCTGAAAGGCCTATTAGCCTCTCTGGCTCTTATGTTTTCCCTGGATAAGGAGGGGCAAGAGTAATTCTCCTTCCTACGTCTATGTCAGGCTCACCTGGAGAGCTTTAAAAAGCATGCTCAGGATCAGGCTGTATTCTAGAACAATCACCTCAGAATCTCTGACATGGACATAGATGCTTTCTTTAAAAGCTCCAAGATGATTCCAACAGACAACATAAGAGGAAAAATCAACTCATCTCTTTTAGTTATAGAATCACAAAACCCTCTGAACTAGAAAGAAAGCTATAAATATCTGTCAGTACAAAAGTGTTCCTTTTCAATTATTTGCTTAGAAATTTTTCCAGATGGTACTACGGATTCCAGGGTATGTTTTATGGGACTGCCATTTGGAAAAATCAGGTCTATTTATAGTGCCAGAAACAAAATGTATTATATTGTTCCTCAGTACCCCATTAATACCACAATGTTTGCCAGTGTAGTGACTCGTGCTTGTAATAGGTAGTGCCAGCAGGAGGATCGTGAGTTCAAAGCCAGCCTGTCTCAAAAACAAAAACAAAAGAGAAAAATTAGAATATTTGGATTATTTTGTTAAAACATTCAATCGATGTAAAAATATCTACTTTTAAATGCATTATAAATTTCTTTGTTGGACTGGACATCCTTAAAGTTAACTATTTGGTTTTCCTCTTGGGTGAGATATCTTTTGACTCTGACATAAAATATATGTGAGATATATCAATCTACAGGTAGATTTCTTATATCACCATTAAGCTGTTATAAACATCCATCACTGCTGAGAACTCCAATGTGTTGCATACCATGACTGTTCTTTACAGATATTGTTTTAACTTTTGTTTTTACCAAGTCTCTGAAAGATTTTATTATCCCCAAGTATGAATGAAAAAAATAAAGTTCAGAGAGGTCAGGCAGGGCTGCTTCTCCGACTCGCTGAAGTTACTGAAAGTCACAAAATTAGTAAAGTAGAGTTAACCGTTAACTCCATTTCCAGCATGCTCTAAAGGCCTACTCTGTTTGCTCATGACAGGCAAGGTAAGCACTCTATATCTGTGCTCACGCTCGTGCGTGTGCTCTCTCTCTCTCTCTCTCTCTCTCTCTCTCTCTCCTCTCTTTCTCTCTCTCTCTCTCTGTCTCCAGATTCACACACACACACACACACACACACACACACACACACACACACACACACACCGTTTCCTGAGCAGCATAGCTATTCAGCTTACAGTGCCTGCTGGGGTTCTTGCTCTCCAATCCCAGATGGTGGTTGGCTCCAGATCCAAAAATACCTGATGTATATCCTACCCAGCAAGCAATCTACAGAATGAGGATTGGTTCAAAAGATTACACTGGCAAAATGAAGCTAAATTACATGTGTATCTTTGAATTGGAAACATTGCTACAACACTTAATAGCAGGAACAAAAGTCAAAAGGGCTAAACCAGGAGATGACATGAGTATATTTAGAATGAGGCAAACCATGCCGTGGTGGTTTGTATATGCATGGCCTAGGGAGTGGCATTATTAGAAGGTGTAGCCTTGTTGGAGAAGGTGTAACCTTGTTAGAAGAGATGTGGCCTTGTTGAAGGGGTGTGGCTTTATTGGAGGAGGTGTGGCCTTAGAGGGGTGTGGCTTTGTTGGCAGAGTGTAACACTGTTGGAGGAGATATGGCCTTGTTAGAGGAGGTGTGGCCTTGTTGGAGGAAGTGTGTTACTGTGGGAGTGGGATTTGAGACCCTCCTCCTAGCCACAAGGGAGCCGGTCTTCTCCTATCTGCCTTTGGATCAAGATGTAGAATTTTGAGCTCCTCCAGCCTCACATCTGCCTGGATGCTGCCATGCTCCCACCTTGATGATAGTGGACTGAACCTCTGAAACTGTAAGCCAGCCCCAGTTAAATGCTGTCCTTTGTAAGAGTTGCCTTGGTCATGGTGTCTCTTCACAGCAATGGAAACCCTAATTAAGATACATGGCAAACTGAAGCTCTGAGGGGCCCCAAGCTAAGGGTGGTTGAGGAAGGCAGGTGGTAGAGGACAAGCAAAACCAGCTGCAATGCAATCAGAGAATGACCGTCTGGCCCATGAGACCAAAGAGCAAGAAGCCAGACCCTGAACTCCTGGGTTTGTGTGGTTCCCTAAAGTTTTTTTTTCTGAACTCTTTGAACTGTGTCTCTATTCCTTCCCATTGAACAAGTGAAAATGCAGTAGTGTATTAAACATTTTATGTTCTGCATATTATGCTTGGATTTGTCTTATTTGTCACGAAACATTTCAATTTTTTCCTTTTTATATTTTTCTATGAAAGCAGAACTGTAAGTTGTTTAATAGTAGCACTTCCACTAATTAAAAAAAATCTCATTCATGTAAACACTACTACCATAAAGGGACTGGTGGTTGGTTGCGTTTGGAGAATGGGAGAAGCTGGAGAAATAGGAAGATCTTCTGCAATGCTCTGAGGGGTGATGTGAGCATTCACTATCATAAATGTGGTGATGGCTTCACAACAATGTGCACATGCTAAAACTTATCTCACTGTACTGTACAGTTTAAATGTGTTATTAATCATGTGTTAAAAATACCTTAAAGCCATTTAAAAATTTCATACTCTCCCCAACAAAGATACAGGACTTCATTCCTCAAGTTACTGTGCTTATGTTTATGAACAACACGGCTGCAGTCGGTTGCCATACATACTGTGAGAGCTAGGTTATTCCCAGGGCTGCTCTTGAACTTGATCTGCCAGGCAGGACTTGTATTTGCCATTGTCTGTGTATTGAGCCTCCTGAGTATCCAGGGTTCCAAGCCTACACCACTAGATTTGGTTCTCAGTTTCTGTATTTTGTTTTCCAGCAGAATTTCATTTTAGAAAAGATGTCTTTCATTACTTATTACACTTTGAAAAACAGGTATTGACCTTCGTAGTTTCAAACTTTTACCCCATCTTTTTTTGATCCTTTGGCTGATTTTCTGCTTTTAAACTTAGCAGCATCTGGCCTGAAGGAATTTTGTTCGTTTATAATGCTCTAAGGCTGTGCTGAGACACGGTCTTTCGTGGGGCATTTTATATGAAATGATTATAACATGGAATTATAGTTTGCCCTAGACCCTGAGGGTGATCCTCCTGCCTTGACCTGCCAACTGCTCAGGTCACAGGCTGCACTGGCACTCGGGGCTTCCGGAGTGTAGAGGAGCAACCTCAGGGCTCGTGCTCGAAGAGCTCTGACGGCTGTGCTGCATCCCCAGCCTCAGTCCCATGGACTTTCACCTCCATTATCATTCCCCAACTTAAAAATAATTTTGATTAATTATTTTGAATAATTTTGAGTGAATGTATGAAAATTTCAAAGAATTAATGATAATATTACATTGAACAAATAAGTTTGGGGGCTGGAAAGAAGGCTCGGCAGTTAAGACCAATTGTTGCTCTTGCAGCGGACCTAGGTTCCCTTCCCAGCACTTACCTGGTGGCTTACAGGCATCCAGAACTCGAGTTCCAGCAGATCCAACACTCTTCTTACCTCCAAAGGCACACACCACACACACATACATGCAAGCACAACATGTACACATAAAATAAATAAATACAAAAAAATTTATGAAAAAGCTATTAACTAAATTTAAAAAAAAAAACAGAAATTCTTCATTCACATTGACTTTTCTATACACTTTTAATACAGTGTTTATAGTCTATTTGTAGCTCTGGTGCTCCAAGTTTAATTATCAGACAGATTTAGTTAAACATCCTCTCCATTAAAAAGACAAGAGCTCCTCCTACTGTTTTCCTAGACTAATAGATTAAAGCTCATTGTTACATCACACACACACATGCACACACACACACACACACACGCACACACACACACGAGTCATACCTCACCTACAAGGAATTTAAATGTATGTTGTTAAGACCAAAATGACAGAGCTGGAGTGTAGCTCAGTCAGTAGTGCATGCCTGTTATGCACGAAGTCATTTCATTTCCCACAGCGGCATAAAACCAGACTTACAGCACACAGTGTAACTCCAGCCCTTGAGAGGGAGAGGCAGGGGGATGAGACATTCAAGGTCATGCACAGCTCTTCATGGAGTTTGAATCCAGTCTGGGACTACATGAGGCCATATCTAAAAAGACAAACAAATAAACAAGAACGTAAGCCCATATTTCTCAACATTCAGTGGTTTCTTACATGCAACAAAAATCAAAACAGATGGAGCTAGTGGGATAGCTAAAGGGGTAAAAGTGCTTGATACCAAGCCTGCTTGAACTTCAGCCTTGGGACCCACGTGGTAAAAGAAAAAACTGATTCCACAGCTTATCCTTTCACACACACACACGTACATGCACAGAGAGAGAGAAAGAGAGAGAGAGAGAGAGAGAGAGAGAGAGAGAGAGAGAGAGAGAGAGAGAAAGAGCTATACACATACAGAGAGACATATACACACATACAGAGAGAGAAAGACACACAGAAAGAGAATCATACACACGCAGAGACATATACACACATACACAGAGAGAAAGAAACATACACAGAGAGTCATACACACAGAGATAGACATACGTGCACACAGAGAGACATATATATATATATAGAGAGAGAGAAACACACACAGAGAGACATACACATATATAGAGAGAGCGAGACATACACACAAACATACACACATACACAGACATACAGACACACAGAAACACACTTAAGATTCTTTAAAAAATAGAAAACATAGGTTTTTCAATTGTACTAACTAGCTAAACACACCAAAGTTAGTAGTCAATTACCAAATATTTGTTGATATTCATACATAATTAGAGGGGCAGGGGTTGGATTTCTCTCCTATCCCTGGAAAATCAAAGACATAACTTACACTTTTGGCTTTTTGTATGACTATTTAGATAACCTGTACAAATAACTGAAGTATTTGAGTCTCGGCTTGTGTAAGAAAAGCAAACGATAATGCCTGCCCCACGGGGCTGTGGTAATCGTTAAATGTTACATAAACACCTGGCATAGGCTGGGCACATGGTAACTTTAGCTCCCTTTTTCTCTTTAGACCTGACCTCAGAAAACAAATGTCTTACTATGAGGGAGGAACAAGGAATTCTGTCATTTGGTACTCATAGTACCCCCAAATCATCACTTAATACTGAGCCCCCAAATCAGTAGTATAGTGCTTTTTCAATCTTAGCCCTTCCGGCAGCATCTCTACTTCTACTCTCTGTGTGCCAGAAGCAGCCCTCTGGTTATGAAGATGCACAATGTCTCCTGACGTTAACAAATGTTCCTTTAGAGGCAATGTCTGCACTCCTTACCCCTTGACTCCTGAGAACCCCAACTCTGGTGTAACATGACCTCATGTTTTAGTGGGACTGGGTGTGATTTCGAGAGAGGACCCCTAGGAATTAAATACATATACACATACACACCACATCCTATATACATATACATGTATATTAGACAGATCATAGGGTGAAGCCCTCATTAGTTAGGACGCATAGGAAGAGGAGAGGAAAGCCTCTCTCTGCCATGTAGGACAGGGCAAGGTGGTGGCTGTCTGTAACCACAAAGATGGTTTCAGCAAGAAGTGAATCAGCCAGTTCCTTCGTCTTGGACTTCTCAGCCTCCACAGAGTGGAAGACAAATTCTCATTATTTGAGCCACCTAGCCTGTGATTTTTTTTTTTTTAATATGGCAGACATGTGAATTAATAGAGATTTTAAATAGAATAGGAAAACTTGCAAAGCATCACAGATAGGTATTGTCTAGTGATACACATCTTTTTATTTTAATTGCTACTGCTTTATTTCTGTGGGTGTGTATATCAGTGGATTGTCAAGGTCTAGCCTTGACCTTCCACTTGACTGAGGTGAAACACAGGATGGTCCAGAAGCTGGTGACTTCTGGCAATTAACTCTCCCTAGCTATTCCGATGCCAAAAGCTGATGGCTTCTGGCAACTGACTCTGGCTGAAAGCAGTAGGGAATTAGGAAAGAACATAATTACTTGGGCTCCTTAACTCTGGAGCCACTTGCTGGCTTGGAGAGGCTTGGAGCTCATTAACTCTTCATGAGCCATCGAGAAAGAAAAGAATAGAGAAAAAGTCATATGGACACACGCACGCACGCATGCACATGTGCACACACACACATTCAGCCAGGCCCAGATCACCAGTTCCATTCATTTCATATTTGTATGTGCACATTTATATACATACACATACATATGTATGTATGTACATGCATTTAGATAGACAGACATATATACATAGAGACATTTGTATGTACATACAGAGAGACATATATACACATTTGGTGGGTGGAGCAGAGCCCCAACAGCCACACTTTACTGTTTCTTTCAGCCCTTTTATAGTTTCACAGACAAAATTTTTTTATAAAATTACCTCACAGATAAAATGTTACACAAAAGGGAGTTACAGAAAGATGTTGATAGTAGGTTCAAAGCAGTGTTTCATTCTATAAGCTCATTTTAAGTTCAAAGCAACAGTTTCACCATAGCCTTTCTTTATCAGAGTGCTCACCTGTGGCCTCATCCTTGGACCTGACCTAGAATGAATGTTTTCCCTTGATCACAAATTTGCCCCAAGCCTATTTTTCTTCCTAGTGCAACTTACATGCTTGTGACACTGAACTCTATTTGCAGTTTTTTATTCTACAGGGGGCTTAAAAATACTTGAGTCCGTTCAGAAGTTCTATAAAATCATTATCAGGAATTATGAAATCATCAATTCGTCTAAACAGCATTATTAAAGTACATCTTCATATTGATCTTCAGGATACTTGTCCAGTAGGGTGGGCTGATGCCCAGGAACCATTAGACTATGTAATAGTGGCAGGAATGGCACATCAGCAGTGAGAAGCAATCCTGGGACAAAGTCTCTGAGAACCCTACAGCTCAGAGCGCACCCATCACAGCCATGCAAAATGGTGGGCCATCTCCAGATAACTTGCTTGTCTGCCATAGCCTTTCTATATCGCCTGTGCCAATGGACTGTGCTTGTCTGCCATAGCCTTTCTATATCGCCTGTGCCAATGGACTGTGGCGGAAATTTCCCTGTCCAATCTATTTGCAGCGGAAGGCCTGTGATTGGACAGAGGAAAGGGAGGCGGAGCTAAGGGTGGCTAGAGAGGGAGACGCGCAGAGGGGAGAGAAAGGCAGCTGAAAATGGCAACGGATGTGGACCCGCGTTGCTTTAATAGGTAGATATGAAATCTAAAGGTTTGGATAATTGGGATAAATTGTCTAAATTGTGTGAACATCTTAGGATTTCAGTATTTATTGATATATAAATCTGTTTGGTTAACTATAAGCATTAAAACTTTTGATTTTACCAAGTTAATGGGTATTGTGATATCTAACTGTGAGGATGGTGGTTATTGCATGGGGCTAGCCTAGCATCGTGAAGGCAGCGGAGTTGGCCTAAGGGCCAGGCCAAGAGCCGTGGAGGCTGAGGGTGGTGGTGGGCAGAAGCAGCAGCTACGCCAACGTCTGGGGGCAGCGCAGCCCGGCCGAGCCTTTGAGGCCGCCAGTCGATGCGGCTGTTAGTGTGGGGAAGATAGCAGCTAAGCCTGGCGCCTCCTTTCTAATATCTCCCATTACAGTGGACAGCTTATTAAAGTTGGTTCTCTCCTTCTGCCATGTGGATTCCAGGGATTCAACTTAAGCCATTAGATCTGGTGGCAGGCTGAGCCATCTTGCCAACCCTGATAGAAATTTCCTACTATAAGTTTCAGCTAGAAGTTTGAAAGCCACTAGAAGTTGGGGAAATGGCTGATATGCCTGTAACTCCAACATTGAAGGGCAGACACGGGAAGACTCTGGAGGCTTGCTGGCTAGCCAGCCTAGTAGAAACAGGGAGCCTCTGATTCAGGGAGAGACGGGGTGATAGAGGAAGACATGGGACATTTTGTCCCGGCTTCTGCATGCTCGTGCGCCGTGTGTGCATCTGCACAATGAGTTACACACACCATTTACACCATACCCCCATAACACACACACACACACAATCCACAGACAGTTTAAAAGCCACTCTTCTGTACTTGGATCTTCTTTTAAATCTTCTTTTAAAGTTATAAGCACCCTAATTTGGGGTTTATTGCTGTGAAGAGACACCATAACCAAGGCAACTCTTATAAAGGACATTTAATTGGGGCTGGCTTACAGTTTCAGAGGTTCAGTCCATTATCATCATGGCAGCAGCCAGGCAGACACTGTGATGGAGTAGCCAAGAGTCTGGATCTGAAGGCAACCAGGAGAGACTGTTCTCTGCAGGTAGCCAAGAGGAGACTGCCATTCCACATTAGGTGGAACCTGAGCATAGGAGACTCAAAGCCTACCCCAACAGTGACATACTTCCTCCAACAAGGCCACACCTGCTAATAGTGCCACGGTCCCTGTGCCAAGCACATTCAAACCACCACAATAAGTGAGGGGCTAGAGAGATAGCTCAGCAGTTAAGAGCACTGGTTGCTCTTTCAGAGGTTCTAGGTTCAATTCCCAGGATCCACATATATGGGACCTGATGCCCTCTTCTGGTGTGCAGATGTACATGCAGCCGAATACCCATATACACAAAATAAATAAATCTTTAATTAAAATGAAGTTGTAAAAGATCTCATTTAATCAGAAAGCCTTGTAAGGGTATTGGAAAAGTGGGCTTCAGGTCAACCAAGGGACTTGTTCTCTAAGTTCCACAGCTTGCTAAAGGAAAGATTCAGGGCAGAACCCAGATCGTGGAGTGAAAAGGACTTGCCTGCTGTTTCATGAAGATTTCCTGTAGGTTACAAAAGAACAGGTACATCAGACAGTGTCAGAGGCCTTCAATAGTGGGTCTAATCATTAGAATTTCATATCAAAAACACTAGAATATTAAGACTTCCTTTTCCACATTGACTTGGTATATCCATGGTTACCTGTGGGAATGAATACGGGGTGAACAGAAACGGATTTCACATGAGCCGGGTTCTTTGCCCCTCCAGCCGACCTGACACACTTTTCTCTATTACCCCCTAGAATCAGCCCAATTGCCCTTTGGGAACATCTTCCGCTAGTCCCCAGATAGGTCAATTTGCTCTTCTGTAACCTATTCATATTTGTTCCCTGTAATTCTCTGTCCTTTCTCTTCTGTCTCACAACCCAGTCCCGAGGTGACAACTATTCATTAAAACGGGCAAACCACAGCCCCCCTTCACAATCAACATCTATTGATTAATAAGGCAAGGACATATCGGCAGCATCTAGAGAAGCAACAAGGTGCTGTATTCCAGCTGAGGCGGACTGGAAGCTACCCATTTCCTCATCCTCGAAAGGAGTTTTGGTTTTCTCCTTCGGGACAGGGAGCTTAGGGAGACTTAAGCTTTACGGTGTGACGGCCACCTCCTCATGGAGTAACGTGTTAGTGCACTGCAGGAGCCGCACTGCCTCAGAACCCACCACTGTCTCTGAGTGCTCAGACCTCTGAGTTTGTACTGGTCACAGCCAACCACCAGCCATGTCCCCAGTCTTCCCTAAAAGTCATGTTGGGCCCCTTAAGTCCTTGACAACAAAGAACCCGCTCTTAAAGACCTTGGTTTGGTTTAGGGAGCTGGAATTGAAGTATCCAGTTATTTGTATTTTTAGTTAGCACTCCAAGTATTGAAGAGAGGAAAAAAATTGTTTCGGTCATCTGTAGGATTAGGGCATTTTTCCCCTCAGTGGCCTTGCTTCTGAGTTAACTTTAAACCATATCACTAGTTAACGGGAGGAATGCTTCTAGAAGAAAACAACTGGTCTTGGGGATATTTAACAGGTATCTGTATTGTCTCGCCAGGCTCCTCGGATTGGTCCAGCACCTTATCCCAATGACATCATTCACCCTCGAGCGATAGGTGGAGCAAGCCGGAGTCAGCATGAGGTAAAAGGGGACTCTGGTAGAAAGTTCCAGAGAACGTTTTGGAAGAGGGAGCGGAGCAATCGATATTGAATTCATGAACTCTATGTGGACCAAAGAGACAGCGCGGCCCTGAAACTTCAGTGTTTCCTCCCGCGTGGGAAGCCTGAGGAATTCCATATTAAAAAACAAAACCCTTCATACTTTTCAAGTCACTCACACATACCATCCCCGGATGGCTCGACCCAGAGGCGCTGACCTAGACGCTGATTCACACTGGCTTCCTGCGCAGGCGCACTAGAGCTGAGCGGAGGCGCCGGGCTCTGGGGGGCGGAGCCAAGGCCAGTCACGTGAGACCCGCGACCCAGCTCCTCCATGTCCCTAAATGGACTTGGACGGGGGTCCCGCCTCTCTCCGTGCTCTGGAATGCGGGCCAAGGAGAGCTGCAGGACAGGCGCAACCATTGCTGAAAAGGGGGCTAGAGCAGAATCGCAATCCAGAAAAGAGACGCGAGAAAGACGAAGAGTCAGTAATGAGACGGAGAAATACTACACACGGCCCTTTCTGTCCTAAGCAACGCGTGCGTCACTCCCCACCGGCGCCCCGCGCCCGCCGTCTGTCCTGACACCTTCCCTGAGGTCCCCTCCCATCAGGGCTGGCCCACAGAGGAGGTGCAGAATGGCCGCCAGGCTTCCTTCCGGTTCGCCAGCGGAGGCCGGAAGTGGCCGTTCTGGGGCGGCTGAAGAGTTAGAAAGTCTGTGAGGGCGGCGGCAGAGCTTCTCGGAGACGCTCACTCTCGGATCTCGCGGCTGAGCAGGGTGAGTGGTGCTGACGGCGGGGAGGGTGCGGCCCGGCCCGGCCCGGGAAGGTGTCCTCGCGGGGCGGCGGTGTGCGCGGGGGCCGCCGGGAGCCGAGGCTGGGGAGCGCACCTGGGCAGGTGTGCCAGCGCGAGCCGGGGGAGAGCCGGGCCGGGGAGCCGGGGGAGAGCCGGGGGAGAGCCGGGGAGCCGGGGCGCAGACCTCGTTCTGCTTCCCAGACTTTGGAGCTTGGGAAATGCTGGTTAGCTCGCCGGCGCCGCGCGCCTTGGACCTCTGCCCACCCCCGAAACCAGAGCCCGGCCAGAGCTGACTCCGGAGCGCTGTTGGGTTGCTAACGTAAACTTGGCAGAACCGAGGGAGTGAGCGGATAAAACCGTAGCACAGCCACCCTCGGCACAGGCGTTGCAGCTGCGCGGCTACGGTCAGGAGCCAGAGCCCGCTCCAGTTTGCAGCTCAGTGTGCGCCCCTCTGGAAGTAGAACTTTTTTTAAAGCGGTATTTGAACAGAGAGGAGATTGGAGTTTCGTTTGCCTGTCGAGGGGACTAAGTCGACTCGACAGAGGAGTGATTTTAGTTAAGAGTCTTTGAGTAGGCATATCAGATACGTTATTACATCTTTAGAGATCTTTTTTTAAGATTTTAATTTTTTAAAAAGGTGACGAAAACGAATCTCCGCTAAAATTGCTGATCTTTTCTTTTTTTTGCTTCTGGATGGCCTTTCATGAGGATTAATTAGAAAAGCATTTCGTCTTCAAAAGTGAGGCGTAGTTGTCAAGTCAATCCTGGCAACTCATGACTTTTTTAAAAGGTGCTCCGAACTCTTGGGTGTGGCTGTCTAGGAAGATCCAAGCTGACTCTCAACCGGAAGTGTGCCTAAGAAGTAAAGACTTAGTTTTCCTTGAAACTGAAATACCAACTTGAAAATATACTTTTAAAAACTGAGTCTATCCCCCTCCCTCCCATCTCATCTTGTAAAAAAATACACTGATTAAATAATACAGATTTGATCTGGATTTCGAAGCAGGCCAGCTACCTAGGTGCTAGCACACTATGAGGTTTTGAGATGGGAATTTTCCAAAGGATGTTATTTCCCAGTTTTAAGAGTTGGGTTTTTTTTTTTTTTTTTATTAAAAGGTATTAACTAAGTATGCTTAGTTTAGATGTTTTGTTAAGAATTTCTCTCTTTTACATCTATTACCAGTTTAGGCACGTGAGATTCTACTATTTAATTTCGGCAATCTCGTGTATATCTTAGTATGTATTAGTCCTACTTAAAAGGTTTCATAGCAGCTTTTTTGTTATTATGTTGTTGTTTCCTTGTTTGTCTGTTATTTTGGGTAGGGTCTCCTTTTAGCCCATGGTGACCTAAAACTTGAGATGGTCTTCCTAATTTAAGGCCTAGGATTGTAAGCCCAGTTATGAGCCATCACACCAGCTTTAGCTTTTTCAAAATGTAGATACCATAGGTTCTCTAAATTCTACATTCCTAAAGATTCCGTGAAATCTACTTGCCCGTGGCATAGTCTGATGTCTTCTGAAGCATGGGGCTCCCATTCAGTAAACTGCTAAAACATTTGGGCCGGCATGTGGCTTATTGTCAGAGTGCTTACCTAGCATACGTGAGGCAGAACTGCAAGACAAGCAACTCACACCATACAACATGCACTGCTACAACACTATCTTGGTTTAAAACAAGGTAACACTCCTTTCCATCTGTAAACAGAAGCCATCTTGACCACCCTTGCCCTTCCTCCTCTTTCTGATGCTCTGAAGCTTTCAGCCCTTCTCTAGAAGGCCAGCTGGAAAGCCTTCCTGCTGCTTATGTTTCATACCAAAGATCTTTCACAAAGCCTTCAAAGTGAGGATCTCAGGTGATCTGCCATACACCCTAAATTAAAATAGTTACAGCGATCATAAAAGATTTGCAGCTTTATTTTGCTCTTTTTTAACTAACTTGAACATTATATTTACAGCTCCACTTTTTTAGAACCACATTAAAGAGGTACTGCCACTCTGAGAGATCTCCCTGGTGTCATCATAGCCCCATTCTCACGGGCTCCTTTACCTGGGCTTATTCTCACCATGCTTGTAGTTTGGCTGTGTTCTGTGTAGATGGGTATTTGGCCATGTCGTGCCTGTGAAGCTCCAGGTTTCCGTGTGGGAGACCCGTGAATCAATATCATCTTGAAAGAGTTGAGACCCAGGGAGTAACTTGCTCAACATCACACTATCAGATCTGGACAGAATTAACTTCTTGAAGTAAGACGACCTTCTGATCTTAATTCTAAAGATAGTGATAATGTCACTTCCAAGTGATAATGCGTTGGGTTTTTAGTTTCCTCTCTGATCCTGTAGAAATAAGAGGACCATTCTGAACTCAGTGTTTATGATAGGGTCTCACCATGTATCCTTGGCTGCCTCCCAGTGTTGGCAGTAACGAATTCACCACCATCCAATTCACTTTCTCATTACCTTTATGCATTGTTCTAACGCGGGGGCCATTCCTCTGGAATGGGAAGTATGTAGCTCATTGCCTGAGTTGGACTAATCATTGATTGCATTGCATTCCTCTCCTGCTGTGTTTTTAACTTCTTTAAGATAGGTCACATACTGTGCTTTTACACTTTTTACAGTTTTGACTAGTGTTCAATGCCGATGACATTGGATATACATTAATATAATTAATTGGTCCTAATACAGTTAAATTAAGTATGGGATAAGCTGAAGTTCTGTCTGGAACTACTGTTAATGCTAAATTAAACCTCAGCTGCTTTGTAATGCACTTGCTGATTTTTAAATGCATGCTTTATGTAATAGTAAATATTAAAATTACATGTTACTTTTAACATGTTAAGCATTTTTATAAAAGAATTTTAAAGAGTACCTCCATCAAATGTAGTTTTACATGAGAATTTTGTAGATTAAAAAAAATTCACCTTTGTGAGCTATTTGACCTGTGGTTCTCATCAATTTTTCAAATAACTGACATTCCAGAGTCATTGAGAGAAGGAAGACAATATTGTCATACAAACCAGTCTATTTTTAAAGATGATTTTTGACTTGCAAAGGCATGCTGTGCTCAAAATATTGAAGAGATGTGAACTAGTTCGTATGGGTGCTGCCAGCACATTCTTGAGCACATGGAAGAGCCAGTAATGATGTTCTCCATGTGGCCTGGTGGTTCAACCATTTAGCTCAGAAGGGAGGAATACAACTTGTGTGGTAAATGAGATGTAGAGCCTCCAGAGGACAGTAGTTGAAAATCCGCACTCATGAATGTTTGCAGTAGTCAGTCTCAAAGGATAAATAAAAGTAGAAATTTGAGACTACGTAATTGCCTAGAGTCGTTCTGCTTGTACCCTAACGCTCTGTGGTAGCTCACTGGAGTTGTGACTGGCTATCCTTTTAAGATACCTTCTCAAATCTGAAACCTGATTTATATAAAAAGCAATGTGAATGGAACTTTTCTAACTGCTTCCATAATTTTAGTCTGTTGGTGTGTTGTAATCAAGGAAGGAATGTAAGACATTGTTTTGGTTTTTTTAACTCGTAGAAAACATTCTAAGGGTCACTTCGGGTGCTGGAATCTAGGTAGTGGTTCATTCTTTGCAGTCCACAGTCTTATTTTTAGAGCAAGGGCATGGTGCTTTGCCGAATCATGGCTGAATGTTGTTTTCAGAACGTAAGCTTTAAAACTGTTATCTTGGTCAGAGAGTGAAGTCAGTCATGCCTGTTTTAGCCCTGCCTGGAGAATATAACTCCAGAGTGTCAGACCTGCCGAGCAGGACTCGTGCTCTGTCATCTCCACCTCACCTCTGAGGAATGGTATGCCAAGATCTTATTATCTGATAACTATGGGATTTTCCACTTCAAAAACTTTATATTGTTTAAAGTTGGATGTTCATGGGGAAAATAAATTTATTTTTAAGTTTTACAGGGATAAATTTATTAGAGAGCAAAGATAGTATCTATGATTTTAAGGTGTTCTTTAAATGAAATTGCTTTACAACTTGTGCTCTGATTTCAAAAGAGAAGCTTCATATATCTAGTGGATTAGTGCAGCTACTGTTGATAGAGGAGGTCTGTATAAAGTACTGTTATGTCTCTAAGTACTATATAAAGTCTGTAAGACTTAGCTCCTGGTGAATTTACTTCACATTCCATGGTTTTATGTTAGCCTTTCATCAAGATGTTCTTTTTTTTTTTTTTTTTTTTTTTTTTTTGGTTTTTCGAGACAGGGTTTCTCTGTGTAGCCCTGGCTGTCCTGGAACTCACTCTGTAGACCAGGCTGGCCTCGAACTCAGAAATCCGCCTGCCTCTGCCTCCCAAGTGCTGGGATTAAAGGCGTGCGCCACCACTGCTCGGCTCATCAAGATGGTCTTGAACAACACTGACCCTGAAGTGTGGGTGCAGCCTGAAATGTCACCTGAATGTGGAAGAGTAGCATTTGTCTTAGAGTGGGAGGGAGACTTGTTCAGTCAGGTGTGAGCTACAGAAGGATAATAAGGTTCTGAAGATGAATTAGTGTTTCCTGGCAGCCCCGTGGTGCCCTTGCATGAGAACTGCTGTTTCCCACGTATCTAACCCCACCGTACCCAGGCCAACCCTCTCCTTGGTTTTTATTTTTCTTTTGTTGTTAAGCTCTATGGTGGTAGTGGGGATTTGTAATCTTGATGGGCTGTTTGCTTTGACTTGTTGATTGGAATTCTTATTAAACAAAAAAAAACTTTCAACTTTTAAGAGTAAATGAACTCAAAGTTCAAGACTGGTTTTTCACTTTTAGTTTGGTTGTTGGCATGAAATTTTTACCCAGATTTGTCACTCCACTGTAACATGGCACTGACTGAATAGTCTCAAGCATATATAAAGACAGTTCCACTTATTCAAGTAATCTACTATTGTGATTCATACTTAGTAATCTTGGGTACTGATTTTATTCCCCTTGAATTCTTGCTTAATTAGGATTTAACCGCCACCATGTCGAGCAAAAGGGCAAAGACCAAGACCACCAAGAAGCGCCCTCAGCGCGCAACATCCAATGTGTTCGCCATGTTTGACCAGTCCCAGATTCAAGAGTTCAAAGAGGCCTTCAACATGATCGACCAGAACCGGGACGGCTTCATTGACAAGGAGGACCTGCACGACATGCTGGCTTCAATGGGTAATGTCCACTTGCAGTGCTGATGTATTGCGTAGAATTCCCTTCATATTTTTCATGAAACAGTGTTTCCTACTGGGCACATGAATATTCCTGTACCTATTTCTGGATTGGACTGGAGGGCTGTGTGTATCTGCATTCCTACATGTATGTGGGTTGGTGTTTGAGGAAGTGGGGCTGAGAGTTAAGAGCTGCATACTGCGTGCAGAGGATTCGGGCTTGGTGTCCAGCACAGGCACCTGTAACTCCAGCTGCAGGAGATTCTGTGGGTATCTGCTTTCAGCGGGCACATATCCCCTCCCTAGTCTGCAATCATGAACCCAAATGATTTTATTTCCTGCTAGAATGTTTACTGTGATTAATAATGGATGTATTTCCTAATGTTATTTCGAATGGCTCCTTTTATTCAGGAAAAAATCCAACTGATGAATACCTGGACGCCATGATGAACGAGGCCCCCGGCCCCATCAATTTCACCATGTTCCTCACCATGTTTGGAGAGAAGCTGAATGGCACAGACCCCGAGGACGTCATCAGAAATGCCTTCGCTTGCTTCGATGAGGAAGCGATCGGTAAGCTGGGGTAACCTTTGATCATAAAGTTGTTTCTTAGTTCTGTCAGAGGATGTTAGTGACTTAGTGTAGTGATGCAGCACTCGCCCTCCCGCCTATGCTCATCGGTCACCCTCCCATAAGTGTTGGTGGTTTGCAGAGGTTCATTGGTTACATTTGAAACCTTCTGGGGAAACATATTTACTCTCTTACTTAAAAGTTAATTCCCCAAGGTCCTGGTTGTCAGTTCTTTGTGAAATGAATAACTGACCAGAACAACCTCATAAATTGCTGTAGAGCACAGCACAGTAAATACACGGAGAAAAGCTTTGACTCTGGGACCAGGCTACCTGATTTCAGGACTCTCTGCTGTGTCATAGCTGTGTAACTCTGGGCAGGTTACTTTCGTAAGGTTCTGTTACACTTTTGTTTTTTAATGACACTGACAGTAATATGACCCATCTCATGGGGCTGCTGTGAGGGTCAGATGAGAGTCAGGACGTGGAGGTGGGAATCGGGGGTTTGGGCTACCTAGTAAGAAAGCTATACCTCAAAAACAGACCGTTAAACAAACAAAAAGTGTTAGCAACAGGAGTGCCCAGTCCTTTGGCAAACGCAGAAGAGAAAGCACATGGGTACATTGTTCCAAGATTTCTGCCTTGTGGCTCAGCCAGTGTGTGTAGAGAGGGAAGACACCTGATGACCTGCATTTCCTAGGCTAGTCCTAAATGCCAGGGGTTGTCATGGGCAGCTAACATAGGCTGGTCTCCTCGCCCTACTGTGGACGCCCTGTGGACTCTCCACAGTATGACTGCCTTCTGATTTTTCACATACGTGGCCCTCACCCACAAAAGAGGCTCACATGAGCACATGTGAGTGTGTGTTTGGTTTTTTTTTTTTTTTTTTTTTTTTTGTAGAATTTTCTCTTGGTCCTAAAAACAGTAAGTTCTACCTTTCTTTCCATGCACCAAGCTTTTTTATTTGTGTCTATCTCTGTCTTTCTCTCTCTCTTTTTTTTTTTTTTAAGATATATTTGTTTTATTTATATGAGTACACTGTAGCTGTCTTCAGACACACCGAAGAGGGCAACTGATCCTATTACAGATGGGTTTTTTTGCCAGGCAGTGGTGGCGCACACCTTTAATCCCAGCACTTGGGAGGCAGAGGCGGGCGGATTTCTGAGTTCGAGGCCAGCCTGGTCTACAGAGTGAGTTCCAAGACAGCCAGGACTACACAGAGAAACCCTGTCTCGAAACAAAACAAACAAAAAAAAAAACCAGATGGGTTTTTTTTTTTTTTTTGAACCACCATGTGGTTGCTGGGAATTGAACTCAGGAACTCTGGAAGAACAGTCAGTGCTCTTAATCTCTGAGCCATCTCTCCAGCCCTCTGTCTATCTCTTGACACGTGCATGATTGATATAGTTTAGTTGTACTCTTATTCCCAATCACAGATAACTTAAGTGCCAGTCAAGTTAAATGGCTGGAGTTAATGATTTATTTCTACAAAGCTACATTTCTAAGATTTTCAGGATCTTTTTTTATTACGTAGGATTGAAGTTTCTTTTCTAATTTTATTTTGTTTGTTGAGCTCACTTTGTGGGAAATGTATCCTTAGTATAATTTCACACACCAGGAAGTTGTCAGAATCTTTTCTTTTTGCTTTATGGTAAAACATCTGTGTTTCATTTATTTTCAACCTATATAGTCGAAATCATTGTGCATACAAGTTACTTGGGGAGCCCTTTAAAATGCCAGTGCTAAAAGAAATGGGGCTGGCACAGGTTCCGTTCTGATTCCACAAGTAATGACCTAGTATTGTGTCAGTGTGGGATTTTTGAAAATGATGTCAGGTGGCGGTTACAGCACCTGTTCATATCAGTTGTATGTCAGGACAGCCTGTGTTGTCACCAGAGACCACGAAGAAATGGCAACAGACAGACAGCAAAAAGCACTAATATACTGATTGTCTCCCAGGCTCAGCTGGATAAGAAATACGTAGGCTGGCACAGTGAGTACTGGCTGTTCTGTCTCCATCAAGTAATGACCTTATTTTTGTCGTGTGGGTTTTATGAAAATGATGTCAGGTGGCAGGTTACAAGCACCTGTTGCATTCGCTTGTATGATAGGTTACAGCCTTGTGTTGATCACCAAGCCACAGCAAGAATGTGGGCAGACAGACAGACAGCAGAGTAAGCCACTAAGTATCTGATTGTCTCCGCTGGCTTTCCAGGGCTGGTAGAAATACGTAGGCTGTGAAGTTGAGTATGGCTGTTCTGATCTCCATTCCTTCCCCCAGGCACCATCCAGGAGGATTACCTGAGGGAGCTGCTGACCACCATGGGCTGACCGCTTCACAGACGAGGAGGTGGATGAGCTGTACAGGGAGGCCCCCATTGACAAGAAGGGGAATTTCAACTACATTGAGTTCACACGCATCCTCAAGCACGGGGCAAAAGACAAGGATGACTGAAGGGCTGCGGCTTCCAGCTAATGAATGCTCCCTGTTGTCATTGGGGTATTTCTGAGAGTTTTCTCCTGGAGCCCATTGCATGCCCTAGCTTTACTGCTTTTTGCCTTTCTTGTTTTGTATTTATTCTCAGGCACTTTGGGCCACGTGTACCTTTTATAATCAGACTGGAAATGGGACTTTCTGTCATTACATGATGAGAAAGTAAGGTAATTTTAACCTACAGGCAGTCTCGTCCCTTGTAATAACTGCAGCCCACAGAGTCAATATATTTTTTCAGAGAAAGTTATCCACTCAATTTTTTCTGAATGACAATTAAACTTTCTGATAAAATAGTAGTTGTTTGGCGTTATTGCCACTTGACTTTTCGTTTTACTTGCGTCTTTCTCTCTGAGCACGATAGACAAAGTGAGTGACAGTGTTTGCCCTGACTCCTTCCGGTGTTCTTGTGATTTTAAAGCATCCTGGTTTTCTCTGCTCTGTTTATTTCCCCTCCAGGGAAATCAGTGCCCCTCCTTGAGTGCCCTAGACTTTGTCTTGCAGTTTGGAAAATAATTCCTGCAGAATTGTGACCCCTGGAGTAACTCAGACTCTAGAGTTTGACAATCCTGCTTTACCTCTTCCCATTCCTGCCACTAAAATAGGAGCAGGCCCTGAACACACTAATTTTCATTTTTTCTATTTAAAAACTATTTCAGCTCTAAAGATTCTTTGGAATGCTTTTAACAGAAAGGACAGATTTCTCTGTGTTTCCAGCTGTTGGAAATACAGTTTTGGTTTTTTTTTTTTGTCGTTGTTACATACAGTTTTTCCTTATTATAACAACCTCTATTAAAAGACCATGTTTGTTTATGCAGATTCCTCATAAGTCCGTATGTGAATTTTAGACATTCCTGACCTACCCACAGTCAGAACAGCTGTGGCTGCATGCATGGGAAAGTGAGGTCATTGTTTCAGCCCTAAAAATAACTTGCTTATTTTTGATAATTGAGAACTCTTGCCCTGTTAATTAGGAGTGGAAACACTTTTGTTCTGTTTCGTTTCTAATGTCTCAAGAAGCCCTAAGTGTAAAAAGATCTGAAACGAGGGGTGTGTGCTTCAAACAGCTTTGCTATTGAAAGACTCTCCTTGAAGGAAACCATTACCTCATTTGATAAACAGTTACGGAATGCCTTTGAGCAGTAGGTTAGAGAGCCAGAGGCTTTAACCCAATAATGCAGTCCTGTGGGGTGGAGGTGAGGGATGAGGGAGTAGTAACTAGGAACACCTACCCTTCAAGATTAAAGTCATAGAAATCTGCTTGAATTTCATGTAGATTTTTTAAGTAAAATACTTTTTTCAGCTTATCCACTCAGTGTTAAAATCCTGTTGAATTTTCCACTCTTACTGAAGGGGAAGAAAAAAAACCCAAACGTATCATCTCTTTTGCTAACAAATCTCAGTGAGGAATAAAGTTATTTCTACTGTAGGGGGGAAAAGTACTACTAAAATTCTCTCTTGCAACATCCATCTCCATCTGGACAACCCCTCGAATAGCTGTTGGGGACAGTAGGTGGTCAGTCCTGTTTGAATTAAGTCTCTTGATTTGCTAGTAGGATTCGCTGCTTAGTGGCTGGGCTTTGCTTAAGCAAGAATGGCTGCCAATACAAAGCTCAAGAATCTCCTGTAGCAGTGGGCTTGAAAGCAGAACCGCTCTCTGAAGTTTTTGTGATGAGAAGGACCTCAGGGTTAGCCCTCCAGCTTCAAAGCCCCAGCAAAACACTCCAGTGTGCAGCAGGCCCACACACTTGCTTTCCGGCTGCGTTGCCACTGGACTCCAGTGGATTTAATCAAGGGACCGGAGACTTAAAGGCCAGGAAGTGAATGTGATTGCATAAAAGACAGGTGGAAGCTTAGGTTCTGAGAGGGGAACCGCTTTCTACCAAATATGAGGAGACTGAGGGCCAACAGGAAGTTTAGGATTGGGTAGACACTGACTGGAGAGCTTCAAGGGGTACACAAAAAGTTAAAGCAAGCTAATTTTAGGAGGGAGGAGGGTCATATCAAGTCACAGAGAGGTGTAGGGAAGTGTAAAGGAGCCCACTGGAGTTGACATGCCTGAGTTTCCACTTCCTCCCACTGCCTCCCCTCCCCCATTTGTGCAGCCCTGACTGTCCTGGAACTCCCTCTGCCTGCTTTTGTCTCCCTAGTGCTGGGATTAAAGGCCTGAGCTGCTGCCACCACCCGGTGAGACTTTTCAGCATTTCAAGCCCCAGTTTTGCTGTCTCACAGCTTTATCGCCCTTAGGCAAGCTACTTACTCTTTGTTGGCCTATTTATTCATTTATAAAATGAATTAATGCTGCCCATAATGGCACCTTTACGATTAAAAGCAGCATCTATCTGGAGCTGGGTGTGGTTGACTAAACCCCACCTGGTACCCAAGTAGATCTGCGCCCTCACGTGGCCAAGGTGATTTTAAAATGTGGTCGTCTTCCTCATCTGAAATAGGGACACTTCCTTCTAAGATGGCTACAGAAATTAGAAATGTGGGAAAAGGGTGTGTGTGTGTGTGAATGCAGCCAATATTCAAATTGTAGTTTATTCTTGCTTTGCTCGTTAGCGGGTCCTTGGAAAGAATCCCGAAGGGAAGACAACGCAAAGGCCCTATTCTTAAGAGATGAAGTCTTGTATACATAGAGGGGAAGCCTGGCCTCAAGAGAGTGCTGGGACTTCACACCTGGGCCCTCTCATTTACATAGCAAGTACTCTTAGCCACTGACCCACCTCTGGTTTTTGAGAGGGGCTTTTGCTGTGTTAAGTTTACCTGTTTCCCTGCCACTGGGATGCCACAGTTAAGGGCATGTGCTCATTAGCTGATCTTACAATTGCCTAGAGTGGGGATTTAGGAAGTGGTGGTAGACCTCTGTAACAAACTCTGAGAGAGCCGTAATCGTATAAGAAACATACGTATTTAAGCAGCGGCTTTTGAGGACAAGTGGGATAGAAGGGAAAGAATACACGACCAGATACAGCATCAGCGTCACCTGACGCCTATTCAAAACATCAATCATTCTCCACCTCTGACCTTCGCGATCCCAGTCCCAGATTTTCAAGTGCAGATCGAAAGCCACCCTCAATTTATATGGGGTGTGTTTTATTTTACATTTTATTTACTACTTCGGGGGAGGAGGCTGCACATTCCCTGGTGCCTGCATGTGGAGCTCAGAGAACAAATTGCAGGAGTTGGTTCTCTGTGGGCCCTGAGAATCTAACGCAGCCATGCATGCTGACAGATGCCAACTTGCTGGCCCCTAAGTTGTATTTGTTTTGTACGGACTGCGGTGCACGGATACTCTGCTGGAGACGCATGGTGTTCCTACTTGGTAGGAATTTCTTTTGGAGACGGAGCAGGAAGGAGGTGGTTTTCTCTGTGTCGCTTGGCTGTCCTGGAACTAGCTCTGTAGACCAGGCCGGCCTTCAACTCACAGAGATCCTGCCCCTGCCTCCTAAGTGCTGGAATCAAATGTGTCGCCACCACCGTCTGACATGGAATTTCTGATCATGGACTTCTAGAATATGAACTCCGGCGGGAGAAAGTAAAACCCACTGGCTGGAGTGCAATTTCAAATAGGCGAGGGTGTTTCTGGAGCTCTCTGGAGAGTACTCAGCCGCCGCCCTCTTCCGGATTGCATTCCTTCCTTCTCTAGAACACTGTTTATCACAAAACTCAGTTTAACCAGGCCAACTGCCCTCTGCTAAATCAGGCAACCTCGGACTGCCCGCTGCCGGCGCCAGGGGACCCCCAAACCAGGGCGGCTCCCAGCCCACCCGAGTCAAATTCCAGCGCTGGCGCTCCGCCCTCGGCCCGGGAATGCGGAAGGGCCGCGGAACCTGCGCGGGGAGCCGGGAGGCCCACGGGCTGGCGTGACTGCTGCAGGAGGATGCCGTGCCGGTGAGCTGAGGAATCCGTACTCGCAGCTATCCGGGCTGAGCTCGTCGGGCCGCGCAGCCAGGCAGGCTAGTCGCCGCCGCTGGCTGCCGGGCCCCTGGGTCTTAGAAACGCTCGCCGCATCCCCCTGCCGCGGTTGGTCGCGCCGGGCTCGCCGGTGCTCCTTCCGCCCCGCCCCCGGGCCGGAAGTGCGGCGCCGCCACCGACCCGCCGCAGTCTCTGCTGGTCGCAGTCGCCGGTTGGATCCTCTCGTTCGGGCAGCATCAGGTCAGGTGAGTGGCTCTCGGCCCCGCGGAGCATCCCCCGGCCGCATCTGTCCCTCGTGCTGCGCAACCGCGTCTGGAGCCTGCGGGCGGCGGGGCCGTTGGCTGGCGGAGCGGAGGCGGCTCGGTTCGAGGCCCTGCGCGGTTCCTGTGTTGGCGAACCCCGGCCGAGCGAGGCCCCCGGACTGTGTGCACAGGGCCTGCGACATCCGATGACTGACACCTGGTGCCCGGCTGCCCGCACCTGCGCGGCTGCAGGCTGCAGGCTGCAGGTCCAAGCTGCGTGTTAGCGCAACTGCGCGCATCCGTTCTAGACGCTTTGGGGGAGGAGAAGCCCGCTGGTGCACGGTTCCTGCCAAAGGAAACCAGGAACCGGTACTAGAGTTTGTGGTTAGCAAATGCTAAAATGGGCTGATTTGCATAAATTCTTACTGTGTCTTAGGGCTTGCAAAGATTTAGTTCATTGTTAGAGAAGGACAATTCCAAGAAAGCTGGAAAGAATGGAGAACTTACTGATTCAAGATGACGGATCTCTGCTAGGAGGTACCGAGCCAAAGCTCAAAAGGTGGCCAAGCTCAAAAGATGAGCATCGTATTATGTGTACAAGAAGCACGGGAGATCAGCCCGAAGGGAGCAGAACAATAACGAATACTAGCTGGGAAAGAGGAAGGTAGGTAGGGTAGGACTCTTGTATACACACAGCCCTGGCTAGATCCTATAAAATAGAATAACGTAGTTAGCTAAGGTAGGCCTCTTTATAGGTGTATTGAAAACTCGATGAGAAATGAAAAATTATGTAAGAGGATTTGGGGAGTCACTCGGATTCCTCGACAAGGAAGTAAAGGATGTTTGGGGGATCGGGTTGACAGCTTTTGTTAAAGATGGCTTGGCTATAGTCCTGTGTGTTAGAGAATTATCACAGCATTTATTTCTGATTCAATAAACTCTTACTGAGTATCTCCTAAAACCCTATTAGTTTATGATTATAGAAAGTGATACCCAGAGAGGTGATGTCATTTGCCTGGGATCACTTGAGGAATTCATATGATGCCACCAATTTTTTTTTTTTTCTGTGAGCTGGCTCTCTCTGTGTGTGTCACACTCTCTGTCCCGGGGGGCGGGGGGTGTCTCTCTCTCACACAAACACACACACAAGCATACACAGGAACCCGATCACTCTTCCTGTCTGGATACTAGGTTAAGTAAATTCTGTGATCGCTGCTTCCGTATTCATTTATGCTTCGGTGAGGCTGAGTTTACTGAGCTGCAGCTTCTGAAGGACAGATCCCCAGGTGCTGGTTGGCCAAAGTTAGGAAAGCCAGGCATGGGGCTAATATCCTTGTTCCCCCAAAGATGAAAGAGACAGCTGTGTAGGGATAACTTTTATATACCCTGATACCAACGTCTTTGATTGTTCTCTAACAAGTTTCACAGGTTGAGCTAAGCAGATTTCCCTTCCTCCCTCTGAAGCTTGATCACCGATTCCCCTTGTGTTATCTGGCACAAATAACAGGAGAAAAGGGTATTCAGAACTCACTATGTACAAGGAAGGAGAAAGACAAGTAAACAAATGAGCCTTAGCAAGCTTGTCGTCCTCTTTATTGGTGGATGGGGGGCATGTTAACAGTTTTAGAGGAAGATTATGTGATTTTTAGAGGAGTAAACTGGCTTGAAAAAATATGATATCCAGGACAGTCCCTTTGGGCTCTGGGTGTGGTGTCACCTCTGGACTTGTTTCCATTAGAGGGAGGTAGCCGTGGCTACTCCATTCTTTACGGGCATGCATCCCGTGGTCAGGTCCTTGGACTTTGGAAGAGAAAGGGAGGCCAGGGAGACCTTAAAGGCGCCTCTTTGTTTCTGTGTCCTTAGCGTGGCAAGCATCATACTTCATATTCACCTCAAGGAACACGTCAGCCTTGCGTGGCTGAAGTTTTCATGATGGGCACTTGAGCTGCTGATATGAAGGACTCTGGGCTGGCGAGACGTGTTCTGTGGCTGGACTCCTTGGGTATTCCTTCTGCCTCTTCCTAGCTTTTATCTGAGAAGTTGGTATAGCAACAGAGCTCGTGTTGTAAGCTGCTGTGAGGGTTAATTATTAATGCGTGTGACATGCTTACTCCCCCCACCTCCCCGTGCCTAGTACACCTGTAGCCTGTTCCTGGATTAATAACGTTCCTTCCAGGTACTGAGCAAGGGGTAACTAGCTGGTAGGCTTTGTGATGTGGTTGAGTGTGTGCTGACTCTGGGTACATTCTGGGGTGGGGGGAAAGCCTTATTTTAAGGATGCACAAATCTAATCCTTAACCATGAACGTTTATGTATGCAATATTGTTTGTGATGGGAAGAAATTAATTTTATGTATGTTGCTGCTTGCCTTGTATGTTGCTGCTTGCCGAGTATTTATTTGGTACCTGCCATGTGCAAGCAGTCTTCCTAGACTCTCATCCAAGTAGAAAAGCAAGAGGCTGTAGAAGGGTATTTGTAAATTATACATCAATATAACCGTACTCATTAGTAGAAGAGAATAAAAAGCCAGGTGTACAGCACTAACTAACATGTTGGAGGGCCTGGGTTTGATCCACACACACTCAAAAACGTTTTCAAAAGAGGCAGAGAACCCTCGTCAACTCAACACCTTGGGCCAGTCTCAAAAAAATTACATTTTAAAAAAGTCAGGCCTCCGGAAGCATACATCCATCATTTGACTTAAAAGAAACTCAGACTAGAGCATCTCAAGGTCATTGAATACTTCCAATCCTAGCACTCTGGAAGCTGAGGCAGGAGGCTCCTGAGTTTGAAGTCAGCCTGAGCTATGTAGTATGGCTTTGTCTCAAAAAAGGAAGGAAAAGGAAAAGAAATCCAAACAAGATTTGCCAGGGGTGCAAGGTACACAGCTGACTTCCAGGACTTTCTGGAACGACGTTAGCATTTATAACTTAATTGGGTTATTACATGGGTATACACATTTACACAAGTGATGGGGTGGTTACCTGAGGTAGGGAGCTGACCGGCAGGACGCCCAGAACACCCACAAGGGAGAAGAGAACAGTACAGTGTCTGCCCGGTGTGAAGGAAAGTCGTAAAAATTGTGTTTAGCTCTTTAAAAGAAAGATAATTATGGAACTTTAAAAAAAAAAACTATGTAACATAAAAACCAATTATATGTCGTTAAGCATATGAGGTTAATTTTGTGAAGCATTTTAATTTGATTATATACGGAATTCCCTTTCTGATTGCTGCCTTCAAACTGGTCTTGCATCTGGTCATTCAACAATAAGTAATCTTGTCCACAGTGATTATGGGAGAATCCGTGTGAAATTTCTAGGTTCTGACAGACGCCGGAAAAGACAAAATTGAATTTAAAAGACTTTAGTTTTGGTCCTGGAGCCTGTTTGTGCTTTCCACCTTCAATGGCTCCTCCTGTGAGTCTGCTCACAAATCAAAACTCCCTCACTGTACAGTTAGTTCCCCCACCTTGGTGCCTCAGCTGCCATTGGAGTGTAGCTGGGCTAAAACGAGAATTCTTTCTGTAAAGATTTTATTTTTAATTATATGTGTATGGGGCGGGGTGTGTGCATGTGAGAGGTATTGGATCCCAAGGAGCTCGAGTTACAGAGGTTGTGATTTCCCCACCCACCCTGAGCAGCCATCTTGGTCCTTGAAAGAGCAGTGAGCACTCTTGACTAGCCCAGCCCCTAAACTTTGATTGCTTTACGGCTCCTTCGCCCACAGAACCAGTTTCACCCTCTTCTCCTTAATCTACTAACAATCAGTGGTGAGTTTTGCTTTTCGATTTTATGCCTTGTGCTGTCTGTTTCGGTTTTTTGAGACAAAACTTCACTCTGTAACCAGGCTGGCCTGGGACTTACCGTCGAGCCCAGGCTAGCTTCGAACCTGCAACAGTCCTCTTGCCTCAGCCTGGAGAGAGCCGCACTAGGCTTGAGTGGTACCTTTGAGATACAACTTTTTCAACCAGCACTTAAGTACGTCCAAGGGTAGAACTTTGAAGAAAGCTGTCATTAGAAAGCAAGAAAAACCTGCAGAGCAGTAGAGGAATGTGAGATAGGATGGCGGTAACGAGTGGGAGACGTGTCTGAGAGAGCCTACCGACCCAGGGCCGAGTTTATCATGGCCATGTTTGTTTGTTTTCTTTTACCAGAATAGAAAATTCCCCAGTCACCTGTCCGGTCCTTTTGAACTTTGTAGACATCTGTGGCTCTAAGCCTGAAACAAAGATGTTTCCTCCGGTCACACTTAAAGAATTCACAGAACAAGGGCTTTCTTTGCTGCTTTCCCATGGACACATGACAAGGAGCCCTTAACTTTGTTTTATCACCTATAAGGCAATACCTGGGGGTTTGTTGTTGCTGTTGGTTTGGGTCCTTTGGTTTTGAGACAGGGTCTTTATCGCCCTGGCTGTCCCAGAACTTAACTCTGTAGACCAGCCTGGCCTTAAAGTTAAAGAACTCTTCCTGTCTCTGCCTCCAGAGTGCTGGAATCCGAGGTGTGTGCCAACACACCTGCCAATAAATTCCAGTCTTTAAAAGCCAGGAATTCCCAAGCAGTTTATTCTTGCATGGTTGTCTGAAGGGGATCGTGTCCAGAGTGGCTGACTCACACGGATGGATGGCCCGTTGCCGCTGGCTTTTGCCGGAGGCCTCAGTTCCCTGCTATCTGGTGCTAGCATCTGCTGGATTGACTCACAACAGAAAGCAGGGGATGCAATGTCTGTTGTAACATGTACATGCAATGTCTGTTGCACCATGCACTCTGCTTACGCGGGTCCGCTCTCCACTCTTCACTTCTGGGTGGCTGCACAGTGACAGCTGTTGAGGGTCATCTTGGAGCCCAACAACCACCTTGGCAAGAGGAGGAAGGAATTGCAGTGCCATCAGGAACCATGCAGGTAGCAAAACATTGGGGAATGGGGCGGACCTCTCATTGAGTACTTGACAAGAATCTGGGAGTGCTAATCTGGTGATTCCTTCTGCACTTGTTCAAGATGTCTGAAATTCAAGGTTTTAAGTAAAATGTCACATTAAAAAAATTGACAAGGGCTGGAGAGATGGCTCAGTGGCTAAGAGCACTGACTGCTCTTCCAGAGGTTCTGAGTTAAATTTCCAGCAACACATGGTGACTCACAACTGTCTGTAATGGGATCTGATGCCCTCTTCTGGTCTTTCCGAAGAGAGAGCCAGTGTACTCCATACATACATACATACATACATACATACATACATACATACATATTCCGAAGAGAGAGCCAGTGTACATACATACATACATACATACATACATAGATATAATTGGCAAGCTAATTTTTGAAGAAATATTTTAAAGGGCATCTTGTGGGCTACTAAACAAACCTTTCTGCAGACTAGAAATAATTTGCTAGCTGCCAATTACTGGCTATGAGCTGCCTCTCAGTATGTATATAAGTGTGCACATACATGTGGAGGCCAGAGGACAATCCCTGGTGTCATCCCTTAGGTGCGTTCGCCTTCTTTTTGAGACATGGTGTCTGCTGGTCTGCATGCTGACATGGGTTCTCGGCTCCAACTCAGGTCCCGGTGCTCAAACGCTAAGCAGCAACTGAGCCGTCTTCCTAGCCCATGATTCACCTCTTACATGGATGAAGAGAATGAGGTAGCTAAGGTAGCCAGAAGTCAAAGAACTGGAATTAGAATCCAGGCCTCCGTTCACCCAGCCGAAGTTAAGGCCAGGGGAAACTGGACATGCATACAGCCGGTGTGGACTATGCGGTTTCCACCCTAGCTGTACGTTGGGAGTGCCCAGTGCATTTATGAACATTTAGGTAATTATTTCAAGTTGGTGAGTGTGTTTGTCTTATGTATGTGTCTATGCATCATGTGCATGCCTGGAACCTCCTGGGACTAGAGCTACAGACAGTTGTGAGGCTCCGAACCCAGGTTGTCCACAAGAACACGTGTTCTTAATCATTGAACCAACGTCCAGCTCCCACCTGGTGCATCTTTAAAACTAAATTGGCCTCCACTCCCAGCATTTCCTTTCTGTTAGGCTAGACTAAGACTAGGGCATCATTTTTATGTGTGTGTGTATACACACACACACACACACCACACACACACTTTAGAGATGGCTGGTGCACGATGCTGGGAGAGCAGTGAGCAGTGTTTATTGCCTCGTGGTGGCAACAGATACTTGGGGAAGCATCAAAGTGATATTGGAATCCTCGGGCGGCTCCGAGCATCTTTCCAAGCCTGAGGAAGCCAGGCAGGCAGGGTGAAATTCAACAAATTTCTGCTGGTTGATAACTCGGACATTAGACATTGACATCACTTGTAAAGCTTCCTGCATCCCTGCCCACAGTGTGAACTGGCATCACAAGAACCTCTCAGTTCACTATGTTAGGGATACAGGGAAAAACTCAAGTGTTTGTTTTTAGTTAAAGGTAGTTTACATTCTGGGCTATGATTTATTGTGAATACGTTCATCTGTGACTGCAATGACTGTAGTCTAAGGGTTGGGTAAGGCACTCCTAAAACACTTTCAATAATATTTGAGCATAAAGCCTTCCTTGTTAAATCATGGCTAATAGAAGGTGCTGCCACTTGTTAACCCCGTCCTACCTGCTACACTGCACAGTCACTCCAGGCTTTGGCTTCTCCCCGTCAGTTGCTCCCGGTACAGTCGGACTGTCCATGTGGTTTCTCAGCTGCAGTTTGGACTTACGTGAAGACTCCACCTGTCTGTGATCTGAATGCAGAGGAGAATCAGTGCTCAGAAACCTATGTTCACATCTGTTGGGAACTGTGAAAGGTTTTAAGTGAGCCACAATAACTAGAAGAGAGGTTAATGGGAAAGAGGCAGGGTGTGTGTGTGGAGGGATTGCCTCTGGTAGGGTTTGAGTATGCACATCTTGGAGAGTTATTTAATGTCTGGTCTTCAGCTGCATCCTTTCGAAGGCAGGCAGCTTCGCTGTTTAGACTTTCTCTACTCGTGATTCTTTTTCTCCTGAGAGTTACTATGTGTGTATGTATGTGTGTGTGTATGTATGTGTGTATAATAAGTGTACACGAGGCTGACGAAATGTCTCAGTCTAAAGGCTACTTCTGCCAAGTCTGACAGACAGCCTGTGTTTGAACCCCATGGTGGAGTGCGTTAACAGTTCTTAAACATGCTCCTGTAAGTTACGCACATATGCATGTGTGGCACATGACAAATTTAAGAAAAAAAAAACCAATGCGGTTAGTGACAATAGTGTTGTGATGCAAAACTAGGAGGATAGTAGGGTGCTGAGAGAAATCAGTCTCGATGATATGCGTGATGAGGGGTTCGATACTTTAGCTGTACGCCTTCGACGTTGCTCCCTGTGGTGAGTGGAGGAGGTGGGGCGGGGCACTGAAAGTGGGGGAAATGTTGGGGGGGGGATTATTCCATAGAACTCACTATGCGATTTTTTTCCCGGTGTCTGTGGGATGTCCGCATAAGATGGACCTGTTGCCTACACTGTCTGGGTGTGAATCTGGCAGACTCAAGGTTGAAGCTCCAAGAACTAGAGGGTCTTAGGCCCGTGCAGCTAGAACAAATGCAGAGCAGGGGGATGTTCTATAAACAGCCTAGGATCTTAGTGAAACCCTGTCAGAAATGCCAGGACATGAGGAAACCAGGGGGTTGATGCGAGGATGGATGTCAAAGAGGAAAAACCCAGCTTTTCAGGTGTAGGGCCAGTCTGGAAGCAGGACGAACCGAGGGCTGCAGTGTGAGTGGCGTGCCTCTCCGCACATCCAGCCACTCAGCGGTGTCGAGTACATGGCCTGCAAGGAAAGACCTTTCCTGAAGTTGTCGGGCGCTCTGAGGTGGTGTGTGGAGGGTCCGATAGGATGCGTGACTGGGTAGGTCGATTCCTTTATTTGTTTTTGGTGAAAGTTTAACTGAATAATATTGCCATTGCCCCCACCGCTTTCAGTCCGGTTTTCTTGAACAATAAAAGAACTTCTGGAGGAATCACCATCCCTGACCTCAAGCTGTACTACAGAGCAATAGTGATAAAAACTGCCTGGTATTGGTACAGAGACAGGCAGGAAGATCAGTGGAATAGAGTTGAAGACCCAGAAATGAACCCACACACCTATGGTCATTTGATCTTTGACAAAGGAGCTAAAACCATCCAGTGGAACAAGGACAGCATTTTCAACAAATGGTGCTGGTTCAACTGGAGGACAACATGCAGAAGAATGCAAATCGATCCATTCTTATCTCCGTGTATGAAGCTCAAGTCCAAGTGGATAAAGGACCTTCACATAAAACCAGACACACTGAAACTAATAGAAGAGAAGGTGGGGAAGACCCTCGAACATCTAGGCACAGGGGAAAAGTTCCTGAACAGAACACCAATGGTTTGTGCTCTAAGATCAAGAATTGACAAATGGGACTACATAAAATTGCAAAGTTTCTGTAAGGCAAAGGACACTGTCAATAGGACAAAACGGCAACCAACAGATTGGGAAAAGATCTTTACCAATCCCACATCTGATAGAGGACTAATATCCAATATATACAAAGAACTCAAGAAATTAGGCTCTAGACAACCAAATAACCCTATTAAAAAATGGGGTATGAAGCTAAACAAAGAATTCTCAACTGAGGAAATACGAATGGCTGAGAAGCACCTAAAGAAATGTTCAGCATCCTTAGTCATCAGGGAAATGCAAATCAAAACAACCCTGAGATTCCACCTCACACCAGTCAGAATGGCTAAGATCAAAAACTCAGGTCATAGTAGATGCTGGCGAGGATGTGGAGAAAGAGGAACACTCCTCCATTGTTGGTGGGATTGCAAGATGGTGCAACCAATATGGAAAACAGTCTGGCGGTTCCTCAGAAAATTGGACATATCAGTGGAGCTTTCTTTAAAAAAGCAAAAACAAAACACAGTTGTCAAGTGCAAGAGATGATAACTAGAAGTGTCACTAGGTGTCACTGTTATTCCTGGTACTGTTGTAAACCATTCCCTAAGGAATTTAAGAGTACAGTGTGAAGGCAGCTTCAGAGCACTGACTCCGCTTTGTCAAGAGTTCTTGAGAGAGAACAATTCTGTGTGAAGCCCCCACAGGAATTTCATGCATCTATACATTAGATTTAGGGAGTAGTTTCTGGGATTCAATTTTTACAAGAACTCATAGCAAGTGCCTCTGTCCCTCTTCCCCTCTCTCCTCCCTCCCTCCCCCTCTTCCCTCCTCCTCCTTCCCTACCTCCTTCCTCCTTCTTTCTCTTCTCCCTCCTTCCCTCCCTTTCCCTCCCTCCCTTCCTTCCATCCATCCACCATTAATTCTTGTATACATATTTGTTAAGTGATTAGAAAGTTCCAGAATCCAGCTCTGTGGTCTTTGAGAATCCTGGTCTCAAACTGTCCTCTGACCTTAGTCTCCCAGTCTCCTGGGGCTTGCAGGCAAGTCCCACCTCAGTTCATTCCCATGGTCATGTGAACATGTGAGCAAGTCTTTATCGTTCTTGCTATTATCACATCCGTTGTAGTGAAAGGGAGGCTAAGGCCACAAGTAGGTAGATGTGTATGAAATTATGTTGTAAAATTATGCATTATTTTCCTGCCTCAAAAATTTTGAGCACCATCTGTTTAATAGCTCTATATAATGTACTCTACCAAGTCATACAACCTAAATTTGTCGAGGCAACACAAATAGCTTGAAAGACAGCTTCTTTTGATTACTATTTCCTCCCCCAACCCCCCAACTCTTGGAAATATCATGAGAATAGTATGAGAAAAATACCAAATGAATAAAAGACCTGAAATGCTTGGAAGGGAGGACTAGACATATTCTGTGAGATGTGTATGAGTGGGCATGTTCATGTTTAAATATGAGAAACCATTTTGGACATACTTTCAGGAAGTCCCCTAATCCCTCCAGTCCTGCGTCTGCTGTCTTGAGTTCTCATGGCACAATGCTTCCTTTCAGATCCTCCTTCTGAAGGAGTATGATGAAGTCTGTTTCCTCCTGGGCTCTGGTAGTTAGCACTGCGAAAATGCGTCCTGATGCTTTCCTACACTGGCTCTTCTCTGATCGTCTTAGTGCAAACGAACTTCGGCTCATATAACGGGCTGACTATTCCAAATAACATTTATCCATGCTTTGCTTGCATGGAAATAACCTTTTTCCACTCAGGCATGAGTGGGCACACATACACACACACACTCACATACACATTCACACACACACACACACACACACACACACACACACACACACACACACGGGCGCCCGCACACACACTCAGAGAGAGTGAGAGAGAGAGAGAGAGAGCGCTACTTTTTGCCCAGTGCATTGTAGTGTCAGTTACCCTGGTCTATCAGTGTGAACGACAGCTGTTATTGAGCTACAATGTGTAACACCCCAGGAGGCTGTCAAAGCTACTTTTTAAATTCTGCTTGCTGGAGAACCCATTTCCTCTGCAGTCCCATTGTTGGCAGCCATGCTGGTCAGTTACCTTGGCAACACTAAACCTGGACCAGAATGTAACAAAGTAAAGCCCCTCAAGAACACTAAGAACTGAACCAGAATGTAACAAAGTAAAGCCATAGATCAAAGTTCCATCAGAACCATCGTTTTAGAAATGTCTGTGATATTCTTTGCTCATAGTTGGGAGCCGGGTCTATTTGCTAAAGCAGCTCCTACTTCTCAGATGGGAAGACTGAGGACCCAATGCCCCCTGCTCTCCCTTACAATGTCACAGCCGTTGTAGCAGAAGCAGTTCCTACTCCAGGCTCTTCATTGGTCCCTTGGCCTCTCTGCTCTCTGTTTTCTCAGTCTATCAGGAGGTGGGATCAGCTGATTTATGATGGATGATGATGATGAAGAAGAAATTGCCCTTAAGTTTCACATTTGAATTGCAAAAAAAAAAAAAAAAAAAAAAAGTGTTTTCACAACTTTTGAGCCTACGTCTTTTTTCTCTTCTTGTTTCTTCCTGGAACTCACTCTGTAGACTAGGCTGACCTCAAATTCACAGAGATCTGCCTGCCTCTACCTCCAAAGTGCTGGGATTAAAGGCATGTACCGCCACCACCATGCTGGGCATATGTTAATTCTTTTTGGGCAGCAATAACCAAAATTTCTGAGAGAACCGCTCAAAGGAGAAAGAATATGTTTAGGGTCATGGTTTCAGGGGGCTCCCACTGTCAAGTACCACATGTGGAGAAAAATATCCACCTCACAGTGATAGGAAGCAGAGAGCCCTAAGAAAGGACTGGGGACCAAGTATCATTTTCAAATCCATACTGTGACATATTCCTTCAACTAGGAGATACTATATTCTAAAGTTTCCAGAACCTTCCAAAACAGATCCCACCAGCTGGGAACTCTCTCAGTACAAGAACCTGTGTGTGTGTGTGGGGGGGGGGGGGCATTTACTATCTGAAAACCATGACAGAACCCAAACCTTTAATATAAGAAAGACAAGAACTTCCAAACACACAGGCACTGGGAAACAGTGCTTGCTTTTGTCTGTATAAACAGAGCAATCTTAGAAAACTATTTTGCCAGCCAATTTTTATCAGTGATTCTGAGAAACTCCTCCCTAACCCAAAAGGTCTGTTGTGTCTGAGCCTCTTTCCTTCCCCATTTTGTGTGTTGGTTCCTAACTAAAAGAGAACACAGGGATTTTTTTTCCCCCCAACATCCTCTTATTCTGCCCACATTCAGATATATTTTTTTTTCCTACCTTACTCACGAATCTGTTTAAAGACCAACGGGTTCTACAGTCCAGTCTCTTCACAGAACATTAACCCAACAAGAACAGAAACTCCTTTCATCTAATTAATGGGCTTGCGGATTAAAGCAGGCCGTGCAAGCACACTAGCTGTCTGGAAGTCCATGATGTACTGCTGAGCGGAGGAAGGGAAAGAGAGGGAGAGCAGCAAACAGAGGAGGTAGAATCTATAGCCAGTCTAAGATGGCTGCTTTGGGAAGACCAACAAGGGAGCTGGCCCCTCGAGGCGGCAGGCTGGGCCAGGGGCGGAAGACATATGGATGTAATCAAATTGTTACAAAGAGGAAACGGCAATTTTCAAGAAACCAGATAAACATTTCTACACTCTCCACAGTTGTGAAGGTTGCTGATACCCTTGCTGATCTCTTCAGTGTATTTCCATTTTCTTATGTATGTGACTTTTGTTGGGATTTCTCTCGTTTTACTGCCTGAGCTCAGTACGTATGTTACTTTGCCCCTTTGCTACTTGACTTGGATACAATCAGAACATACTTCAATGTTAAGTCTTGCTGGCACACTTTTCTTTGAAAAGATATTTTGGACTTAGAAAACACAAAGACACTATCTACTTTATTTACTGGTGAGATGAACTGGAGGGATGTAACAAAATGGCTTATCTCCGAGAGGCTGAAGAGAGCTGGCAAGTTCTGGGGCCCTTGGCTTTAGGGGCTGGCAGATGTTGGCTGGGTGAGCTAGACCAGGCCAAGGGCATCTTCCCTCCTTTGGACTGCCTATGTCACCAAAGTCAGAAATGACAGCAAGATATGTCCCCTGTGGCCACATGTTAAAACAGAGTCCACAAGGCACTGGAAAGGCCACCAATGTACTATGAACGGTCGTGTGTGTGTGTGTGTGTGTGTGTGTTGTGTGTGTGTCTGCCACAGCATGTATGTTGAGGTCAGAGGGCAGCTTGTGGGATAGCCATCCCAGCAAAACAACATATTTCACAAAACTAGGTAAACTTAAAAGAAATTCCCTAGAGTAGCTCTTCTCTTAACATAAAGTAGTGAAATCCCACTTATCACCGCGTTTGGAGGGGAGGCAGTGTGGCAGGTCTATGCGTCTGGCTTTACTACTGGGATGCTGAAGTACAAATATGCATCGATGTGCCAGATGTCCCGGAACAGCATCCTTGGGGAGCTCTGATGGCAAATCTTCAGGAAACACATAAGAAAGAGGGAGGTGCAATCCCTGGTTTGGGATCCCGGACGGTATGAGCTGTGAAGGTTAGCTAAGCACTAAGCATGCACTTTGGGGAGAGTAAGCAGGAGTGGACTTCAGGCGATGCACGGCCTGTCTGCTTCTTGATCGTCTTTACAAAACTCACTGATGCAACTCTGTCATACCAACCTTAGTCCACATCTTTGCAAGCACAAGGGTCTCCCAATGACATGGGCAAGAAGGCTGCTTTCAGGCCCCAAATTCTTGTGTGTTCTCTTTGGCTTGTCCTTCAGTGTCCTCCTTGTTAAACTCACATTTGGGCAGTCACGTCAGTGAGACTCTCGGGTGTAGCTTCTGACATGACTAGGGGACACAATCTCACAACAAACCCCTTGACTCTGGCTCTTACAATTGTCCTGCCTCCTTTTCTGTAAGGTTTCCCAAGCCTTACGTGTGGGGATATCTTTTTGGTTTGGTTTTTGTTTTTATCCACTGGGTCTGGGTTCCACAACTCTGCATTTTGATTGGTTGTGGTTTTCTGTAATGGTCCCAGTCTGTAGCAAAGAGACATCTCCTTGGTGAGGACAAGAGTACACTTACTGGACCATACCTGGAGAAGGAGATGGGTTTCTTTCGTTCTTTATGAAAGGATGTTTTCAAATAATTACAGGAAAATCATACTTCACAAGTAACAATAAGATGGCAGTTTTCCTTACTTTTTCCAGACTGACTTAGAATTTATAACCCTCCTGCTTCTGCCTCCCCAAGGCTGGCCCAAGGCTGGAATGACAGGCCTTCGCCAGTCCACCCAACCAGTGATTCCATTCTTAAAATGTGTCTATAATGGAAAGGAAAAAGAATGATGCATTTGCCATAGGACTTTGTAAGATCAGAACACTTCTTAAAACAGCAAGGTGAGGTTAAAGAGTTTTAAACGGCTAAGCCAGAGACAGAATTATTGATGGCGTATCATTCTGCTTACTTGTTTATTCATTCTATTAATCTTTAAATGTACATTTAGTGTGCGTGTGTGTGTGTGTGTGTAGGTGTGTGTGTATGTGTGCATATGTCTATGTGTATGTGCATGTATGTGTACATGCATGTTTATGTGTATGTATGTGTGTATGTGTGTGTATGTGTATGTATGAGTGTATGTGTGTGTGTACATGTATATGTCTATGTGTGTGTGCATTTATGTGTATGTATGTGTGCGTTCATGTCTATGTGTATGTGTGTGTGCATGTATGTATGTGTGTGTGTGTGTGTATGTGTGTATGTGTGTGTGCATGTGTATATGTGTATGTGGTTTTGTTTGTTTTTGTTTGTTTTCTGAGGCAGAATCTTGCCATGTAGTCAGGTTGGCCTAGTGCTAGGGTTGCAGGTGTGTGCCCTTGATAGGTGTGACATTGTGTCTTTATCATTTATACCAGACTTACTTCCCACATGCTCATTCTGATTACTGAGGGCCTTGGGGGAGCCTTGTATGCAATGTGGAAGGTTGGACAGCAACAGTGGCCACCACATAGCTTACACACAGTACTGCTCATCTGCTGGTCACCTCTGGGGTGCAGCAGCAGATGGGCCTGCTCTACTCTCTCCTGGGCCCTTTCTCAGGGTCTCTGGTTCTTGGGCTTAAGGAGTACCACTAGTTCTTTTTAAGGGGCCTCTCTCCTGTCTACAAGAGATGCCATGAACAAACTCAGATTTACTCTGTCCTCCTGAGTTCCAGTACAATCTGCAGATTCAAGGTTGCTCTTGAGTTTCCGCTAACTGTCCTTCCTGTTTGATAGTCTCACAGCCTGTGGACTGCAGGCTCTATTGCCATGCAAGGTTACAACCTTATTGCTTATACAGTTCCAGCAACAGTGTAAGGTCAACTTCCAACCAAAGAATGTTCCTGAACTATATACCTGAGTTTATGCTACTGATATTGATACTAGCTTGGGATCAGACCAGCCAGACTAGAGAATTCAAGAATTTGGCCGCAGGATTAGAGGGTTATATCTTTCAGTCTTGGGCTAGCAACTGATCTCTGACTTCCAGGGAAAAGATTGAGTTCAATCTTACGCATCCAATAGTTCTACCAGTCACAGCTACATAATGAAACGCCAGTGTCACCTGAAGATGGGCTCAATGACAAATTCCTTAGCCTGGTCATCGTATGTCAGGGTTGCAGTGGGTGATGGGTCCTTAACACTTGGGGCTTGGGCTATGTGCTCCCAAACTGTGCTCAGAGTACCTGCATGTACTCCCTAGCACATCTTTTGTAGTAAAACTATTCTCATAAGTGTGACATTTTCCTGTGTTGTGCGAGTCACTCCAGGGCACCACCAAGCCTGGGGGCACAGTGAGAACCTCTGAATTTCAGTCAGAGTCATGGATGGTCAAGGAACCCTGGGAACAATTGTCAGGAGGGTCTTGGGGGAGGCTGTACCTTGAACCTGTGAAATCTGACCTATTGCTAGGCAGTTAGTGTTGGGTAGACATTGTTGAAAGTAATATACTGAGCCCCCATGTAGGTTTCATATAATTACACCTATAATCAACTGTTAGGGTTTTTTTTGTCGTTGTTGTTGTTTGTTTGATTGTTTTTTTGAGACAATGTCTCACTGTGTAGTCCTGGTTGGCCTGGGACTTGTTATGTAGACTAGATGGCCTCAAACTCACAGGAATCTAGCAACCTGCCTCTGCCTCTTGAGTGCTCAGATTAAATGCGTGGGCCAAGGCATCCTTGTGGTGGTCAGAGGACAACTTTAAGTGTTGATTCTCTTCTTCCACCTTGTCGTCCCAGGGATTAAACTCAGGTCCTCATGCTTCATAGTGACAAGAATCCCCCTGAGCCACCTTGCCAGCCTGTCTTCCTGTTAATAAGTATTGAAGGAATTATCTGTAAAAGACAAGGCTCCCTTACTTTTAAATATAACCACAAACCGTTACTTTATTGTAAAATATTAATAGGGTTGGAGAGATAGTTCTGTGGAAAAAGACTTGCCTACTAGGAACAAGGCCCCAAGTTCAATCCTCATCCCCGGTGCTACACAAAAAATTAACTGAGGTTAGAGAGATGGGTCTGTGGTAAAAAGCACTTGCTGCTCTTATAGAGGAGAGGAGTTCAGGTCCAGCGCCACAGGGGGTGGCTCATGGGTGTCTAGAATCCAGATCCCAAGGATCTGATTCCTTCTTTTGTTCTCCAAGGACACGTATGTTGGGACTTGGTTCTAATGCTCTGTCTTAATTCAGTTCCCAAAAGCCATGTTTTCAGACCTGAGGGTGTCTGCCCCAGCTGGCTTTGACTGGCAATAAAGAATTGCTGTACAACCAATGGTTGGGCAGAGAGACAGAGGCCGGACTTTTAGATTGCACAGACAAGGGACAGAGGATGAAGAACAGAAAGAATCACCATGATGGGGAAGCAGAAAGATGAAACTCAAAGGCCCGCAGCATGTAAGAATTCAGGGAAGTGGCCTTAGGGGCTATTTCTCCGACTGGGTCTGGGGTAGCAGAGATGAAATACAGATTCTTTTTAAAAGATGTTAATTCAGGAAGGCTGGAGGAGAGTTCTTGCTAGCCATGGGGAGGCTTAGAAGTGCCTAGCCATTGAGCTAGTCAAGGCTTATCAAATATCAAAATTAGCTGGCACATGCATGTGTGTGTGTGTTTGCGTGTGTGTGTGTGTGTGTGTGTGTGTGTGTGTGTGTGTGTGTGTATTCAAGAATCTAGAGCTCTTGGGTGGGTACAGTGATCAAACAACCCAGGAAACAGAGTGGTTAACTAATTCTCTGCTACACACATAAACATACACATGCACATACACACATTTTTAATTAACTGTGATTTTATTTATTTATTGCATTCTAAACCGATTCACAAGATATAAATGTTTATACATATCAATGTGGTGCCATATAATCAATGTACATCTATACATTAAGGTTCTGGTTCATTTAAGCAATATTTGTTTCCTCAAATTTTCCTTGTGATGCGGGTATTCAAAACCATACCTTCCTGCTCTTTGAAACATGCGGCCAGTGGTTGCCATTTACGTCACAGTACTGCGAGGCGCTACACTGAAGTCTCTTTCTCCTTTATAACTTAATACTCACTGTGGTGGTTTGAATGAGAAACAAAGCCCCAAAGGCTGAAGCTTGGTCCAAAGTTGGAGGTGCCAATTGGGAGGCACGGCTTTGCTAAAGGAAGTGTGTCACTAGGGGTAGGCTTTGAGAGTATATGCTTCACCTACCTGTAGTTCACACTCTGAAACCCCAAGTCAAAATAAAGTCGTCCATCATTTGCATTTGGTCATTGCAGCCACAGAAAAGTAATGATAGATTCATTGATTAACCTTCTCCCTTGCATCCCCACGAGTAACCCTACCACTAGTAGTAAAACCATTTTACTCTCCTTTGTGTTTATGCAAGATCATGTGGTGCTTGTCCTTCTCTGTCTCGATTATCCCAAGTAACACAATTATCTTCAGTTCTGTCCCTCTTATCACAAATTACAAGATCTCATTCTTTCTAAGGTCAACTGATATCCCATTGCGCATATGTACTATGTACTTTGTGTGTGTGTGCATGTGCATGCTCTCATGTGCATTTGTGCGTGTGTGTGCCTGTGTGCATGCATGTGCATGCTTGCATGTGTATATATGTGTGTTCATTCTTATGCAGGTACATTGTGTGCACATGCATGAGGAAACTAGTGGTGAACCTCAGATGACATTCCTCAAGTGACATCCATCTTCATTTTTAAGGCAGGGTCTCCTGTTGCCTGAGCCTTAGGCTGACTAGCCAGCAGTCCCAGAAATGCACCTATCTCTGCCCCAGCTCTGAGATCACATGTGCTCTCACCACACACAACTTTTGTGGGTTCTGGAGCGAACACTTTATCACCTGAACTATTGCCCTAAACTACATATTTTTTAAAATTCATTCATCAGTCGATGAGTGCTTCAGTTGGCTTCACCTCTTGTATCTTAGTCATGATGTTTTGTTCAGCAACAGAAACCCTGACTAAGACAGACACCGTGGGAGAAATGAAGCCCGGGCCTCCAATCTCCTGGCCTGGCTATCTTACATGATTCTCTTGCTTGCTCCAAACCATAGCTTGGTTGTGGTTATTATCTCTGTTCAGGCTTTGATCATTCAGAAGACATGCGCTGCCTTTAAGGATTTAATAGAGACTTCCTGCTTGGAATTTAACCTGTTTCTTCTTTCCAGCTCCACACACCCCTCCATATTCCCAGCATGGATCTGTCTTCAGCTCCAGCCCCTATAACTTTCTTCTCACTCAGCCTATTGTGAGTATCGGCCACAGCAAGCATGTGGAGACTAGACAACCACTTTCAGGACTGGGTTTGAAAGGGCCTCACAAGGGGGAGTCCCTCATGATGATATGGGAATAGGCTCACCACCCAAGGACACACGAGACCATCTCGATGCAATTAGCAAAAGGTAGTTTTTTAATATCGAGGGGCCCCTCAGTTCGAATCATATCTCACACAGGAGACAGGGGATTCGACCAAGACCCCAGGAAGTTGGAAACTTTTATAGGTAGGGGGTGGGAAGAGCAGGGAGATTTGGCACGGTTACACATAATTGGATATTTTAAACATCATCAATTTGCATAGACCAGTTATTTTTGACCATGAATCTTTGGACTCAAGAGTACCAGATGACCCATTACTCATTTTCTTGTTTAGACTTGCATGTCTTTGCATCCTTGCTTCTTTTTCATTTTTGGTCACTCTGCCCCTGAAGAGGCTCAAAATTATTATTATTATTATGGCTAATTTTAACAAGTTGTTAGTGGTCTCTGCTGACCATGAATTCCTTGCTCTGTGTCTCAAGATGTTTTTAATTTTTTACCCTAACAGGTTAAGTTTAGGTGATCTGCTTAGCAACAAGCATCTATACCTGCTGAGCCATCTCACTGGTCTTTAGAATCTTTTTAAGCCTAATTTTTTTTTTTTTTTTTTTTCGAGACAGGGTTTCTCTGTATAGCCCTGGCTGTCCTGGAACTCACTCTGTAGACCAGGCTGGCCTCGAACTCAGAAACCCACCTGCCTCTGCCTCCCAGGTGCTGGAATTAAAGGCGTGTGCCACCACTGCCCGGCTAAGCCTAATTTTTACTCACCAGGAAAATGCAGAAAATATTAGCTCACATCTCGGAGAGGCTCTATGCATGACGGTTGTTGTAGTCTATAGCACGAATATCACTTCCTGTCTGGATCCTTACAAATATTCAAGATTCACAAGTTATTTTATTCAAGGCATATTGACAACTATTCAGTCTTGCAAACACTTCATTATCATTATATATGCAGTCATTCTTGGTTGACCAAGCCAGCTCAGTCAATCAACGGGTTCTCCAGCGCAGGAATGAGGATTAAAAAGAAAAAAGACGATTAGACAACACTGTAGCATGACCCCAGTCAGTTCTGAGGCTGAAGGCTGAGGTGGGTTTATTTTCTCTTAAACCATTTTAATTACATGCAGGTATTTAGGTCAGTTCTAGGTTGAGGAACCAGCAATACAATAGCTGTAAACAGTCAAGGAACAAACAAGGCAATAGACAGAGTCCTGTGATCACTCCTGAGATCAATCTCATGATCAATGTTTCTAAGAGCTCATCAGGATGACAAAAATATCAGGAGCCTACTTCCCTGTCCTAGCCCACAGTCATATTCATGCCTGAAGCCTACTTCTTTGTTCTAGCCTAAGATTTAAATTCCTGACTGAAATTACTTCTCTGTTTTAGCCTAAAATTAGTTATTCCTGCCAGAACTTACTTCCTTGTCATAGCCCAATGTCAGATTCCTGCCTAAAGCCCATTTCCTGTCCTTGACCAATGTCAGGTTCCTGCCTAGAGGCCCCAAAAGCTCTCCTCCACACTTGGTTTAAAAATGTGTTGAGGAATAGGACCAAGATGATAAGATGAAATGGATTATGCAATCAATAAATTAAATCAACTCTTTCCCTGGCTTTCCATATTACTTAAACAAATGGCATGTCAAGACTTAGAATACCATGGCTAGATACTCAAGGATGATCTTGCAGGGACTGTCCTTGTGTAAAGTGTAAGACTTGTTTCCCGTTGTCACAAGGACGTTTCAGAAGGTCTGTTGTTCTGAATTATGTGCTTTATGGAAAAATACACTGGGCTTTACAGCACAAGGCCTTAATCCCAGCACTCAGGAGAGACGAGCGGGTCTCTGTAAATTTGAGGCCAGTCTAGTCTACAGAGCAAGTTTCAGGCCAAGCCATCAGGGTTACATAGTAAGACCCTGTCAAACGAAACAAAAAAACCAAAAGCTTCAAGAATAAGTATTTGGTGCAACCAACAAACCTTAGTCTGCTATTAGGAATGGAACCAGAAAACCTTGTGCCCTACAACTGAGCAACATCCCTGGCTCCCATGACAGACTTTGTCATCCAGTGAAGAAATGTTTTTTGACTTTGTCTTTAAGTCATAAATGGGGCCGGAGCTGTAGCTCCGTTGGTAGAGTGTTTGCCTGGTAGAGAGGAGGCCCTGGGTTGCACCCCCAGCAACAAGTGTACTGGAAGTGTACTGGTGGGTGGGAGTTTAGGGGAGGGTAGGTAGGTTGGGGCATGGAAGATGTTTCCAACAGGGGTTTGCTGCATCATCTCTGCTGTTCTTCTAGTTTAAGAGAATGTTCTGTGATCTGGCATTAGAGTCTCATCTTATCTTCTTCAACAGTCCTTATTTATTTTTATAAATATGGAAAGTTAGGTTGGAAGGATAAATTCATCGGAATCACAAAGCCTGTGCTCTCCTATTTTTTTTTATACAGGGTTTCACTCTCCCTGGCCTTGAACTTATAGAGATCCTCCTGCCTCTGCCTCCTGAGTGCTGGGATTAATTGCATAAGCCACTACATCCAGCATGAAAAATTGGTATCTTGTGCTTCCTGTGTTCTTTTGGTGTAATCTGACATGTGATGAGTCTTGGGTGTCTGGTGATGTATGTATTTTCATTGGTGTCTGTTGGGAGGTAGCGTGTAGGGAGTGTGTGCATGTATGTGCACATGTGTGTGCACATGTGTACTGAGAGGGGTCTTCAATCACTCTCCACCTTATCTGTTTGTTTTTGAGACTGAGTGTTTCACGGAACCTGAAGCTCTTCAACTTGGTATGGCCAGCGGCCAGTGAGCTTCAGGTATCTTTATGCCTCTGCTTCTAGTGCTAGGGTCTCAGGTAACTGCCACTGTGATAAGCTTTTTACTTGGGTTCTGGAGATTTGAACTCAGGTCTTCATGCTTGCATGGGTGGTGCATTCCAGACTGAGCCATCTTGTCAACCTGACATAAAAACTGATTAGTGGCTCTTTATTAAGAAGGGACAGCTTTGCCACCGCTGGTGTTGCTATTTCTTAGCTTCTCACCGATGGATATACTCATCTGAAACTATTTACTCAGTAAATGAAGACAGTTTGGGATGGTTCTATAAGTAGAGAGCTGGGGAAGCCAAGGAGACTCACTGACGGGATTCTGTTGTGTGATGCTTGTGGTTTACATTTTTCTCCTTAGGTAGCTCTCTCCTAAAAAAATATTCCAGCTGACCTATAATAGCAGATCGTTTGAAAGTTCTGCCTGGCATGAATAATAATGAGAAGTGTTATAAGTGGCATCACTGGAGCCTTTCCAATCATAGGCAGGCTTCAGTGCCTTCAAAGCTCTGCTCCTCCACGCCCCTACCTTCCTCTGTTTTAATAGACATCTGTGCTGGAGGTGTCATACTTGCCTCCTCACATGCAATCCTGATTTCAGGCCCCAGAGCCTTCTATGATTGTTTCCTAGTATCCTACTGTTGGGTAACCGCCTGAAATGTCACTGACATGATCGATTTCATATGCGTGTGCATGTGTACCTGTGTGTGGCTGTGGCCGTGCATGCGAGTGGTTCTGTGTGTGTGTATATTTCCATCCAACTCTTGAATATATACAGGTAGACAGAGATTTTTGTCAGAAAAAATATGTCAGGGAATATATTAGCACTTTTTATTATTATTTTAAATTACTTACTTATTTACTTGCTTACAGTCATGTGCCATGTCTCATATGGGAAGGTCAGAGGTCAGTTCTCTCCTTCCGTCTCCTTCCATGTGGGTTCTGAAGATGGAATTCATATTGTTAGTTTTGGCAGTGAGTGCCTTTATCCTCTGAGCCGTCTTGCCAACCATAGTGGTGTGTGTGTGTGTGTGTGTGTGTGTGTGTGTGTGTGTGTTTGTATGTGTGTGTGTGTGTCTGTTTTTTGATTACAGGGTATAGAACCTAGTACCTCACAGTAGGCAAGCTCTCTAGTATTGAACTGCAAGAAATGTCTTAGTGATAGTGGTAAATGCTGATGTAAATCCCTGTCAGGTCAAGAGGGATGAATTCTATCCTTTGCTTCATTGCTTTACAGAAATCCTGAGTTAAACAGGAGTTTAGATGGAATCACAAGTCTTGAATGCAGTGCAGTTGACTAATGGGAGCCTTGCCCCACTCCTCCTTTCTCCCAGGAGTCTCCCACTCCAGTAAGCATCAGAACAAGAGAGAATTGTGTCCCGTGATGGCTCTATGTCTCTGTCGTCAGGGTGCTCAGCACCTGCCCCTTGGCTGCTATTTCCCTCTTTCTGGGTGAAATATCATGTTCTGTCATTCCAAGGGTTAACCATGACTTGAGTTTGCTTAGACCATTCCTAACAGGCATATATTTAGAGTTAATGCGTCAATATATTTGGAGGAAGTAGATTGAAGGGTGAGTGTGATGTGGTAAGACAGTTAAGACCCTGAGCAAATGCCTCTTATCATTTCTGCTTCTACAGTTTGGACATCTGATGAGGACCACTTCTGTAACTTCACACCACACCTGACACCCTTCTTGGTGACACTAAATGATGTTTATACCGATCGCTTTTGAAGGCTTTGTGCCCACGTTCCAGCTCTGACTATATACTCAGGTCAGGGTCGAGGTCTGTACGGGTTGGGCTGGTTTTGCCATTGCCAACTGTGACCTCCTAAAGGCTGTTTCTCGGTGTTGCTCAGCATAGCTGAAAGGGAATTGGACTGAAATATCCTCAGTCCCCACAGACAACAGCAGCGGTAGATGGAGATATCCCCATGAAGTCACTTTATGGCCAGGTTGGAACTCTGGGCTTGGTGGTGCCAAAACAGAAGCTGTCCTTCTCAAGAACACTGGGACTTCACCAAGTCATACCTTTGCAGGAAGTTCAATTTCAGAACATTTAAGTTGGTACTTTGAGATTCTAGTAAGTCTGTAAATCCAAACAAAACCAGTTCAGGCCCCGCCTCTCTGTGGTCTCTGTGCTCCAACTCTACAGTCTCCCTGTATGTATTCTTCATTTAAAAAAAAAAAAAAAATTCGTTAATTTTTATTTTATTTATGTGTATAGGGGTTTGGTCTGCTTGTGTGTCTGTGTACCATGTGTGTGCAGTACCCACAGAGGCCAGGAGAGGGTGTCAGATTCTCTGGTACTAGAGTTACATATTGTGTGTGCTGGGAACTGAACCCAGGTCTTCCACAAGAGCAACAGTGTTGTGAAATAGTAAGCCGTCTCTCCAAAGCCTCCCTGTCTTTATTCTTACATGTCAAATCAGCACTACTCTTCAGAGACAGGAGATGTCCTGCGTCTGTGACTTTGCAGAGCTACAACCCAATCCTGAGGAAGGTGATGGCAGATGGAGCCGGCGGGAAAAAAACAGAACTCAGACAGAAAGAAAAAGTCAAATCCTTCTGTAATTCATTTCCTTGTTCCACCTTGTTAAGTTTTCTCTGATCTCTAGAGCATGTGAAAAGTTCAAGCATAAATAAATTGTAGAGAAGCTTTGGAAAAATTCTCTTTAAAAGAGCTTTGTTCAATCTAAGATCTTCTGCATAATGGTTTTCAAAAAGAACATGGTGAGCCCAGAAGAATAAGTTCAAAGATAGTGAGAGGTTTTCTTTAGAGAACAAAATAGATTAAAACACATTTTTCCCTTTTTGCTTACGTTTAAACCCAGCTCTGCATGACTTTTATTTTAACAATAAAAGGACCTGTGAGAGATGGTGAGGAAACTTGACAATCTGAGTTTGATCCAGGTCCACATGGAGAAAGGAGAAAGAAACATCCTCTGACCTCCACCTGTACACACATACACACACACACCACACACACACCACACACAACACACAGACACACAAACATAGATACATACCCACAAAGACACACAAACACACATAGGTATGCATACACATAGACATACATAGACACACACAGACACACACACATAGATACACACACATATAAACACACACACGTAGACACACACCCACATAGACACCTACACACATAGGCACACACATATAGACACACATACATAGACACACACACACACACACACACACACACCAGATAAGCAAAGATGTAATAAGAAAATAAAGAAGAAGCTTTGAAAACCAATCTTTAGGGTTTAAAGCCAGTACAGGCTTCTGTTGTGTATTTACTCAGAGTGGCACTGAAGGTCTACTTGGCGCTCTATCTGGGTAGAGGTCAGGGCCCAGTGTAAGGTGTTTACATGTGAAGATTTCAGTTGAACTTCAACAAATGAGACTTGAAAATTAGTGAAGGGTTTACTCAGTTTCATTTCTTAAGAGGTCCATTTGTAGCTACCCTGGGGCAGTGCTCTAAGCCACTCAACAGCCCACACTTGTGTTCTGAGAACACGATAGTGAGCTGACACATGGAACTGCACGTCACAGTCCCCAAGGGACCTGAAGTATGTCTGATCACCGGCACTGTCTGTGGTTTGAACGTGGGTTTTTATCCCAAAGCATTTGAGCCTCTTCACTATTAGCCAATGGAAAATGAGGTCTAAATGGATCAAAACTTCAGATACCTTTAGAGATAATTTTCTAGATACTGCAAGATATATGGTTAGCCGCTGACCAGGGCCCCTGAGAACTTGACTTCATGTTAGCCAGGGTGGCACATGCCTATAAACCCACCTCTGAGGAGGCTAAGGCAGGGGAATCATAGGGATTATACCTGATTCTGTCTCGAAAAAGAAGGACATGAGTTTAACTCAGTGTCACAGTGCTTTCCTAGTGTGGGCAAGGCCCAGGAATTCAAATTCATTACCAATGAGAGAGAGAGACAGAGACAGAGACACAGAGAGAAACAGAGAGACAGAGATGGGGGCAGGGCTTGACTGCCCATCTTCCCATTTTGACTTTGTTGCCTATTTCTCAATCAGTCCAAGCAACTGAATGTTCTAGATTCAATCGTCTTTTTCTTTTTTCCTTCCTTTCTTCCTTCCATTTAATCCATTTATTTATTTGTTTGTTTGTTTATTATTTTCAAGGCAGTGTTTCTCTGTGTACTTCTGGCTGTCCTGAAACTTGCTCTGTACAACAGGCTAGCCTTGAACTCAGAGACCTGCCTGCTCTGCCTCCCAAGTGCTGGGATTAAAGGTGTGTGCCACCATACCCAGCTGACATTCATTTTCTTATGAAGGTCTCAACTTGCACATTATGAGACTATACTATTTTGAATGTGATCAAATCATTTACATGTATTGGACATTTGACTGTGCCCATTGAGTGAGGTAATTTTTTTCAGAAAAATAAACAAGCAAGCCAGGGCTATACAGAGAAACCTTGTCTGGAAAAACAAACAAACAAAAAAAGGGGTTGGGGGGAAGGGCCGGGCAGTGGTAGAGAACGCCTTTAATCCCAGCACTTGGGAGGCAGAGGCAGGCAGATTTCTGAGTTTGAGGCCAGCCTGGTCTGCAAAGTGAGTTCCAGGACAGCCAGGGCTATACAGAGAAACCCTGTCTCGAAAAACAAACAAACAAAATAAACAAGCAAAACAAACAATCCCAAGAGGCTGGGCAGTGGTGGTGCATGCCTTTAATCCCACCACTTGGGAGACAGATGCAGTTGGATTTCTGTGAGTTCGAGGCCAACCTAGTCTATAGAGCTACTTTTAGGACAGCCAGGACTACACAAAGAAACCCTTTCTCGAAAAGCAAAACAAAAAAACCCCAAAAGTGTTGGTGGTTGAAACAATTCAAGCAGTACAGACTATATTGTTATGGTTTGAATCTGAACTGCCTGCCACAGACTCATGTCTGTTTTTTTGGCTAATGGCATCATTAGAGAGATTGTGGAACCTTTGGGAGTTGGAGTTTGCCTGGCAGAAGCAGGTCAATGGAGTTGGGTCTTTGAAGCTTATACCCACACCTAGTCCCTGCCTAGTGCCTTTGCTTCCTGGTCCATTGTAACATGAACAGCCTTCATCTAACTGACATGAACTGGACTGCTTTGCCATGCCCTCCTCACCACAGTGAACTGAAAGCTCCTTTAACCATGAGCCAAAAATTAATCTTTCCTCTCTTTAGTTGTTTCTGTGAGGTATCAAGCTTACAGTGATGCAAAAGTCACTAGCATGGAAAGTTGGTATCAAGAGTGGGGTTGCATGACTGTGACTAACTCTGTGGTTCTTAGGCTTCTGGAAGTGGTTGTGGGAGGAATTTTTGAGTTGTTTGGAGATGCTGGTGAGAGAAGCTGTAGAAGGCTGTGGATATTTATTGTGGTATGTGTGTAGAAGATCAGAATGCCAGCAGAGATTCAGGTAGTAGACCATACTCATGAGGTTTGGACTGCAGACAAAACAAAACAAAAATAAAACAAAACAGAAATCAAATCAACCAAAAGAAAACAAAAACAGAACAGAACAAACAAACAAAAACCACAAGCCCAAACAAAACAAAGTCTACATTTTGTCCACATATGGAAAATTTGAGGGCAGCTAGGTATTAAAGTAATGAATTAGATTTGATGGAAGAAATTTTAAAACAGCATAGATTCAGGCTGTGGCACGGTTATTATTTGTCACATCTAGCCAGGTTTATAGTGAGAACTGGAAGCAAAAGCAGGGCAAAACATTATAAGAACCATGCCATCTGGCCAGAAAAGGAGCCTACTTAAAGTTATGACAGAGCAGTTGTTAAAGGAATGAGAGGTATGGGGCTGAAACGATGGATGAGCGGTTAAGAGAAGACACAAGTTCAGTTTCCACCACCCATGTGGTGGCTCACAGCCATCTCTAACTCCAGATCCAGGGGATTTGACACTTCTGTGAGCACCAAGCATACACATTGTTCATATCCATACCTGTAGGTAAAACATTCATACGTGGAAAGTAAAAATCAGTAAACCTTTGAGAGGAAGACGATTCATTCTGTTAAAGAGAAGGCAAGTGCTTTGCACCAAAACAGTAAAAAGACACCTTGAGGACATTTCAGGCCACACCACACACTCCCATCAGGCTGGCCTTGAACTCACAGAGATCCACCTGCCTCTTCCCCCACCGAGTGCTTGGATTATACACACCACTGTGGTATATACACCACTATGCCCCTCTGGCTATGAAATCTTCAGGAGATGGGTCTTTACTTATAGAAGTGGATTGATTGGGGGAAGGTCTTGAAGATTATAGACCAGCCCTGTTTCAGTTTGAGCTCTCTGATTTCTGACTAGTGGAGACACAAGGAAGCCACAGTGCAAACTTCTGTATCAAATGAAGCCAGTCTCAGCTGCTATGCCTCCCGACCATGATGGACTACGTATATTCTACCAGGTATTGTAGTCACAACTGCACAAAAGTAACTAGCCTCTCTCTCTCTCCATTAAATTCTCAAAAATTAGTCTAAAATAACTCTGAAAAGCAAATAAATAGAGAGACATATAGCCTATATAATGGTGAAATAAATTTGGCTGGAGGAACATGAATACCTGTCTCCCACTTCCCCGTGCTGACTCTGTGTTTTTCAGCCTGGTTGATCCTACTAACTGGTGGTGGTGGTGGTGTTTGTTGTTGTTTATTTTGTTTGGGGAGTGCTGGGGATTGAACCCAGGGTTTTGTGCATGGTAGGCAAATGCACTACCACTGAGCTATACCCTTAGCCCTACCCTTCCTTCCTGTTTCTTTCTTATATTCGTGCACAGGCACATATGAGGAATAACACTGGGGGTTTCCGAGACTCACACATGCTGGGCAGCATAGTAACATGAAACCATTAATATATTCCCAGGCACCCTTCCAGTGTTCTTCCTTCCTCCTCTGCGTCTTGCTTTCCTTACCTCCTAAACACCGTGTCTGTGGTGAACATGCCCTTGGCTACTTTTTAGAGAGTTGAGCAACAGATACCTGTCAGCAAAGTCTGGAGATTTGCTCCTGGCTGATAGTTGATGACTTTTACAGCTTAAAGGAAAATTGCAAAGACAGCTGTGATCATTAGCATTTCATTATGGGAATAGTGGAAGTGGTCGTGTATATTTATTTTATCTATTTATTTAGACTGGTTCTCATATAGCCCAGGTTGACCTCTAACTAGCTGAGGAAGACCTTGAACCTCTGATTCTCCTGCTTCTACCTCCCAAGTACTGGGAATGCAGGTATCCATGCAACATCCAGTTTTATGTTGCATGTGGAACTGAGCCCAGATCTTTAGGCATGCTAAGGAAGCATTCTATCAATTGAACTGCACTTCAAGCACCCGTGTGATCATTTTAAAAGTCTGACACTGCTTTTTAGGTATGTTCTAATGTGGGAGTTTTTAATTTATCACCTATAGCTGTAAATAAACATGTTCCTACAAGACATGCTCACGGCAGTCTGGGAAGCCAGGTACAACACAGAGCTCAGTTGATATTCAACTATGACATTTCTGCCTGAAGCAGTTTAAAGAAAGAGTTGTGCACTCTGCCCTTCTAGAAGGATTAGCAGGTTGCTGTAAGGATGAATGGAACCAGATCAGAGGGAAAGTCCACCATGAGATCATCCGAGGAAACTGTTCGGGTTCTGTAGAGCATGACCTGATTTTCCTCTTTACCCATTTGCTCAGGAAGCCTCTCACGGACCAAACATTCAATGAAGTATGCACTGTGTTCTCATCAGTATTGGCTCGGTCACAAGGGATGTGGCTGTTAGGGTATATTTTATTAAACAAAATGCTTGAGGGGCTGAATATGATTGAAGTGTAAAAGCAAATGTTAAGGTGAGTTGTGATTCTCTCTCGTTTTTTTTTTTGTTGTTGTTGTTTATTTAGTTATTTAAATCACATCATAATTTGCTTATTTACACAGAGGTTATAAACACAAAAAGGCAGGATGTGGGGAAGGGAATGGCACCGGAACATAGGTGTTCAGTTGTGATTCTCTTGAGACGCAGAAGTAAATTGGTTAATTGTTAAACATTCGAGCTATCATAAAGCAAACTGATAAACCAGTAATGAAAAACATTAAGCAGATAAGGGTGAGTGGAGTCTCTGTCAGGCCAAACGAAAGGGAGTAAGAACTGTGAATCTTGGCATTTAATTTTGATCTTAACATCTACCCCTCAGCAATGTCTTATCTGTTATTGACAAGAAATTTAAAACATCGATCATGCCCAGCAGAAGAAAATAAGCCCTTTGATACATGATCAGTTGGAACATAATCCGCCAAGCTCTTTAGACTGTGTTCTGGTTTGATTTTTTTGTTGCTGTGATAAAATATTCAAATTAGAAGCAACTTGGCTTACACTTCCAGGTTACAACCCATCACTAAAGGAAGTCAGGGCAGGAACTCAAGGGAGGAACCATAGGGAAGTGCTGTTTGCTGCCTTACTCTCTGGCTCACACACAGACCCATGCCTAACTAGCTTTCTTAGATGCTAGGACACCTGCATAGGGATGGTGCAGCCTACAGTATCTGAACCCTTCTGAATCACTTAATAATTAAGACAGTTCCCCACAGAAATGCCCTCAGCCCAACCTGAGGTAGGCAATTCCTCAGCTGAGGCTTTCTTCTGAGATGACTCCAGGCTGTTATACCCAATCTTAAGGCAAACCAGGACAGAGGGATAGTTAAACAAATTTCACTTGATCTGCTATTTCTATTGTGACTTATAAACTAGATGTAAGTATGCCTCGTTATAAGCATGGAGATGTTTGTTAAGCAATAATGATAATCATGTTCTAGAAGTCATCCCCTCAAACTTTGTCCAGGTCTACCCTCTCTACCCACACAATTTCAAGTCTCCTCCTCCTCCTTCTCCTTCTCCTTCTCCTTCTCTCTCTTGTTCCTGCTCCTGCTTCTGCTTCCTCTTCCTCCTCCTTTTCCTCTCCTCCTCCTCTTTATCTCCTCCTGTCTTTCTTCTTCTTCCTCTCCTCCTTCTCCTCCTTTTCTCCTCTCCCTCTTCTTCTCCTCCTCTTCCTCTTTGTCTCCCTCTGAGTCCAATATCTGTTTTTTTAGCTGTCCTTGGGGTTGGGGCCCTAGAGTGTGGTTGACCTATGGGGTCACAGTGCTAAAGAAAACAGAGTCTCCTTACTCTGTTATCAAATGTCAATGGTGCCTCAATTTGTAGTAGGAATTTGTATCCCCTCCCTCCACTTCCCTTCTTGGATTTTATTTGGTTTGAGTTTGTGGAGGTCTTGTGTAAACTATAATCGTTGTCATGAGTTGTCACGTATGTAGCTGCCCTCTTATAGCCCCAAAGCACTGTTTTCTTGAAGTTACCCACCTTCTCTTCCATGCAGAGCCTTGAGTCTTGCAAGGAGGAATGTGATTTGTCTATTTCCTTTAGAAATGAGCACTCTACAGTTTCTTATTCTTTCCACATTGACCAGAGGAGCATCTCTGTTCATTAACATCTTCCATAAGAAGTTTCTCTGATGATAATTGAGTGGTGCCCTGATTTGGAGTTCGGGACTCTACAAAGTGATGGGTGGTACAATGGTTCTATTATTTATTCATTTATTTGATGCATGGTCTTGCTATATGTATCCCAGGCTGACCTGAAGCACACTGCTTAACCCAGGCTAACAAACTCACAATCTTCCTGCTTCAGCCGTCTACATACTGTGATTTATAGGTATGCACTACCAAACCAGGCCATATGAATCAATGCAAAAGATTCTCTTAAGATGTTTTTTTACTAGCAGTGTGCAAAATGGAGCGCATATCACTACCAAGATGCTTAGAGTCCTATCCTAGCTTTCTATTGCTTTCATCCACACCATGACCAAAAGCAACAGTAGGGGGTGTCTTAGTTAGTGCTCTATTACTGTGACAATTGCTAGGACAAGAGACACCATGACCACAGAAACTCTTATCAGGGAAAGCATTTAATTGAAGCTTGATTACAGTTTCAAAGGTTTAGTCTGTTTTCATGATAGCAGGGGAGCACGGTAGCATGCAGGCAGGTGTATTGCTGGAGAAGTAGCTGGGAGTTCTATATCTTGCTCTGCAGGCAGCAGGAAGAGCCAGACACTGTGCCGGCTTGAACTTTTGAAACTCCAAAGCCCACACTCCCAGTGACACACTTCATCCAACAAGACCATACCCCGTAATTCCTCTCAAGTAGTACCATTCCCTGATGACCGCCACAGGGAGAGAAGGTTTTATTTGGTTTACAAGTCCATCATCAATTAAGGAATGCCTGGGCAGGGACTCAAGCAGGAACCTGGAGGCAGGAACCAAAGCAGAGACCACGCAGGAGTGCTGCTCACTGGCTTGCCCTAATGGCTTGCTCCCTATGGCCTAGTTAGCCTGCTTTTTTATGCAACCAAGGACCAGTTACCCAAGGGTGGCACAGTGTTCTGGTTCCAACCATGTCAATCATTCATCAAAAAAAATGACCCACAGAGAAGCCAATCTTGTCTAACGACCCACAGGCTAATCTGATGGAGGCATTTTTTTTTTCCAGTTGAGGTTCTTTCTTCCCAGATGACCTGAGCTTGTGTCAAGTTGACAAAAACTAAGCTGCTCCTCAATGTACAGCACAGTTATGCTCCGATAATCCTGTTGTATATTGAAAGAATCAACAAAGCATTCACTGCCTGAGTGTTGTGGAGCAGGCCTGGGAAGGCAGTGTTGGGAAGGCTGACAGGGGAATCATGAGTGTCGGGTCAGCCTGGACTAATAAGATGACTATCTCAAGCAAAACCAAGCCATTTTTTTTAGAATCACACCCCCACTCCTCTTTGCTTTGCTGCTCCTTACATAACATGGGGTGGGGGGTGCATGAATTTGATACACTTAACTATTAAAAATCATAGCTTAGATTAGCCTACCTGGAACATGTCAGAATGTATGCAGCAGTGTGCAGGTGGACACTTGCGACAGTTCTGTAAAGTTTATCATCAGAAACAGTAACACTGTTTCTATCGCTAGAGACAGTGTCCCCGTTAGTCTCACTAGAAACAGTATCCCTGTTAGTCTCACTAGAGACAGTGTCCCTGTTAGTCTCACTAGAGACAGTGTCCCTGTTAGTCTCACTAGAGACAGTGTCCCTGTTAGTCTCACTAGAGACAGTGTCCCTGTTAGTCTCACTAGAGACAGTGTCCCTGTTAGTCTCACTAGAAACAGTAGTAACAGAAAAAAGATAAAATTCAAAATTCCAAGAATGGCTTTCCCTTATCGTGTATCTTTTTTTTCTTTTCTTTTATGTATATGGGCCTTTTGTTGTGTGTTTTGTGCATCACTTGTGTGCCTGGTGCTGAGGAGGCCAGAAAAGGGAATTGGATCTCCTGGAATTTGAGTAACAGATTGAAGGGTGGGGATCGAACTTGGGTCCTCTAGAAGAGCAGTCAGTGCTGTGTCACCTCTCCAGCCACTATGTAGTCTTCTTTTGCTCTATTGAAATATTAGAAAATAACAAGTTAAACTATCGCGAATCATTTTACATGGTAAAAACATGGGGGAGGGTAACTTACTTCAGGAAGCTTGATACACTTGTCCTTATCTCTCCTATGAAGTACAATGCTAATTACAGAGCTCAATGCATATAACAGAAGACTGAAACATAGAGAGAAAAGGCAGGCAGATGAGGGACCTTGAGGTTCAAGGGACCTTGAGATTCAAGGGACAACAAGATAACACACACCCCCACGGCCCTTGGACTTGCCTTTACCTCCTCCGGTCAATACTCTGAAGAAGCTAAAACCCAGAAATTCCAACTGACATAGATAAAACAGCAGACCTGCTCCCTCTAGACAAGTGTTCCAAGGAAGGAGCCGTCTAGCCACACTACTCTACCCAAATTCCACTCTTATCTGCAAAAGCCAGATGGGGAGCTTAGCCCTCTCCCTTGGCCCAACTGCAACAAGAACCCCAAATACCCTTCCAGGTTGACGTCAGAGGATACCCACTGGGAGTCAGGACACTCCTACAACAACCTTGTCACCCTCTGTTGTCAGCAGAGGTCACACTGGGCCAAGAATGGGACACTAAGGGTGGTCTCAGGGGATACCTTGTGGAGCCCCAGAACTCTGTCCACTGTTCAGCAGAAATGAGAAGTGTGTTCAAAATTCCAAACATACACAGCAAACCTGCCCTCCTGCTTCTCTCTGTCAGCAATGAGAGGGTGGCCCTGTTTGCCTCCTGAAATTGTACCAGAGGAAGCCAACAAAAATAGAGGTCATAGAGAGGAAAGAGTCCTGCATAGACACAAATATATACTCGTTAATCAAATTGAAACATCATTTACTGTTAAAAAAAAAAAAAACAACTTATAAAAATATCAAATTTGAATGGAAAAAAAAGGCAATCACCAAAAGGACAAAGATGTTAGAATTATTTAACAAATATTTTTAAACACCTGTGCCTTCTGGGTGCACACTTGTAATGCCAGGACCTGGGAAGGGGAGGGGAGAAAATCAAGAATTCAAGTCTACTTTATCTACACAGAGAGACTCTATCTCAAAAAGTTAATTCTAAAACCAATCAAACTGAAAGAAACACAGAATGGAGCTATTAACCCAGAATTCTACATCCAGTGACCCAAAGAAAACATCTTACAGGGATGGAGAGAAAACAAAAATATTCTCAGAGAAAAGAAAACTAATATACTAACCTCAGACCTCTCATTCCTATGGGAGTCCTTAAGCAGAAAACAACTTTTTGAAACCATATTTATTTTATTTTTTTAAATTATGTGTGTATGTGAGCAGTTGGGGGACGGTAGAGAATGTCGGGGTATCTGGAGCTGGAGCTGCCCGGCTTGGGAGCTGCCCGGGGTGGGTCCTGGGGACTGAACTCAAGTCCTCTGTAAAAGCAATTTGAGCTCCTAACCACTGAACCATCTCTCTAGGAAATTACTTTTTAACAAAGAAAACGAGATCGTCATGGTGACTCATGCCTGGGATCCCAGCACTCTGAACCCTGAGGAGGATTACTGTGAGTTTGGACCACAGAGTAAGACTATCTAAAGGCTGGAGGATTACTCAGGAGTCGTTAAACAGTTGCTACGCGTCTGAAGGCTGGAGTGCAGATCCCAGAACCTACATAAACATTGGACGGGCATGGTGATCTGCTTGTAATTCTGGCCTCAGAAAGAGGGAGACCAGGGATTTCCAGAGCAAGCTAGTTAGCAGAAGTAGTTATGTTGGTGAGCTCTGGTTTGAATGAGAGACCCATTATGGAAGAAGGAAGAAGGTGATCAAGTGTGATTCTTCCACATCCGTGAGCTCACACACATATGTGCCCCCACATACGCGCGCGCACACACACACACACACACACTGGAGACAGACAAATAAAAACACAGAGACACAGAGAGAACATAAGGCAGGAAGAGTCAGGGCGCTTCTTTCCATGGTTTACTGACTATATTACTTGCTTGTCTTATTGCTGCAACAAATACTTGAACAAAGCAACTGGATGAAGGAGGGGCTTTGAGGGGAGAGAATCCATCGTGTTGGGGAAGCATGGTGGCGGGTGCAGAGGCAGCTGGTCACATTGTATCCAGTCAGGAGGAGCGATGACAGCTAGTGCTCCACCGGCTTTGTTTTTTATTTCATCGAATAGGAAGGTGTCTGAGCCTTCTCTTCTTGGAGAGTCTAGATCCCATCAAGTTAACAATGTGGGCCATCACATTGACCGTGTAAAGTAGGCACAGACGGAGTTCATCAAGGAGGTTGCACGGCCAGATCTATGCGGTATTTGGTTCCTGATATGGATGCTGCCGGGGTGGAAGACAAATGACATCGATGACCGTGATAAAGGGTATGTAGCATGTGCTAAAACGTCTATGTTCTCTCTTTTTTAATTCAAAAAAAAAAAAAAAACAAAAACGTTTACAAATGTGATTGTGAAGAACCAACAAGTCATTTTGGTGGTACACTCTGGTAGGATTTCCTGAAGGAGGCAAAGGCAGGAGGATCACGAGTTCGAGGCCAGCCTGGACTATACATTTTGGGCTGGTGAGATGGCTCAGCATTTAAGAGTACTGACTGCTCTTCCAGAGGTCCTGAGTTCAATTCTCAGCAACCACATGGTGGCTCACAACCATCTGTAATGGGATCAGATGTCCTATTCTGATGTGTCTGAAGACAGTGACAGTGTACTCATATGAATAAAAAAAAATAATTCTTTAAAAGAAAATAAAAAGAACCAGCAAAAGGCGAATTTAAGATGTTTGGGTGGGGGTAAGTGGGCATGTTGACTCTATGGAGTGTTTTGTTTGCTTGTTTTGTTTATTTATTTTCCTTTTTTGTTCAGGGTAACTTGGGTAAACTTGTGGGTGTTAGACAAGACCGCTATCAGCACCAGCACTTTTTTTTTTCCCACTAAGGATGCTTTCTGAGACAGGATCTTTCTAAGTTGCCTTGAACTTGCTGTCCTGCCATAGTCTCCAGCATGATATAATTTAACTGTCAGTTCATGGGAAGGAGTTGCTGCAAGATCACCCTTCAGAAAAGAGGCTTCTAGGAGATAGAGTCCTGCAGGGGAAGAGCAGGCTGTCAGTCCAAAGAGGATCTTTATTAGGAGGGCTAACACCGAGTGAGGCACGAGAGATCCCTAAAGAGAGAGATAGACCCTCCACTCCAGAGAACAAAGCAGGCTATGGGGGCTGGAGGAAGCTTCACACCAAGTGACTTAGCCTGGCCTAGCCTGTATGATAAATGACTCAGGAAGCAGGCCCTAGGTGGGACCATGAATTTATCTTGCAGTCACAAGGGGGAGGGGGTTAAGGCCACAGTTCTGTCCCAGAGAAAGAGCTAGTGTAGGGCAAGGCTTGATTTGGGGTAGAGGTGGGAGGTGGATGACAGCTAGAGCGTCTGTGATTTAAAAGTAGGTGAAATTACAAGCCTGCAGTGATTTTGGTTTTAAATATTAAAAGTGAGCAAGTTGGGCTGGAGGACAGCTCAGTGGTTAAGAGCAGTGACTGCTCTTCTAGAGGTCCTGAGTTCAATTCCCAGCAACCACATGGTGGCTCACAACCATCTGTAATAGTATCTGATGCCCTCTTCTGGTGTGTCTGAAGACAGCTACAGTGTACTCACATACATTAAATAAATAATTCTTTTTTAAACAGTGAACAAGTTACTTTGTTACAATAAAACTAAATGTACACAAAATTATAATATCCAATGTGATCATAAATGTAGATAAGGGGAATATTTAACACAATCATACACGGGGAATTAAAAAGATGTGAGATGATATTTGTGCACATTATTTGAACTAGTCAAAACCCAAAAGCAGTAAGTAGTGAAAGGCTATACATAACGCAATTCCTAAAACAACCAGTAAAAACCTTTATAAATAGATACACTGAAAACATTGTAGATGAGTCAAATGGACTCTTAAGAGAAGTGTAAGTAATTAGTTTAAAAATCAGAAAAATGAAAACAGAGAAACAAAAACAACAAAGAAAAGTACAGAAAATAAAATGGCAAACTCAAGCCCTAGCATACTGGTTATTTACAGCAAATGTAAATGGCCTAAATAAATAGATTAAAAGACTGATAGGGTGTTGGGGGAGGACCTAACTAAAATCCATCTACAATAGAGTCACTGCATATCAAATAACAGAGGCATGCTGAATGTAAAAGGGAGGATACATACACGTATCATAAAAACAATCAAAAGAGAGCAAAGCTTATATCAACATCAGGTAAGGCAGACTTGAGGTCACAAAATATGTCCAGACATAGGAAAGGATACAGCATGTTATAGAATACCAAGTATGTTAATTCAAACTCAGAAAGCTTAACTGTAGATGAGCCAAATAGCAGCACTGAAGGCAGTGAAAAAAGAATTCATCAGGACCAGATGGTTTCACTAAAGAAATTTGCCAAACACTAAAATATTCAACACCAAATCTACATAATCTTCCAGAAGGTAGAAAGGCAGAGTGCTTTAATGTGTACAGCTGGTATTACCTTAATGCCAAAGCCAAAGACAGAAGCAAAACAAATGCCTACCAACCAAACAAAAAACCTTTGAGGCCAGCCTTGCTCCTGAGCAGAAAAGTGGAAATATCAGAAAGTGGAATTTAATACAGAATACTAGAAACTGAAAGTCTAGGGAAAGTGAAAGCAACACCTGTGGCCAGTATTCCCCAAGGTCAAATGAGGCACCTCAAGATTACGGAGAGTTACAATGTTGCAGACCAGAGCCCAAGCATCCTGGGCTATTTTCAGTCCCTTGCACTGCCCTCCCATGTCTGGCCTCTCATCCTTGGAGCTATCAAAAAATCTTAAAATGTATTTTATGGTATTTTTGAGACAGGATCCCACTGTGTAACCTCAGCTTTCTTGATCTCGATGAAGACCAAGCTTGTCTCCAACTCTCGGGAATGCAACAGCTGAAGGATGCCGTTAGTAACAACCAAGGCTGCAGGTGTTGCTCTCCATCTCCCCTGCGGGCTACTTTACTGTAATTGCCTAGCTGAGGTTCCTGCTAATGTACTTGGTAAGTGCCTTGATTTATGATTCTCTTGATTCTGCAACTAGTAAAATCTGAGGTAACCCCTGGGTGTGGTGGTGCACGCCTTTAGTCCCAGCACTTGGGAGGCAGAAGCAGGCAGATGTCTGTGAGTTCAAGGCCAGCCTGGTCTACAAAGTGATTTTTAGGACAGCCAGAATTATATACTGAGAACTGTCTCACTAAATACCAAAAGCAAAAAACAAACAAACAAACAAACAAACAAACAAAATCCCAGGTAACCCCTTCCATGGTGGACTGTGGAATTTGAGGCATTCCTGGGCCATGAACACTCATACTTTATTGTGGTTCACACTCAGAATATGAAGAATTGGGCACAAAAGCCTAGATCCTGTATAATTTTATTTATATAAAAACATTGAAACAAACAAGACTAAACTATACTTTAAAGATGAACAGTTAGGTGGTAAAAGGCTGACACAAAGTGTAGAGGTAGTTTCCATAAAAGTCAAGAATAGATGTTTCTGGTGTGGGCCAGGGGGATTATCCTTATAGGATATGGTAAGGGGTGTTAGGTGCTGACAATATTTTATTTCTTATGGGTATAGACAGCTTCTGTTATAATATATTTATATTTGATATGCTTTTCTGTATATAGCTGCATCTCTTTTTAAGCAATTTTATTACATTTTATTTATTTTGTGAGTATGTGTGTGTGTGAGTGTGTGTGAGTATGTGTGTGTGTGTGCCTGTGTGTGTGTGTGTGTGTGTGTGTGTGAGTGTGTGTTTGCACATGTGTGCAAATGCATGTTGAAAAGCATCCCAAGATACTGGTATGGAAGTCAGAGAGCAACTTGCAGGATTCAGTCCTATCCTTTTGCCTGTTGGTCCCAGAGGTTTGAACTCAGGCTGTCAGGCTTGACAGCAAGTACCTTAACCCATGAGCCATCTCAAGATCCCTCAATTGTATTTCTTAATACAAGGCTTATTTTCTTAAAAAAAAAAAAAAAAAAAAAATTCTCACTGTTGGGGAGGAAGTCTACACAAATTGAAGAGGAGAAATCCAGGCATCAAGGCAGCACTGGGAGGTAGTGGCAATGATGCAGGAGTATCCAGACAAGAGCATGGCTGGGACTTGAATAGTGGGGTAGATCTGAGAGTCGAGGATAATGGAGTATAGATCTGAGAGATGGGAGATGACTAAAGAAGGAAACAGAGGAGTGAAAGGCCCAGATGTGGTCATTTGTCTCTAAAGATTTTTCCTGCGGTGGCCATCTTGTCAATTTGGCTAAATTAAGAAACATCTAAGAGGGCACCAGACATGCATGTGGTATATACTTATACATGCAGATAAAAACACGCCTACCTATGAAATAAATAAGCCTTACATAATAGAATCAATAAACCTAACATTTTAAAATAAATATGTATCAATTAATAGTGCATACCTTTAGCCCCTCACATAATGAGGGTGAACCCTTTCACGGAGTCATCATACAACAGCATTATTGGGAGAAAATTAGGACGTGGATCCTAGCTGGAGAAAGTAAGTCCCTGGGAGATTTCCTTGAGTTCCCTTGTGTTCTAGGCCCTCACCATGTCACCCATGAAGCCTTGAGCCAAAAGAAGCATTTCCGACTATATGCTGTTTAAGTGTCTGTCACTGATACAACAGAGCTACTTAACACAGTCCCCAGTGAGGCCACCCAGTCACCAAAGAAGCATACTGAGCTAAGGCTGGTTCATTCAGACTCCAGGGAAGTTCTGTGAGAAGCCCAAGCCACCTAGTTGAGCTCCCAGTCAGATCATTCACCAGCCGTGTGATTTCTAGTCCAACCAAGTCTAGAGGTGAGTCTCAGGCAGTATCTAACTTCAGTCCCCTGAAGACAAGGCAACAAGAAGCAGTTATCTGGGCCCGAATGACCCACAGAATTGTGGGAGAGAGAACAAATTTTAATGCCATGAAGTTTCAAGAATATATGTCAATGTATGTATCTGTGTCTGTGTGTGTGTCTGTGTGTGTGTGTGTCCATACATATATACACACACATGTAAATAACTCACAGTGTTGAGTTTGGTGACTGGGAGAATGGGGATAGAGTCATTGAGATACAACTTGTTTAAGGAAAAAACGGCTTTGGGTGGTATACTGTCCAGTTGTCACTGTGACCTCAGAGAGACAACTTAGAGAGGCAAAGATTTCTTTTGCTTCACATTTCTAAAGGGTTCCAATCATTATGGTCAGAGGACATGGCAGAAGACAGCAGCTACCACCATGACAGCCAGGAAGCCAAAAAAAAAAAAAAGAGGACTCAGGAATTTGACAAGGCAAGATATATATATATATATACACACTAGGGATAGGTCCCTATTGGGAGGTCTCCACCTCCCAATAATGCCATAGTAAGATGAATCCATCAGGGGATTCATTCATTGGAGCTTGCAGCCGTCATGATCTAACTCTGGGAGTTTGCCCACAGACATGCCCACCACGTGCTCTACTGACTTCCTAGGCATTTATTAACTCATTGAAAACAACGATCAAAATTCACCATCACAGATGCAGAAATAAGTTTTGTTTGGGATTTTGAGGTGAGGTGTAGCTCTTGGGTGAACATTTCACATGCCATTCTAAAGCCTAGAGAAATCTAGGCGACCTAGAGATTTGGAAGACATCAGGATATAATCTATAGATGTACAGGACTCTTCCCAAGAAGTAGGATGTAACCCTTCATTCATTTCCAACACCAACCAGTCTTACCCCAGTAATTCAATAGTAGTTTGGAAGTAGTTTTTCTATAGCCTTTCCATACAATAATGTTACTTATTTACATGCCTGACTTCCCCGAGTAAACTGTGAGGCAAAGGAGTTGGGGTTATATCTTACATGTCCTAAGTGTGGTGGTTTGGGTGAGAAATGTTCTCTCAAGGCACACACACCTCAACAAAGTGTCCCTAGTTCATGGTGCTGCTCGGGCAGTCTCTGGAATCTATAAGATGTGGAGCCTTGCTGGCTAACGTCACCCTTGAGGGCAGGGATTGAGGGTTTATAGCCTCACCCTCCTTGTTGCATGTTCTCTCTGCCTCTGCATGTGACTGATGTGTGGTTTTCCAGCTGCTGCTGCTGCTGCTGCTGGTGCTGCTGCTGTTGCTATGTTGTCCATTACAGACATCTGACCTTCCCCTCTGGAGCTGTGAGGTGAAATAAACAAAACTCCTCCTTAAGTTTCTTCGGTCACTATATTTTATCACAACAGCAACAACAACAACAAACAAGTAAAACACTAATCACTAATAATGTATACACATACAACAAGTGATTAGATAAACAAATGCATAAGTGAACTATTCAACCTTAGACAGATAAACATAGAAAACACATTAAAATGTAAAAATCACAATATTTATGCTAAGCTATTATTGGTAGGATATTTCTTTTAAGTATTTTTTTTAATTATGTGCATGTGCGTTTGGGATGAGGGTATTAAAACCCTGTACATGTGTCCCTGAGGAAGCCATAGGCATCGGACCCCTCTGGAGCTCCAGTTATCCTGATCTGAGCCACGTGATGTTGGCGCTGCGGACCAAACTCAGGTCCTCTGCAAGAGCAGCACCTACTCTGCCTGCTGAGCCGTTTCTCCAGCCCCTTGAACAAGGGTCTCTTTTTATTAGACTAAAACTTGAAAACAGCTCAGTACGTGATAAACATACGACTGAAAGGAATGCTGTCTGTAGATATATTTCTTATTCTCATCTAGTCTTACTTCTGTCTACACGGACTATTTCAAATTACACAAGTGTATCTTCATGGTATTTGGACTAGGGGAGATTTAGCAAGTTACGTTGGGAAGAGACTTCAGTTGTATGGCTTGAGTAGCTAATAAAAAAAAAAAAGAAAGGAACAGACAATGGCTTGAGACCCGTGACCTTCAAAGTTTAGTGGATTTTTCATCTCTACCCTCTCAATAAGGGATCTTGTATAATTTAGTTAAATAGCTTCTGGAACCTCTTTGCCTATCTTAGGAAGTTAAGAAAATCCTCTTGAACCTTTGGTTTTTATACCAGTGTACTTTATTTAATCCAATAAGGCATAATTAATTTATTTAGACTTTAGAAGAGTTGGTGTAAGGACTTAAATGCTCTGCCTATAGGCTACCCTATAATTTTAGTTTCCCAGCCTTTTGGGGACTGAAGAAAACAGCTGTGTTTACCCATTTGTGGCTGACAAGATCCATTTGTTGGTACTGTGCTATCAAAGTTGCTTTTACAAATGCAAAATCTGGCAGTAACGGGACTTCCAATTATCTTGTGCGCCTGAACGGATCTTTGGAGGGAACCCTGCCAGTTCTGAAGGGCTACTGAAGGTTCTAACGTATTCATCGGACGAGAAGTCTGCCAAGAGCTTCAAGAGTCCAACTGCTTCCTCAAATTACCAACAGACAGAATACGTGAAGAATGTTCACAAAATGACAGACTTGCTTACATACCTTGGCTGATGTCTGAACTGCTGAAATTAAACTGAGGCCAAAGGTTAGGAATACACGTCTTTCTAATGTCTTTCTAGAACAAACAAAATCATGACTAGCTAGTCTTTTGACCAGCACTGGGCTTCTGAATCACACATTCATTCAACACGCAAAGGTTAAGTGCCTGCTGTGGTTGCTAATGTAACTGTTGCCATGTGTAGTCTCTTTAAAGTTAGAAACCAGGAAGGCCTCCGGCACAGTGTCTTATTGTCTATAATATAGCTAGTAACTCCTTCCCATCTTCTTGTCCCAAACTAGTGTCCCCTTTGTGCTCCCTGACCTCCCTATATGCCCTTTAGATTTATTTTTATTTTAAAGTGTGTTTGTGTGTGTTTGTGTGTGTCTCTGTGTGAGCGCGCGCGTGTGTGCATGTGGGTGCCTGCAGAGGCCAGAAGAGGGTATCTGACCTCCTAGAGCTGGAGTTACAGATGATTTTGATCAATCAGAAACTGATGCTGTGTCATGAACTCCACTCCCCTGAAAGAGCAACAAGCACCTCTAATAACTGAGCCATCTCTCTAGCCACCCATATGCCCTTTAAAAGATTTCAAGTCTTAGATTGGTAATTTTAAATTATTATTTTTTTGAGACAGGGTTACTATGCTGCCCTCCAACTTAAATCTCCCAGCTCACTGAGTACAAGGATACACCCCATGTCCAGTTCAGTGACTCTCCAACATGACAGTTAGAACCCCACATGAGAAACCCCACAGTTATCAGATCTATAACTGGAGCCACACTTAGAGATTCTAACTTAATTGTTCTGGGGAGATGTCCAAGTGTGATAACATGTTTTTGCAGGAAATTCCTGCATATGGATCTAGCCTGCCACATTGTAAGTAGCTGCCTCAGATCCCAGCCTCTGTAGCAGACCTGGCTGTTTAGACAGCAGATCCTGAGGCAGAGAGACATGTCCAGCATTTGACCCGACCGCCATGCTGAACTTCTATCACGTCTTTGTAGTCCAGTGTGATATTCTGAGAATGACAATTGCTAAAATAGCTATGTATGAGCACTGCTACAAAACACTGCTGTAGACAGTTCTCCCATCCTTGTCACAGTGGTATTCACTGGTCGTTAAAAATGCTGCCTTGCAGTTGAGGAAACTGGTACTTAAAACCTGTGTTACTCCAGGCCTGCAGTGATTTTGTAAGTGAAGACTTTCAGTCCAAGGAAGTTGCCCAAAGACACAAGGCTAGAAGCACGTGGGACCTAGCTCTGGTCTCATGTAAATGTTCAGGAAGCATTGTCTAATGGATTTATTGACATCCTGGGCCAGAGAGGTTATGTTGTCTGCAAGTGACAGAAGACCACAACCCTGAGCCATACAAACAATGTGCACTATTTTCTGTTCAGGAAGTCCAGGGCTAGGGGTGGCTCAGGGGTTAAATGCTTGCCTTGCAAACATGAGGACCTGATTTCTATTGATCTCCAGATCCCACATAAAGAGCTGGTCATAGTCACGCAGACAAAGGCAGATCCCTGGAGTCTAAAGACTGACTCCAAGGCCTTGCATATGACAGGCAAGTAATCTACTGCTGAACTATGCCCTCAACCCTAAAAGGCTTTAATTTTCCTATTAATATTCAATAAATTAAAGTACAAGTCTTATAAATTAATGCCTCCCTTGGCTTTTAAGTTCTGCCTATGATTTTTTTTTTTATAAGCCAAATAGATTTAGCCGTCATTTTAAGGGCATTTGTTTTACTTGTTTTGAAAAAGTTCAGCTGGTCTTGAACTTTCAGCCTTCATATCTTAGCTTGCCCACCAGGCTAGGGTTATATGTGTACCGTACCATATCCAGTCTTAGAAAGCTTTGAACAAAGCTCAGTCCTAGTTGTAAACAAAGAGCTTTTATGTTTTACTCATCAATGTATATCTGATTTTATTACATAATTGTCATGAATTAAAGCTTCCTGACCACTGAGTAATTTCAAATCCGATATTTTAAATCCCACTTGCCCTAATTTGGATATGAAGTCCTCTTCATTTATCCACTCCTGAATATGAACTTGAACATACCTTAATTAGTAATTCAGATTGACATTTGCATTGTTTACAAAGTGCCTCTTCTTTCAATCATATCCAAACACAATTTTATAACATCAAGTATTTACAAATCCCTTAGCCCCCAAATACAAACACAATTTGGTTTAGTTCCCTCAAATTGTGCTGGGGTTATAAGGTACTTCTCATTCAGCCTGCCAGTTTCCCATGTAATTATGGTTTGAGGTTGTACAGGCAGCACATTTTAACCAGGATGCTAAGTGAAGTCCTTGGTGACTAAGTGAATACCACTTGTGGTTGTTAAGTCAATTCCTCCTTAATTGAAGGAAAGAGGTGTGGCAAGTAACCCAAGACTCTGACCCCGGTCAAGACTATTTCTCCTGCATCAATTCATTGGACCTTTTGCATTTCTTTGGCTCTTAAAATACAGAAACATTTTTCTTGAGTAAAGAACTTTAAGGGACCTGAAAGACAGTTTGGTGGGTAAAGGTACTTGCTATCATGCCTGACAACCCAACTTTGATCCCCAGAACCCATATGGTTGAAGGAGGAAATTGACTCTAACAGTTGTCCTTTGACCTTCACTTGCATGAGTATGTGGGTATACACATGCACACACACACAGACACATACAGACAAGCACATGTGTGTGTATGCACACACACTACACACATGTTCATGCACACTCATATGTACACACACACAAACAAACTGAATAAATATCTACTAACCCCGGCAGGGAACCAATGACAAACCAAGTTATAGATACCACCAAGGTCTAACTTGGTGAACCAATTTGTTTTCTTGGTGTTACAAAAAAAAAAAATGGACAATGAGCTACTTGATAAGCAGAAATGATCCTACAGTCCACTCCAGCAGGGTGACAAGTCATGAAAGCTGGAAATGTAGAACAAACTATACAGCCTGCAGGCAGCTCCACAGGTTTGAGTGTCCTTCTGGGTAGCTCTCCTGGTCTGAGCCTCGTCCAGGCATCTGGGCTTATGTGGCACTATCTCTTAGCAGTCCTTAGTAGTTACATATGCTGGGGCAATGACGGGGGATGGGAGAAGGCAGGTCTTTATATCTGGTCAGGTTCAGGAACTTCCTAAAGCTACTGAGTTTACTTCCTGTTGTTTGACCTCCCATTTAAGATTCTGTGTCTTAATAAACTTTCCTCCAAGGTAAATGGTTTTGGTCACAGAGGGAACTGCTACACATCAGTCAACAGAAGCAAAGTTGGGTTTTATTTAAAAATAGTTTTAATGGGGTTAAAGACAGGACTTAGTAGTTAAGAGCAGTGGCAAACATTCTAGAAAACCCCAGTTTAATTTCCAGAACTCGAAAAGCTACTTAAAACTGTCTGTAACTCCAGTCCCATGTGATCCCACACCCTCTTGTCACAAGATCTACCTGCTTTTGCTTCCTGAGTACTGGGAATAAAGGATGTGGCACAATGCCTGTTTTGTTGTTGTTTTGGTTTGGTGTTCTTGTTTTAGAGGGTTTTTTTTTTTTTTTTTTTTTACTTTCATAAATTCTGACTCTTCCTATGTGTTCACAAAAAATGGATGTGGAAAAGGAATTCTCCATCCTCTTTGAATGGGCTCTGGGCCCTATTTCCTTCTCCCCACTCTCCCCCCTTCTTCCCAATGAGACAGAGTTGCTGTGTAGCTAGGTGGTCTCAAGTCATGATCCTCTGTCCTCAACCCCCCAGAGCACAAGGTTCAAGCAAGGTGCAGGCAAGCACCACCACACCCTGCTTGGGTAGATTTGTTTTAAACAGTCCTCATAGCAAGAGAGCGAAGGTTTCTGTAGACTCAGGTATTAATCAAAGTTGGTTGGTTTTTGTTGTTGTTGTTTTTTCGGGGCGGGGGGTGGGGGCGTGCTTGAGCAAGGCCTAGCCTTCTTGAAGCTCAATTTCTTCAGCTGAAAATTAAGGGAATTGTGAAGACGCTGTCCGGGATTTTTTTCCAACTCTAGCATTCTGTGGTTTTCTATATTTGTGCCCCTGAATTGAAAAATCGTGGTATTCTGTATGATCTATACCTTACCAGGGGATTCAAAACCAAAATAGAGAGTTATTTCAAAACTGTGGGTAGGTGATAGTAACGAGAGGAACAGAAAGGGGAGGGCTGAATGGACTGAACAGGAAAGGGAGGGCTTATCAGGCTGAACAGGAAGGGGAGGGCTGAATGGACAGAACAGGAAGGGGAGGGCTGAATGGACAGAACAGGAAGGGGAGGGCTGAATGGACAGAACAGGAAGGGGAGGGCTGACCGGACTAGAGACAGCAGCTGAGACAAGAGGCAACAGCCCGCCAACCCACGCAGGGGCACTGCTGGAGCTTCAGGATCTGCATCGTCTGGACTGACTGAGTGCTGGAGGCATCAGGTAAAAGAAGAGGAACCTAAGTATTATTTGTTGTTTTTAAAATTACATTATTATGCCGGTCAGTGGTGGCGCATGCCTTTAATCCCAGCACTTAGGAGGCAGAGGCAGGCGGATTTCTGAGTTCGAGGCCAGCCTGGTCTACAGAGTGAGTTCCAGGACAGCCAGGGCTACACAGAGAAACCCTGTCTCGAAAAACAAAAAAATAAATAAATAAATAAATAAATAATATAAATAAAATAAATAAATAACATTATTATTTAGTTTGTGGCGGGGGTAGTGTGCTTGCCATGGTACTCGTGTGGAGGTCAGAGGACAACTTACAGGAGTTTATTCTCTCCTTCCACCATATGGGTCCCGGGGATCAAACTCAGGTTTTCAGGCTAGGCCAGATGCCTTTACTGGCTGGGCCACCTCAGTCGCCTTCATTGTCTGTCTTTTATCTGTCTGCTAACTCTCCTTCCATTGAAATCTCCAGAACACTGGTCAGTACAAAGCAGCTGCGCAAAGAATATTTGAAAATAAAAGTGTGAGGCTCTCAATGCAAACAATCTTTGCACACTTTGGGGAAACCTACCACTGTAAGGAACATATTTTGCCTATGTAAGAGCCAGTATTTTCTATCTATCTACCCTCTATCTGTCTATCTGCCTATCTGTCTGTCCATCCATCCATCCATATATCATCTATCAATCATCTAGCTATATCTATGTATCTATCCATCTACCAATCTACCTATCATATGTCTATCATCTATCTATTATCTTATGGTCACCTATCAACTAATTTATCATCTATATATACTTTAAGACAAAGCTTCATGAAACGTGCTCTTGCTAGTTTCAGTGGTATCTGACGTTTTAATCTTCTATTTTTTCCAATGTATGCAATGCATCCAATATGTGTGTATATGTATATGTGTGCATGCATGCGTGTATGTGTGTTGTATACATACAGTGTATGTACAGAAGCACTTCACACAGAGGCCAGAGATCAACTCTGAGTGTCTTCCTGTACGGCTTTGGTTTTTACGTGGGTTTTGGCAATCCCAATTTGGGAGGCAAGTACTCTACCCAGTGAGTTATCTCTGCAGCGCTTCTATTTCATTAAAATCTTGTTTTCTTCTGAGTCAGATATAGTGCTGAATGCCTGTGGTCTTGGCATTTAGGAAGCAAAAGGATTTTGTTGTTTCTACTATTGTGAGCTTCTGGCCAGTTCTCCTATATCAGCTTCCAAACTTGCCATAGCCATGTTGAAATTACAGAGGCAAGCTGCTACATCCAGCAACCAGGTGGTCAGACTTGCAAGACAACTTCCCTTACCACTGAAGCCATTTCCCCAGCCTGGCTTTTCCTTTTTATTTTTTATTCAGTTCAGGACCTCTGACCATCAAATAGTGCTGATCAAATTCAGATGGAGCCTTCCTGCCTCCATTTACTTAATCTGCATGATCCCACAGAAATGTCTACAGAGCTTACCCTAATCTAGCTAATCCTGTACAAGAAGGCCCACAGGCTTGCCTCCTGGGCAATTGTAGATCCTAGGTCCTGTCAGGTTGACAAGCGTCACACTGGGCTCTCTCGACACTGTGTAAGAAAGACTGCTCCATCTCCTGTTGGGTTTTAATGTGTGAGTGTGTGCCTGCATATGTGTCTGTGCACCACGTGTATGCCGGGTGCCCGAGTTGGCCAGAAGAGGGCATTAGAATTGGAATTACAGATGTTTGTGAGGCTGGGAATCAAGCCTGAGTCCTCTAGAAGGGTAGGAAGTGCTCTTCACTACTGAGCCAGTGCTCTAGCTCACACCTGTTCTTGTGAGTCTGTCACTTGTGTGAGTCCCAATGACTAGAACCATCCATTGCTGAGACTACTTGCATCCGGTACCTCAGGTTAGACCTTGATAAAGCAATAGAAGAGGTTAATCAGGAGAAAACCAATGAGGTGGTGAGCACGACTTCTGGCCAGATGAACAGGACTGATACAAGCATGGTTCATACTGCACACGATAAATAACGCACTTCCTGTGTGAGCTTCTGTAGAGAGAATATCTTGTGTATTGTATGGATGCATCACTTGTCAATTAAAAAACTATGGCCTATAGGAAAGGGTAGAATAGAAGGTGGGACGTCCGGGAGGCAAAAAGAATTCTGGGATAGAGCAAAGTTCGGGAGATTCTCCTGGGAAGATGTGATGAAATGGACCCATCGTACCTGAGCGCAGGTAACCAGCTGTAGGCAGACGATTTAAGATGGCGCCAATTTTCCAAGGCTAGCTCAGCTTTCTGAGTAAACAAGTCCTTTGCGCATGCTTCGGCTTTGAGCCCCTCCCGAGTGGGCGTATGCTAATGAGGAATTGGCAGTTATGCTAATGAGGTATTGGCAGTCTAACCTGTCCTGAGAGAACACGGACTTATGTTAATGAGGTGTTGGCAGCCTAACCTATCCTGCGCCACCTAGCCTGCCTTGGGCGGATATATAAGCAGCTCGTTTCTGCTGCTTGGGGTCCCATAAGTCGATTGAGAAGGATCTGACCATGTTGTGTTTTACTTGCTGGTCGAGGCAGACGAGACAACCAGCCACATGATGGAATGTAGATTACAATAAATGGGTTAAGTTGTGATCCAGTCAGAGAAGAGCCTAGCTATATGGCCAAGGTATTTGTAAATATATTTTGAATCTGAGTCTTATTTCTATGGGCATGGGACTGGGAAGAAGAACCAGGTCTAACTTCTACAAGCTTCCAGTCTGTCTTCACTAAAATGTCATGGAAATGTGGAGCTTGAGGTAGACCAGCCTAGTGATGCTTGCCTGCTGAGGTGTTTTTAAAACTGCTCATGCCCCTGTCGCTGTCCAGGCTGAACACCCTACCACTATGCTAAAGCCCTGGGGAACCACGAACAACCTTTGTTGTTTAAAACAGGATTCGTCCCAGATGCTGCTGTAAACTCCTTCCCTAACCCAGTGCTTCAGAGTTTTTGCCATGTTGAGCATTAATTCATTAATCTTGATAGTCAAGCACTAGGGAGGGAGGGGTACAAGGCCAGAGGTCCAAGGTCATCCGCAGCTACATATTAAAAATATTAAGTTCTAGGCTCACCTGTGCTACTTGCGACCCGTCTCGAAAACACAAACAAGCCCAAACAAAACAAACTGAAACAAGCAAACCAGGCAGGAAAGTTCTGGTGTTGCCTCAGAAAGCTTCTGTCTTGGGGATGCCTGTTGGGACCTGACAACTCAAGCGGTACAGTCACGGTAAGTCTTCAGTATGAACTTGAGTGGGCTGAGTGATGCCTGGGAGGTTAGGGAAGCATATTTCTGGGTGTGTTCGTGTGGGCGCTTCCAAGGCTGACTGGAATGTGGGACAGAAATTGAGGAGGGAAGACCTGCTCTGAATAGACGGGAGGTCTGAATGGAACAGAGGGAGGAAGCCTGCCAGTGTAGACATGTCTGTCTCTGCCTCCATCCATCTTGAGGTGAGCTACGCTGTTCCACTCACGTTTGTTCTGTGCCATGATGCTCCAACTTGGCGCACAAAGGCCCAGATGTAATGGAACCAAGTGACTGGGCTAAAGAGCCAGGATAAACCTCCCCTCCCATAATTAACTTTCAGGTATTTTGGGTGAGTACGAACACAAGCCTTTGATGTATAAAAATGCTATACATCTTTTAAACAAGTGCTATGTTTAGAGTTTCAGATTAAGTTGTCCCCGACTGCATAGTACTGTAATAATATTGAGGGGAGAAAGAAAAGAATCCAGGGGAGATGTCCAGAACAGACCTGTTGCTCAGTAGCTTGGGTGCCTCCACACATCTGAGGCTCATATTTCTGAGTTACCCAAAAAAGCTATCAAATCCAAAGGGATGCTTTCTCTCCCCTCACAGAAAAAAGTCTGTGGATTTTTTCAAGTATTCATCCTTGTAAACAGTGTATATTTCTCCCCCCAAGAATGACTCTGTCCTCTCCACGTCTTCCTTCCTTGAATGTCTGGTTCCCAGCAGGGGCTGCTGCTGCCTTTGGGAATTGTGGAACCTTTGGTATATGGTGCCTGGTTCACTAGGAGCCCTTTGAAGGTTACATCCACTTTAAAGGCTAGTTCTATGTCTACTTCCTGTCTGGCTGTCTTGGAGCCACTGTGTGTACCTTTCCCCTGACCACTGAGCCCCTCTGCCATGCCTTCCCCCTGAAACCATGAGCCTGAATAAAATTTCTTCCCTTTAATTGATTCTGTCTGGTATCTTGTCTCAAGCATGAGAAAAGGAGCTGACGACACACAAGTTGGTTAGTTACGATTTCTTAACAAGTAATGTCACTCAGAGGGGAGAGGAGCTTGGAATGTCTGAGACACTCATTTGTTCACGGAGCACTGTTCCAGTGCTTTGCTGTTACTATCTTCTGTGGTCCTTGTGGTTCAAACATCTTTCTTCTAATGAATGAGGCACGGGGTTTAACTCACTGCATTTGGATACCTGGAGTACACGGGTGGCTGAGTGGTCAGTCCCAGTGGCACCCATATGCTGATTACTGCCTGTATGGTTAACTTTTTTTTTTTTTTCCTTATTTGGGAATCTCACATCATGTACCCTGATTGCATTCACCTCTCAGTCTTCCCATGTCTGTTCCCTTCTGCTGTGACCTACTCCACCCACACAAGTACAGAAGAAAGAAAGAAAGGAAGAAAGAAAGAAAGAAAGAAGCATCTATTATACTCACTGGAGCATGGTCAAATTCCTAGGGGCCAAACCCCCAAAGAAAGAAGAGTCTTTCTCTGCTTGCATCCACACCAGAAGCCATTAACCAAGATAAGATGTAGTGGCTGGAGAGGGGCAGGGCCAGCTCTCCTGCACCTGTGCCACAGCTTCAGGCAGAAGCCCAGACCACAGACATCCATCCACGAGGGCTTTAATAGTAACATGGGCAACAAACATCAACATGGACCCTGGTCATATCAAGAGGACACCAACCCACTCATGGCCTTCAGTGTCTGCAAGGACTCTACACGGCCTCAGGTGGCTACCCATGACACATCAGCATGGGCCTCCGAGGCAGCAAAGCTAGAGGATGTCTCCATAGTGTTAGGCAGCATCCCTAGCTGCATATGGCCACATGGATCTGTCCCAAAAGAAAACAGTCAATGTACAGTACGACCAAAGAAAGTGCTTTTGATTAAGAACTATTCCAAGGGACAAAAATCCAGCCAAAGATACCCAAAACTGAATTTGAAAATAAGGAACAAAATCTCTTTCCAAGACTTGAGAGGAGAAGACTAGGAGCAGAGTGGTGTGGTGGTGGACAAAGAAGAGAGGAAGTCACCAGGTTCACACAGTTTTACATATACATACACATAAATAAACACACATTACACACACATACCCCAAGACACATGCCATATACACACATATACACATACAAACACATATATATGCACACATACCTCAAAACACAGGCCATGTAGATACACATATACCATACATATACCATAAAATGTCATATACATACACATATCACACACATACCACAAAACAATGCCATATAAATATATACCATATGTACACAAATACACATACCACAAACCACATCCCATATACACACATATCGTACACATATACCACAAAACACATTCCATAGAGACACATATACCATACACACAGAAACACATACCACACACACATGTCACACCACAAAACACATGCCACATACACACACACCATGTACCATACATACACACATACTACACACAAACTGAGTCTCACCAATAACAGGGCCACAGGAGGGTCAGGCTTATTCTTCAGGGGATCTGGGCTGTACCCTCTCCCACAAGGGCTGCCAGCAAACAGGTCAGCAGTAGAACTTGAATTTGGAGTGAACAATGAATACATTTTTTTTTTTTAAATGTTCCTGTTGTTATTCCATTGAAATTTAACAAGCCATCCTGTGTTTTATCTGGCAACCTTTCTCCCCGCTCTTAAAGAAAAGTGTGTTAGTAGTATAGTTACACCAGACTTGGAGAAAGCATGGGGACAGGAATGTGACTCAATGTGGGGTGTGCACAGAGCTCTGCTGTCATCTCTGGCATGGCACAAATGCAAAGAAGAGAGATGGAAGCCAGTCAAGAAATGGTCTGTGCAGAGGGGTGGGTTTTGTTGTTGCTTCCTTCCCTGATTAAACCAACCCTGGAAGTGTGTAAGGACAGCTGGGCAGGAGTGAGCAGAAGGAGTTGCAGCTTTGCTATGCCAGATTCCCTAATTATGTCACTCTCCTTTGTCTACCTCTGAACTCAGATCCTGGCAAGATTTGCTCATATTTTCCCTATTTTGGCAGCATCATTGAAAGAGAACTGCGGACAAGAGGCTGGGGGTGGGGTCGGGAGGGTTGTGTGTGCCCGAGCAACAAGAAGAAGCAAGACTGAAGCTTTACATCGTAGCATCCACGTTGATTTAATGGAGACAACGAGACGTCTTCTGTGTTCCCTTCATCACACACCTGTATGTCATCTGCCCTGAAGAGTGAGCTGAAGGGATTTGGGGCCACCCAGTTCAGCCTTGTGTTTCCTTCTGGCCTCAGACCTTTTCTCTGGGGGTCAGATTCCTAATAAGTGACCAGGCAGGGCTCTTCCTGTTCCTTTGACTTGACAACCCCTCAAGGGCTTTTGTGGGCCACAGGAATTTTATAACTCAGAGACAAGAATGTGTGTCAGCGGTTCTTTGAGTTTCAGCTAGGGGACAAAGTAGCTTCGGCTTTACTACTAAGTAACAACCATAAAACAACAAGGGCTGAACTTTATTAAAAGGACACACACAGACACATGAGAGAGATGAGGGGGGAGGGAGGGAGAGAGAGAGAGAGAGAGAGAGAGAGAGAGAAGCTGACATTTCATCGTTCTGCCAAACCTGCCCAAGGAGTAATTATTCAAAGGCCTCTGCCTCCAGTCCTTCACTCTCAAGCCTTCTGGAGAAAGATTAACTGTCTTTGAGTCATGACACAGCACGTTCATACATTTAGTGGCAAAGGAGTGAAAAAGTGTAATGCTAAACTTTCCACCCCTGTCAAAGCAGGGTCTTGAGATAATGCAGTTTCTTTTCTCTTTGTATGAAATCCCCAGGTTTTGGTGTCTCCTCCCTGCTGGTCCACAATGCATGACATTTGAGCCTAAGTATCAACAAGATCTTTAAGTGAATGGCTGATACCGGTTGGGAGCTGGCAATATCTATTTATTTTCTATGAATATAAGAGAGTATACACACGCATGTATGTGCACATGTGTGTGTGTGTGCACAGGTACAAGTGTTTCTGAGAGGGTACATGTGAGTATCCAATTGCCCTTAGAAGTCAGGGGCATAGAGCTGCAGTTGCAGGCAGTTGTTAGCAGCTTGATGTGGTGCTAGGAACCAAATCTGGGCCTTTTTCAGAAGTAGTGTATGCTCTTAGCTCCTGAGCCATCTCTATCTATTTCCCTCCCACCTGACACTGACCCCTGAATTTCTTGACATTTTTTTTCCTTTCTCTTCTCTTGTTAATTTCCCAAACCTGCAGTTTTGTCTGTTTGTTTGGGGGAGGGGCAGTGCGGAGACAGAATCTCTCTGTATAGCCTTGGTTATCCAGGAACTCGGTGTAGACCAGGGTGACCTTGAACTCACAGAGACCCACTAGCCTCTGTTCCCCAGTGCTAGGGCTTCAGGTGCCACCATGCCCAACTAAGCCCAGAGTCCATAGCAACGCTGTTGCAACACTGTTGGGTAGAGATGCAATGTGATTCATTTGTACAACCTTAAACTCTGTAATAGTGGCATCTCTAAAAACTAAAGAAAAACAACAGGTGACATTAGTCTTGATAACATTTTACTCAGTGCAGTATATCCACAGTACTAGTCCTGTGTGTATGTAGTCAATATAAAATGGAAATGCTTTATGTGCCCCCCCCCATACTGTCTATGTATTTGAAATTCCTAAACTGATGGGGAACAGACAGGAATTAATACTCAGTGTCTGTTTACAGAGGTGTTTGGGTAATTGCTGTATGCCATTGCCAATGTTCACTGAAAGGTGTGTGTGTGTGTGCACGTGTGTGCGTGTGTACTCCCTAACAGTAAATACAGTTTGTTCTGTTATGATAATTTTACTTCCCCTGTGCCTTTAAAACTGGGCACATAGGGTAGATACTAAAACAGAAAGGACTCTGTTGCCACATTCACAAGGATATTACCAGATAAATGACTGTGACATTTCCCTGTTCTGCCAGGGATCTGTTTCAAAATGAGCTCAGATTTGGGGAATTTGTGATAATGTCTGACAGTCACCACGATCTTGAATAAACACGAAGAATTCCCTTTCATCTTCTGTTCAAGCCCGGCACTGGACTTCGCCAGTTCACAGACCTGCAAGTTGGGCTGGAAAACCTGGAACTCGTTTGCTCATCTCTGTCTTTTCTCCGAGTTCTGTGTACTGTGACCACATCTGCGAGTTCTTTCGTGGTGTCGGAGTGCCATTAATCTAAGTCAACAGCCGGCCTTGCTCTCATCTTCCACAGGACACTCCCTTCCCATCTGCCTCGGAGAGGAGACAAAGCCTTCATCCTCTCTGCTCTCTTATCATAGACATTACACACTTTTTATTTACATTGACTTTCTTTTTGTTTTTCCTGGATCTGTCAGGAAAAAAAATTGTGTTTACTACTACACACATCGTTTATCCTACAGAGTTCCATCAGTAGATATAGCAAAGGTCAAGATGTACTGTCCAGAGCTATAATAATTCCCCTAATAGCTGAAGGATCTATGAACATGATGCAGCACTTTGCATTATCATAAATACACTAAGGAGTTCTACATATTTAAAAAAAAAAAAAAAAAACCTATTCCTTTGAGTTTTCAGTTAATCTGGAATCTTTGTCATGTGTTGCACTGTTTCCACAAGTATCACATACTAAATCATGGCCATGTAATCTCCATTAAATGGAAGGACATATCTCTTTCCCTCCACATTCTTCCTGTCAAGTGCACATATCTGCACGCTGCCTGGACTCCACTCAGGGACTCATTCATCAGCTCCCTTAGACACCAGGCGAAGTCTGTAAAACCTTACACTCTGACTTTCACAGGACGGAGCCAACTGGAAAACACTCCTGCTCACTTGAGTCCTTCATGTTGGTGCTGATTCGAGGGCTACTGCAGGCAAGCAAGGCCTCAATCACTGTACCATCACTGCCAGGAAGGACAGGGAGGTCCTTCCCAAGATGGCTCAAAGGGTTTTTAGTTAGTGAATTGTGACAGAAAGGCCATCCAGATAGGAAAGAAGTAGTTAAAGAATCCTGTTTGTAGGTGACATAGTTTTATAAAGAGGAAAATCTAAAGCCAGCCTTTTGTGACTCGTGTGGTTTGAGTCCTGGAAACCTGGTTGGGAGCATTGAGAATGAAGAAAGGACAGACACACAGACAACATGTACAGAAAGTCAATGAACCAGCTACAGGTACAGCACAGAGGAGGGGTGAGCTAGTCTTCACAGGAGGTCTCTGCAAGCGGAAGTCTCAGGCTGTAACTATCCCAGAGGAGAAAGCTGTGGTTGGTAGTGCTTGCACACTGTTCACTCATTAGCAAACAGTGACTTGTACTCACTGCCAGCATTGACTCTCAGACCAGAGAAGCCCCTGGGGTAGTAGGGTGTCCATTCCCGTGGAGCTGAGGTCCTTGACCTGGCCTCGCCTGTGGCTACAATACATTCACTCAAGGCTTTATCTGCTCTCCTCATTCAGGACTTCCTCAGCTCCCCCTCCTCAAAACAATCAAAACCAAACAAAACCCCAAAATAAAATGAAAACAGCCATTATTAGAATTGATAAATTCTGACATCTGTATTGTAAATAAATAAAATATCCAGAAAAAAAAATTGATAAATTCAGTAAAGTTACAGAATATAAAATAAACATACAAAATCAGTAGTTTGTATCATGACTTCTTAAACTTTTCCGGCTTGTGGCATTTCTTTGCCCATGAAGTTTTTATGTAACTCAGGGCATATAAGGTGTATTGGATAGGTATACAAGATGGCAAGATGGCTCAGCAGTTAAACAGAGCATTTCTTCCTCTTCTACGAGACCCATGTTAGGAGACACAACCATCTGTAACTCGAGTAGCAAGGGATCCAACACCCTCTTCTAGCCTCTGAGGACACTTGTACACATGTAGTGTGTACTCAGACACACATCCACATTGTGGTAGTCTGAATGACAATGGCTCCTATAGGCTCAGTCTTCAGGTGGTAGACTATTTGGGAAAGGTCAGAAGGTGTGGCCTTGTTGGGGAAGGTGTGTCACTTTGAGGTCCAGTGCCTCCTTCCTGTGATTAGGACATAGCTCTCAGCTGCTGCTCTAGCACCATGCCTGCCAGCAGCTTGCCATGCTCTCTACCATGTTGACAATGGTGAAGCTGTAAGCAAGCTCACAATGAAACGCTTTATTTTGAAACAGTTGCCTCAGTCATGGTGTCTCTTCACAGCAACAGAACACTGAGACACATAAAATAAAAATAAATGGGAATACAAATCAAACAGTCACTGATAATAATCATTAATTTATTTGAAAACAAATCTTTGGCATGCATATAAGTTTGCCATCTTAGTAGTAAACATGAAAGCAAATTTGGAGAGTAGAAATCGTAAAAGAGGCTAGGAAATCAGTTACCACCAGAATGGGGGCCTCCCAGTTCTGTAAGATGGGGGTTTTTCTCTCATAAAATAGCAGTTATAGAATAGAGCCTAACTTCCTGAGTTGAGCAAAAAGCATAAATGAAGTAAATACTTTATGAACTCAGAAACCAATAGAAATGTAGGCAGTTTACTTCATGCACAAGGCAAAACTCAGATAGCAGAGCTGGGTCAATAGGGACAGCTGCCTGTCTCTTGCTTACTTGCAGCTTTCGGACATTTCGAAGGGAAAGTCACTGCAGGGCAGAGAAGAGGGTGTGGCCGAGGGTCATGGAAAAGGAACTGCTACCTTGCTTCCACAGGGCAGGGTTGCTGCTGAGCCATCTTCCCCAGATGAACCAAAGGGCTATCTTAATCCATCTGAGCTGGTATAACAAATTTATAAGCAACAGAAATGTGTTCTTGTGATCCTAGGGTCCGGAGTCTAAACTCAAGGTATCAATAAAGTCAATGTCTGGTGAGGGTGTGTCTCTCACAGCGGGTGCCTCTTATTTTCTCTGATTCCAGTCCTGCAAGGTCTTCCCAAACCTCAGCAGCTAGCTCGTAAGGTCCTCACTTCTTAATGTGAGTGAAGGAAGATGAGTTTCAGCAAATGAATTGCGGGGAGACATCAAGAAGTGAAGTGTAAGTTTATAAAGTGGTCAGTATGGTACAAATTTCAAATCTGGTTTTGATTATATTCTGTGGTTATCACTGCGAGGAGCTGGAGACTGGATTTTATACAGAAATCAACTATACTAGTTTGCAACTTCTGTGTATCTAAAGTTGATTTCAAGTACAAGGTTGGGGCTGGATAGATAGATGGCTTGGTGGTTTAGAGCACTTGTTATTCTTACAGAGGACCTGGGTTTGATTCCTAACATGTATATGATTCCTAGCCATCTGTAACAGAAATTCTAAGACATCTGTTACCCTTTTCTGACCTCTTCAGGTACCAGGCATACATGTAGTACACATACATACATACACATAAGGTAAAGTAAATAAATGCAAAAAGAAAATTAAAACTACTACAAAATGTCGTGTCTAAGATAAGTGCATTTTCACGTTCTGCATTATGGTGACACACTTATACTCCATATTCCAAATGGAATACATATGTGTTATTAGTACTTTAGCAGATGCTGTCGTAAAGGTTTGTTAGTTCTAAGTCCCTGTCCCATGTCCCTGGAGGAAATAGTACAAGATTGATACCAGCAGAAACTAACCCAACACTCACAGAACTAGAGGAGAACTAAAGGCTAATGAGAGGAACAGGGAAAGCACAACTCTGAAGAACATGGCTGACCACCTGACCAGAGGGGTGGGGCGGAGCTCTGGAATGCCGGCTGCCTTTGTTTTCCACCCCTTTCCTCCTACTCTCCATATATAATCTGGGAATCGTGAGACACAAGTCGTGTCTAGGAGATCATCACTCACATTGCAGACTTTCTGAACGAAGCTCAATTTTAATGTTATCTTTAAGTGTGAGAAACCAATCAGTCTGTCGATCTGACCCCTGCACGAGCTCTAGTTTGTTGTGCTACAGCCAATAAAAAAGGCTGAACCGACATCTCCCAGGCTGCTCTGTCCTCACCAGAGAGAGATGAAGGTCAACCAGTCCCGTTTTCCTGAGCCATTTGTGCGGCACTTCCCTTCAGACTGTGATTTCCTTTACGTTGTGAGCGACAGGAGCTGGGAGTATGGTTCAGTCAGTAGTGTCTGCCTGACGTGAACAGACACTGGCACCTGCCTCTAATCCTAGCACTTCCGAGAAGGAAGCAAAAGGATCTGTAGTCCAGAGACTTCCTCAGCTACAGCAGGAAGGTTGAAGCCAGCCTAGGGTATGTAAGACCTGTCTAGAGAAGAGGGGACAGGGAGGGACTGAGGAAGGAAAGAGAAAGGGAAGGAAGGAAGAAAATTACCAGACATACTCCTCAAACTTGAAAAAGGAAAAGATGCTTTCCTCATTTAGTAAACCATGCACTGAAAAATATTTGAGGATAAAAATGTGTTTTTGCTGAATATTCATGGACTTCAGAGGGCCTTTATTCCTTGAACAGTACAGAATAATAACCATTTACATGAGGTTGATCTTGCATTCAGTATTCTAAGAAATCTGGGTTATTTAAATAGTTGGAAGGACTGAATGAGCTTCATGAAAATACAATGCTGTTTTATAGAAGAGGCCTGCACACCCACAGATGTGGGAATCCACGGGGAAGCTGGAATCATCCCCCTGTGAATCCCGAGAGATGCCTAACATAGGAAATAAGAATCCCTGTGTAACTTGAAATCCTGACTTTGTATGATTAGAAGATGCCAAGTCTCGTGTTCCTGGCACCATGGGTGGAGGATTTCCTGTGTGCCAGGTCACTAAAAAAGCAAGATACTTTAGCCGATAGCTTTAGGAATTGCAGATTTCTTGGCACCAGAGGGTGGTGAGTAACTCTCTCCACTCCCCTTGACTAATGGAAGCCTCTTCAAATATTTCCTAGCCCTTACCTCTCTCCAGCATTAGGTCGCACAGAAACCATCTGGTAAGAAGTTAGGATCTTGGGTCACCCTCGCTGAAGGTCTGGTCAGAGCCATTGTATCCGTTGACGGTGACTCTGGTCTTTACGTGAGTTATCTGCAGCTCACACGGTGAAAAGCACTGCCAGAGGGGACTTGCTTACCTTTAAAAGATACAGAAAATGTCACTGACAAATCTGACACTTGGCTGTGGTGACGACAAAGTACTGGCAAAGTGCTGGTTGAGAAAGCATGAGGAACTAAGTTCAATCCCCAGCACCCATATGAAAAACCAGGCATGGTGGCATGCACCTGTGATCCCAGTAACTGGGAGGTGGAGACATTCCTGTCTGGGGTTTGCCAGTCAGACAGCCCAGCTTCATTGGAAAGCACCAAGTCCTGTTGAGATTCCTGGTCTCAAGAGGAATGACATCTGAGGTTGGCCTTTGACCTTCACATGCAGGCAACATACATGCAGACACACGTCCACACATACCTCTGTGCACTTGCACACACATAAAGAAGTATTGACACATTGAATCACTGGACAGGAAAGACAAAAGACAGGAAAGACGCCTTGCATTTCAGTTTCCCACTAACGGTTAATCACTGAAGAGTGGAACTTTAAAATTACCTGATTATCTTCACCTATGAGACACGACATTGATGACATGCTCACACACTGCTTGACAAAGGGACTCCTCTCGGGAAATACATCCGTAGGTGATTTTGTCACTGCACATCACAGAACAGGCTTACATAAATCATCTTCAAAGTCACCAGTCAATACACTGCAGGTCACCATGTCACACGTTGGCCTGTCCTTGACCAAACAACCTTGCTGTTGTGTATTGTGTAACCGTATTTCAGAATGACTCGGGATCCCTTAGCATCTTCCCCTGAGGGCCAAGTTTGCACATCTACAGGGGCTGTTCTCTTTTTCCCTTTCAGTAAGTGGGATAGAAATGAGCTGACTCCCACATGCAGAGTTTTCATGGACTGCTGCTGTTCAGCAAAGCTTGGGTGAAAACTGCATTTCAGAGTTGGGCCTTGTGCTCCTCAATAGCTTTTCATGACCCCTGAACTCAGTTCATATTTCCCCCTTTCAAGAGGCGTTCCTGTGAGCATCTCATTCACTCCCAATCTTGACCATTGATCAACTTTTCAACCACAAAACTTTCACTTCAGCAGGACTCTTGAGTTCAGAGCAAAGCAAAAATCCCCATAGTCCCTCTCACAGAGCTTCATGCACAGTAATGGTACAAAAATATCTGTTGCGTGAATCCATGAATATATAAATGTGGGTGTGCAGGCAGCCACAATGCCTTCAGTAGGTCAGTTGCCTCTCTTGGGGGAAAAGAGTCATATGCTACAGAAATACTGCATTAAATTCAGAAGAACTGGCCCCGGCCTTCTCAGCATGTAACCTGTAAGCCAGTGCCAGCCAGTGAAAGCACAACACAGCTTATAAATGCAAGCTGACTACCTAATTGTACATATTCAGTAACTCTAGCTTTAAAACTAAGAACAGGTAAAGTTAATTTTAAGATGGGATTTTTATTTACCCCAATGTGTCTAAAATATTATTTTATCACATAACGAATATACATGTAAAGACTTAAAATTTGAAATTTTTTGAGCGTTCTCACACGATAGCTCTGGTTAGCCTGGAACTCACTATTTAGACCAGGCTAACCTCCAACTCACCAAGACCCACCCACCTCCACCCCTTAAGTGCTGCCATTAAAGGAATGTGTTACCACACCTGACTGTTTTTATTTTTATGTGTATGTGTGTACCTAGGGGTTGGGTGCCTGAATGCAGTCCCAGAGGAGGCCAGGATAGAGCAGTGAGTTTCCTGGCACTTGAGTTACAGGATTTGTGAGTCACTTGATGTGGGGAATCAAACTCCAGTTGTCTGCAAAGGCAGCATGCGCCCCTAACCACTGAGCCATCTCCAGCTCCCCAGTACACACTGCCTTCATTGTGTTAGGGACTGAACTCAGTACCTTGTGTCTGCAAGCATGTGCTCTTCCACTGACTTACAACTCCATGAATACCCATAGTCCAGTATGAATACCCATGGGATATTTTATATTCTCGTCTCATTCTGCTCTTCAAGCTGATGTGTGGTTTACACTGACCATGTGCCCCCTTAGTTTGGATCACCCCAGCTCAATTGCCCACTAGTCACATGTGGAACGACTCTGGGGCTGTGTTAGCCACAAGCACAGCCCGGTTTCCTTATTTGTGACTGTGCGATAAATACCTACCTCATCAGGTTCCATGCAGATACAAGGAAGAAGAGAGCGTGTAGGTGGATGGCGGCTTATGCCTTGCAGGCTTGTTTCTTGCCGTGCACTCAAGAATGGTGAAGTGGGGACTCTGCTACTCTGTCAGGCTTCTACTTTAGGAAGAGGCAAAGTAAGTCATTTAGCCACACCAGCATGTCAGCGGAGTGGAAAGCTGCAATCCTCCCATGCATGTGCAGAGGGTGGAAAGAAGAAGTATTTGCTGAGCTCATTTGGATGAAGACACTTTAGCTATTCTGAATGGGATTTATGTTGTTTTAGTCATGTGGTGGCTAATTTGGTGTGGTGGTGGTGGGGTGTTGACATGATCAAGTGATGCATAAAGGTAGGGTGTAATTCACTTCTGGGCATGTCGGTGAGCCTGTTTCCACAGACTGAGCCAACTGAATGGTGGAGGAGGGCTCCTGCTGTGGATGGGGTGGACCCAGGAAGAAGCAGCAGGGGTTCTCCCTGAGTTAGCCATTGTCTACCGCTGCTGAGCTCCGTTTTCAGACTACAGTTTCCTTGGTCTTTGGCTCTGAAGTTCCTACCAGTGCCCATTGATACCTGAGGTCGTTGGCCTCTGCCTGTAGGCCGAATCCTTGCCTTCTTGGTTGTAGCTTGCCACTTCTTAGATGGAGTCACACTACTAGCTTGTGGAGTGGAACTCTTTGCATCTGTGGTCATGCAAGCCATTCCAGTAAGTCCAAACACATATGTAAAGATACACACATCACTCCTAAGTTCAGACTGTTTACAAAAAGAAGCCCAAGACAGAAAGTATGCTTTGGAGTAAGGGCATGGTCTCATGTAGCTTAGGCTGCCCTCAAATTCCTTGTCTTCCTGTGTCTGACTCCCAAGGGCCAACATTACAGATGTATATCTTCACATCCAATGCCCCACATCCAAACTTGCCTGAGGTTGGACCCATTTTTAGACGTCAAAGTTCTAGGAGATCTTTTTAAGTTTCAGTTTCTGGATGATTTTGGATTTGGACTGGGGTTTTTATCTGAGTCACTGCCATTGGCATGCTCACTAGGGATCAGCTATTGGGGTCTCAGGTCCTATCTGGGGTTTTAGCTAAAGCAAAAAGTCCCTCTAATTGTCCATGTCTAGGTCTTTGGTTAGCTCTTAATGTTCTCTGAGGCCAGGGAATGAAACTCCTCTTGATTTTGTTCCTTGTGGACTTTGAGTTTGCTTGCTTGCTTGCTTGCTTGCTTGCTTGCTTGCTTGCTTGCTTGCTTGCTTGCTTGCTTGCTTTGAGACCCTCTTTTTGTGTAGCTCAGGCTACCCTGGAGCTCCCAATTTCTGCCTCTGGTTCCCAATGGCTGGAATTACAGGTGTGGGCCCACGCGCTGATATTAAACTCACTTGTAGGTACTTCCCTGTGCTGCCTGCCTCCTCAGTCTGTACAGGTGCAGACACTCTGCCCCTGCTTGCCCCAGCATCTCAAAAAGCAGGTTAAGGGTGGGACTTATGACTCACACTGGCCTTTTCAAGCTGGGGAATTCAGGTTGGGCCCAGGCCACTCTGGAAGGAAGAGCCGGAGCCAGACTCGACCCTCCTTTTGCTTTCCAGTTCTGTCCCACCTATCCAGCCCAGTGGGCAACACTGCCCAGAGCAGGGCGGCTCTCTATGTGCATGGCATATCATCTCCCCCCAGCCCACTCAAGGCACAGAGCGCTCACTGAATTCTTTGGGCTTGCCGGCTGTGTGGGGTGGGGGGGGGAGTGGCAGGGGTAGTACATGATGATCCTCTCTGTAAATGATAAGCTCTCCGTGTAAAACGCTGTTAACAATAAGTCATCTATCATAAGCTTCACCTTTATGGCATTCCGTTAGCAGGTTTACGGGTCCCGAACACTAAACACAACAGTTTTCTTCCTCTCTTGCCGTGTTTTCTATCAGTGAGGACACTTTGTGGAATAGAGCGTAAGCATGTAGGTTTCTCAGAGGTGAACTAGGACCTGGACTCCGTAAAGTGGGTGGTCCTTTCACCAGTGAGATCTGAAGGAACTTGTTCAAGTGCATTACATTAAATCTGTTTACTTGACTGTGGTAATGGAAGCAGTGATTTTCTTCCACCCAACATGCCTGCCTTTGAACAAAGAGTCTCTCTTAACTGCACAATGACTCTAGATGCATCTAAGTTGAAGGACCAGCTCTGCAAGTGACCTGGGGGCTGGGGGCAGGGCACCTATTGTGAGGACCATCCTGGAAGCTCTGTCACATCCCAGGATGGAACCTGACTGATTGAGTTTGATGTTTCTTTCAGCCTCTGTCTGCGGAAATATTCCTAGGAGGTTAGAACAGAGAGTCTGCTGGTTTAGAGATTTGTTTCTTTTAAATGGAAAATGAGGTATGAGGCTGGGTGCCATGCTACACGAATGCTTTTGATCCCAGGCCTCAGGAGGGAGAGGCGGGCAGATCTCTGTGAGTTTGAGGCCAGCCTGGTCTACATAGTGTGTTCCAGGACAGCCAAGGCTACATAGTGAGACCCTGTCTCTAAGATAGACAGGTAGGTAGGTAGATAGATAGATACATAGATAGATGAGATAGCTTGGTGGTTACAATTGAATCTTACTATCTGTAAATCATATTAATATCTCAGTGTAAATCATACCTCAGAATGAATATGATTATGCACCACTCCCCCAAATATGCCACTTTGGCAAAAGGATTATTTTGAGCAAAGGCAACTGAGAATCAACACATTCATCAGCTTGACCTCCCTTTTGTGAAGGTATTTAACAGTAACTTCACGTTTATCTACCGAATGATCACACTACTCTGCCAGCCACCGTTTTAAATACTTCAAAGCATCTTTGTTACATGCAAAGGACTCCAAAACTATCAAGCAATCCGCCAGTACCTCTAAGCCCTTGGTGACCACCCAAAGTCTGCAACAGTTCTGCCATCCTGGAAATCTTAATAGAATCAATACAACATGTGGCTTCTTTCACTTAGCCTAAGGTTCATTTTACACAGCTGTAACAAGTATCAGAACTTCATTGGTTTGGTGGTTTTCTCTCTCCTCTCTCTCTCTCTCTCTCTCTCTTCTCTCTCTCTCTCTCTCTCGTGCACACTCGCACACACTCACACACAGTGGGGAGGACAGTTGCGAATATTGACTTTTGCACATGTTTTCTCACACCCTGCGTTAACGCAGCCTGTGGTGCTAGTTAAGCTCTGGGTGTCACATTACCCTTGCATTCCTGGGATAAACTCTCATCGATCATGCTGTGGAATCCTTTCAGAGGAGCTTGCATTGCCTTTGCTAACATTCTTGTGGAGGATTTTTATATTTATATTATTTATTATTTGTGCAAACCAGTTTGAGCTTTTTGGTTTTGTTGGCATTGTTGTTTAAATGTTTTATTGGTTCTTTGTGAGTTCCACACCAAATAAAACAAAATAAAGAAGCATAGAGAGCACCTCACCGTGGAAGCTGTAGTGTGTCACAGTGTGGACCACAACGTACCCCTCTGTCCACACGTCTTCACTAGCAGATGTTCACTGCAATGAGTCATCTGTCTGGTTCGGGATCTCTGGCATCTGTGACACCATCGACATTGGATCCTCACTGGGGCTTCTCCCAGTTATCCAGTTGTTTCTGTGTCATGGAATCCTGCAGCTTTGGATCACAGGACCCGTCCGTTTCATACACCCCAAGAGTTCATGGATGGATATGTATTTTAGGGTCTGCCAGCTCTCCCTTGTCCACACCACTAGGGCAAGCTTGCTTTCTTTTTTGGGGGGGTGGCGTGCAGCTAACGTTTACTGATGGTATTTAAGAGAGTGGGGAGGGCTCCCTAGGCCCTCCTGTTGTTATGGGGGGTCTGGGATGGAAATCGTGAGGGAGATGCTCAGTGCTGGGGACAGGGACCCCTCAGCAACCGAGGGCCTCTCTCTTGCTCTCAGTGTCCTTGCTGGGGTGGGTGGTCCAGGGTTTCTTATTCTTTGGAGGTCATGTAGGCCATGAGGTCCACGACCCTGTTGCTGTAGCCGAATTCATTGTCATACCAGGAAATGAGCTTTACGAAGTTGTCACTGAGAGCAATGCCAGCCCCAACACTAAAGGTGGAGGAGTGGGAGCTGCTGTTGAAGTCTCAGGAGACAACCTGGTCCTCAGTGTAGCCCAGGATGCCCTTCAGTGGGCCCTCGGATGCCTGCTTCACCACCTTCTTGATGTCATCATACTTGGCAGGTTTCTCCAGGTGGCATGTCAGATCCACAGCAGATACACTGGGGGTAGGAACGCAGAAGACCATGCCAGTGAGCTTCCCGTTCAGCTCTGGGATGACCTTGCCCACAGCCTCGGCAGCACCAGTGGATGCAGGATGATGTTCTGGCCAGCCCCATGGCCATCACGCCACAGCTCTCCAGAGGGGCCACCCACAGTCTTCTGAGTGGCAGTGATAGTGATGGTATGGACCGTGGTCATGAGCCCTTCCGAGAGCCAAAGTTGTCATGGATGACCTTGGCCGGGGGTGGAGAGGGGTTGTGGGGGTTGGTGTGGCAGCTAAGCAGTTGGTGGTGCAGGATGCATCGCTGGCAATCTTGAGCGAGTTGTCATATTTCCCGTGGCTCACACCCATTACAAACATGGGGCATCAGCAAGCTTTCTAGCCACATCACTAGGACTAGCTTACCAGCACTGCTCCTGCGCCACCGGCCACTCATTATGCCCATCAGCAGGAGGCAGGGTCAGCTCTCTGGCTCTCATGCCTTCTGGCGGCTAACCCACATGCAGGAGGTTAGTTTACAGGTGATTCCGCTGGCCTGCCCTCAAGGACCTAGCAATTGCTTATGTCATAACCTGCCTTGTGGCCACCTCCAGGTGCAAGAGGTGTGTGCTGCAGGAAAAAAGGACCACTCCAGTTTGCTCTCTCTGTCCCTGTCCCTCTCCCACTCCAGCTCACTCCCCCATCTATCTATCGTTCTCTGCGCCTCCCCCTTCTCCCTCAGCCTCTCTCTCTGCCCTCACGCCTCTGCTCCCATCTGCCTATCTACATGTCCTCTCTGTCTCTATTCCTTCCCAGGCCCTCACTCCTCTCCGTTCCCTCAGTAAACCTCTTTTACACCAGGTCTGTTGTGTGGCATAATTACTTAGGGGTACACCTCGGCATAGGTCCGCCAAAGGTACCCACCCCCCCCAGCCACCCCTTCAGCCACACTGTATTCCGAACACATGTCTCCAAGCCTGCTCCACTGTGATGCCCAGGCAAGGTGCAGGGCCCGCTTCCAATAGTGAGGGACTGTTGAAGTAATTATTTAAAATCGACCACTGGTCAAGCCGACTATCTAAGCTGTGGCGGCTCTGCCTAGCCCAGCCGCCATGTTTCTCCGCCCGAGGCCACATGCGCGCTGCAGCTAGAAACGACCAGCCAGAAACACCAGCCCTTGCCACCCATGAGACGCCTTCGTGGGAGATGGCTCTGCCTAACTTCCACGCTGTCTCCGCAAGGCTGGGCATTGCCCAGACCATCCCGCCATCCATGCGGGCACAGTAAGAAAATGAGACCCTAATGCTTAAAGATTAATCAAAGCATATATATTTATGGTAATGCTCAATAACAATATGTCCATACAGAGAGAGTTGTTTCCCAACTAGCTAACCTAAATAAAAGTTATTACCCGCGACTGCTCTCCATACCTGAGTGGCTCTACATCGCTCCTACAACTCTGCTCTCCCTAGCTCCTCTTCCTTTTCCTCTTCCTGTCCTTACTCCTCCCACCTTAGCTCCTCCTACATAGACAGCTATCCGGATCTCATGACCTTGGGGCCAGCTCTCCTGACCACCACAGGTGGAGAGGAGGGCATCACCCCTGGGCCAAGTCCACCTCACAGCAAATGCATGGGTCTGGCTCACCTGGGCCCCCTTCCAGGGCCAGCTGTACTGTGCTGCACACGCGAGGTGCAGGGCCCGCTTACCTGCTCTCCTGACCCAAGGGGGCCAGCTCTCCTGACTGCCTCAGGTGGCAAAGGGTGAAGTGGAGGAGGACATCATCCCCTATACTGGCCACAGAGGAGGGGCAGGGCCGCCAGCTCTTTCTCTCTTGCTCCTGCCCTCTGGACTGTGTCACCTGTGCTCCCTCCACCAGGGTCGACTCTACTGGACCTATTGTTTGTTTTTTTCCTCGTGTCTGTTCTATATAGACTCTGACATGAGGGACTGGTGTAAGACAGGCAGTAGACGTTATACATGAGATTGGGTGAGCCGGACATATTTTGGAGGGCACAATCCTGCTTACCACAGGTATTAATCTGAATGTCCTTATTGCTACGAAACACTAAGTGTCTAAATTATAAACTCTTAAAAAAAGCGGGGCTGGGAGGGGTAGGGGGGTTAAGAGTGCTTCTTGCAGAGGACAAAGATTCGGTTCTCAGCCCGTACATCAAAGGGGTTCACAACTACTGGTAACCCCAAGTTCCTGAGAGTACGATGCCCCAGCACAGGTTTCTCATAAATTCACACAGACACACATTTACATAAATTTTTAAAGTAAAATACTTTAAAATTAAGTTTCTAAATAATTATTTAAAATTTCCCTTTTGATAATCTTTTAGGGTTTTCTTTTGTCATAATGAGTGTTATTACAAAGCTGTCATCCAAAAAAAAAAAAATAAAAAAAAAGCCCGTCAGTGGTGGCGCACGCCTTTAATCCCAGCACTTGGGAGGCAGAGGCAGGCGGATTTCTGAGTTCGAGGTCAGCCTGGTCTACAGAGTGAGTTCCAGGACAGCCAGGGCTACACAGAGAAACCCTGTCTTGAAAAAAAACAAAACAAAACAACGACAACAAAAAAAAGCTGTCATCTTTGTGGCTGTGGTTGTAGTTTTCTATTTTTCTTGAGGATTATTGAGAAAAATTACGTTAATATTTTTATGACTTTTAATTCACTTACTTAAGTTGTTTTCTCAACGTGATTGCTAATTTCACATTCATGTCTGGGACACTCTACAAGATTCACGTTAATACTGGCTTTTATTTCTCTCTCGCTCGCTCTCTCTCACTCTCTCTCTTTCTTAAAGATTTATTTATTTTATATATGTGAGTACACTATAGCTGCCTTCAGACACACCAGAAGAGGCCATCGGATCCCATTACAGATGGCTCTGAGCCAGCATGTGGTTGCTGGGAATTGAACTCAGGACCTCTGAAAGACTAGTCACTGCTCTTAACCGCTGAGCCATCTCTCCAGCCCCTGGCTTTTATCTCTTAACATCATTTTTAATTTATTTTATTTTATTTTTTTTGGTTTTTCGAGACAGGGTTTCTCTGTATAACCCTGGCTATCCTGGAACTCACTCTGTAGTCCTGGAACTCAGAAATCCACCTGCCTCTGCCTCCCAAGTGCTGGGATTAAGGCGTGAGCCACCACCACCCGGCTCTTAACATCATTTAAAAAAAAAAAAAAGAAAAAGAAACTTCTTTAAATGAATTACTGCTGAAGCCAAACACTTTTGCATTATGAGTTTTCCCATGGCAGGAGGATGGGCCGTCAGAATCACTCCTGCTACTGCAGGATATAGCATGTGCCGTGTGCTTTGGTCAGTCCTCAGCAAGGTCTGTGGGATGAACTCTGGGAGACTACAGTGGCTGGGCACTTTGATATCAGATGGTGTTTTACATATACTGATTTGGCTTTTAATCTATAAAGTAGAAACTCTCACGGGCATAACTACTATTTTCAGATAAGGAACCTAAAGCAGAGACAGGTTTAAATTACGTAGTCTGGGGCCACTCCGCAGCAGATGGAGTTTGAGGATGGAGGCCTGGACTTGGTTCTTATTTATTTGTTCCTTCATTTGTTCTGAGAAAAGCTCTGCCTCTGTACGCTGCCTGGCCTAGAACTTACTATGTAGAGCAAGCTAGCCTAAAAACTCAGAGGGCTCCATTTGCCTCTGCAGCCACCAGACACACACTCGATATACATACACATAGACTAAACACCTACACACATAAAAGTTAAAATTTTAATTAAAAACTATGCATGGGGAGAGCAGACCTAGGAGGACTGGGGAGTAAAGGTGATGTGGATACATTATGTGAAATTCCCAAATAATAAAAATAGTCTGTTTAGAAATGTAGAAATTTATTTTGATTTTTATTCTTATCTATGTTGTGTGTGTACAGGGTCCTGTGGAGGCCGGAAGCCAGCGCTGAATCTCCTGGAGCTCAGGCTACAAGCAGTTGAGTTCTCTGGAATAGAAGCAGGCACTCTTAACATCTGCGCCATCTCTGCAACCCCACTGGTGAGAAGCTGTAGTCACCTCTTTTTATGTGAGTGTATGATTAAAAAGTAGTTTCTCTATGAAGTTTCCCAACTTCATATGTGCAACATTTGTTCTCACAAGAACCAAGAAGGCGTAGTATGTTTTTATTACTTTGCTTGCTGTGTATCGTTGGATGGCCTTGAACTCTCTCTGTCTGCCTCCTGGCCTCAGACTTGTATGGTTCCTCCTGTCTGTGTTTCCTACATGCCTGCTCTGCAGGTGCCACCACAGCCGGTGAGGAGGGAGGCTCTGTACCTTGGTGTGTGTTTCTGTTCCATATTGAAGTTGTCTTTCCCTGCTTGTGTTGACTCACCTCCAAACAGACCTCCACAAGGAAAGGTCTCAAACCAGAGCCCGCCCTCTGCACAGCAGTGCACAGGCGTTCAATGACGCTGAAGCGTTATGCCTAGGCAAACGTGAAATCTGTTAGGTATATTTAACACACATGCACAATCACACATGAGAACACACTAAAGGCCTGAGAGTGTGCCTCAGTGGTAGAGCACATACTGGCAATCATAAGCTCTCAGGTTCAAATGTCCCCTCTTGTTCAAAATGCAAACAAAGTTTTTAAGTGGACCTTGAAAGACGAGGGTTCGAGATTCACAAATATCCCTAACTAAGATGAATATTCTGAAGCTTAACAAAAATATTATGTCTCCAACAAGTGTTAATAATCTTGATGATGTGCCGGGCGGTGGTGGCGCACGCCTTTAATCCCAGCACTTGGGAGGCAGAGGCAGGCGGATTTCTGAGTTCGAGGCCAGCCTGGTCTACAGAGTGAGCTCCAGGACAGCCCAGGCTACACAGAGAAACCCTGTCTCGAAAAAAAAAAAAAAAAATCTTGATGATGTATATTCTTTTAATATGCCCATGCATTAACGAATCAAAGTCATAGAATTTGGTGGTGCACACCTTCAATCCCAGTGCTCTGATAGGGGAGGCAGGTGTATCGGGAGTCCAAGATCGGCCTTGGCTACAGTAAGAAAAAAGAAAAAGATAGAAATGAAAACCTCCCCAGTCCCTATCTTCACAAGAGTCAAGTAAGTAAATGACGCATTTCTGAAATATTACTGTTAAATGTCTAAGTAGACCATGACTATACAAAACCAGAGTTTACACAGAGCTCCCATGACTCAGAGCTTAGGAAGCATTTCTCGTGAGTTTTATACAGCTGTCACTACACGAGACATAAAACCACAGCACAATGGAGATGACGATCTCGTGTGTCACGATCAATGAATCGTTCAATGAAATGATCAATGAGACTCCAGCAGGGGTCACTGCCCAGGCTCAACGTTAGAGGAAGGGTGTGTGTGAGTGTGAGTGTGTGTATGACTGTGTGTGTGTGTGAGCAAATATATGAGTGTGTGAGTTGTGTGACTATGTGTGTGTGTGTGAGTTTGAGAATGTATATGACTCTGTATGTGTGTAACTCTGTGTGTATGTGTATGTGTGTAGCTAAATAAGATTGGTTGTCCTGGAACTCACGGTACAGCTTCCTTAAACTCACCAGAATCTACCTGCCTCTGCCTTTGAAGGGCTGAGATTAAAGTCATGTCTCACAATGAAAGTACTGGTTTACGAAAAAGGAAACTCGCTGGGCATGGTGGCGCACGCCTTTAACCCCAGCACTCAGGAGGCAGAGGCAGGCAGATCACAGAGAGTTCGAGGCCAGCCTGGTCTACAGAGTGAGTTTCAGGACAACCAGGACTATGTCTCAAAAACAAAACGAATGAGCAAAAAAACAACTTGAAGAGAGCAAATACTTTACTCATGAGTAGATACCAGATAAGAAGGGGTAGAAAAAAATGAACTAAATCACCCTTCTAGCCTCATATTCCAGAGGGGCCAGGGACTTTGTGGAGCAGACACCTCATGCTACGCCAGCCCACACCCACTGTGGCTTCACCCTCCATTTCAAATGCTGCACCTAAGGGTGTTCTTTTCCTGGCAGCCAGCCAGCTGGGGATTTGTTCTTTCCTGGTGACAAAGCCTGGCCTCGCTGTCAGCCTTCACAACTGACTGTGCCTCTGAGTCTTGACTGCTACCAAGGAGACATCCTGCCCTGAGGACCTGAAATTAATTAGAAGTTTGTTATTTTAGTTGTGACTCGTTCTCAAAATTTTCCTCTATGAGGGTTGATGCCAGAGGCCTCTGCACTGTGACTTCCCAAACGAAACACCTGAATGGAGACCAGACCGCGGAATGGCGATGGCTGCCTCTGGCTTTGTCCTCTCTAGCTCTGTGGAAGTTTCCTTAGGATTCCCAGGACCACCCTGGCTAGCATGAGTCCCACCCCTAGGACATGGCCTGCTATTTCTTCTTACTTTAGGAGGTACAGTTACACAGACTATAGGAGAGCAGTAGCCCTGAGAGAGGTGCAGTACTGCCTGCAGGCTTTTCAGCCCGGCCTCACACTCCCTGGAAGCCCCTAAGCTCTGAATCTCCTGCCCACACTGGGCTTACAGGTGCACACGGCCATGCATGGTTAGGCAGTGCTGGAAATGGTACCCAGAGACTTAACACAACAGGCAAGCACTCTATCTCGCTCCCAGTCCCTTACTCCATTTCTTGTATTTTAAAAAGTGGTTAATTATTTAACAAGACTTCTACTGCATTAATATTTTTCTCATTCTTTCACTCTGATTTTATAGCATACATATATCACACACACACACACACACACACACACACACACACACACAGTAAAAGTTTTCTTTCTTTTTTATTAAGATATGTTTAAATTCTGGGGGGTTTTTGGAAGGCAAGGTCTCCCTTTGTAATCACACTGGCCTCAAACTCCAAAACCTCCAGCCTTAGCCTCCTGGATGCTGAAATTAAAAGCATAAGCCACAACACCTTATATTTCCTAAAGAATGGAGGCAGCGGACAGTGGTGGCGCACGCCTTTAATCCCAGCACTTGGGAGGCAGAGGCAGGCGGATTTTTGAGTTCGAGGCCAGCCTGGTCTACCAAGTGAGTTCTAGGACAGCCAGGGCTACACAGAGAAACCCTGTCTTGAAAAACAAAAAAAAAAAAAAAAAGAATGGAGGCAACTGTGAATTTTTTTTCTTGGTATAGTCTTTATTTTTTTTTAAATTAGGTGTAATTAATTTGTGTGTGTTTTACCTACATATCTGTGTTACAGTGTTGCGTGTGCATGCTTGGTACCCTGGAACTGGAGTTATGGATGGTTGTGAACCACTGTGTGGGTGCTGGGAATTGAACCCCAATGCTCTGTAGGAGCAGCCAGGGGTCTCAACTGTCGCGTCCGCCTTGGCCAGCAAGTAAGACGCGACACGGTCGGATCCTTCTCAGTCAGCTTTATTCCAGGAACGGCTCTTGACTTAGGGACGGGGAAACTGGACGGGGATGTATGGCCGGGGACCGGACCGGGAAGGCAAGGGAAGGGAAAGGCCGCAGCAGCAGAAATGAGCTGCTTATCTAACTGCCCTAGGCGGGCTGGGTGATGTGTCCTCTCAGGATAGGTTAAGCTGCCAATACCTCATTAGCATAAGCCCGCTCAGGAGGGGCATGAGGCCGACGCATGCTCAAAGGACTTGTTTACCAGTTTCTGAGCTGGCCACTCTGGAAGCCAGCTGCTTACATTGTCAGGTGCTAGGTCATACGACTTTGCAACTGTAAACACGGCTGCCTACACTCAACCTCTAGCCATTTCTCCAGCCCCCAGGATCCAGTCTTGCCTTTGCCATATCTGTTTTCATCCATATTGTATCTTATTACATTTTTTTTTTTATCAGAATTTCACACACAGCCAAGGCAGGTTTCTAATAGCCTCTTGCCAGTACTTCCAGGCATAACTACCAAGTTCCTAAAGTTTTGTGATACTTACGTATTTATGTATATATATATATATATGTCTATTTAAGTATATTTAAGTAACTTGTATATTTAAATAAACGTGTTTTCTTCTTATGTATAAAGTTGGACGTCTTATTCCTCTCTCTCTCTCCTCCCTGCCCTGCTCAATCTTTCTTCCTCAGTTCTGGGAGTAAAGGCATACATATGTCACCATGCCTGGCTTCTGTTATACTCTGTTCATTAAATTGGTTGGCCATATATTTGGTTATTTTGTTTTTATTCTTTCTGAGGCCTTTTATCTCCAAGTATGAGTGTGCGTGTGTGCGTGTGTGTGTGTGTGTACTTTTACCTGGTGGGATACTTTTCAGTCAACAGGGATGAAATGTTTCCCTTGGCCCCACATGGATAGACCTGGAGGACAGTACATTGAGACAAACCAACTGGGGAGCAACAAACACCACATCTGCTCACTCACTTTGAGGAGCTAAAAGACTTTACCACACAGTAGGCTGAGGGCTGCAGATCACTAGAGGTTAGGAAGGGTGTGGAGAGGAGGGAGAAGAGACTCGCTATTTCCTGTCAGACTGGATGCTGGCTCACACAGGGAAGTTCCACGTTTGTATACACATGGAACTGATAAAATAAATAAATAAAATAAAACAAGTGGGCAAAATCCTACATTTCTACTAGTTGGAGGGAAGTATTAATACTTTGTTGTATTTCTCCTGTGCGTGTGTGTGTGTGTGTGTGTAAACTTTCTACAGAGATTTAATAAGATAATGAACAATTCTATGTAGCAAAAAAAAAAAAAAAAAAAAAAAAAACAGCTGGGCGGTGGTGGCGCATGCCTTTAATCCCAGCACTTGGGAGGCAGAGGCAGGCGGATTTCTGAGTTCGAGGCCAGCCTGGTCTACAGAGTGAGTTCCAGGACAGCCCGGGCTACACAGAGAAACCCTGTCTCGAAAAACCAGAAAAAAAAAAAAAAAAAAAAAAAAAAACAAAAAAAAACAAAAAAAAAACCAACCAACCAAACAAACAAACAAAAAAACCTTTAGTATGAAGAAAATCTAGATTTTTGAGGATTTTTATGTTTTGTTTTTTCTGGTGACTTCACTGAACACTTTTGAATGATATTTCTAAGTCTCAGTTCTTTTCCTCTTAGCTTTCAATACTTGTCACAGTCTTAGTTTGTGTTAACAACATTTTAGACATTTATGCGTTATTGCATAGTTATAATTAAGTATCTGTGCTTTGCTATTGTATCAGTTCTGGATGTTTTAAACTCCACAAAAGCATCATTATTTGCTACAGACTCAGAAGGATACTTGAAGGGAGAACTGAATTCTCTGCCACAAAGGCCCTCTCCTTCCTCAGAAGAAATGGTCTCAATACCCTTAGTCCCATAGATACCTGAGGTGGTTTGAATAGAATGCCTCTCATGGTCTCTGGCCTCTGAACACTCCATCCCCAGATGCTAGTACTGTCTGGGTTGGTTTAGGTACGGCCTTGCTGGAGGAAGGATGTCCCCAGGCTCGGGCTTTGAGGTTCAAGAGCCATGTACCATTCCCCATTAGTGGTCCTGCCCATGTCTGTAGTTCAAGGTAGGAATCCAGTCACTGTGCCTACCGCTGCCATGCTTCCTTGACAGGATGGTGACAGACTCTCACCCCTCAGAACCATACTCCCCAAAAACCAACCTTCCTTCTCTAAGTCCTCTTGGCCATGGAGGTTTTATCATAGCAACTTAACAGTAACTAGTACTGTGCTTTCTGTTGTTTTTTCTAGACTTATTCTAAATCAGCACTGTTTTTACTAAAATCCTGAAGTGTTAATTTAATATTATTGGTTTTTGTGGTACTGGCAGCTGAACTTGGTCCTCGAATATGATAGGTACCTACCACTGTATTCCTGGTTCTTGTTTGTATTTCTTTTTTTTTTTTTTTCTTTTCTTTTTCTTTTTTGAGACAGGGTTTCTCTGTGTAGCCCTGGCTGTCCTGGAACTCACTCTGTAGACCAGGCTGGCCTCGAACTCAGAAAATCCGCCTGCCTCTGCTTCCCAAGTGCTGGGATTAAAGGTGTGCGCCACCACCGCCCGGCTTTGTTTGTATTTCTTAATTGCCCTTTTCCTTTTATAGGAAGAAAATTCTCATACCGAGTTGGATAGTTTTTGTAATTCTTCATACCCGAAAATGCCTTCCCCATCTTCTCTCACTTTGGTGAGCTAGGCAAGTTATCGAAATCAAGCATCAGGGTTGGGGGTGTGGTAGCATGCTTACCCAGCATGCAACAGGGTGTGTGTTCAATCCCCAGCACTGAGTAAAGGTGTGGTACTGCACATGTGGAATCCTAGCACTCAGGAGGTAGGGACAGGAAGATCTCTGAAATTCTAGGTATTTACTGCACAGTGAATTTGAGGCTATCCTGGGCTACATATGCATGCACCTTCTTCAAAAGTAAAATTGTAGAAATTACTTGCAAAATCTCCTTGGAAGGGGGTTACTGAGAAGAAAAGGGAAGGCTCAAAGGAGAGCCTTTCATTAGCTTTGATTGCCCCTGGGCCCTTGAGTTGGTTATTTATTGTTATTTAACAGTCCTGGAGCTTGACAGCCAAAAGCAACACCCGTTTTATTATCGTCAACGATGTATGTGTTCACTGGGTCTGTTGGGCGGTTCTTAGCCGCCTGTGATGTGGGCTGCGGCTGCGTTCATCTGGGCATTTGGCTAGGCGGGGCTGTTTCAGTGGCTCCTTCCCAGGGCTGGCAGCGACACAGGCTGGCAGCTGGCAGCTCAGCGGGGCTGCTGGCTTGGCATGTCTGTGTGTGGCTTGTGCTTTTCACAGCATGGCAGCTGGGTTCCCAGAGTCCCCACCCAGAGCAGTAAGCAGAGACTGCCAGATCTCTCACAGGCTGGGTCTGGGGAGCTTGGGCCTTCCTGGGAAGGCCCACCCTCTGTGGTCCCGAAAGGGCTCTGGTATCTTTCAGCATCACATTCGGTTCTGGTCAGCTTGCTTTCCTGTCTTTGCTGTTCTCTTGCCCTTTCATTGGCTTGGGTCTTTGTTTGTTTGTTTTTGTCTTTGTGTCTTTCATTAGTAGAACCTGGAAGGAAGGGACTCGTGTGAGTGGTGTTATTTTGGAAGGCTATGGAGTCTTTTTTTTTTTTTTTTTTTTTTTGGTTTTTCGAGACAGGGTTTCTCTGTGTAGCCCGGGCTGTCCTGGAACTCACTCTGTAGACCAGGCTGGCCTCGAACTCAGAAATCCGCCTGCCTCTGCCTCCCAAGTGCTGGGATTAAAGGCGTGCGCCACCACGCCCGGCAGCTATGGAGTCTTTAGGAGGAAGTGGATCACTAAGGGTGGAACTGAGGGTTTAACGGTTCTGACGGTGTTCTGTTTACTCTCTGATTTCTGATACAATGTGATTCCAGCCCCGATGCCTTCCTGCCATGATACCTGTATCCATTTGTAAAACATAAGCCAAAATAAACCCGTCAACCCTTAAGTTATTTCCTGTCGGATACTTTGTTACAGCGTCCAGAGAATAAGTAAAGGACAGGTGTGGTGGTGTGCGCATCTCTAATCGCAGTACTAAGGAGCAGGTAAATCTTTGTGAATCCATGCAGCCATGGATAACACAACTACTTATGAAGTAAACACAGGTGTATTTGTTTCATAGTTTTCGAGACTCCCCTTTGCTTTGGGCCTTTGAGGATGGCTTAATGGCAGCGGAAACAGAGAAAAGGACTGTGGAATTCTGGGTCAGGACCACAATCCCCTTCAGTGGTATTCTATTAACCTATTAATCTCCTAAAGATCCCGACCAGGCCCGGCCCAGAATTTCACAGTGTTTAGCAATAGCGTTCCCAATGTAAAACCGCAGCAGGATGTCTAAGTTCTGTTGGCCATCATCAGCCAGCTACAAAGCCTTAGCCTTCCTGGGACCTTTAGTAGGTAGTTTCATACCAGGAAATAATACAAACTATATATATTGTATATGTATATACATATATACATAAATACACATATATAATATACATACATTGCTGGGCAGTAGTGGCACATGCCTTTAATCCTAGCACTTGGGAGGCAGAGGCAGGCGGATTTCTAAGTTCAAGGCCAGCCTGGTCTACAGAGTGAGTTCCAGGACAGCCAGGGGGGGGGGGGATATTATTATATACACACACACTGTTGTTTAAAAAAAGAAAAAAAACGGTGGAGGGTTCCAGGAGGAGAGGTTTATTTAGGCAGGGGAAGAGAGGAGAGGGAGAGCAGAGAAAGGTGGAGGGCGGCCATGACCACGTGGAGGGGGGAGGGGGAGGGGAAGGGGAAAGGGTCAGATACGACCTGCAGGCTTGGGTCACAGGAGCAAGAGAGCAAGAGAGCAAGAGAGAGAGGAGGGGCCAGACAGCCCATCTTATAATAGTGGGCAGGGCTACCTGGCCGTTCCCAGGTAGCTTTGGGGAGGAGCATACCTAGCTGTTACCAGGTAACTTGTGGAGCTGGAGTTTAACAGAATGCTAACATACCTCCCTTCTTCTTATTATAAAAAGAAAAGAAAAAAGGGAAGAGGTGACGGCGCAGCAGGAATAGGGTCGTCGTGATATCTGGCTACTTCCTGCTGGCACTGGGGGCAACGTGTCTTTAGGGGGAACCTGGGGTGATGTTTGTCTGGTCCTGCTGTCCAGGGTCTGTGGAGCCATCCAGATAGGCCAGAAGGAACAGGTCCAGTGAGAAGCAGCTGTGTGTGTGGCAGGAGATGGAGCATCTGAAGGTTGCTTCTCTGGAGATGTTTTGGATGTACCTGGACTTGACAAGATGTAGGGAATAAGATTAAGTACACTTGGGAGAAAGAAAATTTTTTTAAGATGTACATTTGACACCCAGAGGGATCCCACCCTTTGTGATAGTAAGTGGGAACTTTAGGCAGATGTAGTTATCTGGATGGCATCTATTTGGTCCGTGAGAGGTAGATCTCAGTGGGTTTCCTGTAGCTTATAAGTTTACAAAAGAGATAACAGCATTGAGTTAACAACATGAGCAGTCTTTAAGATGAACCTTTGCTGGATCATATAGTGGAATGTTTAATAAAACAGTCAGGCAAGTTCATAAGAACTCAGGTAATTTAGGACAGTGGGATAGCAAGCAGAGGAAATATAAAGCATCTAATTGGTGGCAGCTGAGTTTAGATAATGAGGTAACAGATTACATCTGTGAAAGCTTAGCTGTCAATGTAGTCAGAAGTCTGAAAAAGAGTAAACAACAATCTACCAGTTATATCATTTTAAAAAATGACAGAGTCCACTAGCCAACTGGTTAAACAGTTTCCGTGGTTTCCATACTCTCTTTGATGAAATCAGTTTTGGCTTCCAAGCGTAGAAGATGCAGGGCTTTTTCTCTGTGGAATGGATACACATGACATGAGAAATGACTTACCTCGGTTTGATTTAGCTAAGTCATTTGACTCAGGGTATCCAGTTTAGTCTACTGCGTACGGTCGCATGCAGTCCAGGCTGTATCTTCTAGGAGTCCCGTGTTCAAGTCTTCTGAAACCATCTAGGGTCAACTGCTAGAGGCTTTGGGAATTCTGTCAGCTATAAACTAAGTTAGTATTAACAGACTTTTGACAAAATTGAGAGCCATAAGATTGATCTTAGAATTTAATAGCAGTAACTTTGGCAGGTTGTATAGACAGGGAAAAGCACTTTTGTACCAGAATAAGAAAGTTGATAAAAGTGGCAAACGATCGAACTGCTGGCGGGAGCTGGGAATCAGGTCCGCTGGCGGCAGCAGGGCGGGACTTCCTGCTATCGGCACGAAGTAGCTGCCCAGTGCCGCTGGCAGGCAGCTGCGGTGAATAAGAAAAAAGCAAGCATGTCCCATAATCACAGCATCTTTTAAGTTAATGTTTTTTTTTGTGGCAGAAGGCACCGCTAACACTCAGTTTATAGGTCTCAGGCAGAGAGGGAGAGAGGGTCCCTGGTAGATCTAGAGCAGAGCTAAGAACCACAGAAGGGAAGGGAGCAAGCACGGTCTCAGGCCCGCTGCTTTCCAGGCAAACTGATGGGGACTAAGTCTAGGAACTAAGTCCAGGCAGTCGCAGATGACTGGGGAGAGGAGGGGAGAACGTCGAATGGCTAACCCATTGGGAGAGACACACAGTGTGGACAGTTGGGAGCCGGTGCTCCTGAGGCAGAGAGAACAGTAGGTCCAGGCCTAGTTGTGTGCAATAATTACTTTAGGGAGTAACACCTCGTGCATAGGTCCCCAAAGGTTACCCACCCCCCCCAGCAACACTTCAGGCCACACTGTTTCGAACACATGTCTCCAAGCCTGCTCCACTGTGATGCCCAGGCAAGTGCCAGGGCCGCTCCAATAGTGAGGGACTGTAGTGAAGTAATTATTTAAAATCGACCACGTGGTCCAAGCCGACTATCTAAGCTTTGGCTGCTCTGGAGCCCTAGCCCAGCCGCCAATTTTCTCCGCCCGAGGCCACATGCGCGCTGCAGCGAGAAACCCGAGACCAGCCAAAAACACCAGCCCTTGCCACCTCATGAGACGCCTTTCGTGGGAGATGGCTCCTGCCTAACTACCACGCTGTCTCCGGCAAGGCTGGGCATTGCCCAGACCCATCCCGCATCCATGCGGCACAGTAAGAAAATGAGACCCTAATGCTAAAGATAATCAAAGCATATATATTTTATGTTAAAGCCTCAATAACAATCATGTCCATACAGAGAGAGTTGATTCCCCAACTACTAACCTAAATAAAAGGTTATTACCCCGACTGCTCTCCATACCTTGATCTCACATCGCTCCTACCAACCTGCTCTCAACCTAGGCTCCTCGTGTCCTTTCCTCTCTCAGTCCTTACTCCTCGCCCCCTAAGAACTCCTCCTACATAGACAGCATAATCTCGTATCATCATGACCTTGGGGCCAGCTCTCCTGACACGCACAGGTGCGAGGAGAGGAGGGGCATCACCTGCCCTGTCCAAGTCCACCTCACAGCAAAATTGCCAGGGTACCTGAGAGGCTCAACCTGGGGCCCCCTTCCAGGCCAGCTGTACTGTGTCTGCACTCGCGAGGTGCAGGGCCCGCTATACCTGCTCTCCTGACCCATGGGGCCAGCTCTCCTGAACTGCGCTCTCGGAGGCCAAGGTAAGATGTAGGAGGACTTCATCCCCTATACTGGCCACGAGAGGAGGGGCAGGGCCGCCACTCTTTCTCTGCTTGCACCTGCCCTCTGGGACTGTGTGTCACCTGTGGCTCCCTCCACCAGGGTCGAATACACTACAGGACCTATTTTTTGTTTTTACCTCGAGTCTGATCTATATAGACTCTGACATGAGGGACTGGCGAGTTGTAAGACAGCAGTAGCGTTATACATGAGATTGGTTGAGCCCGACAATATTTTGAGGGCAGAGTTAAAAACACAAACACACATTACACAAAGAGCAATCTGCTTACCACAGGTATTAATCTGAATGTTCCATTAGTTTGCATACAACAACATAATTTGTCTAAATTATAAACTCTTAAAAAAAGCGGGGCTGGGAGCGGAGGGTTAAGAGTGCTTCTTGCAGAGGACAAAGATTTCGTTCTCAAGCCCGTACATCAAAGGGTTCACAACTACTGGTACCCCAATTTCCTGAGAGTACGAATCGCCACCAGCACAAGGTTATCTCATAAAATCACACAGCACACATTTACATAAATTTTTAAAGTAAAATTACTTTAAAATTAATTTCTAAATAATTATTTAAATTTCCCTTTTAGATGAATCTTTTATGGTTTCTTTCTTTTGTCATAAATGCGTGTTATTACAAAGCTGTGCAATCCAAAAAAATAAAAAATAAAAAAAAATAACAATATATAGAAGCCCCGTCGAAGAGGTGGCGCACCGCCTCTTGAATTCCCAGCAACATCTTGGGAGCGAGGCAGGCGGATTGCAGCAGGTTATCGAGGTTCGCCTGGTACTATACAGGGGGGTCCGATTAGATTACTCGAGCAGACCGCCGCAGACGAACCTATCACAGAGTAACACCTAGTCTTTTGAAAAAAACAAAACAACGAACACGACAACAAAAAAAAAGCTGTCATCTTTGTGGCTGTGTTGTAGTTTTCTACTTTTTTCTTGAGGATGATTGAAAAAAATTACGTTAACAGATATTTTTTATGACTTTTAAATTTCACTTACTTAAGTAGTTTTCTCAACGTTATGGCTACAATATCACACTACATTCTGGGACATCTACCAAAGATCTCACGTTATACTGGCTTTTAATTTCTCTCTCTGTCTCGCGTCTCGATCTCAACTCTCTCTCTTTCTTAAAGAATTATTTATTTTATATATGTGAGTACACTATAGCTGCCATCAGACACCCAGAAGTAGGCGCCAATCGTTATCCACATTAACAGATGGCTCCCTGAGCCAAGCATGTGAGGTTGCTGGGAAAATGAACTCTAGGCCCTCGTGTAAAGACTAATTCACCTGCTGCCATCAAAGAAGCTTTAACCGGGCTGAGCCAATCTTCTCTACCCTGGGCTTTTATCTCTTAACATCATTTTTAATTTAATTTTATTTTATTTTTTTGGTTTTTCGAGACAGTGGTTTCTCTGTATAACCCTGGCTATCCTGTGAACTCACGTTCGTAGTCCTGGAATCTCAAGAAATCCACCTTCCTGCCGTCCAAGTGCCTGTATTAAGGCGTGAGCCACCACACACACCGCACTTAAGCTTCATTAAAAAATAAAAAAAAGAAAAAGAAACCTTCTTTAAATGAATTACTGCAGAGAAGCAAACACTTTTGCATTATGCGTTTTCCATGGCAGGAGGATGTGCCCGTCAGAATCACATCTGCCTACTGCAGATATACATGTGGCCGTGTGCTTTTGGTCAGTCCTCAGCAAGGTCTGTGGGATGAACTCTGGGAGACTCCCGGTGGGTGGGCACTTAGAGATAACAGATGGTGTCTCTCTTACATATATGAGTCTTACTGGAGCTTTTAATCCTTATACAATAAGTAGCACACTCTCACGGCTCATAACTACTATGTTCAATTAGGAAACCCTAAAGCAGCGACAAGAGTTTAAATTACGGAAGATACTCTGGGGTCCACTCAACGCAGCAGATGGAGTTCTGAGGTATGAGCCTGGACTTCTGGTGTCTATATTGTATTTGTGTTCAGCGTTCTCAATGTCTTGTTTCCTGAGAAAACTCTGCTTCTGTATACGCTGCCTGGCCTTATCTGAACTATACTATGTCATATCAAAGCTAAGCCAATGATAAAGCTCTCAGAGGGCTCCCCCCTAATATACCTTGCCCTCTGCGAGCCAAGCATAGACATCCACACACCACACGTCGAATTATACATACCCCACATAGACTAAACACCTACACACATAAAAGTAAAAATTTTAATTAAAAACATTCATGGGAGAGCATACGCTAGGAGTCGACGGGAGTACAGGTGAGGTTGTGGATACATATGATAGGAAATACCCAAATAATAAAAACTATCCTGGTTTAGAATATGTAGGAAATTTATTTTGACACATTTTTTCTTCTTATCTATGTTATTCGTCGTGATGGACTGGCAGGGATACGCTCGTGAGGGCGCCCGTTAAGTAACGGCCAGCGACTGAAGTCCACCTCTTGGAGCTCAGCTAACAAGTCTAGTGTGCGAGGTTCTCTGTACATATGGACAAGCAGCACAATCTTAACATCGGCGCCATCTCAGAGCAACCCCACAGGTGAGAAGCCTGATCAGCTCAACCTCTTTTATGTGAGTGTATGATCTCAAATAAGTAGCTTTTACTCTTATGAATATTTACCCAACTTCCATATGTGCATTTCACAGCATGTTGTTTCTCACATCGATACCAAGAATGCGTAGTATGTTTTTATTACTTAGCTTCTGTTGTATCGTTGTATTGAGCCATATGACCTCTCTCGTGGAATCATAGGCTCCTTCACTGGCCCTTCATAAGACATGTATGGTGTCTCCTTCCTGTCTACGCCGTGTTTCCTACATGGACCTGCTCTGCAGGATGCACCCATACCAGCCGAGTGTAGGAGACGGGAGGCCTTACTGTACCTTGGGAAGCTGTGGTATCTGTTCCTTACTTGGAAGCATTGATCATTTTCCCTTGCTTCTGTGGTACCTTTACAGTCACCTCCAACCCGACCTCGTCCCACCAAGGAAGGTCTCAAACCAGAGAGCCCGCCCTACTGCGCACCAGCTATGTCCAGGCGTTCGAATGACCGCTGAAGCGTTATGCCCTAGCGCCAAGACGTGAAATCTGTTAGGTAAAAATTAACATCACAGTGCACTAACAGTCAGTAACATGAGAACACACTAAAGGCCTGAGAGTGTGCTCAGTGGTATTAGCGCACATACTGCCGTATCTGAACGAAGTCCTCACTCAGGGTCTCTCTCAGCAAACTGTCCCTCATTCGTGTTCAAAATGACATAACAAAGTTTTTTTAACAGTGACCTCTGAAATCACGAGAGGAGGTCGAGATTACACAAAGTCTATCCACACACACCTACAGACTGAATGTGTCTGAAGCTATAACAAAAATATTATGGTGCTCGCAACCACGCTGTGTAAAATAATCTTGATGATGCTGCGTGCCGGGCGGTGGTCGCGCACAGACCCGACCCCCTTTTAAAACCCAGCACTTGGAGCAGAGCCAGGCTGATTTCTGACTTATCGAGCCACACCTGGTCTACAAGTAGAGACAGCTCCAGGACCGCCGCATTGCTACACCAGAAAACCTGTCTCGAAAAAAAAAACAAAATACTTGATGAGTGTGACATCTAATCTTTATTAAGTATGCCCAATCATTAACTAATCAAAGTCATAGAATTGGTGGTAGTCCACCTTCAATCCAGTGCTCTGACTAGGGAGGCAGTTGCTTATCGGGAAGAATCCCAAGATCGCTCTGGCTACAGTAAGGAATAAAGAAAAGACTAGAAATGAAAACTTCCCCATTCCCCTATCTTCACAAGAGTCAAGTAAGTAAATGACAGCATTTCTGAGACATCTTACTGTTGAAATGACAAAGTTGACCAAGAACTATACATACAACCAGAGTTTGACACAGAGACTCCCAATGACTCAGTGAGCCTTAGGAAGCAATTTCTCCGTGAGTTTTATACAGCAGTCACTACACAAGACATAAAAACAACAGCACAATGAGATGACCTCTCGTGAGTGTCACGATCAATGAATCGTTCAATGAAATGCATCCAATGAGACTCCAGCAGGGGTCATCTGCAACAGCTCACGTTAGCGAAGGGTGTGTGTCGATGTGACGTTGTGAGTTGTGTGAAATAGACTGCGCTGTGTGCGTCGTGTGATCAAATAGATGAAGGTGTGAGTTGTGTGACATATGATGTGTGGTGTGTGACGTTGCGGCAGAATGTAATAAGCGACTCTAGTATGTGGTGTAACTCTGTGTGTATGTGATATGTGGTTAGCTAAATATAGCGATGGTTGTCCTGGAACACACGTTACAGCTTTACGCTCACTAAACTCCACCATAATCTACCCTGCCCTCTTCGACTTTTTGAGAAGACTGCGTGATTAAAGTCATGTCATCACAATGGCTCAAGTACTGGTTTACGGAAAACGGGAAACTCGACTTGGGCAAGGTGGAAACGCACGCCTTTACCCCCAGCACTCAGAGGCAGAGTACAGGCAGACACAGAAGAGTTCCAGGCCAGCCTGGTCTACAGAGTGATTATCAGGATCCACCCAGGACTATGTCTCAAAAAAACTAACAATGAGCTCAAAAACAACTTGAAGATAGCAACATACTTTACGCAGGAGTAGATACCAGATAAGAAGGGTGAGAAAAAGCCCCACCATTTGAACATAACTCACCCTTCTATCCTCATTATTCCAGAGTGGGGCCAGGGACCATCTTGAGCATTGGCAAGCAGATCACCTCAAGCTAACGCCAGCCCACACCCCACTGTGCTTCACCCTCCATTTTCTCAAATGCATGTAAAACAGCTCTCCTCAGCGCAGGTAAAGTCTCTCTCATTTTCCTCTAGGCCACGAGCCGAGCTCCACACACGCTGACACGATTTCTGAGCGTTACCCCCTTTGAACTGTAAACATAAGCCTGGACCCATCGCTGAGCAGCTACTCAAGCCTTAACACACAGACTGATAGCCACATCTGATTCACAAAAGCTATCATATAAACTAAGAGCGAAGACATTGCCTGCTCTCAGAGAGGACTCACTGAAAATAATAAATAGAAATATAGTGTTATTTTAAGATCATCTCGATGACTCGTTCTCAGAAATTATATATCCTCTCTACAACGGAGATGGTTCTCGATCACCGCAACCCTCAGAGATTGCGCCTAACTGCCCAACCACATTTGTGCCCCACCACTGCCCCAAAAACACACAAGACAACCTGAAATGCCAGACCAAAACCGCACGAATGGCGCATGGCTGGCCCTCTGATGCTTCATTAGATCCTCAACTCTCCCAATAACCGACCCACTGGTCGATCGAGCAAAGTTTTCCTCCATAAATATTCCTACGGACACCCCACTAGGCTAGCATGGTCGACACTCCCAAACCACCTCAGCAAACACCGGACTCTGTCTATTTCTATCTTACTTGAGGTACACGTTACCACCAACACCCTCACTCCCACAAGCGCACTCTGCAGAGCGAATCTACAAGCCCCCAAACTTAAATGATACCCGTCATGATGCAAGCGTGCACTAACTCGCGCCTGCCAGGTCTATATCACATCCACGCCTCTTACTCACACATACCCTAAACTTCCAGTGCACTACTCCCCCCTAAGCTCTGATCGTCTACGCTGACCCACACTGACGGGTCTTAATCAGGAGGGTCAGCACACACGAGAGACCCACGCATGGGTTTACCGCGCGCAGTGCGAAAATGCGGTAACCCAAGGAGACAATAACACAGCCACACCAAGCCACTCCTAAGTCTCGTTCACCCTCACAGATCCCATTACTCTCACACTTGCTCCCTGTGTACTTTCCCTCTACACACCAAGTAGAGTTAAATTGTACCTCTTGAACAAAGAAACTTCATCAACATCGTCTTAATTAACATTTTTCTCGTTCTCTCTCTCTTTCGATACATCATATTTCACGCTGACAATTTCATCAGTCAAACAAATAACACACACACACACACACACACACAAAAAAGCACACACACACACACAGTAAAACATGCTTTTGTCTCTTTCTATCTTTTCACAGAAATTTTATCATAAATGATTCTGGGAGGGTTTTTTGCTGTGAAGGCAAAGGACTCACGTCACCCCTGCAACCTATTGTATCTCCAATCCACGACTGGCCTCAAAATCGTCACACACCTACCGCCTCCAAGAACCCAAGTCCAGCCTCTAAGTCCCATCCTCTGGAATCTTGCTGCACCTATAACACACGAAATACATAAGCACACAACCACCGCTACGAGTTCTGGTCCCAAAAGAATGAAGGCATCAACGGAGAAACAACGAGGTGAGGTAGGCTAGCGCACGACGCCTTTCCCTAATTCCCACGCAGCTCCCCCTTCTGAGTAGCGATGTACAGAGAGACAGGCGGATTTATAGAGGATCGAGGCCAGCCTGGTCTACTCACCAAGTGATGTTCACAGGACATCCATTGCTTCAAGAGACGCACCCCACTTGTTCCTTGAAAAACAAAAAAAAAAAAACAAGGAATGGTATGCTACTGTGAATTTTTTCTTCTTCTTGGTATACGTCATTCATAATTTTCTTTTTCTATCTAAATAAATAGGTGCGTAATCTACATTTGTGTGTGTGTTTCTCTACCTCACACATCCTCTTACTGAATCCTACAATGCAATGTGTTTGCGAAGAGTTGCATACGAGCGATGGGTAACCCCATCAAATCTGGATACAAGACTCTGGCCACGACACATACTCCAAACCACCAAAATGCTAGCGCGATGGCATCTGTGAACCCCACCACCAACTGCGCGTACCCGTGGGTGATTTCTCTCTCACTTTACTCTTCTCTTATTATTCTTATCTCTCTCACTCTCTACACACACTTTTCCTCTCTCCTCACTGATCTCTCTCTACATCTCTCTACTCTTCTCTCCACTCTCACATCTCTTATCTATTCTCTCTTCTATTCTCTCTCTATCTTCCTCTCTCTCATCTCTCTCTACTATCTTATCTATAATCTCTATCTCTATCTCATCTCTCTCTCTTCCTCTTTTCTATTCTTCTCTATCTCTCTCGTCTCTCTATGAGAGAAGGGGAAATTGATCTGCTCCAAAAGTCACCCAATCTCCGCATAGCTAGGCATTGCCAGTGGACTCATCTGTCAGCGTCCGCCTTGGCCAGCAAGCAAGACCGCACCACTGGTCGGGATCCCTTCTCTCAGTCAGCATTATTGCCAGTGAGAACCGGAGCTTAACTCTAACTCCCGCCGAACGTCCATCTCTAATGGGACGAGGGAATCTGGACACTGGAACACTGTATGCGCGATCCGCAGTCGTCGCGGTACCGGCAACACCGGAAGAGAACCACACGGAAAGCGCGTCAATCGCGGTTCAGCAAGCAGCCATAAAATAAGGCTGAACTTACAACTTCCTAAACTAGTCCACAAAGGCGTCATGAGTGATACGTATGTACTACACTCTCGTCACTGATAAGCGTACCATAAATGCGCGTTAAGCTCCAATACTCAGTAGTCATAAGCCCGCTCAGGAGGGGCACCGAGGCCGACGCATGCACCAAAGCGAACTGTATACCATTTCTGAGCTATAACACCACTCTGGAAGCCAGTCTGCTTACATATGTCAGTTACTGTTCATTACGACTTTGCAAACTCTGAACACCCCCGGCGCCAACACTCACACCTACTAGCCATCCATCTCCACGCCCCAGGTCCAGTCTTGCCCTTTGCCATTAAGTCCTGTTTTCATCTCCATAGTTGCACCATTAGCACTCTACACTTCTTCTCCACTATTTTCTCACTATCTCTCTAATACAAATTTCCACACACCAGCCAAGGGCTGTAAGTATTTCTAACTATATAGCCTACTCCTTGCCCTACTTCCAGCATAACTACCAGTTCTCCTAAAGGATTATTGTGATACTTTACGTAATGTCTAGTGTAATATAATACTGACTATTGTCTATGTCTATTCTCAGGTAATAATCTACAAGACAGTCGATATCGTTGCGAACTATGTACAAATAACGAGTTTGTTCTTCAAGTCATGAATCCAACCAGTATGGCGACGTCTTATCCTCCTCTCTCTCTTCAACGCTCCCTGCCCCAGGCTCAATCTTTCCTTCCTCGTTCTAGGCGAGTAAACGTCATACATATGTCACCATGCCCTGGCTACTGTTATACTCATCGTTCATTAAATTGGTTGCCATATATTTGGTTATTTTGTTTGTATTCTTTCTGAGGCCCTTTAATCATCTCCCCAACGAGTTAGGAAGTGTCGACGAGTTGAGCGTGTGGTGTGTGAGTGAACTTTCCCTGGCTGGATCTCTCTAACCATTCTTCCAGTCCAACAGGATGACCAATGTTTACCACCTTAGGGCCCCAACATGCGTGATAGATTTCCCTGGAGACATAACATTGAGACAAACCAACGGGCAAGAAGCTATCCCACACATAGCACCTACATCTGAGCTCTCACCTGACACTTTGAGGAGGCTTTTTTTACAAGTAGATACGAAAAGAGACTTTACCTACACAGTAGGCTGAGGGCCGCAGATCACTAGAGGTTAGGAATGGTGTGGGAGAGGAGGTAGAAGAGACACGCATTTTCCTGGTCAGACTGGCGAATGATCTGCCTCGTCTCACACATAATAGATCACAAAATAAATACAACTCCCTCGCGAATACCTAAATGCTACACTCTAAGCACTCACGGTCCTCACCTCCCACCCACAGTTCACTTAACATCCCAAATACACACACACGTCTCTCACTCTTCTACCGTAGTTCGATATCAGCGTCGTTGTCCGTCGGTACCAACCCTACTAAGCCATAGTCAACTATAGCGCGTCCCATAATCAAACATAACCCGTACATGATGACAGAAACCCCATACACCATCATTCCAAAACACCATAACAACACTAAAAATAACTAACAAAACTAACAAAACCACAAACACACCGAGTCTTGCCCGAGCCGTCTATGGCACCTATCTCTCTCTAGGAGAGTTCAGCTGACTGCATCGCAACAGCAGAGGCACTCTCACTGACCTCCTCCCCCCATTGTATAGTCTTTCAAACCACAAGACCTGTCTCCACTGCGGTAGTCCTATAACGCGACCCCGAAGACGCCACCACTATGCGGACACCACCTCGTTGCAACTTACAACGCGACACAGCATGAGCATAACACACACCAGCCATTATCTTTCCAGCAAGACAACACTGATCTACAATATAAAAAACATTCCACTGACCAGAAATACACACAATAAATATCCAAATACAAACCAAATCTACAAACAACAACAAAAAAATCTACAACCCACACATTCTTCACAGAACAACACACCACAAAAAAAAACAATTAACCACAAATAATCCCTACTCATAACCAACCACTACCACCACTCAATACATCAACTACACTCGCGATTTGTTGAGGTTGTTTTGTTTTTTTGTTTTTTCTGGTGAACTTCAAGACAATTTGAATGATATTTCTAAGTCCAGTTCCTTTTCCTCTTTAGCTTTCAATATTTGTCACAGTCATAGTTTGGTGTATTAAACAACATTTGAGATCATGTATGCGTTATGCATAGTTAAAAATTAGATCTGTGCTTTGCAGTGTTTCAGTTTAGCACAGGATTTTTAAACTCCACAAAAGCCACATTATTTGCTACAGGACTCGAAGGATACTTGAAGGGAGAACTGAATTCTCTGCCACAAAGGCCCTCTCCTTTCCTCAAGAAATTGGTCCTCAATACCCTTATTCCCATAGATACCTGAGGTGGTTTGAATAGAAGCTCTCAGGGTCTCTGGCCTCTGAACACTCCATCCCCCCAGATGCTAGGTACTGTCTGGTTGGTTTAGGTACGGCCTTGCTGGTAGGAAAGGATGTCCCCAGGCTCCGGGCCTTTGAGTTCAGAGCATGTACCATTCCCCATCAGTATAGTCCTGCCCATGTCTGTATTCAAGGTAGAATCCAGTCACTGTGCCACTCTGCCATCTTCCTTGACAGGATGGTGACAGACTACTCACCCCTCAAACCATACTCCCCAAAAAGCAACCCATCCTTCTCTCGGAACTGTCTCATCTTTTCAACCATTAGTGTTTAGTTATATGGTATCTAGTACTTAATACTATAAAGGTCAGTTCACTGTATTACTTTTCACATAAAACCAACCTGAAGTGTTTAATTAAATATTAATTGTGTAATTATGTGTAGGTGACATACACTGGCTAGCTGAAGGTCAAATTGGCGAGCTCCCTCGGATAAGAATGTCATGCTGTCATAGCCCTAACCACTGAGTAATCCTGAGATCTTATCCTGAGTTCTATGAGGACATTTACTTTTCTATATCTTAATCTCTACTATCTCTCCTCAAGTTTAATTCTACTCTCTCTCTCTCTCTATCAAATACCCTGTACTATCTAAAATCTTTTCTTGAGATCAGTGGTTTTCCTCCTGTCTCGCTAAGCCCTGATACTTAGTACGATCCTGGAAGCATACCACTCGCTGAGTAGAGACCAGGCTGGCCTCAGCTACTCCAGACACTTCCGCTTTCCGTGCCACTGAGCTTACCAAGTGCTGGGGATAGAAGAGGGAGTAGCGCGCCAGCCATATCACCGCCACGACACTTTTCGCACCTCTGTAAGATCTCAATTGACCAGTTGTGTCCTTACATCATATAGAGAACGAAAAATGTCTGCATAACCGACTTTGGAATAGAGATTTGTATGTAATTCTTCTCATACCCGAAAAAGCATTCCCCATCTTTCTCTGCACTTTGAGTGAGCTAGGCAAGTTAGTCGAAATCAAGCATCAGGGTGGGGTGTGGTGGGGTGAGACATAGCTTACTCCAGCATGCAACAGGAGTGTGTTGTTCGATCCTCCAGCACTTGAGAGTTTAAAGGTGTGTACTGACACATGTGGAAATGCCCTCTAGCACTCCATGACGGCGTCTCGGGACAGAAGATGCTCTGAAATTCTAAGGTATTTATAGCTGCACAGTGAGAAATATTGAAAGGCAACATCAACGGGTGACTACCATATTGAAGAGCCAAAATCTAGAAGAAAATGAACCCATCCATCCTCTACTCTTTCTTCTCAAAGAACCAAAACTAAACTAGAACCTTCGAGCTATCAAGAATAAACCTATCCCTCTCTTAAACAAATCTCTCGCTTGAAGGGCGGAGAAGTGTACATGAGAAGAAAGAGATAAAATGAGCTCTTATCTCTATAAGAATTGAGATGTCTAAATTAGGTGCTAATGTTATTTAACAGATCGCCAAGGAGCATGACAAGCCCCAAAAGCGCATCAACCCGAGTTTCTTTTTTAATATCGCGAACGAACGGTCATTTGTTCACAGAGAGGGTCTTATAGGGAAAATCCGGTTCACTTAGCCCCTGGTGATGTGGGTCTGCGGCTGCGTTCCATCGTAAGGCAATATTCGGCGACTAGGGCGGTTCGACCCTAGCGCTCGTTAACAATTTAAGCTCGCATCGCCTATTTCACACAGTGCGGGCAGTCGAATCAACACGGACAGGCAGAGACTTGGACATATCTTTCGAGCCCGTCGACCGCATTTAGAATTGGCTGTCACGCATGAGCGTACATAGTCCTGGTATGACTTGAGAGTGAGCGGTGCTGCACTGTGTATGCATTCTATTCACAGAGACGTTATGCGGACAGCTGAGGTTCTCCAATGTATTCCCCGACATACGCAAGCATAAAATGCCAGAAGCATTCGAGCGCGACTATTCCTCACTCACACAGACATGTCTGCGGAGCGCATGCTGGAGCTCTTGCTGGGATAGAGCCCACCCCTCCATGTTGTCGCCAAGAGGGACTCATGGTATCTTTTCAGCATCGACATTCAGCGTTCTTAAGGTACAGCTTGCTTTCTACTTACTGCTAGTGTTGCTCTTGCCCCTTAATTAATAAATGGCTTGGGCGCTCTATTGTGTATCTTGTTAATGAAATCTCTATGTTTTGACCTTATGTAGTTCGTTTCATTCTAGGAAGTGACCCTGGAAGGAAGTTACGTTCGTGTGAAGGGTTGGATAGTCATATTTTATGAATTGCTCATGTGAAAGTAATCATTTTTATTTTTAATTTGAGAGATATCTTCTTATCTTTTTTGTTTTTCGCAGATACAAGAGATGAATATGCTTATGCTCGTTTTGAAGCACCATGGAGCTGTCCCTTAGTGAGCAACTTCCATCGTCTTAGGTATATAACCATTGCTGCAGCCCATTCCGAACATCAGAAACAATCTTCCGCCTGCTCTATTACCACTGCGACCTCCTCCAAGAGGCTTAGCCAAGGTATGTACATCCGTGAGAGCGCTCAACACCACTTAGATGAGCGCCCCGCGTCCGGTCATATTGGAGATCTCTTTCACAATCGAGTAAATGGCACAGAATAGACTGCGAGATCACTAAGCGAGTAGGATAAAAACAGCTGCGAAGTAGTGACAGACGGTTCTATCAGAGACAGGTAGAGATTCATGAGAGTTATAATAAACTCTCTGTGCATTTCTGAAAGCAATCGCTGATGTATAACGCAGTGCCCGTGCCTTGCTCTGCCAATGATACCTGTCTATCCATTTGTAAAACATAAGCCAAAATAAACCCGTCAACCCTTAAGTAATTTCGCTCGACTGTCAATACTATATGGTATCACAAAGAGCGCACGCAATACCCAGGAGATAAAGTATACAAGTCACACAAGGGTGTCTGCGCGTAAGAAGAGTAGTGTGTCCAATACTCTAAATCTTGACAGATACTAAAGAGCAGTAAATCTTTGTGAATTCCGTGCAGCCATGCGATAACACAACAAAAATGAGTAAACACGGTGATCTGATTTGCGAGTTTCATAGTTTATCGAGAGCGAGCGCGAGACATCATCACCTACCGACTTGTTTTGCTACTTGAGCGGGCCAATTAGGTGAGGCGATGGCTTAATGGCAGCGGTATAACAGAGAGAAAGGAGAGACTGTTGGCGAAAAATTCTGGCAGAGGTCTGCGCAGTGACCACAATTACCGTCGCTATTCAAGAGGGTTATAAAACTAATTAAACCGATTCTCTAATCCTAACCGTATAATTTGCACTCTCAAACCCATGTTTGCCCGTCCCCCAGAATCTTTTCACAGTTGTTGTAGCAATAGTTTCTGAGCTTATCCCAACATGCGAGATCCAAAACACCGTTCTAGAGACGCAGCGTGCGAATAGTCTAAAGATTCTGTTGTGCGCCTAACTATCCACTACTTCAGTCCAGCCCAACACAACAAGTAAAATCGCCTTTCACGACACCTCTCGCTCGCCTGAACTATTTTGATAGGTTAGTTCTCTGAGTTCATACCAGCGTAAATAATACATAACATTACTAAATACGTACATTGCGATCGATATAACATACCACCATACTTATAAGATACATACATTGCGTGGCATAGTGCAATGCCTTTAATCCTAGCACTATGGGAGTGCAGATCAGGGGCACCAATTACGTTTGCATCTAACTCACTCTTACACAATAGCCCAAGTCCAACGCTATCGTCTACACAGCAGACAGTGAGGAGACACCAAGGACACAGTCCAAAGCGTGGTTGGTGTGGTTGGTGTGAGATACTATAAATAAACGACACACACCCAATGAGCGTTAGTATTTCTTAAAACAAACAGCGTACAAAAACTCTTGGTGAGGGAGACTATCCAATGGCAGGAACAGAGGTTTAATTCGGCAGATGGACAAGTGAAGAGGACGAGGATAGCAGAGAAAGGTGGAGGGCGCCATTGCCACGTGGATGGGGGGAATGGGAGTTGGAATTAGGGACATGTGTGTTCAGACCACACAGCCGATCGACTGCAAGGTCTTGCTGAGGTCCCGGAGCAGTAGAGAGAGCAAGAGAGCTAGAGAGAGTAAGGAGGGGCCCAGACACGCCCATGCTTCTATCTGAAAGTGGGGCATGGGCGCTACCTGGGCCCGTGTCCCACGGCAGTAGACTCTATAAGAGCACGATGAAGCATCCTCCTACCCTATAGACTGATCGTTCTTTCTCACACTCATGTACCTACACCATAACTGCGGATTGGGACATGTTTGCGCGCGACAGCTTCTAACGAGACGAATGAGCTAGCAAACGTCTAACTACTCTTCCATCAAGCTAATATAGTCAATCTCTCTTATTCTAGAAGTATAAAAAGAAAAGAAAAGAGAGGGAAGAGGTGACTCTAGGCCGCCATGAAGAGCACCGGCATTAGTAGAATGCATCGCGTACCTGTGTTACGCTCTGTGGGCCACGTGTCTTTAGGGGAACCTGGGGAGCTGCATGAATCTGTTAGAGTTCTGGTCCTGCTGTCCAGGTTTCTGTGTGAGCCTCAGATAGTCAAGAAGGAAGCATGGTCCAGTAGCAGCAGCTGTGTGTTGTGGGCAGAGATGGAGCATCTGAAGGTACTTCTCTTGTCAGATGTTTCTTGGCGATGTACCTGGCGCGCTACTTGACAAGAGATGTATAGATAAGGATCTAGAGATACTCTAACACTTGGAGAAAAGAAATTATTTTTTAAGATGTACAGATGACCACCCAGAAGATCACCACCCTACTGCTTTGATAGTAAAGTGTGGAAACTTTAGAGCGCAGGTCCTGATATCTTAATACTAGGCGAATGGGCATCAAATTGAGGTCCTGTGCAGAAGAGGTAGATTTCTCCAGTAAGGCAGGTTCTGATCCTGTTAGGCAACATAAATTAAGTTACAAAAAGAGATAACCGCCTTTGAGTTAACAAGCAGAGACGCTACGCAAAATGCTACCCTTTAAGATGAAAACTACATTTCTAGTATGACCTGCTAGCCGCTTAGCATCCAAATCTAAAAAGCGTTGAGTCTAATCCTCGTTTCACAAGGTACAAACACGAGTCAGGCAAGTCTTATCATAAGAAACTCAGGTAATTTTAGGACAGTGGATATAATGCAAGCAGAGGTAAATTAAAGCATTTCGAATTATATAAAAAGCGGGTCGGAACAATCGATGAGTTTAGATAATAGCAAGTAACTGCATAGTCGCGATTCCATAAATCATGAGAAACAGACCAATAAAACGCTGAGACAACTAAAATTTGACAGTCAGAAAGTACTGAAGATAAAGAGTACAAACTCTTTCTCACACAAACACCAACATACTTCGTACACACCAGTCCTGGATACTCGAGCACTAGCTAAACTGGAGTTACCACGTTCTTCTTCCCCGTGCGTTTCCCCATACTCCTCATATATCTGATAAAATAAACAAGTTTGGCTTCCAACAGATCAGGAAGATGCAGTGGCTATTTTGACTGTGGAAATGGATACACAATGTACATGAGAAATGACTCCTCGGTTGTATTTAGCTAAGTCATTTGACTCAGGTATCCATTTTAGTCTACTGCGTATCGGATCGCATTGCAGTCCAGGCTGTATCTTCTAGATCTTCCCTGTTATCAAGTATTCTGAACCGCATAATAGTCAGACTCGCTAGAGGCTTTGGTAATTCTGTCAGCTATAAACATAAGTTAGTATAAACAGACTTTTGACAATTGATAAGAGAACCCAATAAGAAGCACTCTATCGAAATTTATATAATCTAGCAAGACTTAACTTGAGCGCAGTTGCTACATCGACAAAAAATGGACACCAATGCCCACTACTTGTAACTCTAGAGATAAGAAGAGATGATAAAAGAAGTGGCGCAAAACGATCGAGATATCTAGAGTTTCAGAAGCTCTGGAGCTCTTGGGAATCAAGTCCGCTGAGTGAAACTCGGCGAGCAGCTGACTAGGCACTTCTTTCCTGGCCTAAATCGCGCATCTGCGCTGCGAGCGCAGACGCGAAAAAACACAACAATGCGGCTATCCGCACTGCCCAAAGTTCACTCCCCGCTAGGCGCACAGAACCATGCTGAGCTACTGAGTGAAAATATCGGAACTATCCCAAAATGTGATAGCACAAGACACTTGCGTTCCCAAAATTACAACATGCAAACTTTATAGCTACAACAGTTTATATATAAACTATCTTCTTTCACTCAGATTATGAGCGACTATCTACGGCAGACAGTACAAACACAGGCACACAAAACTAACAGAACATACCCTGCACATACAGATTCTCAATGCGATAGGTGATCGCACTTAAGTCGCGAGAGGAGGAAGAGAGAGAGAGCGGTCCCTTGAGATATTACTTTTGCCATAATGAGCAGAGTACTCACACGAGAAACCACTAATGAAAAGAGATAACTAATAAAGTACTCGCTAAGACAAAGCACGTAGTTCATTACAGTGCACCGCGTTCATGCGTCTTTTCCAGGCAAACTGATGGAGTCTCACACCGGAAGTCTAGTGAACTAAGTTCAGGCAGTCGCAGATGACTGGGGAGAGGAGGGGAGAACGCTCGAAGGCTAACCGCATTGGGAGAGAAACTAACACAAGTTGGACAGTTGAGCCGTGCTCCTGGAGGCAGACGAGATTACATAGACCAGGCCAGACCTTGAGTACTCGAGGGGCAAGGGAAGTGTCTACCCCACCGGAGCCGTCCTAGAGGAGACAAATATACAGCAGTACAAACAGTATAGTCAGAGCAAAAGGGTTAGGAGACACAGTGGACAAACTGCGCTGCGTCTCCAGCAGACCGAGACAAGAACAATATTTCTACTGACGCGCCTCATCACGTGACACACTACGGGAGAGAGTAGAGGCGAGTAACGACACACTATATGAGGCTAGACTCCAGCTGGAAACTGGAGATTAGAGACACATGACTTGAGCGGAACTTCTACACAATCGCTCGTACAACTCGAGACCTGCTTTCTGAATGGGCCAAGAGACGAGCAAATAGTAGGCGAGAGGTTTACACCTCTACAACATAGGTCGCTTGAGAAAACAAGCTACTGGAATGCTCAGAGAGCGTAGAACTAAACATGGAAAGTGTCACTCTACACCGACGTCTCCTTAACATGTGGACAGCGAGCCCCTAGCTACACGGGAATATACTACAGCCACGTGACACCAAGGAGATCTATAACACTTGGAGCTAACCAGTAGGAATCAGGTGCGCGGAACTCGAACAGGCAAGAGTCTTCTGTCGAAGAAGATCAACACCTTTGCCACGCTGCACCGGTGGTTGAGCACTTGAGTGTTAGAGGGGCAAAGCTCATGTGTGGAATATCTCACCACTGTTAGCAGCCATTTGAAGGTTCCCGTTGCCATTTCTGGAACGAGCACAGCAGGTGGTTACAGGAGCAACGGCTCGTCAAATCAACAGGGAAGCTCGTTTCGCCCGTCTGCTGGCGACGATATGCAGGAAGGATAGGCGTTTGCAGTTGATTGCCATGCCACATGCTGAGCGAGCGATATGGAATGCTCGACATCGCGGGCTCACAAGGCCAGACCACCGGGCCGCTTTGCACAGGTCTCTTTAGGGTTCCACCGAAGTGTATCGTAATACTCCTCAATACTGACACTTCCCACTCCACCCACATGTTATGCTCTATGAAACCGAGACATGTTTCGGCGAGATGAGAGTGACACCAGGCATGCGAGAAGTAATTACATTACCCTAGAAGCTCACTAGCGTAGAAGATCAGTCCAGAGAGAGAGGTACAAAAAGGTGCGAGTTGTTATGCCAGGCCATGAACCATCAGAGGAGGAGGCTCGGTGAGGGGCGAGGCGTGATTTACCACAAAATGGCTGGGCGAAAAAGAGAGAGGTACATAGTGATGTTGACTGCATATATTGATCAGCGGCAAGAGAGACAGGAGAAAGAGTATAGACAGAGCATCTCGTGCAACCGCACAGGGCCGAGAAAAAACATTGCAGTCACCCTCTATACATCATTTTTCATGGGTGCACCACTTGTGGCTAGCCAAACCTTTAGGTCCGATTCATCACCTACAATATCCGCCGGTAGCGTTTGAGAGTGAGGGTAGATAACAATACCTGTTGAAGTCTGGATAAGCGACCCCACGAAGGAACAGAAGTGAGCGCGAGCGTCTGTGAAGGATTTAAACACAACAGAATTTCAGCTAACGATACACACACACCCAAGCCTACACACACACACCATAGAAAATAGCAAAACTTCAGACTACCAGAAAAAGAGACCCTGACATCAATACTTCGTCTAGCAGTGATGAACGATAAACTTCGAAGTTTCGAGCTTAGAGAAGTTTGCAACGAAGCTCGCAGGAAGATCACTACACTGTATCCACACTCTCGCACCACCGTCTATACTAGCGGCTTTTGTTTTTTTTATTACACACCAGCGCAGAAGCCGCACGTCAGTTTACTTCACCATGGTCCCTGTTTTTCTGGAGAGAGTGAACAAAATGTTATTAGTGTGGTATGGCGAGTCTTCATGAACTCACCTTGCGTGTCCGGATTAGGAAATAGAGCCCACCAAATTAGGACATGAGTATGAGTGCCTTGATAAGTTGCTATAGCACTGCTAGTCGCAGAAAGAGAGTGTGATCACGTTAATTACAGCAGAGTACGTACTGATCAGCAAAGAGAGGGAGGTTAGACAGTGTATGCTATACAATGTGTAATCTGTGCTCATTGCAGTCATTCAAAACCCAACGACCCCACGTGTAGAAATGACTAGACCGTCAGCGCCATCATAGCACCTAGCTGAGCTCCATGGTACATGAAGAGATTATATCCATGCGACAGGGCTTTAGGATATGTAGATTTAGATATATCTCCAGATGTCTGCGTCGTCCCTCCCCACTGACTAAGTCACCGCCTGGAGTGCAAAAGAGTACTCGACTTTCTCATACCTCTTGTGAACATTAATAATGGCTAAATCTCACCTCTAAAAGCAAGGCTAGTAAGGCCGCAGTCTCACCATATGAAACTCGTCGTGTCTATTCTGATAAGAGATGATTGCTCTATGGTATACGTGAATTCTACATTCACTACAGCAAGAAAGTTAAAACACGCTAAAGACAAGGATAACACTAATGAGTGATCCTTTATCTTTCTGGCTTGAGCGAGATGGCCTTAAAAACTTAAGTCATATCTATCTCAAGAGCAGCGTCTCTACAGAGCGAAATGTAACAATACAAATCTGCTCAAGCGATATGAAGCACACTCACCACCTCTCGACTTTATATAACGCTATACTCATTATTTATGTGAATATAATAATTTCTACTTAGTCTCCTCTCCACTGTAGAGCGCGGATTATATGGACCTGTCGGATTACACGTATTTGAATCTATAAGGCTGGCCAATTCGAACGCTGTAAATTGTCTCTAGAGGATCTCTCACCCCACTAGACCTGAGATATAGACGCACAGAAATGAGGCACCAACACATCACCACTTACACCTCATTAATTACACAACTAGTGGTGCTAGGAGGAGAGAGAGTCCATATCAAACTCCCACTTCTGTGCAACTCGCGGAGTAGCTGAAACGTTAATACCAGACAGCCATGAAGGAGTGCTATGGGAACTGAAACTCCTTCTACTCTCTGAATCCCCAACTAAATTACCCTAAAACAATTTAAGTGCCAAAAGCAGAGAGTACATTAAGAAATTCACATTTTTAATAGAACGCGAATCAGCGCACTAGTCGCTATATATGGATTTGTGGTGAGGTATGTGCGGGGATATAGCCGGAGTGTCTCAGCGGAGATCCCAATACTCGACTGGACATCCCTTCCCACCTGAGGGGACCACCACCCAACTATGGGTATGATAGTAATAATTAAATAGTTAGTTCAAGGCATGAGGAGTGGAGTTTAATAGGGTAAGTAGAAGCAAGAAAAAGCAGGGAGGGGGAAGAGCAGTAGAAAAGTAGATAAAAAATAAGCTAGCCACCGATGAAGCAGCATGCGAGAGAGGGAGACATGTACAAAGTGCGATTAAGAGAGAAGAAGTGAGGGGATCAAACACCCTTTTAATAGTGCGTGTCGGGACCTACACTGGCCAGTAGGGATGAAGGAGTATACTGTGGGAGGATCAACACTTCGGCTGTTTCCTGATACTAACTGATTGAGCGACGGTGGTCGCTCTACCATACGACAAACATGACTAACAGATAAACAAACGAGCGAGAGCAAGCTATTTATCTGACATCCTTGTATTTTTGGTTAAATAAATATTTTGCTGCTGATGTTATCATGGTTTTTCTCTTTTTTGTTGAATTAGTTGTTTTAAGACCTTATTTTTAGAACTATCGACAAATAGAGTCTTCACTTGTGTGTGAACCCAGTGCCTCTCAACCAGCGCGAATGACATAGAACATTGTCTAATGTCTTACACCAATGTCTGTGTTCCCATCATAAAGGCTAAACCAGGAGAATCATCCAGAATTCCAGGATCTCTGAGATTCACTGAGTGCTAGTGAAATCAAGGTCTGTGCGTATAACCACTACAGTCCAACAGTATTTCTTTCTCTTTCTTCAGTTGAGCGCGGCCAAGATTACTCCATGGTTGCTGCAGCACACACTAACGGCGCAACTAAAATTCCAAGTGAATAGAAATCCACCTCAAACACTACATTGTATCTATTTTCTGATATTTTTTTTCTATCTCTCTTCATGAGCGAGAGTGACGATTCTTAATAATATCATCTCTCTAGGTAACTCTGACATACAACATTCTCCCTCGCTCCCGCCAAAACCACAACGCCCGGCACTTACACACAAGCTTCACCCACATTCATCTACAAGAGATAACATCTGGCCTAAGTACATTGACAGACGAAAGCGCAGAGCTCCTCTTCGTCTCTACTTTCTCTCTCTCTCTCCTCATGTCCAAAAGCTTTCACTAGACATACAAAATGTATCTACATTCTCACATAACACTCCCTTTCCAGGCCATGAAAGGTAAACTACCGCCAAGTATCTTACATTCATACCTTATTAGTGACAAAATTACGCGTGCTGCACGATAGTATGAGTTCTAAGTTGACGATACAAGACTCTACTCCCAAGTAGTGCTCACAAGACGAACTCGAAGACTCCTCGTCTGCGACCGAACAACGGCGACCCTGAAAGAGTAATTCAGCAGTTTGTCCACACAGACCCCGACCCAACCCGAAGCGATGTTCATCACAGCTAGCTCGATTGCTCTAGGTACACAGAATTCACCCATCAGACAACCTATCGAGTCGCCTCTGGACGTGAGACGAGTCATACATGGCAAAGGAAAAAATGTAACACGCCTACACCCACCAGCACATGAGTAGGATGCATTCAATCACCTACTACCACACACACAAGCACACGCACACACACACACTAACACACACACTTCATAAAATACGAAATTCTTTTTCCTGGAGCTGTCGGGAGTATGGGTGTGAGAATACACGATACTCAGTCCTGCCCCTCCACACGGCATTCGCTTAAACAACAACCACAGAGAGCTATCTATTCGTAGCAGTCATGAGAGAGTAAGGCATTTCTCGCGGATAGTGGCTTAAAATGTAAAAAAATGTCTCAACCTCAAGATTTGTTTCACGCACACACTATACCTTCTTCGGGGTTTAATTCTAGGTACCTGAATTCTACTCTTTGCCTGTGGCCACATTCTCTTCTTCCTAAATGTGCACCTCATACATTACAGGGAAGATGTTCCTACCTGCCCTGTCAAATAAATAGCTTATGACTCATGCTTTGGGAGGCAGACCCCCTCAGATTTCCCAGATGCGATTGGACTTGGTCGGGACAGTGCCCAGTTGCACTGTGTAAACATGTCTGGGTTGGCATGATTTGGTTGGGGTGGATTGTGTATCCGCTTCAGTAGCCGGTCCCTTAGTGATCTTTTGGAATCTGGGAAGACACATTCTCTAGGGTAAAGAAGGATGTTTTGTTGAGAAAACAAAGGCAACAGCTGTCCCAACCTCACACTCTTTGGTATGGAAATGTGCTCTGGCAGTATCTTGGCCCTCCTTCAGCTCATCCTGCTTCTGGCTGAGGGTTAGCTAAAGGACTTTACACTCAAATATCTATCAGATGCGCATCCTTTAAGAGATGTGGGGGTCCCCTGGCTTTTATTTTCCCCTCTCTTAGCAATTCCAGGAAAGAGCAACAGCTGTGAGTTACTTTGTGACAGACCTTCGCTTTGTTTTTACTTTGCTTGTGGTTAGACCTGGTGGGAACTGAAAACCAGGGAGGTAGATAAGGCTGGAGGGAAGGACTGAAAGGAAAACGGCCTCATAATATGCCAGGCTCCCCAGATGAAATTATGGCTGCCATGGTGATTTTAAACACTCAAGGCTTGGTGAGTTAAAACAACAACAGAGCAGCCTTATGCTCAGTCAAGTGGGTAACCTCGTGGTACTAGAGTGAAAGGAACCTCTTGCTTTGAAGCTATTCACAGAAAGCCATACACAGTGACTGAGGGCTGGGGTCTGCTAGGCACAGCGCCCCCCGTGTACCAAGCACAGTCGGGAGCAGGCTGAGGGTCATCTTAAAATCTCATTTCGTGCCACCTCAACCTTTTATTTCAGTCGATTCGTTATTGTAAGCGGTGATTTTTTTTTTTTTCAAGGTCCTACTTCTTGTATTTCCATTTAGAAAAGACTGTAGGTCTGGGGACATGACCCGGTTGGTGGAGTACCTGGCTAGTATCCATGAAGCCCCGGTTCCGTGCCCAGCATTCCGTGAGCTTTTCGTGACGGTTCGAACATGCCTGTAATCCTAGAAGTAAATGGAGGCTGCTCAGGAATTCAAGGAGGGCCAGAAAGATCTTCAGCAGCTGAGAGCAAGCACTGCTCTTGCAGAGGACCCAAGTCATTCAGTTCCCAACCCCCACATCAGGTGGCTCGAAACTGCAGTAACTCTAGCTCCAGAGGATCTGGCTTCCTCAGCCACCAGTTCTCACGTGCACACAGACACACAGAATTAATTAAAATAAATCTTTTACATGTTTTTTTTAAGGCATTCAAGGTCTTCCTTGGTTATATAGTAAGTTTAAGGCAAGCCTCCCTGGGACTCATGGTCTAAAAAAACGAAAATAATAAAAACAAAGTTCGATTAGGTTTCATACACTTACGATCTTGACTCTTTTCTGAAACCCTGAAGTAAGTATGATTATCTTTAAGAGCACTGGCTACTCTTCCAGAGGACCCAGGTTTGAGTCCCAGCACACATATGGCAGCTCTCAGCAGTCTCTAACTCCCGGTTCCAGCAAGGAGAATCAAAGGAATCAGGGGAGAGTGCAGGGAAGACAGACATTTCTCAGAGAGGCACCCAAGGTCACTCAATGCTGCATTTCTTATCACAGCACAGATACAGGTGAATGGACGGAAGTGTGCCATCCGCATGCAGCAGAGAACGGACAACATGGGGAAGTCTGGTGACATGTGCGAATCTGTGCATGGCAGAACCCAGAGTCAGGAGTGAAATGATGGAAGGGGATGTCTCAGTGGGCCCATGCTGAGGCATCTCTTCCCCCTGAGGGACCAGCCACAGGACGATATAGCATAGAATAGAGTTTATTTAGGGCATGAGGAGGGAAGCCAGAGGGTAGTAGAGGCAGAGAGAGAGAGAGAGAGAGAGAGAAAGAGAGCGTGCGAGCAGAGAGGTAGAGGCCGGCCATGACCATGTGGAGAGAGGGGGAAGGGAAGGAGGGAGGGGCGAGAGGACAGAAGGAAGCTAGAGGCAAGAGATCATGAGGGTAAGAGAGAGAGGAGGGGCAAGCAGCCCCTTTTTAGTGGAGCCTACTGGCTGTTCCCAGGTAACTGTGGGAGGACTTACCTGGCTGTTGCCAGGTAACTGTGGAGGTGGAGTTTAGACGGAATACTAACAAGGAATGGTGTGTGATCTCATTTATCTTGGACAGTAGCAGGAGTGGGGCTCATAGCTGGGAATAGAAAGGTGGTTTCCAGGCAAGGGAGTTTGACAAAGTGGTTTGATGTCGGTCAAGAAGTCCTAGCTTTCGGTTACAGAATGAGCAGATTCTGGAAGTCTAACATGCAGCACCAGGATGAACACAAAAGGAACGGTGCTGTCCACCTCAAGGGGTCTCAACCAGTAAATCTTTCTTATAAACATTATTTTATTTTAAAATAATTATTTCCTTTGTGTGTGTGTCCCCAGAATAGGGTATCTGATCCCTGGAGCTGGAGTTACAGGTGATTGTTAGCCATCAGAAATGGACACTGAGAACAGAGCTTGGGTCCTCTGACAGAGGGGCAAGTACTCTCAGCTACTGAGCAGTGTCTCCGGTTAAGACTTTTATTTTTAATTATGTGAGTATGTGTGTCTGTGAATGTGCACATATCAAGTGCAGGTGCACTCAGAGTCCAAAGAGGATGTTGGGTCTCCTGGACTAGAGTTATAGGCAGTTGTAAGCTGTAAGCTATAGAAAACTGTTGAGCCATCTGCTTAGAGTGAATTTGGGGGCAGGGAGGTGTCCTCTCTACATAGCCCTGGCTGTTCTAGAACTCAGTGTGTAAACCAAGCTGGCCTTGAAACTTAGAGATCCCCATGCCTCTGCCTTGAGTACTAGGATCAAAGGCATGCACCGTCACACCTAGAGACTAAATCTTAAATGTTTTTAGTGTGTAACTGTACACAGAGAGACACGTTTGGAAACAGCATGAGCTGGTGGCCACAGGGGTTGAGTTTTCAGTTCTGTAACCAGCCTGGGGAAAATGGTTCACTGCTCTCTTGGACCAGAAAAACCAACAAAACCATACAAGTTTACAGGATCAACTAATTTTGTTGATTCTCTGTTCATGTAAGTGTCCTGACCATCAAGGGTATACTTTGTGAAAGTCACCAAGGACCTGACAGATGTCACTTACATAAGTAGTGTGAACCATCCTGGTGGTATAAAGGGAGAGCCAACACATGAACCCAGGCCAAGTGGGGCCAGACACAGGGTTAGTGGACAAAGGAAATGATGATCTTTAATTTTTTTTTAATGTTTTTTCTTTTTTTTTTTTTTTTTTTTGCCTGTCACAATAAAGTTTATTATGAAAACAGGCTTGTGTGGGGACAGAGGGAAAGACAAATACATCTGGGTTGGGTGGCTCAGGTGAAGTAGTGCGGCTTCTTCACATTGATGCCATACTCGCTGAGGGCAGGGGTCAAGTCCTCCATGGTTAGGGTGTACTTGCGATCCTTGCTCTTGCTCCGGGAGCTGCCAGAGGCTGTACCCTTCATTTTGCAGTGCTGTAGGGCGTCATTGGCAATATCTGAGATGAATTTCTGGGCAGCTAGTGAGATGAGCCGAATTATGCGTGGGTCTGAAGCTTCGAAGCCAGCACGGTTCAGGTAGTAACCAGTCACTGCATCCGGATCGTAGGTGTGTAATCCTCCAACTGCATCAAGAAGTCCACTAGAGGTGTGCTGGACACTACGGCTTCACTTCTCCGTTGGCCGCGCTCGGTAGGGCGTAAACCCCGTTAGACATTGCCCCCTCAGGGGGAGCCGCGCCGCCCGCTGCCACCGAACTGGCCCGCGCCGCTCTGCCGGCTCCCCTGCCCGTGCTGCCACGGGGCCCGTGCCCGCAGTGGCGACTCCAGCCCCGGGCCCCCTGCTGTCCCCGCGGGGCTGGCTTTGCTCTCCGCGGCCGTGCTAGTGGGCAGCGCAGCGGGAGCCGACACCGGGGGCCGCGACACGCGACCGAGGCGGCACAGGCCGGCGCCGCCTCGGGGTCCGCGCCGGAGCCGCTGCAGCTCATGGGGCCTTTATGTTTTTTCAAGACAGGGTTTCTCTGTGTAGCCCTGGCTCCCTGGAACTCACTCTGTAGACCAGGCTGGCCTCGAACTCAAAAATCCACCTGCCTCTGCCTCCCAAGTGCTGGGATTAAAGGTGTGCGCCACCACTGCCTGACGAAATGATGGTTTTTTTAAATTATATTTATTTCTGACTCTGTGTTTGTGTCTATAACTCTATGTATGTACATGTGTGTGTGTGTGGTGTGTGTGTGTGTGTGTTGCGTGTGCATGCTAGAGTTGGTTTTCTCTTTCCACTGTATTAGTTGTGGGAATTGAACTAGGCTTGGCAACAAGCACCTTTACCCTCTGAGCCATCTGTCTCACTAGCCTGAAAGCCGAACTTTTGCTTCACATGTTGAAAATGCAAAGTAACACTAAACTTTAGGATGCAGGCACTGTTGCTTTGGTAGGTCAGCATATTCAGACGCCTCAGATGCCTCACAGAGATGACAGAGCTGGGTCAAACTGACCCTCCCACAGCCTCCCCTGCCACACGGAGATGATCCCCACCAAACAACAAGGACCGCATTGTTTGTGAAACAGGAGAGGAGACTACACAGAAGAAAAAGATATCCCAGAAGACAAAAAGCTTATGGCACGGGAATATATTCAGCACAAGATGAATGCAGAAAACGGGGGGGGGGGGGTTATGTTCTTGAAATATTTTCATATCTCAGCGACGTGGCTAAAATACTCCAAGTGAGAACAAAGGAAGGCGCTGTGGAGGCTCTTCATCATGCTGCAGGAAGTGAACTCCACGTGCATAAGGGTCAGAGGGCGATGTCAAGCAGAAAAGGAGAAAGTAGAGGGAGTTCAAGAAGCTAGGAGGAAAGAAAAAAGGAGAGAAAAAGGAAAGGAAGACAAAACAAGTTTCTCCACACTGGAACCCGAGGAGTGTCTGGACCAGGAAGCAGCAGGATCCCCAGACAGATGAGTGCAGTATAGACTCTTTGTGTTCTGATGAGGTGGGGAGCACAGTTGGTAAGAGAGTTAGTTAGCATCCTTTGTTGGGTACTACAGAACTGGTTTAGAGTGATGCTTTTGCAAGTGGCTTTATTTTCTGAGAACATTCCCCTGCTGGCCAGAATCCTGGGCTAGCCGTTTGGCTTACAAAGCAGCCCCTGTCTAGATAGTGAGACAGTTCCTCCATGTTCACTGTGAGAGCGCTGGGACTTGGCACAGAGCAAGCGAATGCTGGACTGTGTGTGGTTGCCTCCCTCCAGCAAAAAGACACCAAACAGGTTCAACCTGAAAGTACCTTCGAACTTTCCCTTCCTTCGCTCCAAAGCCCTGAGATCATTCGCCAGAGGCAGCAGCTTTCTGTATCTGTCCTGAAGCGGGAGGCTGCTGTCCTAGGGTCTGAGCTCGGGACACTGCGTCTCTACTGTTTGTCTCTGACTCACACCCGTACGTTTCGATATTTAGAGGAAGGTTTTTGTGGATAAGGAAGAAGTACATTCCATAAACACAAGCTAGGAACTCACCGGTTAGGTGAAACCAGGGGGAAATTGTGGAGGGGGCGGGCGCGGCGGGGAGTGCAGGTAGATCACAAGCTTTGTATGTCAATAAAGCAGTAGAACGCACACACACACACTCTGTGACTATTCGATGATATCATTGTTTATAAAATAGTCCCCTGTCTTCTTCTGTCCCTATCTAGTGCAGGCGAGGGGAACTCCAAAGTGAGCTACAGTAGTGACGTGAAATCTAGAAATAAATCAGAAAACGTGATAAAAAAAAAAATAAAAAGATGAAGATGCTGAGCTGTAGAGATTGCTCAGTGGTTAAGAGTGTGTACTGCTCTTGTAAAGGACCTGAGTTCAAATCCCAGCATCCATAGCAGGTAGCCCATACTGCAGTAACCTTGGCTCCGAGGAATGGAACACTTTCCTTCTGGCCTCCCCAGTCTGGTGGTTTAAATAGGAATGACCCCCATAGACTCATGTGTTTGAATGCTACGACCACAGGACGTGTGGCCTTGTTGAAGGAAGTGTGTCACTGTAGGGTTTGGCTTTGGGTCTCTGATGTAATGACAGACCTAGTGTGGCATTCACGTCCTGCTGCCTGCAGATGAAGATGTAGAACTCTCAGCTCCTTCTGCAGCACCATGTCTGCACGCTGCCATGCTTCCCACCATGATGATAATGGACTAAACCTCTGAAACTGTAAGCCAGCCCAGTTAAATGTTTTTCTTTATAAGGGTTTCTTCACAGCAAAAGAACACACACACACACCCTATGAAAATGTTTTGTGGAAGTGCAATCGTGACCGATAGCATGTTTCTCTTGAAGACAGAGCAAGGTGGAGTGGGAAGAGAATAGCTGTGTGGGTCCCCAAGGTTCAACTGTGAAGCACTAAGGTTTGTATCAAGCCTTCAGAGCAGTCTCCTGCAATCTGGGGTGTGTCCCCCCCCAAGGCCCTTATGTAAAATAGGTTATTTAGCACTCATGGGAGCACCAGGAGAAAGTCTGTGTTGGGAGCTTATTTTACTAATGAGGAAACTGAGGCACAGAAAAATGAACTGTGTTGGCCAAGATTGTTACAGCTAGCCTCACGCATGGCCAGCTCAGGAAATGTAAGCTCCCCCAGGGCCTGAAGCTCCAGTTCTCCCACAAAGGAGCCCCTTTGCAGAGTTCAGCACTCCGTGGCTTTCTTCTTTGACCTTGTGATTTCCAATGGCCGCAGTGCCGCAGGTGCCCAGAGGATGTGGATCGAACGGCTTCTGGTGAGATTTAGCATTTCAGCCCGGCAAGTGGTGAAGCCAACTGCGCTCTCCCATGCAGCTGCGCCATTTAGGGCCTGAAGGCAACCAAAGGTGTGAGGAGGAATCTCCCCTCTTTGCTGTCTGCTTTCCTGCAAATGCAAGAGGTCTGAGCTCCTTGGGCACTCAAACTGGGACTAACATCTTGCTGGCCCTGTCTGATAACTTTCTCTTTCCCCGTTTTTTTACTCCACCCACTCTCTGCTCACACTGAGGGGTTTTCCCACCCTCAGTTCATCTCTCTGGAAATACCCTTAAAGGCACGCCCAGATGTCCGCCTCACCAATCCCCTGGGCAGGTTACAGCTCAAATTGATAAAATTAACCATCATACCAGCCACAGATTCAACTCATCAGCTGTGAGTTTAAAGGTATTTGAGAGGGCTGGACAGATAAATGGCTTGGGGCTTAAGAACACATACTGCTTTTTCCAGAGGTCCTGAGTTCGATTCCCAGAACTCACTATCTCCTGTAACTCCAGTCCAAGGAGGATCTGACTCCTTTGGTCTCTGGGTACAGCTGCACTCACAGACACATACCCATACTTAAGATAATGATATATTTTTGAAAGTATTTGAAGTCAGTTGCTGCCTATGCTTTTAACCCTTGCCTTGACTAAGGTAAGAGGATCTTGGATCTTAGGTTAGTCTGAGCTACATAACAAGCTCAGGTTCCATTCTTCCTCCAGAAATAAACAACAAACTTATTTTTAAAACAGTAGTTCTCAACCTTGCTAATGCTGTGACCCATTAATACAGTACTTTATGTTGTAGTGACCTTCAACCATAAAATTATTTTGTTGCTACTTCATAACTGTAATTTCGATACTGTCACAAATCATAAAATAAATATCTGATACGAGTGACCCCTGTGAAAGGGTTGTTTGACCCCCTCCCAAGGGTCAAGACCCACAACTCAAGAACCACTTGCCTGGAGAGATAAAAGGGTCATTTCACACACACACGCACACACACGCACACGCACACCGCCACACACACACACGCACACACCAACCTGAAGGAGAGAGACACACAGCTTGAGAATCAGTTGCCTGGAGAGATAAAAGGGTCATTTCACACACACACACACACACACACACACACACACGCACGCGCACACACACACACACACAACCTGAAGGAGAGAGACACACAGCTCGAGAACCACTTGCCTGGAGTGATGGCTCAGTAGTTAAGAGCACTGCCTGCTCTTAAGGAGGACTCTGATTTGATTCCCAGCACCCACGTGGCAGCTTACAACCATGAGTAACTCCAGTCCCAAGGAATCCAATGCCCCTTTCTGGCCTCTGTGGATGCCAGGCATGTACATGTGGTCACACATCTATAAAATCTATACATAAAATAAAAATAATAATCTTTAAAAAAAAATAGTGATAATCGTGTTACATTCCCTGCCATGTACTATGTAGTTAGGCCTATTTATATAGCATTTGTTTGTGTTAGATAACATATAATATGAAAGTGACCTAAAGTATAGAGAACCACATAGGAAATACAGAAATATTAAGCCATTTTATTTTGGGGACTTGACCATTGTCAGGTTTGGGTATGAGAGTGTGTCTCCTGGAATGCATGCTCTGAAAGCCCCAAGGGTAACTGTTTATATCTCTTGGCTTTATTTCTCTAGGAAAAAAAAAAAATCTAATATCAAAATCTTTTCAGGAGTCTGGCAAAGGTCTGACTAAGGTCCAGGGAACAAAAAGATATTATAAATGATTCTGTGTTCAAAAAGCATCCCTTCAGGACCAGTGAGGTGGCTCGGAGGGTAAGGCCACGGCCACCGAGACTGACAACCTGGGTTTGATTCTCAGGACCCACATAGTGAAAGTGAAAACCGACTCCCTGAATTGTCTATGCACTGTATGAGGTAAGCACACCCTGCCTGAAAACCAAGCATTAAAAAAAAAAAAAAAAATCTTTCTGGGGCTGGAGAGATGACTCAGCAGTTAAGAGCACTGATTGCTCTTCCAGAGGTCCCGAGTTCAATTCCTAGCAACCACTTGGTGGCTCACAACCATCTGTAATGGGATCTGATGCCCTCTTCTGGTGTGTCTAAAAACAGCGACATATACATAAAATAAATAAAATTAATTCTTTAACAAAAAATTTCTGTTCCTGTATCAGTTACTTTTTTATCCCTGTGACCAAACACCACGACCAAGGCAAATAATTGAAGGACTTATTGGGGCTTAATGTTCCAGAGAATCAGAGTCCATAACCATCATGGTGGGGAAGTGTGGCGGCAGGCAAGCATGGCGGCCAGCAAGCATGGGGCCTGGAGCAGTAGGCTGAGACCTCACATCTTAAAAAGCAATCTGAGAAAGAAGAGAAGCACCCTGGGAGTGGCATGAGTCTCTGATACCTCAAGGACCATCCCCAAGTGATGTACTTCCTTCAACATGTCCACACTTTATGAGTCTCCATCTTGAGACCAAGTGTTCATATGCCTGGGACCACGGAGAACATTTCATTCAAACCATGAATGGGAGCTCCCAGTTGGCTTCCAGCAAAATCCAACGATCCATAACAAAGTAGCTCTCCACAATTTGCACCTCAGAAAGTTGTAGAATGAGCTAAGGTGTTTGACAGTACAGCAGTGCACATTTACAGACAGTTTAAAACTTTTAAGTATTTATACTTATTTTTGTGTGTGTCTTTGTGTGTGTGTGTGTGTGTGCGCGCTGCGCGCACGCGCGCGAGCGGGCCAGTACCAGAGGAGGCCAGAGGATGGCACTTCACTTGTTCCTTTGGAGCTCAAGTTACAGATGGTTATAAGCTACCTCTAGAGGTGCTGGGAACTAAATCTAGGTCCTCTGCAAGAGTAGCCAAGTACGATGGACAGTGGTGGCGCACGCCTTTAATTCCAGCACTTGGGAGGCAGAGGCAGATGGATTTCTGAGTTCGAGGCCAGCCGGGTCTACAGAGTAAGTTCCAGGACAGCCAGGGCTACACAGAGAAACCCTGTCTCAAAAAAAAAAAAAACAACCAAAAAACAAAAAGCAAAACAAACAAAAAAGAGTAGCCAAGGACTTTTAGCCAATAAGCCATCTCTCTAACCCTTACAGACATTTTTATAAGGCCTTTTGTCTTCTTTTCTCTGCCCTTTTCTTCCTATACTAGGGATTGAATCCAGGGCCTTGTGCATGGCGAGGTCATGCCACGAGCGTATTTTGCTGCTAAACTACACCATAGCTCCTAAGTAGTCATTACAAATTCTTTCATTTGCCCTTCATTAAATCACGGAGGCTAATAACAGTTTCCTTCCTCTTATGTGTGAAATAAAGTTCTGAGAGGTCAGATGACACTTGTCTAAGGCCACATGGTCAACCCACCACAAAAAAAAAAAAAAAGGACTAGAATTAGGGAGTTGTTCCCGAGTGAAAGAGGAAGAGTGAATATGGGGAGAGCGCATATTCTTTAGGACCTCTCAAACGACCTGTCTGGCCATAAATAACAAAGAAGGGAGAATGGCTGACAGGGTTCTGTATCAGGAAGAATCTGTAAGTGCTTATTTAAATCTGGCACTGTGCCCGGACTATGAGGTAGGCGCTTACAAGAAATTTGTACTTAGACCAGTGATTTCTTTTTAAGATTTATTTATCTAAATAAATATGAATAGCATACTTGCATGAGGGTATGAGATGCTGCTTACCAACACCTCACTGCTGTGGTGTGCAGTAACATGGAAGTGTCTTCCTGTAAAGCAGAGATTTGTTCTGTTAATTGCTCTTGGGTTTCTGCTTCCTCCACCTGATGAGAGGGGCGGAAGTAAGGCCGTTGAGGAGTAGCTGGGCTCCAGCGACACAGGTGTGGAGTAAGAGTGGACAGAAGGCATGTCTGCCAGGAGCACTACCAAAGGGTAGTGCTCAAAAAATGGCCAGGCGATCAGTGTCAAGTTTCCATTTTCTTCAGAACAGCACCCTCAGGTTCACGTCAAACCTTGGCACCATCTGTTAAGCCTGGAATCGTTGCCTTCCTCTCTCTGAGAAATAAGGTAGAGGGCTTCACACCAGGTGAACAAGGCACCGCAGGTCAAGAGACAGAAATGAAACAGCCAGAAGGAAGCATCAGAGGGGCCTCTAGATGTGAGGCATGGAGGAAGTAGATAAACAGCGTGGGAAGGAGAGGAGCTGCTCTCTGAGCCCAGGAAGCTCAGGTGGGGGCAGGATTGAGTTCCTGCAGACGAGCAGGCCTGGAGGTATAGGGCTTTACTTACAGGGGCTCCCAACTCCTGGAAGGCAGATTACATCAGTGTAATAAATGTTTTCTGGGCAGCCACACATATGCTTCTAAATGCACACACCCTTGAAAGCTGGGGGCTGGGAGGGTTCATGTAACTTTTCTTAAAAGCAGAAACTCTGGTCTAGAGAAATGGCTCAGATGTCAGCACCGGCTGCTCCTACAAATGACCCAAGTTCAGTCCCCAGCACCCAGCTGTCACCTAGAAACCATCTGCAACTCCAGTCTGGGTGATCTGACACCCTCTCTGGCCTCCACTGGCATTGCACTCATGTGGCTTGTAGATATACATGCAAGCAAAACACCCATACACACTTTGGGGACAGGGGTCATGAACTTCCATGTGTCCTGACAACTGGAAGACTCATGCATGTGGGTATCCAGAGGACACCACTGCCTTAGGTCCCACCTTCGTGTGCCTGTGGAAGACGTGGACATGACAGACAGAACATGAGGGCGGGGGTCGGGGGGTGAAACCACAGAAGGAACGGAAGTACAACTAACATTATTTATGCAAAGCCACGTGTCAATGTGTGCACGGGCTACTGACACAGCCCGTGTGAGGCGGTGATTCCAGACAGCTGAACGGGAACCTGTGTTGTAGCCGCACAGATCCGGTTTCAGCTGGGAGGATTATCCCATTGACACTCATTTTTATAAGGAAGGGAATAAGTGTCTGAACCACCCCCAAACAGCTGTGGTAACTAGCACATGTGAAACTGTCCTTGTGTATACACTGATGGGACCTGCCTTCTCGTGAAGGAAGTAAGACACCAGTGCATACTGGGTACAGCTACAGCAGAATGCGTACCTAAGCGTTTCTGTAACAGCCCTGAGGTGCTAATCCAGTAATCATTCAGTGACAGTAGTGAAGTCTGGCTGGAGAGGAGCTCCATACTTGCTTGAGTCACGGTTTTGATTAAGCTTCTAAGAAGAGGGCCCATTTTTTGCGGGGACTCTGCATCATAAAACAATCCCCTCTACCCCATGATGCATTGCTGTCTCCTGAAGTCACTTTCACCGTCTGTTTTGTTTCTACAGGAAACTTTTTAATTTTTCAGACAGAATCTCACATAGCCCAAGCTAGCCTCAACCTCACTCTGTGGCCGAGGCTAGCCTTGAATAACCTTGCACTTCGTTCTAAAACAGTTTTACTTATGATGATGAGTGATATGCTTACAGGGGAGGGGTGGAAAACCAAAACCAAGAGAATTCATAAATACAGGAAAGTTATTAGGCCTATAGTAGGTTCCCATGGGTTGGTGTATAGCTCGGTGGCAGAGCACTTACTAGTATGTTGTGATGGTTCGAATGAGAACAGCCCCCCACAGCCTCATGTATTTGAATACTTGGTCCCCAGTTGGTGGAACTGCTCCAGAAGGGTCAGGAGGTGTGGCCTTGTTGGAGGAGGTGTGTCACTAAATGTTAGCCTTTGTGGATTCAAGAATTCCACACCATTCCCAGTTAGCTTTCTCTTCTGTGCCCGTGGATCAATGTGAAAACTCTTAGCTGCTGCCCTAAGGCCATGCCTGTCTGCCTGCTGCCGTGGTCCTCACCATGACCCTCACGGCTCATTCTCTGAAACTGTGACTCCAATAAACTCTTCTGTAAGTTGCCTTGGTCCTGGTGTCTCATCTAAGCAAGAAAAAATTAACAAAGATACTGTGTCCATAGAAACAGAACTTGCCTTCCTTCCTTCTTTCCTTCCTTCTTTCCTTCCTGTAGGCAGCCGTGTTTAAGATAGCACCTGGGACGGTTGCAAAGTCTTATGACTAGCACCTGACTGACTAGCACCTGAAGATGTAGGCAGCTGGCTTCCAGCATGGCCAGCTCAGCTAAATTGGTAAACAAGTCCTTTGTGCATGCGTCCTCGTGCCCCTCCCGAGCGGGCTTATGCTAATGAGGTATTGGCAGCTTAACCTATCCTAAGAGAACACATCACCCAGCCTGCCTTGGGATATATAAGCAGTGCGTTTCTGCTGCTGGGGGTCCCCGGTCCGGTCCATAAATCAAGATTCATTCCTGGAATAAAGCTGTCTGAGAAGGATCCAACTGTGTCCTGTCTTAATTGCTGGTCAAGGTGGACGCGACACCTTCCTTCCTTCCTTCTTTCCTTCCTTCTTTCCTTCCTTCTTTCCTTCCTTCCTTCCTTCCTTCCTTCCTTCCTTCCTTCCTTCCTTCCTTCCTTCCATCCTCTTTGATGTTTAGGACAGGATCTGTCTACATAGCCCTGGCTGTCCTGTAGATTATCAAGTTTGTTAGGTAGGCCTCAAACTCACAGAGATCTCTGCCTCCGAGGGTTTAAAGGCAGCCAACCACAATTCCAGTTCCAGAGGATCCAAAGCCATCTTCTGACTTCCAGGGCTGCTAGCTGAGGGAAGTATGTACTAACAAACCTTGCTAGATCAATCTCACACCTCCCAGACATCTCTGCCTGCTTAGCTACCTCAGGCCAAGCTCCCAAGTTTGTCACATTTTCACAATTTACTACTTACTATGTGTGTGTGCACTTGTATATATGTATCTTTACCTGTGACTCTTTATGAATTTCCCCCTGGCATATAAAAGTTGCATTAAATAAATGTATTTGGTTTTCCTTTGTTGATTTATCTTATGCCAGTTCAACTCTTGGTCTCAATTGAAAAACTCTAAAAGGCTAAAGATAAAACTTTGTTTCCTTCACAGAAGAAATTCCATCCAGAAGAATACATACTGGGATCATATCTTGAGAAGACAGCCATTCATCACATGGGACCCAACGTACCAGGGCTCAGAATGCCCTCCTCTCAGGTATCTTCTCTCAGAACATCGTATGCCTCAGCAAAACAGGAAGAAACCAAGGGGAAAGACACTGGGTAGTTTAAAATGAGCTAAGTCATTAAGGGGAATCCCTGGCTGACAGTTGTGTAGCAGACATGGACAGTGAGCACCAAACGCAGTAGAAGAAGCTGCTTTGGGAGGAAAGCAGAGCGTGTTTTAGTTTTGATGCTAACTTTCAGAGTTTGGAGTAATAGGAGGAGACCAGTGCCTGGGAGCTGGCTCAGTGGGTCAAGGAGCTCATCACCACAAGTGAGTTCAATCCCCAGGACCCATGTGGTAGAAAGAAACAACTTCCCCCAAGTTCTCCACTGACTGCCACATGCACTGCACATGTATGCACCCCCACATGTGACGTTATAAGTGTAAAATTAAAAAAAGAAAGACATCAAGGCTGTGAAAGGAAAAAGATGGAAAGATAATTAGAAATCTATACTTTAGATGGTTTAACCTGTAAGCAACAGTGGAATAAGGAACAAGAAATGGGGCTGGCGATGTGGCTGGGAAGGGGCTGTCTAGCCGGCATGAAGCCCTGGGTTCAATCCCCACCATGGCCTGAAGCAAGTGTGATAGTATACACCTGGAATCCCAGCGCTCCTGGGACAGAAGCAGCAGGGTTGGAAAAGCTCAAGACTGTTCTTGGCTACATACTGAGTTCAAGGCCAACCCTAGGTACACAAAATCCTGTATCAAAAACAAACAAAGTAACAGGTGCTGAAGACATGGCTCCGTGGTTAAGAGCAGTAGCTCCTCTTCCAAAGGGCCCGGGTTCACTTCTCAGCACTTAGTTGGTAGCCTACAGATATTTATAACTTCAGTTCCAGAGGATCCAACACCCTCTTCTGGTCTCTGCAGGCACCAGGCATGCACATGGTACACAGATGTACGTGCAAGGAAGGCACACATACTCATAAAATTTTTAAATTTTTAAATGGAAAGAAATGTACTATATGACATATTAAGGTTCTCTGAGCGGGGAAGCTTCAGCTGACTGGTTAATTAAGTGGCTCTGACACTTCATCAAATGCTTAACTTTTCTTCTATCTCTTCTCATTTATTCAAAGACCAGCTCTCCTCATAATAGCAAGTGCTTATATATAACATGGCAGAATCCCAGAGAAGACAGGGTGTTTCTCTAGAAGACAGGAAGCCTTCCCAATCCCCCTCAGACACCTCAAGCTGACCCTGACTAACACTGAGGCCTTGGTGTGTCTGAAAGCATTGGTGGAAACAAGAACAGAATCACACAGCAGACATGTTTCATTACATATTCCTCTCCTTCTCTGACTTACATCTGAGACACATAACCAACAGGACAGAGGCAACCCTTCCCAGCCTCCCTCAGTTGTGGTCACATGGCTAAGTTCTGACTGGTACGGTATGACTGGAAAGCTTGTAACCAGATGGTGAGTTGATCCTTAAACATTTATATGTTCTCTGCTGTCTTGCTTGCTCCTGGGCAGCAGGAAGCTCTGGGGGTAGAGGCTCCCGTCGATCACTCCCCCAGACGCCAGAGTCCAAAGTAGAAGCCAAAGTTTCTCATCAAGAAATTTCTGTACCAAGCAGTAGTTGCACATGCCTTTAGTTCCAGCATTTGGGGGGGTCAAAAGCAGGTGGATTGGAATTTGAGGTCAGCCTGGTCTACAAAGCAAGTTCTAGGTTAGCCAGGACTACACAGAAAAACCTTGTCTGGAGAAACCAAAAGGAGGAGGAGAAGGAAGAAGAGGAGGAGGACGAAGAGGCAGAGGAAGAAAAAGAGGAAGAAGAAGAGGAAGAAGAGGAGAAAAAAGAAGATGAGGAAGAAGGGGAGGAGGAGGAAGAAGAGGAGGAACAGGAAGAGGAGGAGGAGGAGAAAGAAGAAGAAGAAGAAGACTTCCTAGTTTGAAATTCTAATCTTTTGAAGAAGGAGAAGGAGAAGAAGAAGAAGGCAGCAGCAGAAGAAGACTTCCTAGTTTGAAATTCTAATCTTTTTCAGTCGTTATTAACACAGCATAACCTAATTACTGAGATGGCCAACCTCACGTAGGTTAAAGGTTCTCAGCAAGGTTCCTTCACTGCAGTGTCTACAGTCTGCACAACCTAAGTGCGTGTTGGACACACAAATCCTCGAACTTTACATCATATTTACCACCTTAGCATGTCTGAGAGTGTAGCCTCAAACCCTCACGTTCAAGCTGTGTCCTCTGAGCATGACAGGGGCCACTGCACTCGTGAACTCACAGTAGCTGTGGGAATGCAAGACCCACAGTCAAGACAACCGGCACTCTACTGTGGAGGGAGGAGGGGCTTGTGGGTCCCTCCCCTAACTGAGGAGCTGTTCAGAGCTAATGGTTTCTGTGGGTAAGAAAGCCAGTTTTCTTTAAAGGTATGGGTCCTGATAGGTTGACCGTGCTCCAGTAGATGGCTCTATACCCATGAGTGTTCAGGCAGCACAAATCAGGTTATTTGGTTGGTTGGTTGGGTTTTGTTTTTAGAAAAGGCACAAGGCTTGTTGACACATGCCTTCCCACCCTGTACTCCCGGGAGGCAGAGGATCTTTATGAGCTAGAGACCGTCTTGGTCTATATGGTGAGTTCCAGGCCAGCCAAAGCTACACAATGAAACCCTATCTCAAAACAACAAACAGAAATGAGGGCAAGAAGTTGGGAAGAAGAACGGTTGGAGGTGGATCTAAAAGGAGTTAAGGGAGAGAGTGCAGGATGAATACGATCTAAATATACTGTATGAAATTCTTTATTTAAAAATATATAATATACATGCACACCAATTAACTAGCATGGTTGCACACACCTTTAATCCCAGCACTCAGGAGGGAGAAGCCGAAGATTTCTGTGAGTTCATGGTTAGCCTGGTCTGCATATCAAATTCTAGGACAGCCAGATCTGCATAGAAAGACCCTGTCTCAAATAAACTGAACAAAAAAGGCACCAATTATTTAATGCTAGGTTCAGTCTTTCTTGCTAAGAATGTAATGGGCTCCCTCTAAAATATATAGCCACGTGAAAAATATGGGTTATGTTAGGACAGAATGGACGGAGACTGTGTGGGCTGCCATTACCCTCTGCCCCCGTTATAGCCACTACAGTCCGTGTGTTAACCTTCTCAAACCAACATAGAGATATATGTTTACTCATAGTTTCAGAAAACAACTTAGAGGTGATGACCACTAATAAAATTATGGTAGCAGCCTGGGTAATAGCCATAAACATGAGAGGAGGGAGTGGAACAGAAAGATGTTGGTCAAAGGAAACCATGGGAGCCAAAGGAATCTCTGACTGTCTCTGTCTCGCTCTGTGTGTGTGTCTCTCTCTCCCTCTCCCCGTCCCCTCTCTCAAAGCTGCAAACATACATAAGCTTGCTAAAATAAATGAACAGTAGACAGGTAAACAGGAGAAGAAGCAAACAGGCTCACTGGCCAGGGGCATCACTGCAGGAGCGTTCAGTTGCCTAGTGTAGTGTTTTGAATAAGAATGGCCTTCATATGCTCTCTCCTGCTTGAATACTTGGTCCCCAATTGGTAGAACTGTTTGGTAAGGATTAGGAGGTGAGGACTTGTTATAAGAGGTGTGTTACTGGGGCTGGGCTTTGAGATTTCAGAAGCCTATGCCACACCCAGTTCTCTCTCTCTTCCCCTTCCTTCCCTCTCTTCCTCCTTGTCTCCTTTCTTCCCCCTTCCCTTCCCCTCTCCTTTATGATTGTATCTCAAGATGTAAGCTCTCAGCTAGGGCTTCAGTGTCATGCTTGCCTACTTGCTGCTATGTTCCCTGTCAAGATGGTCATGGGCTTATTCTCTGAAACTGTAAGCCACAAGTTAAATATTTCCTTTCATAAGTTGGTGTGGCCATGATGTTTTGTCGTGCAATTGAAAAGTAACAATGATGCCCAGTGACAACCAAAAGTGTATGGACTTCACAGGGGAGAGGATGAGGAGGAAGTGACTGGGAGATGGATGAGGCTAAGGAATGGACCACAGCTTGGGCAAAGTTTGTTGCACTCTGGCCGGCCACCAATGCAAGTCTTCTCTCCTGTCATATTCGCCAGCTCTCCCAGCTGGTGTGATTATCTGGGGAAAGGACATGGGTAAGAAGGGACCTCCTAGAAAAGCCATCATCCAGGCATATGTCAGAACCTCAGAGAAAGCCTTTCCTGCTGTTTTTTTGGGTGCTCTGTTTGACGTCCAAGGAGGCATTTGATGAACTCCGGCAGTACAACTTTCAAGTAGACAGCAGGAATACATGCTTTAAGTCTAGGACCCAGTGTGGTGACTGTGACTAACAGTAATATAGCATTGCTAAGAGAGTAAACTACAGAAATCCACATTGCTTATGTGAAAGCACACACATACCCACATGCACACACACACATGCACCCACACATATGCACATGCATACACTCACATGCATGTGTGTGTGTGTGTGTGTTACAGAATAAGATATGAGGATAAGGCTATGTTAATGATTTGGTTTAACCATTCCACATTATTTATATTTCTCAATATATCACATTGTTCCCCACAAATATATACACAATCATAATTCACCAATAAAAAGTGAATTTCAGAGGCTGGAGAAGTGACTGGGTGGTTAAAACTAGTACTGTTCTTCTAAAGGAACTGAGTTCAATTCCAGCGTCCACACTGGGTAGCCTGTAACTCCAGGTCTAGGGTTCAACATCTCTGGCCTCCACGGCACCCACATTCATGTGCATACATACATAATAATACATACTTACATACATACATATATATATATACATATGTATATACATATATACATACATACATGGAAATAAAAATAACTTTTAAGTACATAAAATCATAGAAATCCACTGCCTTTCGAGTGCTAGGGTTTGCCAATACTGCCAAGGAAAAAATGAAAGTTTTAAAGTTAAAAGGAAGTGTGGGAGAATGGAGGTGATTCTGTAGTCAACAAGAAGACATGAAGCCATTGATTGAAAATTATAAATGCAACCGAAACTCAAAATGAGAACAAGTATTAGCAGAAGGGCTGGGTATATTCGAACTAAATTTTTAAATTACACTTATCTATTTATTGTGTGTGTATCTTGAGGGTGGGCACCGTGGACACATGAGGGTCAGAGGACAACTTGGAGTCAGTGCTCTCCTATTATGTGGTTCACCTTTTAGCTGTTCTAGAGCTACATACAGCGTTTGCTGTTAGCTGTTCTTCCTACTCTCAGACTTAGGGGGATGGCCTGCCCCAGAACAGGGGATTTTAGAGGGCCCTGCGATGGCTCGGGGGTTCAAGTCAGTTGTGCCAAGCCTGATAGCCCGTCTCCATTCCTAGAACCCACACGGCTCCAACCATTTGTCCTCTGATTAATACACAGATACCTGCAGCCCAACTGCATGTCTCTCCCAGAAGCTCCCCTCATAGACAAATAAATGTTTTTAGAAGTTCTTGAAGGGGGGGGGGCTGCACATGAAATACTTACGAGAGAAAATTTGCTGTCAAATATTTAAAATTAAGCCCCCACCGGAGAGGCTGTGCACAGTGTGGGGGATGAGTCTTCCCAGGTCCTGCTTTGTCCAGCAGAAGCTGCCACAATGTTTTCAGAGCCTCCGGCAGCCCAGTCTCTGGAAACAGCTTTGAGAGTGAATGGGGAGGGACGTCTGACAAAGGACCCTCGTTCATTGGCATAATCCTCTGGAAAGCTGTACAGCAATGCATGTGACCAAGCAATGGGAACCAGCTGGGAGCAGCCTGTTGGCAGCCTTGTGACTGCCACCCTTTGTAGCTCGGCCTCCCTCAGCCTCTTTCTCATTCGGGCGGAGCCGTAGAGTCTCGGGATAATGGATGCTTTCGGATGGAGAGGGAATCCGAAATGCAGCTGAGCTGCATTAGCGGCTCAGCTCTGACCCTGCAGATGAACACCCACATCCTTGAACTCATGATATTTCAACCACCCTTGGCCCCAGCTCTCATTCAGACAGCCACAGTAGCTATAGCTGCTATGTTAGGAGAGCAACAGTTAAACCGTGGCTCCGTCTTTTCATTCAGCTTGTATGCTTCCTCTTAACACACTTCAGTTTTAAATTTTCCTTTGTGGCCCAGAGTACACGTCAGGATCTCTGCTTTCAATGCCAAAAAGTCATGGTGGGGGATGGGTGGAGTTGAAGTGTTTTGGAAGCGGTGAGGCTTAGGGCTAGACTTTCACAGGTTGCTTCTAGTGGAGTCCTGGGTGCTGCAGGGACCTGTTTTGGAGGAGCCCCTGGGAGTGACCAGGATTTGGAGTGGCACATCACACACTCCGCTAGACAATTAGGCTCCGTTACATAGTTATGTTTGGGAGGGAGAAATCTTCAGTAATTCCTTGAAAACAATTAGCATACTCAGGAGGTTAACCCAGGGCTTGATAATGGTCCTCATCTGCCTGATAGGACTGCAACTGTGAGCAAAGCAAGTGACTTCTAGACTTGGATTCTCCAGTAGTAACAGAGAGGTAATGGTGTCTTCTTTCATCTTTTCCTCAAAACTAATTGTAAAGCTGTCTGCTTCCATCTTTACAGGAAGTAACCAAAATGACCCATCTCCTCTTGGGTTTGCTTGTTTCTGTGTTCCTTGTTCTTTTCCTGTCTCTGAAGGCAACCTTTGCTGGTAAAACACACCTTCTAATATTCTAATGGAGGGGAATGAAGTTTTGCCTGGCCCAGGAATTGCAAATAAGAGTCAATTGAGGTATTTAAACTAAATTTTTGTAATTTTAAAAAAATGTTTTGAAAGCCAGGCATGGTTGTGTACACCTTTTAATTCCAGCACTCAGGGGGCAGAGGCAGGAAGATCTCTGTAAGTTCCAGGACAGCCAGAGTTACAATAAAAAGACACTATCTCAATAAACAAAAATATTTTTGTTTTATGTGTATAAAGCATTGGCCTACATGTATGTACGTTTACCATGTCTGTACCTAGTACCCTCGGAGGCCAAAAGAGGGCATTGGACCACATGTTTGGAATTACAAATGGCTGTAAGCTGCCATGTGGGGCCTGGGAACTGAATCCAGTTCCTCTGCAAGAACAAGATGGAGCCGTCGCTCCAGCCCCTGGGTTTGGTTGCTTTTTGTAATGTTTCCATTTCTTCCCACTAACATTTGACCCATTCACAGTTCACTTGTTACTAGGGCCAACTGCTATCTTAATCTGGTTGAGTAAATTACTTTAGATAAAATCCATACTCTGTCCCTTCGACTCTTCACCTCTTCCTTGTTCCGGGAGAAGGGGCTGGACTTCCTGAGTCCTGGCCAGCCGGTGAAGCGTGCAGTGTCCCAGGTCTCCTCTGCCCCTTTCCAGCCTCAGAGCTGCCCTGTGTCAGCTTGTCTATTGCTTGTCCTGTACCACAGGACAAGCCAGCCTATGAAGCAATTCGTGGCTCAGTCAGTGCTTTGGTCTGGCACCTTCCATTCCTCTGAACCCATGCCACAGCCACAGCCATACCCTCACACAGCAGGCCCACCCAAGTCTTCTCTCAGTCCTCTTACCCATGTCTCCTTGGGACCCACAAGACTTCTGTTCCCAAGGCAGTCATCACTAGGTCTCCTCCAGTCTATGAGACCGGGCCCTGTGACTTTGGGAAATGAAACTGTCTGCCTTGACCATGCTTCTTAACCTCATCTCATCTCAGAAAGAGAAGTTGGGACTGGCTAACCGGTAGCCCCTCTCTTCCTTCCCATCTTCCTTCTATCTTCAACAACCCTAGGTGGAAGACTCAGGCTCCTTCCTGTCTGAAAGAGTATCTCCCTTCATCATATCCTCTTTCTTCTGGAGGTGATTATTGTCCTTACCCTAGGATAGAAAGACTCAGGAAACAGAAATCAGCTTATCATCAGGAAAAAAAAAACTGGGATATTTCAGAGACATTGTTTCTGTTATAAGAGAAAGGCATGTGTAGGACCAGAGTGATTTGCCTCTGTTTAGCCAAGGCCAGGGCGGGCCTGGTGGAAGAGGCTAGCTACAGATGTGGCAAGGGGCCTGAACATACAGCACTGGATACTCTTGGAGCTGGGTATTAAGACGGCTTGCTGGTTCAGGAAAACTGGCACCTGCTGTGTGGCATATGAGCTCTCTCTCTGTTCTTGTCCTTGCTCTTGTATGTAGAAGCACCAGGAGTCCTGCTGGCTGCAGCCTCATCCTGCCTAGGTCTGGTTCCCAGCGTCCAGCAGAGGATGTGGATCAATGAAGGCTCGCTGGGGACGTCGGGTGGACTGAATGAACTGACTCTGGCCTCCATTGTTGACTCATTCTTTGCCCTGTTGAGTATCTTTGAAAAAGTCTGTGTTTTCCTCCACAGAATATGTCTGACCATAAATATAATAAACAGATACCCAGATGTTTACAATGTAGAGCTGTACGTCTCACATTGCCTTTGTCCAGGGGAGCCTAGGGGAACCTAGGGGGAGCCTAGAGGGTGTGGAAGTCAAGACCAAGGCTGTGAATATGCTAAGCAACTGCCCCCACCACTCAGCTTTAGCCTCAGTAAAGAAACACAAAATATAGGGCCCCAAAGAGGTAGGAATGTTTTTCTCTGCAATGTTACAATGAAGCTGAATCCAAAGTTATTCTGAAATCCAGACTTTTCTCCTCTTGTGTTGTTACGGCCTGGGTTGGGATCCTAGACATGTGGTAGAAGCTGGGTGCCCTCCACATTCTTGCCCACACGGGAGTCCACGGGAAGTAAATCTGTCCTGAAGTCACTTGGAAGTCACCCACTTCATTTACACTCACCACTGGCTTCAACAATCACAGAACTGGCTAAGGTGAAAGAGCTGGCGAGATGCACGTTGGCCATGGGCACCTCCAGAGATAATGAGTAGGCCTTCCACAAAAACTTGTATTGTCAACCCAAAGGAGCTCATGCCCTTTTCTGGCCTCCATCTGTGTTACATAGTGAAATATAGGAGATATACACTCACACAGATATTATGAACACACACATGTATATGTATTGTATTGTGTGTGTGTATGTATATGTATGTGTATATGTATGTGTATATGTATGTGTATACACACACACATAATTTTTACAAGACAGGGTTTCTTTGTGTAGCCCTGGCTGTCCTGCAACTCACTCTGTAACCAGGCTGGACTCAAGTCCAAGATTGACCTGCCTCTGGCTCCCAAGTGCTGGTATTAAAGGTGTGAGCCACTACTGCCTGGCAAAAATTTTTTTTAAAATCCGGCAAAAATTTTAAAAATAGAGGATTGAAGAAGGCATCTGATGTTGACTCTGGTCTATACACATACACACTACACTGCACACACTGCATACACTACAAACCCACTATATGCACACAACACACACATACTGCACACACACGACACACATACACTACACACAAACATACATACTACAAACACATGCACACATGTGCACACACAATACATGCATACACGATATACACACACACACTACATCCACACTGTATACACTACATACCCACTATATACACACTCCACTACACATTACACAGACACAAAAACACACTACACACACTATACACACATCTATATGTTGTTGTTTTTTGGGGGTTTTTGTTGTTTTTTTTTTTTTTTCACTGTGACCATGTTCTAGAGGAAGGGAAGAGAAAGCACATGGAGAGGCAAGAATTCTAAAGCAAAGTTCCAGCCAACTACTGCAACATTAAATTCAAACTCCAGGGAGTGAGAGGCTCCCTTCTCATCTGTAGCTCTTCATGAGACCTCTGACAGATGAGTTACCTGTCCTCCCCACTTCTGCTCCACCACAGAGAGTGGTGACCAGGTGCACTTCCTAAGAATACTTTTAGAGGAAGATGAACACAAGGTAGGAGAAGGCTGCTGCCGCTGTTTTGCTGCAGTTAGGAGATATCTGTGAGCTAGATTTTCTCATTTCATCCTGGCCATTGCAGAGCATGTTGGCCTTAACTCAGCCAAGCGTTCTCTGGGCCCACTGTCTTCTGGGCATTTGTATGTGCTTATGAGGTTGCTTGCAACAGGCACATCTGAAATGGTGTTAAGGATTCTGCTGTCCCGAAGCTCGACCTGGGGCTGTCGCTTTGGGAGATAGAGTTTAAGTATTAAAACTTTTCATTGCTTTTTTATTCTTTAGATTTTGCGAGCCAGAGTCTGTCTATATAGCCCTGGCTATCCAGGAACTCGATATGTGCACCAGGCAGGCCTCAGACTCAGACGATCTATCTGCCTCTGCCTCCTGACCCCCATATGTCTAGCTTAGTCTATTCCTTTTATTAAACAAGATCCCTGATGAGGATCTTGTTTGATAAAGTTCTTGAAGCTGAAGACTTATGCTCTTACTGGCTGGGGAAAGCCTCACATTTACTGGCTTAATACAGACGTTCTCAACCTGTGGGTAGCAACTCCTTTGACAAGTCTTAGCTCCAAAAATATTTACATTACTATTTGTAGCAGCAGCAAATTTATAATTATAAAATACAACAGAAATAATTGTATGGTTGGGGGTCATACATGAGGAACTGTGTTAAAGGGCCACAGCGTTAGGAAGGTTGAGAACTTGCTATTCTAACAGGTGCTCTGTAAGGGTCTCATATAGCAATAGCCTTAGTTTGGAAGACATCTCTAGTTAGCTCCTTTGGTAACGGAACACATGAACTAGGCTTTACACTGGAAGATTTGTATCTCATTGCAATCTGCTTTCAACCTAGTTCCTACCCAGGTTTATTAGTCTCATAAGACTCAACTAAAAGCAGCAAAAAGCAGTCAGTCCATGTAAACACTGACTCGGGCCAGGAGCCCTTCCAGTACCAGGGTTATGGGAGCTGTCTTCTGCGTACTGTGGGAGGTAACATCTGAAGGTAGCTGCTGCTATCTTTTGAGTAGTGTTAGTATGGTTCTTCTTTTCCCATCCCTTTCCCTTTTGGGAGGACATCTGTTTGTTTTGTCTGAGATAGGGTCTTACCATGTAGCCCTGGCTAGCCTGGAATTTGCTATGTAAACCAGGTGACCTGATTACAACCTCTTCCTTGCACTTTGAGGCTCTGGCCTTCTACTCCAAGCATTGTTAAGTGAGTTCCTCTGTCCCTGTTCCTGAGGCGATGACCGAAACTGGATTTTACTTGTGTTTCGGTAGTTTAGAGCTAGCCCACCAGGTCAGAGAACATATGCTCTCCATGATGGGCCTCCATAGAGGTGATGATAGGCAGCTATAGTCCCAACACTCGGGAGACAGAGGCAGGAGGATCTCTGTGAGTTCGAGGCCAGTCTGGTCTACAAAGCAAGTTCTAGAACAGCAGGACAACACAAGAGAAACCCTATCTCAAAAATCCATAAAAACCGAAAGACGTCACTTAATAAAAAAATTTTACCCTGTCTATGTGGCCTGGTTTTGATGGACTTGTTGCTGTGCGGCACAGGGACGCCTTGGGAAAGTTGAGGCAGTGAGAATTAAGAACTCAGCTGTGGAGCAGTTCCCGATATGCATGAGGCCTGGGTTTCAACTCTCATACTGCAAAGAAAAAGGGTGGGTGGGAGGGGGGGGCGGGGATGGGTGGGAAAGTAGCTGGCAAGAGAACAGCCATGCTAGAGCAAAGATCCAGTAAGCACCCAGCCATGTACCAGCCTGGAGGGCTTATGTCTAGAGGGTGATGTGGAAACAAAATCCTCCAAGCTGTAGCCTAACTGATGTACATATCTCATTGTAAGATTTGTGTTATGATCCTTCTCTCTCCCCCTCAGTCCTGGAGGTCAATCCAGGGTGTTGTGGGTGCTAACTAGGCAAATACTCTACCACTGAACTATATCCCCAGCCCAATTTGTTATATGTGTGTGTGTGTGTGTGTGTGTGTGTGTGTGTACAGGCATGTGCGTGCACACATAGTGCCTACGGAGGCCAGGAGAGGGCGTCCAAGTCCCTGCGCTGGAATTGCAGGTAGCCGTGAATCATCGGACCCTGGTCCTGTGTAAGAGCAACAAGTTCTGTTAACAGTGAGCCATTGCTCCACGCCTACCCCTATTCATTTTATCTTCTGTGATCAGCAGTAATAGCAGCGAATAGCAATGTAGTAAATCTTCACTGCTTGGGACTGGAAGCTTGGCCAGGCCTTAGAGGATCTGGGTCAGGAAGTAAGGCCAACAGTAAGGGGGTTATTCTCATTTCTACATCTGTGAGCCAGATTTCTATTCAGTGACATTGTGAAACAGACATTTGGCCTTCATTTTTTCCGACATACAACTATAAAAACCAACCAACCAACCAACCAAACCTTGAACTCTCCAAAGGACAAACTTTTTTTTTTCATGCTAATGACTGAATGAATGACGGTCATTCACTGATGCTGGGAACTCCCTCTCAGCAGGACCAGCGTCTGCTGGAGCCAGCCAGATCACCATTTGGAGCATTGCAGATTTCAGTTAAACTGCCTCAGTCCTGAAGGAGGGGTTGGAGGCTAGGTTGATCACCAAAAAAATGCATAAATAAAAATGCAAAATAGGATGTTCTGAGAGAGACACATGTGCCCCTCCCTTGTGATCTGCTGAGACTACAGACCCCAGAGGCCTGGACCCCAGAGCCCCATGGCTGGATGTCGTAAGCTATTGCCTGGGGTCGGCAGGGACACCTTGAGCAGATCTGGAAGCAGAAGACAGTGATTGTCAGTGACGGGCAGGACCACCCTTGACCTGTGCTGTTAAACAGTACACACCTCTTACCCTCTGTTTAGGCCTAAAACCTCATGTCGGACCCCAAAGATAAGCTTAGGTAAGAGGGGCATTTACTGCACCTCTATTTACTCCCCAGCATAGCCACATCAAATAAATTAGTGCCCTCTGTTTTTTTTTTTTTTTTTTTTTTTTTTGGTTTTTTGAGACAGGGTTTCTCTGTGTAGCCCGGGCTGTCCTGGAACTCACTCTGTAGACCAGGCTGGCCTCGAACTCAGAAATCGCCTGCCTTGCCTCCCAAGTGCTGGGATTAAAGGCATGCGCCACCACCACCGGGCTAGTGCCCTCTTTCTTTACTGTTTGTCTCTTGACTTGCTGAGGATAGACAGCTGAGCCTAGCTTGCCGGGGTTCCAGAGTCCAACTCTAACTCTGTACTAATGCCGACTCTTAAACTAGTATGGCAGGTCATTGTTTGGAATGAGTTCCTGTACTAGGACCCAACATACGTTCGCACAGTTTTAGGGTAATAGCATTTGGGGTGCTGCAGCCCCAACAAACTGGGCTCAGCCAATGCCCCCTCTACCACGGCCAGTCAGTAAGGAATGGTGGGAATCAGAGAGATGTGTGTAATTAGACTCCTGGTCTAGGTGTGGTCTTGTTGATCTTTGCCTCCCAGGTAATCTGTTGTCTTGCTCCAGTAAGAAGAGTCCTTATGGCTTGAGGGGACAGAGTAGTTAGTTCTCTAAGCGGTCATCCTCACCTTCACTGATAACAAGGCCATCATCCAGGGAAAGGAGTGCTCTGTCCAGGGAGCTCTGACTTTTCTAGAATCCAAAGGGACTGAGGAAAAGCTAAGGGCAACGACTCACCTCTGCCTTCAGCAAAAGCAAAGGAGGCCAATGAGAGTGGAAGACAGACGCAGACTTTCAACTGCTCTTCCTTTTGAGCCCAGCTGAGGAGTCCATGATTTTTGGCAAAGGTGACTTCTGGGTCCCTTGTTTCCATGCCAGACCAAACCAGAATAGAGCCTCTTAACTCAAACGTTAAAAAAAGCAGTTTTCCCCTTAGGATCGGAGGTTCCAGTCTCCTGCAGTCAGCTCTGTAAGGAAGTGTTCTTCTTGTTCACCCTCAGGGAAAAAAAGTAATCTGACTTACCTGATGTTAATCGGGTGTTTTTGTTTTTCTGTTTCCTTGATCCCACCTCACAAATCCCTCTGTTCTGCCTGCCGGGGAGTGGGAGGGCAGGGAAGGGGTTCTCACTCAGGAAAATGGAGACTGCTCCATTCACATTTCAAACTAAAGCCAATTACACCTGTAACTAAATCATTATAATTTTGTGTTTTACTATACATAATAAAGCCTACAAAAAACCCAAAAGGGCAGGTTCTGGGGGTGGCTCTGGGAGAGTGGTGCATCCAGAGGGGAAAGGCCTTCAATCCCCTGTACACCGTCCCATCTAGCTCAGTATCTCAGTCTTCCTGACCACCTCGACGACGTTGATCACGCCCCTCAGGCTGCGGTGACCCCCAAGCACACAATTATTTTTGTCGCTACTTCAGAACTGTAAGTTTGCTTCTGTTGTGAATCATAGTGTAAATATTTTCTGACGGGTTAAGGAGACCCCTGTGAAAGGGTCATGACCCCACAAAGGAGCCCCCTCCACCCACTGGCTGAGAGGCACTGATCTAGCTGTTCTTCTGCACCCTCTGTAAAAGGCAACAGGCTACATAAATGTGCTTCCCTGAGCGCTCTGAACTGCTCTCCAAACTAACCAAAGCAAAGGGAGGCCTGCTTTACCACTGATGGGTTTGTAAAGGCAAGAGAGGAAGCTTTAAGATTGGCGCCTTCCTGGCGGGCAGTGGTGGGCACGCCTTTAATCCCACCCTTGGGAGGGCAGAGGCAGAGGCAGAGGCAGGTGGATTTCTGAGTTCGAGGCCAGCCTGGTCTACAGAGTGAGTTCCAGACAGCCAGGCTACACAGAGAAACCCTGTCTCGAAAGAAAAAAAAAAAAAGGTTGGTGTACAGCTAAGGGTAACTTGGAGATGGACTGGGTCCCAGTCCTAGACAGGTCCCAGGACCAGACACCCCGTACTCCTTTGACTGGGTCAAGTTCTGATTGACAAGGGAGGGAGATTTTCACTAGCAACAAGTATAATGCTTGTGAAGTAGAACTTGGTGATGTCTAACAAAACCACATCTGTCTGTTTAGGTCTGACATCATTCTCTATCTATACAATAATGTATCATATACAGTATTTTAGTTGATTACAAGCAGCTCAGGAAATAGCTTGTGATATGGTAACCTTGGTGTGTGTATGTGTGTCTGCAACTGTGTGTGTGTGTGTGTGTGTGCGTTGTATATGCATGTGTGTATATATGCATTGCGTATGGTGTGTGTGTTGTGTGTGTGTGTGTCGCGCCAGGCTTGGAACAGGTACCCTAACCCATGGAGCCGTCTTGCCAGTATCACATACTTATTTTTGACAAAGCAATATACAGGATGTTTTTTCACAGATTCCTCGAAGTGATGTGAGGACACCCACAGGTGTGAATGTTGACTGCAGCATGTTTAAAACTGTAGCCCAAGTGTCCAAAGGTAAGAAAGATTCGAAGGATGCTCCCTCGAGTTGGTGGAAAGAGTGAAGGTATCCTAAGGAGACACCTGAGCCTGTCCCTGTCCCTCTGGTTATCTGACTGTGGAAATAATAGATACCAAAGAAATGGAATTTCTCCAGGAATCTTACCTTAGGAGGACTTCGAAGCCCGGGCCAGCCAGAGGGAGAACTTGTATCCCAGGAACAAGTTTCTCAGTTGGAATGCCACCTTCCAAGACATACGGAGCCAAGACAGTGATGGACCAAATGGCGGGAGACACTTGAGCAAGAATACTCCTGCCCTGTTTTAGCCTGAACTGCACAGTAACTATCTGGAGATGAACTGGACATCTTTCTCTTCTCCTTTCCCCAATGTAGCCACTTTGAAGAAATATCCTTTCTCTGCTTTCCATTCCATCTCTTCATTTGAGTGATGACGGACACCTAGGTGGCCAAGCCTAGCTTGTTAGGGCTGCTAGGCCCTGAGGCTTTGACCCTTAAAATTCTGGTAACAGTAATATAACTGTATAACTGTTAAAATAAGTAAGACTTCTATAACCTGATATTAAGCTTTTTTTTTTTTTTTTTTTTTTTGGTTTTTTGAGACAGGGTTTCTCTGTGTAGCCCTGGCTATCCTGGAACTCACTCTGTAGACCAGGCTGGCCTCGAACTCAGAAATCCACCTGCCTCTGCCTCCCAAGTGCTGGGATTAAAGGCGTGTCGCCACCACGGCCCGGCAAGCATTTTCTAATCATTATATAATCATTATATATTTATAAATAAATATGATTGGTAGAAATAGAGCCATAAACACAAACCCAGAATACAGAATACACAGTTTTTGTTTTTGTTTTTTCTTAATTGCTGTTGTTTTTAGGACAAGATCTCATGTAGCCCAGGCTGGCCTCCAACCATCTATGTAGCTAAGTAAATCCTTGAACTCATAATCCTCCTGCTCCAGCAGTGGTTGCAGTGTGAGCGGAATCTGTGGGTTTGACTGGTGTCTGGGTGAACTTTTCACTTAGTACAGACTTCTGAGTTGTGCTAAATGTACAAGTGCAAGAAAAAAAATTATAGAGTCAAAAGAATGAGAGGCACAATATGGAATTTAAAAAACTCAAAAGAGTACCAGTCAATTGAAGACCATGGAAGGCAGAATTACTTGGAGTAGGGGTCTATTGTCTTTAAACCCTCAGACCAAAGGAAGGAAACAAACAGGAGTTAGTTATCAGTGGCAGGCAGGACTGTTCTCTGCAGTGACTTGCGTGCTATGTTCTAGGACTAAGTACTCATTACCTTGAGGTCATGGGAAGAAGGCGTCTCGTGATTAGAAAAGAGGGCACAGAGACCAGGAGTCAGGAACGATGGAAGTTAGTGTTGTTTGCTGAAATGGAAGTACAAAGTAATGTGTGCTTTCTTCCACTATCCCCTCACACACACACACACACTTTTTTTTTTTTTTTCAGATTGTTTCACATATACTCTTACCTACGTAGTAGCCCAGAGTGGCCTCAAATTCCCAGTCCCCCTGCCTGTCTTCTGTGTATCAGAATTAAACTATATAGCTGTTCGCCATTGTGCCCTGCTTGAATTCATGATTTTCAGCATGAAGGGGTGTGTGTGTGTGTGTGTGTGTGTGTGAGAGAGAGAGAGAGAGTGTAGTGTGCGGTGTGCGTGTTTAGCTCTGCTGAGAAACTCAGAAGCAATCATGGTCCAGTAGCAGTGCACTAGACTGGAGCCTATCTTGGTGTCTATAAACAATTCTCTTTTTCACAGAGAATAGCCAGTGCTTGCTGGATAATGACCAATTCTAGGGTTTGGAGGCTGGAGCTGGGAAAATGCAATGTGCACCTGAAACATATTACTGTATCAGACAATAAAAAAGTCTTCTAAAAATGGAAGAAAAGGACAAGGAAACCAGTTTGGGAACTATTGGCGCTGGATGCTGCTGGATGCTGCTGGATGCTGCTGGATGCTGCTGGATGCTGCTGGATGCTGCTGGAGCAGGGACAGCCACTGCCTTCAGTTGTGTGCCCACCGGTGAGTCTACCAGACTTGGTGAATGCCCATGGGCATGTGAACCACTGTGGTTAGACTCAAGGGGTCACAAAACAAAACCAGAAGGCATGAAGGGTCTCTAGGGGTGCACAGATGATACAAGGACGTGTTACTCTTGTAGAGGGCTGGGGTTCCCTTCCTAACACCCACAATGGACTCATAACCATCCAAACTGCAATTCCAAACATCCAATGCCTCCCAGGTGGCATGCACATGTGGCACACATGCATACAATGAAATGTACAATGAAAAAAAAAGACATGGACATGTCTGAGGGACTGGAGTGGGAGGTGGGAAGGCAGGAAGAATAATCCGAATGCACTGTGTATATATGAAATTGTCAAAGGATAAATTCAATTAATTAATAAAAAGAAGTTTGAGGAACTTCCTCTGGGTAAATCTGAGAATTTTAACGGTAATGGTGATGGTGATGATGATGATGAAATAGGAGGCTATTAATGCATTAAATAAACCAAGACTCCAAATGCCCATGCTCCTATAAGTAAAGAGAGCACACAGGCAGCTGGAGGGGCAGCTCTCCCCACCGTTAGGACACAGCAAAGCGACAAAGGAGCAGTGACAGATGAGGACTCCAAGGACGAAGGACTCAAGGACAGGACATCCACCTATTTTGATACATTTGATAGATTTATCAACCACAAAGGTAAACATAATACCCACAGGGAGAGTTTGGGACACATCATCTCAAACATGTGATCAAGGCTAAAAAAAAAAAAAAAAAAGGCAATATTGAAGTCACGTGTTACTTGACACTACACTGAGAAGGGCATAAGGTCCCTTTAGGAATGTGTCTGTCAAAATGCACAGCCGTGCAGGGCACTGGTGGCGCTGCATTCCTTTAATCCCAGCACTGGGAGGCAGAGGCAGGTAGATCTCTGTGAGTTTGAGGCTAGCCTGGTCTACAGAGTGAGGTCCAGGGCAGCCAGGGCTACAGAGCTACAGAGAGAATCTCTGTCTACAAAAAGTAAAAAAAAAAAACAATCGAGATAACAGTCTACCCTCGAACGTGAGCCTGAAGTGGTCTCATTTTCTTACCTTAGTCACACATGACTGGTACACAGCAGCAGCAGTAGCCGTACAGCACTGAGCACCACACACAAGCCTTACACACAAGACACAGTCAAGCCTGCATTTGTAGAAATTTAAAATGTCAAGTTAAAAACTTCCTGGAACTCACTCTGTAGACCAGACTGGCCTCGAACTCAGAAATCTGCCAGCCTCTGCCTCCCAAGTGCTGGGATTAAAGGCGTGCGCCACCACTGCCCGGCTAAAAACTCATTTCTATTTTCATGAGCACAATGTAATTTCTTTCCATTGAAGACGCCCTCTTGAGGTGGGGAGATGGCTTGACAGGTTGAAGCAACTAACCGTACTCAGGTACACAAGCCTGACCTGACTTTGATCTCCAGAACCCACTTAAGTGCAATGGTGTGCACCTGTAATCCCAGCGCTCCCAGGAAGAGATAGAGGATGGAGAATCAGCAGAGCTTGCAGCCCGCCTAAGCCAGAGAACTCAGTGAGAAACAACAGAAGAGACTCCATCCCAAAAACAAGGTGGAAAGAGAGAACTGACTCCCAAAAGTTGTCTCCTGACCTTCACAAGCCTGAAGGACACCTTCCATATCTCTTGTGTGAGTTTTACAGAAAAAGAAAGGAAGAAAGGAACTATAAGGGCCTTTGTCTTTTTTGCCCATGGTCACTTGAATCATGAGACAAAATAAAATTATCTTCCCTTAAATTACTTTCTGTGGAGCATTTGGTCATAATAACTATCCAATTCCCAACACAGGAAAAAAAAATGTGTGAAGATTCGAATGTTTTTCATCAGCCAAACAGCACAGGACAAACTGAGCACATAGTGTACTGGTGCCAGCAGAAAGAATAGAAACACGTCACACATCTAAGAATAAGCCTGTCTGAAGGAACAATATTTTATCTCTTTATTGACTTAAATAATGGGCTATTAGAACTAAAAGCATTAAAGTCCCAACTAAGGACGAAAAGTGATTGTTCTCTCTGGAGAAACGTTTAGCCCTAGAAGCAGAAAACAGCTAGAAGATGACAATGGGGTGTATAATTCTGGGATGACCCAGCCCTTGTGTGAGTAAGTCGTTTTGGCCCCAGAGTTCAGAGCTACTGATCAGGCAAGCTGGACCGTTAATCATAACTGCTGATCCAGAAGTGATGGGATGCCTGGGGTTATACCAAACAGTAGAACTAAGAAGAAGCTTGTAGATGAAGGAAGACAGTTGAGGAGTTCAGAGTACACAGGCTGGTTGTGTAGCTCAGAGTGCAGAGAGCTTGCACAAGCTCCGAGTTCCGATCCTACCTCCTCAGAGAACGGGTGATGATACACGCCTGAACCCCAGCACTCTTCAGGCTCAGGCAGCAGGCAGAAGTGCAGGGACAACATCTGGGTCACACAGTGAGTTCCCACACCATCCTGGGCCTGAGCTATAGAGTAAGAAGAAGAAAGGGGGGAAAAAATCCAGAATTTTAAAAAATTAGAAAGCAAAACTCGGGGCTGGAGCTATGGCTCAGTGGTTAAGAGCACTGACTGCTCTTCCAGAGGTCCTGAGTTCAATTCCAGCAACCACATGGTGGCTCACAACCATCTGTAATGGGATCCGATGCCCTCTTCTGGTGTATCTGAAGACAGTGACAGTGTACTCACATAAAAACAAATAAATAAATCTTTAAAAAAAAAAAATTAAAAAAAAAAAAAGAAAGCAAAACTCTGGGAATGGTAAAGATTGTATCTGAGATTACACATCTCTTTGGGATTTCCTAAAAACAAGATTAGAGACAGGTGGTTAGAGAAAGCCTGCAGCTAGCCTCACAGGATACCTGTGAGGAGGGGTACATGGGGTTAAGGATTAGGGTTAGGGATACACGGGAGGAGGGGAAGATTCCCCACACCTACATGGGCACAATCTGTGCGACTCTGTAACTTCAGTTCCAGGAGGAGAGCACCCCCACACACAAAAAAGACAATAGTAAAAGTTTTAATTAAAAAAAAAATGGTTTGGGGCTGTGGGAACAGCTCGGCGGTTAAGACTGTACTGTTGGGGTTGTGGGAACAGCTCTGCGGTTAAGACTGCACTGTTGGGGCTGTGGGAACAGCTCAGGGGTTAAGACTGTACTGCTGGGGCTGTGGGAACGGCTAGGCGGTTAAGACTGTACTGCTGGGGCTGTAGGAACGGCTCGGCGGTTAAGACTGTACTGTTGGGGCTGTAGGAACAGCTCGGGCGGTTAACACTGTACTGCTGGGGCTGTGGGAACAGCTCGGCGGTTAACACTGTACTGCTGGGGCTGTGGGAACAGCTCAGGGGTTAAGACTGTACTGCTGGGGCTGTAGGAACGGCTCGGCGGTTAACACTGTACTGTTGGGGCTGTGGGAACAGCTCGGTGGTTAAGTCTGTACTGTTGGGGCTGTAGGAACAGCTCAGGGGTTAAGACTGTACTGTTGGGGCTGTAGGAACGGCTCGGCGGTTAAGACTGTACTGTTGGGGCTGTGGGAACAGCTCAGGGGTTAAGACTGTACTGTTGGGGCTGTGGGAACAGCTCGGCGGTTAACACTGTACTGCTCTTGCAGAGGATCAAGTTCAGTTCCCAGCACCGCTGACCGTCACCCCCAAGGAAACCTTCACTCCTGTGCACGTACCTATACACAAACACATAGGCACATAATTTTCAAAACAAAATGTAGCTCACACGGTCAAAGTGCTTGCCTCACATGCAGGAAGCCCTGGACTTCATTCCTAGTTTTACACTAAAAGGAGAGAGGCACGGTAAAGCACATTTGGAGCCCCAGCTCCTCGGAGGTAGAGGAAGGAGGATCAGAAGTACAAAGACATTGTCAGATACCTAGGGAGTTCCAGGCCAGCCTGCGATACATGAAAACCTGTCTGTGAACACACAAACAAACAACCGGAATGGATTTCTTGAAGACTAGTACATATTTATATTATATACTCTTTAAATATGTTAGAGGGTTTTCAAAATGAGAACCTAAAATGGAATGTACCAATCTCTGTGTATCAAGTACAGTAAATAATAATATAGATGCCAGAGTTTTAGCCTCAAGTTTACTACGGCTGAGGTGTGGCTCAGTGGTCAGTGCTTGCATAGCCTGGGGGTAGTCCTAGGTTCAACCCCATCACTGCAATAAATAATAAATGTAAAAATAAAAATGCATTCATGTAGCTTGGAAGGGAATAAGCATTCCTGTCTTTTAAGAAAGTAAGAAGGAATTGCCTTAGCTTCTGCAGGGTACCCTGAGGCGATCCCTCACATGTACAAACACACACTGGACTGGAATGTCTTCCATTACCAGGTTCTTACCTTCCAAGCATAGTAACTTCACCCAGTTACTAATTTCGGTGAAAATGATTCAGCGCTGTTTGCAGTGCTTGGTCTATAAAACTACCTGCATCAAGATAAATGGTTTCACTTTTTCACATCTGGTCATCTGCTCTCGGGCTATGACATCATCTATTCTTGTTTCTTGTAAGGTGCAATGAATAATTAGTTTCCGGTCTCATTAGGGGTTGTTCACACCAGCAAATGATTAACCACGTCTCGCTTCAGGATACAGAGTCTGACTGGAAAATTGAGTCTCATTTCAGATCTTTGCTCAGGAGAGTGTACAAATCTAACACAAGCAAGAACCAAACTCACATACCTCGTAAAGACTGATGTAACGTGTAATCCATGGTAGGACGGATCATGCTAGGTTGTTACAGTGACATGATAGGACCTGTTGGCACCGCTCCAGCCTCTGATCTACTGTCAGCTCCAGAGGCAGCCGCCCCTAATATTCTCGAATATCATTCCAAACTATTCAAAAACTTTCATGAAAAATGGCTTTGTACTGTTTGTACAGTGTGTGTGTGTGTGTGTGTGTGTGTGTGTGTGTGTGTGTAGCACACATATAATGGTAGTTTCATAAGTTTGCATGGCCTTGCCAGTTGTGATGATACACATCTTATTCCCAGTACCTGGAAAGACAGAAGCAGAATATTTCTGTGAGGTTCAGGTCAGCTTGGCCCATATAGTGAGTTCTAGACCAGACAGGGGAACATAAGGAGATCTGTTCTTAAATAAATAAATAACTGACTGACTGACTGACTGAACGAATGAAATGGCCTAGTGTAACGGCCCGGTCTGCTGCTCTGGTCAGGGTCTAGCAAGAGAGAGAGTGGGGAGGGGCAAGAGACTTGAAGAATGGAGACAAGACAGAGTCTGATCAAGTCTCTTGTATTGAAAGGAAATTCTGGGTATTTATACCCTTTACCACGTGCCTTTCCCTCGTGGACAAGCATAGCTGAAGGCACTATGTCATGTGCCTTGCAGCATGGAGAAGACATGTACCTAGCTAGCTGTGTGGAGACCACATGGTCCAGCAGTGTGGAGACCACGTGCACCTAGCAGCTGGGGGCACTAAGCAGCAAAACAAGATATGGGAGAAAAACATGATGTTTATCAGAGTGTGCTCAGCTGTTGTAAGCTGTTGAAAACAAGTCTCTTGTTAGGGTATATGGCCTGAGATGGCTGCAAAGACGATAGCCGCTTTCAGCTCCCAACAGGTCCCCCTTTTTAATTTTTTCCAAAAGGGAAGGCTGGGAAAACTTACGGAAACCGTGCCTGTCTTAGGTTGGAACAAAGGAGCCCCCAGCCTCCCTTTCCGTCTCTGGATACTCAACAGCCATTGGTTGAGCTCCTGTCTTAGGATGGTGAGGCCTCCCAGTTTGGGGCAAGGGTCTTGAGGTGTTCTCTTACCGTCATTGACTATCCGGCTTAGCACGTCAGTTAGGGGTTAATCCTTGTCAGTCTTCATGACAGAGGTTTTAGAGTCCTCTACTTCCAGCCTGTAATATTGGACCTGTATGAGTTTCATTTGAATAGCATCTATCTGTTGTCGTACAAAAGCCATCAGTCTGTTGAACAGCATGGACCCGAGAGACAAGAGACTTAACAATGCCTGAATGGTTGGTGTAAACCATTCTGCCTTAGAGCAACACTCTTTAGGGTAGCACACAACTCCTCTGTTGGAGAAGTAAAAAAATAAGCCTCTTCTATTCTGTAGCTATTCTTTCAGCTAAGGAGGGTAATAAATTCTACAAATGGAATATATATAAATTCTTCCTAAATCTAAATCTATATAAGTACAGAACTGATCATAGCTTTGATCTTAGCAAAACAAGTAAGGAAATCTCTGTCCTTGCCCCAATCAATCTCAAACCCAAAAAACATCTATAGTAACTGTGGTAATAGGTTCTCTCTTGGGTCTAAACAATGTACCCCACTAAATCATAAATCAGGGAACCAAGAGTCTAATAGAGCCACCCTGGAGGTGCGGGTGGTGATATCTTCTTCCACACTGAGAACTTCCCAAGTCAGGTTTGCTGGTTGACTGCTCCCATTTGAAGGCAATTGTGAAGCATCTTCATGTTTCCTGCAAAGAAGAAAAAATACGCTTCCCAGGGGGTTTCTCCTCCCTGGATTTATTATTATTGTCTATTTGTTTGATCAGTCTCTCTGGCAACCAGTGTGCGGCATCTGCTGTTTGAGAATATGTGCAGACAGAACCTCGTCCCCAGATAAGCACTGGATCTGGCCCATTCCAGGTTTTAGTTAATGGGTCTTTTCAGAGGACTGTTGCAAAATTCTTTTTGGTATCAGGATGCCAGAATCTATCTGTCCCATAAGCCTGTTTTGGCTTGTGTTGGTTTGGGGCCTAGGGCTAGCCCCTGTTCCCGTTTCCCTGATTATGGGAAAGGGTGTTTCCTTGTACATCTGTCTTGGACCTACATTCACTAGCCCAATGCCTTCCACGTTTGCAAAGTGGGCATAGCCAGGCTGTTTTCTGGGCTGTCTCTGGGTTAACTCATTTTCTGCTTTGCAATATTTTGCAAAGTGTCCAGGCTTGCCACACTTAAAACAGGCCTTTTTGTCTCTACTTGCCAAAAAATCTCTTACTGATTGTCCTTGCATGGCAGCTGCCATAGCTAAGCCCTGTTGGTAGGAGGGCCTATGTCAGAACAGAGTCTGATATACCCAGTAAGGTCTGTCTTTTTCCTATAGGGTCTAATGGCCAATTGGCAGGCAGGATTGGCATTTTCATATGCAAGCTGTTTCACATAATCTACACCTGCCTCTGCATTACCAAAAATCCTCCCTGCTGTTGTCACTAATCAATGAACAAAGTCAGAAAATCTTTCATCAGGTCCTTGTCTAACTGCTGTTAAAGATGCACCAGGGTCTCCCTTTACCGGAGTTTGCACCAGGCCTTCATGGCCGCATTTTGAATTTGAGCAAATAAGCCTGGGTCATATTGCATCTGGTTATCACTAGAAGCAAATTGCCCTTCTCCTACTAAGGCATCAAAAGACCAACCATTACCTGCCTGAATGTTTCTCCTAGCTGTCTCTTTACAATTTTTGTGATACTCTGATTTCCAAATAGGATAGTCTCCACCACTAAGAACTGCTCTTACTAGATTATTCCAATCACCAGGAGTCAGCCACTCCTCTGCAACAGATTCTAAGATTGCAAGAGTAAATGGAGCAGTGGCACTGTATTGTGACACTGAATTTTTTAATTCTTTAATAATTTGAAAATTAAACCCTGTGTGATGTCTCCACGAAACTCCTTGAGCGTCCCTAGTCTCTGATACAGGGAAAAACTCAGCCACTCCTTCCTCGGCTGATCTGTGGCTGAACTAAAACCAGAGGACAGGGGCTGCCTTTGGACTCTGGGTTGAGGAATGCAAGGACCTGGGTGATTTTCGCAGTTGGCTTCACCCTCTTGAAACATCTTCCCTGTCCTTAATTTTTGTAACTGATTAATTAAGTCCTGATGCTCTTTCTCTAACTCTATCTGCTGTTTAAGAAAAGAAATTTTGTCCTGCAACTCCTTTCTGTGATCTACAACCACCGTCTCCATAGGGAGCATCTGGAGGCGGAGGTGCAGAAGGAGGGGGTCTTCGGGAAGAGGGCCATTCAGGGTCAAAATATTTAGCTGCCTCTTCCTCTAGATCAGCACAATCTGACTCCGACAAATTGATTACTTCAACCTTTGATCCTCTTTTGGAGATTCTATGTGTTTCTTCTGGACATGAAAGACAGCATTTAAACAGTGAAACAAAAGGAGACAATTGACACACGTAAACAGTAAACAACAAAACAAAAACAGAGAGTTGAGTTCAGGCTGACTTATTTCTTGCCCCATTATCATTACTATGACCTACTGGTCTCACCAAGGAAGTTTCCCACGCAGCAGTCACCTCTGTTTAACTTCTGAATTTTCAGTCGACCCTTCTTCCAGTAACGTCCCTCACTGGTTCTCGCTGCCTCTCGTTGAGTGCCACTTTGTAACCACCCAGTCCGTTGGGGTCAGTCAACAGAGTTCTCCAGCGCAGGAGTGAGGATGCACCCTTCCAATTCTTGCGGTGTCCTTCACTGTATCCTGCTTACTGGAGCTCCAACGTTGAGGCGCCACTTTGTAATGGCCAGGTCTGCTGCTCTGGTCAGGGTCTAGCAAGAGAGAGAGAGTGGGGAGGGGCAAGAGACTCGAAGAATGGAGACAAGACAGAGTCCGATCAAGTCTCTTGTATTGAAAGGAAATTCTGGGTATTTATACCCTTTACCACGTGCCTTTCCCTCATGGACAAGCATAGCTGAAGGCACTACGTCATGTGCCTTGCATCGTGGAGACCACGTGCACCTAGCTAGCTGTGTGGAGATCACATGCGTCCAGCAGCATGGAGACTACGTGCACCTTGCAGCTGGGGGCACTAAGCAACAAAACAAGATATGGAAGAAAAACATAATGTTTATCAGAGTGTGCTCAGCTGTTGTAGGCTATTGAAAACAAGTCTCTTGTCAGGGTATATGGACTGAGATGGCTGCAAAGATGATAGCCACTTTCAGCTCCAACAACCTAGTGATATCCATTTTGAATAAGGACATTGCAAGATGTCTACATAATGAAGTCACCTAACAAACATTTCCGAATATATTACCATTGTTAATTGATGAATCAGTCTGATTTCCTTTACCCTGTAATAACAGCAGCAAATTATTGTGTCTTTCCCCACGTCTTTTAGTGATTTGGATTCCTTATTTGTAAATTTCTAACCTGTAGATTCCTTTGTCAAACCTTAAAAACTACTATTTATTCTCTGTCTCTCTCCCACCCACCCCCCATCCCCTGTGTATACATGTGCCTGTGGGTACCCAAGGAGGCCAGAGCACAGACCCCACGGACCTGGGCTCTTGAGTAGATGTTTTTGAGCCTTTTGATATAGGTGCTAAGCACTGAACCTAGGTCCTCTAGAAGCAGAGTCATCTCTAGCCCCTGTCACACTTCCTAATGACAGGCTGTTCTTATAGCTGCACCGTGTCTTCTGAAACTAATGTCTCGTGTGTGCTGGTAACTCTTTACTCTGGTTTCCTTGCATTGGAGAAAATGAACAAACAAAATGCTTTTCAATGTCTCCCTATATAGACATATATATTCCATGCCGTCCTGACCTCGTGTGCCCCCACCTCAGCCTCCTGAGCCCTGGGATTGTGAGATGTTCTATATACCTGGCTCTGCTTGTAAAATCATTCTGGATTTTTCCTTCTATTCAGCATCACTTTTTAAAAAGTGAGATGCTTGCACACAGGTATATCTGATGGCTCAGCAGGAGGTAACGCTGGTGACCTGGGTTTCATCTCTAGAACTCACGGAAAGGTGGAAGGGGAGAACCAAGTCCACAAGGTTGTCCTGACTTCCACACATGGCCCTCCTATATTCTATGCCACGTGATAGTAACTACACACAGACGTATTTATATCGCCTGATCACTGGATTCTGACCTGAGAGGCTTTCCCTTCTCCAGCCTTACAGAGTTCTTTATGCCTCCTTGTAGAACCTGATGTCACACCCTTCACAACACTATGAGAATACACTTCTGTGCATTTTAAATTACTTTTAGGGTGCAGGGGTTAGCGGGAGATAGCTCTGGCTATCCTGGAACTTGCTATGTAGACCAATCTGGCCTCAAACTCACAGATATCCACCTACCTCTGCCTCTCAAGTGCTGGGATTAAAGGCATAGACACACCCCTCCTCCCCTGTACTGTGGCTGGCTTTAAATTAGTTTTACATGTCTTTCCTTCCTTCCTTCCTTCCTTCCTTCCTTCCTTCCTTCCTTCCTTCCTTCCTTCCTTTCTTTCTTTCTTCCTCTCTTTCTTTCTTTTGAAACAGGGTCTGTGTAGCTCTGGCTGTCCTGGAACTCACTCTGCAGACCAGGCTGGGTTCAAAGTAAGAGATAAAGCCTGCCTGCCTCTGCCTTCTGCATGTTGGGATTAATGGTGGTATATTTAATTTTTATAAGTCTCACTTTGTTGTTGAAATCAGCTCAGCCTACCCCTCTGCCTCATTTTAAGTAGCTGAGCCAATCTTTCCCGCTTGAGTTGTTTTTGATACAGTTCTCTATTATGTAGCTCTGGTTGTCTTTGATCTCCCTATGTAGACTGGGCTTGCCTTGAACTCATAAAGGTCCACCTGCCCCAGGCTTTTATTTTTAACTCGACCCCCCCCCCAAATCCGTTGCTAATTTACATGAACTGTAGCACTGTTTGTTGATGAAAATACAAAAGAGAAAATAATTGGTATTATTTTGTGGAATTTACTTTGACTTTAAAAATGACTTGGGAAGGACAAATGTCACATGCTCTTTGCTGTTGGAACCTCACTAGGAAAAAAAAAATGCCTTTCTGTTTTTCTTTCTATTTTCTGGTTTCCCTTCATGTTCCTCAACAGTCTTAACATTTTTGTAATCCTGGGACATATTTCTTGTTAATTTTATTCCTAGATATTGTATTACCTTATTGCTATTGTTTCCTCTACAAATTGGGGCAGCGGTAATGTGATGAGTAGAAATGTGTGAACGGACTAGCTAGCCTTCTGATCGGAAGAAAGGCTGCACATTTAAAACTCTTGAGGTATGTGGCCTTTACTGCATAAAAATATGTTCTTATCCCAAACAATGTTTAAAGAAAAATCAGAACATTTTGCCTCTTGCAATCATAATACTTGTTTGCTGCTGTTTGCCAAATGAGGTAGGGTGTTTTTGGTTTTTTAGTTTTTTTGGTTTTTTTTTTTAAATGGGGCTGGAGAGATAGCTCAGTGGTTAAGAGCACTGACTGCTCTTCCAGAGGCCCTGAGTTCAATTCCCAGCAACCACATGGTGGCTCACAACCATCTGTAATGGGATTCGATGCCCTCTTCTGGTGTGTCTGAAGACAGCTACAGTGTACTCACATACATAAAATTAATTAATTAATTAAAAATAAAGCATTCTTTCTTATTAAAAAAATCTTTATATTAAAAAAAAAAAAAAAAAAAAGATTTCTCTCCAGCCCACAAATGAGCTTTTAAGGTAGGTACAAAACCAGCCAGGCTGAGGTACAGCCGTGGTGGGACAGGGTTTGCCTGCATAAGGTTGTGCCTGGATTTCACCCACCATCTAACCCAAACAAGTTCAAGATTAGGCAGGGACAGGCAAACCCTAGCTTATTCCCCACCCCCTAAAGGTACTACAGAAAACCTGGCAAGGGGGCCAGCAAAATGGCTCACTAGGTTCAGGCTTTTACCGTGCAAGCCTGGTTACACAAGTTCAATCCCCACACGGTAGGAGAAGGGAACCAGCTCCTGACCTCTGCACGATGCAGCACTGCCTGTCCTCAGATCCATATATAGTCTCTTTCTCTTTCCTGCTCTCCCCTCTTCTCTCTCCCTCTCTCCTTACCCCTCGCACACAGGTATAAAAATTTAAAAAGTAAAATGTGGCTATGATTACGAACAGACGAGAAGAAATGAGAATGACAGATGTATACACAAGTAGCTGATTCTCTTAAAAACACAGCATTTGAACTTAAGGGGGAAACAATAGATGCAGGGGCTGAAGAGATGCTCAGTGGATGAGAGCACTTCCTGCTCTTCCAGAGAAGTCAAGTTCCTTTCTCCACAGGAGCCTGTGATCCTTCCAACTAGCCTGGGCAAAACCTGGCCTTCAAGGTGAACCTGCACTCACGTGCATACAACACATACAGAGATGCACGCTCGTGTGTGCACACGCGTGCGCACACACGAACACACACACACACAATTAAAAAATAAATCTGCCGGGTGGTGGTGGCGTACACCTTTAATCCCAGTACTTGGGAGGCAGAGGCAGGTGGATTTCTGAGTTCGAGGCTAGCCTGGTCTACAGAGTGAGTTCAGGACAGCCCGGGCTAAACAGAGAAACTCTGTCTCGAAAAACCAATAAATAAATAAATAAATAAATAAATCTAAGAATTAGGTGCAACTCATTTTCATCTAAGAGATAGACCAAAAGGAAGCCAGCAGCTTCAGGGTTAGCAAGGCTGTAGGAAAGAGTGGGATTTTAACTAAGGAAAGACATTTGGAGGTTACCTTTACCTTGGCAATATCCGGATCCGGATCTTGGTGTCTCTGATGTGTCTAAGGCCAATCTCTGCCTTCATTATCCATGTAACCTTCTAGAATGACAGATTCCCCGACAGCCATGTGGTCTGTGCCCAATACCTTGCACTGTGCCGTTTTGCTACGGCACATTTGAATGCGTTCATTATCTTGACTTTAAGAAAAAATATAACTTCTGTGACTAATTTGAATATTAAATGAGGGCATTGAAGTGGTTCAGAAAGTATGAAGCACAATGAAGATACAAGATGTTGAAAATACAGGGGGTAAAGACTGAGCTGCAGAAGGCCATTAACAGAAGAAAACCACAGCTCTCAGCCCAAAGACAGCAGGAGAGCATTGATCCCGAGCCGAATATGAGGGTGATGGTGGCCCAGGGAACCCAGATTTGGGTAGATTTCCGAGACGTGTTCTACCATGGAAGTTATCATATGAACTGTCGGCCATAAACTAAGTTATAAATGAGCACGATTACCAAATACATTGTCGGGGTTGAAGTGACAGAAGGTACAGAGAAGCCCGACATGCCGGTGGCACTTGTAGCTTATGAGTTGGTGGAAGCTACCAGTCTGTTGAACTAATAGCTTCCCCAGATTTTTAACTGAGTCAAAAGAAGGGTAGGCCAGATACACAGGCAAGTGGTAAATGGCTAGAAAGGAGACTTGCGATAGACCAGGATAATCTGGCTCTAGATCTGTATCATTCCAACTCTCCCCAACCAGGAGGCCTAATCAAACAATCACTCAGCAGAATCAGTCTTGGTGTGGCTTTTTCAGGGAAAAGGCCCACATAATCTAGGTAAAGAAAAGTGACTTCCACTTTAAAAAAAAAAAAAAAAAAAGGATGGGAAACTGACTTGGAAAAAAGTAATCAGTTGTGCCAGCTACTTAAACCTGATGAAGAGACTTATTCTGATAATGTTGATAAACTCAACACAAGATGGCCGGGGCCAGCCTAAGGCCCTTGCAAAGACAAGGGTTAGCTCTCGCCTTGAGCAGCCAGAGAGCCTTAGAGCTGAGATGTGACAAGATGATTACAGGTCCCTTATGCAGTGTTGGAAGCCCTGCAGCCTGCATATTTTATAAATATCTGCTCTCGCTTGGGGCTTCGAGGGAGAGAGATCCAATGACTGTGTGAGTCCCACCAGGCCCAGCACCTGATGGGAATCATACCTAATCTATCTCCCAGATGAAACAAACACCTCTCTCAAGCCTTTCACAGACCTGAAGCTAATAATAATAATTACCTTTATTGTTACCGGCCACCTCTCTCAGCCTTCCCAAGTTTGTACCATTTGAATTTCTGCCCGTTCAGGGTCTGGAGACCACAAAAATAAATGTTTTTGTTGTTGTTTTTTAAACAGCTCTGCTTGTGTTAAGACATCTCAAGGAAAAACAAAACACACACATACACACACACACACACACACACACACACAAAACGAAAAAACTAACGGTGAGAAACGGTTGTCACCAGGCCGTGAGAGGGCAGGACAACAGTTCGGGTGCACTTAGATAATTTGATTATGCGGCATAAGACTTCAGTAAATAACATGTGGCAACAACAACTAACCCGAAGTCACTTGAATCGGTTACACGGAGAGGCCCTGACACAGCCAGAACTGAAGCTTGTTTTTCCGCGTGCAGACAGCGGATAAAAAAAAAAAAAAAAAATATTGCGGATGTTATGAGCTCGCGCTGGGGGGCCGTTTCCCTTTTCTGGAGTTGTAAAGACCCGGCGCACAGCCCTGCAGGAACGCGAAGCTCCTAACGAGCTTGGCTCCGGCCTTAGGGGTGGAGTGGGGTGGGGGAGGGGCGCCGCCGGCTTTAGCCGATCTCCGAATCCGGCCGGCGCGCTCTGGCTTCCTAACTGCCTCGAAATGATTTACACGAGCAGAAGGTGTGCATTGGCGGGGTCCAGCTGGCCTTCGCGTCACGGTGAGTTTTAATTCTGCATTTTTCCTCCCGTCCTAGTTTGAAACAGGCTTCTACTCTCTACCCGCTCCCGCTCGCCCCGTAAAGTTTGTTTTCAAACTGTAAACCCGGTTTCCATCAGTGCTGCCCGAGAATCGCATTCATTAGCCAGGCTGACTTGGGAGAAGAGAAAAGCTACCTTTGTGTACATAATGAGAGCCAACGCGTGGCCGCGGATAACCGCCGGGAAGGAACGTTTCGGCCTCGTGCTGCCGTGGGGTTGGGCTTAGCGGACCCGAGGCGGGTTCCTGGGGTGGCCCCCGAAGCCACTGTCCAAGTTAGCAAACAAAGCGACGAGGCAGTCATCACCGGGTCCGGACCCGGCTCCTGCCACTCACGCCGTCCAGCTCCTCCTCCCTGCGTCTGTCCTCCCTCCTCTCCCTAGTCCCGGCGGATGTGAGCCACCAATCCCTGGCACAAACACCCTTCAAAACCCAGAGCGAGGGGCCCTCCAACGGGCGGCCGACCCTCCGCGGCCCCCTCCCGCACCGCATGAGTCCCGCACTCGGGCGCAGCAGCTGAGTCATCCCAGCCAGGTCCCTGAAAGCGCTGCGCCCGGGCGGTGGGTTCTCCCTGGACACTGTCCTGCAACCGCCTCCGGCGCTGATGCCCGCGTGTGCTCTCTTACCCAGCACTCTGCAAACCACAGGGTTTGGGGGAGGGGGAGGGTCGTTTTGCCGTTCCTGCCAGCTTAGTGTGACTCTTCCTCCAGTTGGTTCATTTTGGAAAAACCAAACCAAGCTTCTTTTGGACTCGGAGTTTTCACGCGCTTCTCGGAGGGGTTGTCTTTGGGAAGGGGGCGCGGCGGAGGCTTGCTTTAATTTCTAACGTAATCGTAAACAGGCTCCAAAGTCTAGCGGGTCATCCTGTGGCCGCCTTAGTGTGACTCGGCTTTAACCTTGTTTTCCTGGGTCTGTCTCCTCCTGCCGGATCTCCACCGAGGTCACAAAACCAGAACGACCACAGAGCCGAAACTGGAGACCGACACCGGTGGTGACGTCGCTGCTCAGTTTATTTACGTTTGGGGTTTTTCTGCGTTTTTTTCCCCCCTCTAATGGGGAAAGTATTCTGTGACATGTGACAGTTGGTTTTCTTTGCTTTCTCTTCCCCCCCCCTGACACACACACACACCACACACACACACAACCAGTCAGAGGTGAAAACTAGACCCAGAAGTGCGGGCATGCGCGTCTCAAAGTTGGCCAAAACAGCATCTGGCTTGTATTGGCGGGGGGGGGGGGGGTATTCTTCGTGGAACTCCCTTTGGAGCGCCCCTCTCAAGCAAAATAAACCAATAGGAATGAGTGTTTATTTAATGGCTAGTTTCTGTTTGAAATATTGAAGGGTGGAGGGGAGTGTCCTCTGGTGGGATATTAGCCCACAAAGTAGACACTGTTTACCGGAACAGATAAACAGTCCCGGCGTAGTCGCCCATCGTTTTAAAAAGGCGCGTGGGGGTAGGGGAGTCGCAGTGGGGCACACGCGCGCCTTGGCCGTCCCCTAGCCGAGACGTTTAAAGAGCATGTGAGCATGACAAGTGTCTATCCGCAACGTGTTAGATTTCGAAACTGCCTTGCAATCCAATCCGGAACTCAGAGCTTTAGCCTGGGGGAATAGACATTTGCCCAGGGTGCCTATGTCTGCCCCCCCCACACCTCCCACTGTCACTGTTGGCAGAAGAGTCCACGAGGAGGAGGGTGCGCCGTGCCGCGCCCGCGTGTCAATGGCAGCTGCGCCTTCTGGAAGAAGTTGGTTCTTGTCCGGAATACTTTTCCTTCAATGCCCCACCCCTTGAATCAGAAGCCGCTGCCTCCGGCGGCTGGAGCAGGGGCGGTGGAGTTTGGGGCAGCTGTCAAAAAGAAGGGTGGGGGTGTCTTTTCTTCTCTGAGGTGGACAGAGGAGATGTCCTTAACCCTCTCCCCATCCTTTGCAAACTAAACGCACTCTTCGCCATCCCGGAGAGGAAAGGCCCCAAAGGAGAAAACCGGTGTGGCCTCTGAGGGCTGAGGGCTGAGGGATGCGGATGGTACTCTGGCCACGGGCAGGCAGGCATGACCCTGCTTCTGGAGAGGGACGGGTGATCTCGGGCCCCCAGGACCTGGGCTGTGGAGCTGGAAGGTGCGGGGGAGGGGCAGAGGAGCGGCGGGGCGGGCGGGGGACGGGGCGGGCGGCTGGGGGCGGAGGCAGGACCTCCTGTACCTTCCCTCTGCTCTCTCACTCTGACAGCGCCGAGGTGCGCCGAGTGGAGCGGGAAACAAAGGAGCTGAGTAGGGAGGGGAGTGAGTTGGGCCAGGGAGAGCCCCCGGCTGGCTGCCAGAAGATCCCGGCTGGAGGAAGCCCAAGTGTCACTTGAATTCCAACCCAGAAGCCAGCGCCTGAGACCCGAGCACCTTGTTTAGCAATAGTGGTTGGAACACTCTCTTGTAAGTTACGGGAGCACCAGTAAAGGAGGTTCATCGCTTACCCCCGTGCCACTCCACGGCTGTTGGCCGCTAGAAACCCCAGCTTCACCTCTCTCTGGGCTCGAGTTCCAGAATGAAAAGCAAGAAGGGTAAGGCTGCGGCAGGATGTGAGCGCCAGGGGCACTAGTGCGGGACATGTGCGGCCGGCGGCCGGATTGGGGACACTGACTTGATGGGACTTTTCCGCCCAGTAGCTCCTGGGCTTGAGCGGTGGCTGTTCTCTTTGTTGAGACTGTGTCTCGATGGCAGTTGCTGTTCTTTTCCTTCTAGACACAACATGAGGGCTGGTGTGGGGAGACTTAGCCTCGCCACGCTGCTGGCACGTTGTCAGAAACACCTCAGCGGCTGTTTGTGCGCCTCCCAAGTTTCATTGTCTTCCCTGACACCCCATGCTCGGCCAACCACCGCGTGGTTTCTAGTGCATGTTTCTGGGGCAGGGCTTGTGGTTGATGTTCAAGGGGACCCCAGGCACCTCGCTTTTTTCCCTGTGGGGGGGTCCTTGGCGCATTCCAGTCGCCTTACTTTTGTCTGGAAGTTTGTGGTTCCGGTATTCTCACTCGTCACCGATCCTGGCACTGCTTTTAAGGAGTGGTGGTGTTTTTTCACTATCAAAGGAATGTGATCCGGGACCCCATACGATCGCCTTAGGGTGAACATAGCTTTGGAAAGGACTTTAAAAATTTACTAGCTTCTGAAAGTTTTCCCACGATGAATTTAGGACAGCGTGAGCTGTTAGAACACAGGTACCATGCAGTCAAAAAAGTGTTCAAGTGTGACAAGCAGGCTTGGTTGTAAGTGCAAAAACCGAGACTGTCATTGTTTCCACCAAGCTTTACAACTAAAACTTGCCGTCAGTCTGGTTTAAAAACAAAACACAGTGGAGGAAGGGGAAAAAAAAAAACCCAAAAGGTCAAAGACTGTGAAGTCCCTTTTGAAACTAACTTTGGAGTCCCTGACTGGGAGCTCCCTCGAGTGTTCCAGTCGTGGACTGGAGTTGGCTTTTCTGTTGTGATTTATGTGGAGTGGTTCAAAACAGAAGTTAATCGCTTGGGGAAGCTGGCGGGGGAGGGGGGGGCGGCGCGCTGCTGCGCATGCCCAGGAGCTTCCTCGAGTTTGTTACTCCACATTCTTTCAGACCTAGACCGCGACTGCAGTTCCAACGGAACACGGTTACGGCAGCTGCCGCCGAACACACTTCCCCACGGGGTTTCTCCCCGCTTTCTACCTTATAGAGTTGTGCGGATATTATTCTGTGAGAGACCCTGAAACATACGGAACTCATGAAGACCCCGGGTACTTGGTTAAGTAGGCCTCCTTTCACTTTTCCACACTGGGACAGTGAGAATATGGGCGCTCTGAGTTGGGGGACAGTTTAACTGGGCTCGGGGGGAAAACTCAGGGATTCTCTGTAGAGCCCTGCCACCCCTTGACGAGACTGACAGATCTAGACCCCCGTGGGAGGCATTTTGCTCCAATAGCTCCCAAATGAGAGTAGTTTGGTTTTGTGTGGCTCCAGGGTGCCAGAATGCAAAACTGGGTTTCCGTGGGTGGGAAGGAAGGCTGACGACTAACTTCCCAGTCAGGCTCCACCTCTTGGGTGTCCCCTTCCCCAGATGCGAGGTTTGGGGCAAATATCAGTGGTCCCAGCCCAAACAAAGTGCGTGGGTTCCGTAAGTCAAACCCCGACTCATGGAAACGATGAACGGTGACGTGTTGGAGAGGAAACTTTGCTGCGACTGATTCGGAGTTTCTCGTGGGGAGAGCTGAGACTGCTAAGGTTGTCCCGGCTCCTTTCCCTTTTTAGGCTTCCCCAGCACATGGTCTGGGAAGGGGGCAGACCCTTGAGGATATGAGCCGCAACGCCCCATTTCCTTGGTTCCTTAGGGACCAGGGGCCAGCTCGGTTGCTAACTTAAACTTGTACTGTTAGCTGGCGGGCTTCAGTTGAGGCTGAAGAACAAAAGCTGCTTGCTCTCCTCGGGGCCCCTCCCTCTCCTGCGAGCCTCCGCAGCCCTGCCTCCCACAGTCTGAAATTACCTGTGAGGGGAGGGTGAGTTTCCCTGTCCTTGGGCCAGGACTGCTTAAACTTGTCCCGCCTATTGTCTGTTTTAGGAAAGTGAACATCTTTAAACTTTTCTAAAGACAAAGACTGGTACATGATAATAAAGTGCCCTCAGTAGAAAGCAGAGACCGCCCGAAAGAGTTCCAAAAATGGCTTCAGAGCAGGCTGGAAGAGGGCTCCACAAGGAAAATCCCCAAGTGTCCTTGCGGATTGAATCTGTTTAGGGCTGAGCTGGCTGGGTCCTTTCTAGCCGTGTGGCTGTGTGGATTTAGTGTCTTGGGTGTTACTTGTCCATAGGGAAGAGACTAATTAGGTTTGGTTTTCCCTTGATCTTTTTCTCTCATCCCTTTTCTAGTCTACAAGATACCTTTAAAATCCAAGTACTCCCCACCCCAACCCTCCATGTTTCATAGCTTCAGAAAAAGAAAGTGAAGAAACAAGATTTGCTTCATAGAGCCATGGGCTCCATGGGCCATCTTGTGGCTTTCTGAACTTTTCCTTGTATGTGACTGGAGTAAGAGGATTCTCAGTCTGTCCCAGATCCACCTCTCTCCCTCCCCAACTGCATTTTTTTTTGAAAGTGTAAGCAAAGCGAGACGATTGGAAACAAGTCCTAACTGGGAAACTTTTCAAAAGCTCTGTTACAGTAGGAAATGAGTAACGAGGGAAAAAGTCTTTGGTTTTCCAAGTCGAGCCATAATCAGGAGGGAGTTTTAATGAAAATAGCCTTGACAGTAGCAAACGTGGTCTCAGCAGCGCTAAACGTATCAGCTGGCGCTCCCAAGCGCCAAGCCTTAACTTCCTGTTCCTTCATCCTTTGTGCATGCTTTGGAAATACTTGTAAAGAGGTCCAGGGGCCTGGCTTTCTTTCCTTTTTTCTTCCTTAAATGAACAGAGTCGGCAGTTTGGTGTTGCTTAACAGAAACCTGCTTTGTGTCCCTAACCTATTCTGAAAGATCACGCTTCGTGTCAAACTCCGAGTGAGCAGATCAAAGGGCGGGCTTTAGGGGGTTTTTGTTTCAAGCACTTTGTTATTACCAATTTACAGTTGGGAATTAACTGTTCAATAAGCAAATTTTCACACTTTTCCCCTCCTAGATTTAAGAAGAGGGGGAAGGGAATAAGTAGTGTTGAAGAATGTCTGGCTTTTCTGAAGTTGGGGAAGTTGAAGCAAATTGCTTTATTCAAATGTCTTAGTTACCCATTTAACCTGATGTGTTTAAAAGTTAGATTTCCTTGGTTACCAAAGCAAATGTGGAACGGGAACTCATGTATAATCGAAGGCGGTTTTTTGTCATTAATAGTTTTTCACCCAAATTTCAATATGTTTTTTTTTTTTTTTTTTTTTTTTTTTTTTTTTTTTAAGTTTCTCAGATTCTGAACAATGAAAGCACTTTCGGTTTTAAAATTGCCCTTTCTTTAAACTTTTTTTTTTCTTGAAACAGGATTCTTCAATTGCATGGCAGTTAAAAATGGAGGGTGTTTGTGGTTTGTTTATGGCAGTTTGTTAAGCCTTAAGCTGCAGTGAATTTGCAAAATCATCTGCCTCTTTTGTTAGAACTGCTTTTACTTTGTCTTAGTTGGCTTCGAGCTTTTCCTGTGGGAACTTCTTCTAGCACCTTCTGCCCCCTGCAGTCCAAAGCTAAAAATGTGCCAACAAAGTCAGTCTGCTCCCAGTAGTTAAATTCCTTTAAAATTCGTGGAGTTGATGTATCAATGTGAAAAATATTCTGTTTTTACTTCCTAAACCAGTAAAGGGACTTAATTAGGGTTGAATAGAAAGCTGTACAAAGCTAAAGAAAAGACCTTTGAGATGAACAGAAGCAGTCTCTTAGATGCCTGACTTTTAGATTTGAAAGGAGTTAATAACATTTGTTAAAAGTGTTCTAAAGTTCAAAATGATGTCTGAAAGTCACTGAGCTCTGATTTAAATACTCTGTAGGGTTTGAATTCTTAACCTTTCCGGTAGGATTAAAGTATTTACCACCAAAATAGCTTTCTTTGTGGGTTGCATATTCAATTTTCTTTGTCATGTAGAAATTAAAGACTGATGGGTAGCATCTAGGTTCATATCTAATTGACAGTCTAAGAAAACCTTCAAGTATATAAAAATGTACAGTGGCTTGCATTTAAATGTGTTTGTCTCTAGTGAGTGACGACCTTAAAGACAGGGATGGGAAGACCATTCCCACACTGCCCAGCAACCTTCCTGTTTCAGGTGTGATGGCCTACTCCCTGTCAGTGCAATTTGTCTTTCCCAAGGGGAGGGAGGGAAAGAGGGGGAGAGAGAGAGAGAGAGGCGATTTGTTGAGTCTGTACCATTGGTAGTGGTAGTTTGACTACTTCAGGCCTTTCTGTGGAGACCTTCACCCCTTCCCCCTCCCCCCACTGAAAACATCACACTCAGTAGCTAAAAAAAAAAAAAAAAAACCACAAGGCCGTGGAACAGTGTAAGTCAGTGACTTAGAGCAGGTGCCCTGATGGTGAGAGGGAGTAAATGTGGGCCTGTCCTTTCTCAGGTGTTGTTGCAGCGTCTGGCAGTGACTCTGAGGATGAAGACAGCATGGACAGTCCCCTGGACCTTTCCTCATCAGCGGCCTCTGGCAAGAGAAGGAGGAGAGGCAACCTGCCCAAGGAGTCAGTCCAGATTCTGCGAGACTGGCTGTATGAGCACAGATATAATGCCTATCCCTCAGAGCAAGAGAAAGCACTGCTGTCGCAGCAGACGCACCTGTCCACACTACAGGTAAGGAATTTGCCTCGTGCGGTGCTGGGGTTCGAGCCCAGGTTTAAGCTATGCCCCTAATTTATGCATACACACTTTCTAATTTATCAATAGACATTTCATAGCCTTCTTGTGTACCAGGTTATAAGCTCTTCCCTGGTGCCTAGTAGAGGGAGGGGGAGGAGTGGAGAGAGAAACAGGTTCTTTTCATTGTAAACTTTATAGTGCAAAAAGCTAATAATTGGCTATTTAATAGAGGACAGAAACCCTTGACACTCATCTGTCAGGAAGCATTTCCTTCAGTGCCTGAAAGAGAAGGAGGTTAGACCTTATTCTATTGCCCAGGAAACTGGTTTGCTATTTAAACAGGGACAGACCTTGGTGAGGTAATTGTGTTGTGTCTGTTGACACAGTCATTTGAACTGAGAGAAATCAGTTACTGGGAGGCGTGGCCTCTTTTCAACAGGAAATGTTTTCCTGTAGTTGATTAACTTAAATGCTGGGCAGTAGGTAGTAGGTTGAAATGGACTTAAAGGTGAACTTTCCTTAAAGTTATTGATTTTCAGGTATCTGAGATTTTGCACCTTTTCCTTGCCTCTCTGAAAGGGTTATGGGTGGTAGTACATCCAAAAGTAAACTTGTCCTTATGACGGGCTGACCCAGCTTAAATGCCTCTGAATGGCTTGTAAGGCCAGAGAAGCTTTATTTTAGTTTATTTTTTAAATCATTGCTGTTGGGCCCCTGACATTTGCCTCTGGCAAATGTCTAACATTGAACTACCTCCTTAGCGCCAGATAAGCCCTTTGTGTCGCCTCCTTTAAGTTAGGCCCTGCATAGGATGTTCAGAACCTGTCTCTCAAGTGAACCGAGTGTTGAAGCAGACCCTGTGTGCTTTCAGGTCTGTAACTGGTTCATCAACGCCCGCCGCAGGCTGCTCCCTGACATGCTGAGAAAGGATGGCAAAGATCCAAATCAGTTCACGATTTCCCGCCGTGGGGCCAAGATTTCAGAAGCTAGCTCTATTGAAGCTGCAATGGGTATCAAGAACTTCATGCCAACTCTAGAAGAGAGCCCGTTTCATTCCTGCTTAGTTGGACCCAACCCAACCCTGGGGAGACCAGTGTCTCCCAAACCTCCCTCCCCGGGATCCATTTTGGCTCGCCCATCCGTGATCTGCCATACCACTGTGACTGCACTGAAGGATGGGCCGTTCTCTCTCTGCCAGCCAGTTGGTGTGGGACAGAGCACAGATATGCAGCAAATAGCACCCAGCAACTTTACAGAAACCTCTCTCATGTACCCGGAGGACACTTGTAAATCTGGACCCAGTCCAAACCCTCAGAGTGGTCTTTTCAACACTCCTCCCCCTACTCCGCCAGACCTCAACCAGGATTTTAGTGGATTCCAGCTTCTAGTGGATGTTGCACTCAAACGGGCAGCAGAGATGGAGCTTCAGGCCAAACTCACAGCTTAACTGGTTTTCAAACAAAACAGTTCTGCAAAATATGGTCCTGATTGCCAGGGGTGATGGCAAGAGATGCATTATTTTATATATTTTTCTATTAATATTTGCACATGGGATTGCTCAAACGAAGCTTCCTGTTACTAAGATGTCTTCAATGGAATAGAGTCATTCCAAGAACTACAAACTAAAGCTACTGTAGAAACAAAGGGTTTTCTTTTTGAATGTTTCTTGGTAGTTTCTCATAATGTGAGACGGTTCCCAGTATCATGTGATCTCCTCCTGACTCCTCTTTTTTTTTTTTTTTTTTTCCAAGACTGTGCAATACTTAGAAGCCCTCGCGCCTCTCTCTTCCCATGTGGAACAAGATGCCTCTACAAACAGTCTAATGAGTAAACTTTCAGTTTTTTGTTTGTTTGTTTTTTTTTTTTTTTTAGATTCAAGCAAGCAAGTATGAATCTAGTTGTTGGATACCTTTTTTCATGATGTAATAAAGTATTTCTTTAAAAGTTATTGCAATTAAGAGCATTTTCTTGAAGGAAGCACTCAGAACACAGTAGGAATATAGCACACCCATGAGCAGGAAATGGGCAGGGCAGACTGTGACTTGGGGGGCGGTGTGTGTGTCTGTGTGTGTCACTGCTTTGAAGAACTGGACAACAAACCACTATGAATAAACAGGATGTGAGATATTTACTCATTATTGGAGGAGGAGCTTGCCCTTCAGTCTTTGCTTAGAGATGAATGGCAGATTGCAGTGAGGTATCAGCATCAATCAGTTCTTGACTACATCAGTAGCGGGGTCAGCAGCAGTGAACCGCTGTGTATTTTAGACAGGGCCGCGTTAAATGGAAGGCCTCAAGCAACTGGTCACAGCTTAACTTTCACAAGTAAACACCACCAGCAATTTTCCTGTGTCTTTCTAATATTCACTCTGGTGGTACAGTTAGGTAAAGCTTTGGCATTGGAGTACGGCATTCCTTTGCAGAAACAATACATTTTATACATTACACGCTTGTTACATTTTTAAAAACCTTTTCCAGCATGCTGACAGAACCAGGAAGGCACTGTCCATGATGATATTCTGAGTTTATTAAACTCTGACCATTGGCAGCATGTGCAGGTGGGGTCTGTTAAGATAGAAAGTTCCTTACAAAGCCTGGCTGGCCAGAAGGGAGTCAGTTGTGTTCCTTTCGCTTGTCACATGCCATAGACCCATTCCTACAAAGCCATGCTTACTGCGAGGTTTCTTTGTTGTTAAAGGCCCATCCTGTGCATTCCTGCTGCAGCTATGAACCGAGGGTACACCACAGCTTCTGGACGGCGATTTTAGAGAGTAGGGACATTCTTGCACACTGAAGTTTGCCTAAACATGAAAGTTGCTGCTGCAGAAAAAGAGAACACTCAAAAAAATTAAGTTTCTAAGTGGAACAGAAAGCCAACAGCGAAGGAGCCAGAAGTGTAAGGAAGTGAAGGAAAGGTTTCAGCTGGGTTCTACCAGCGGTGACTTGACCATAGTACAAGTGCGGTGGGTAAAGAATTATGCTCACTTCAAAGCTAGATCAAAGGTCACAAACACTGCTATAAATCCTGACCTACCCATGTTAAGCTCTTGCTCACATTAAAAGAAAACCCCAAAACATCAAGAGCTGGGAAAGGAGTGAAGTCAAGCCTGGAGGAGCGCACAAGGCCCGGGCAAACAGGTAAACTCAAGGTTGAGGCCTGTAGCCCATGGTTTACCCAGTTTTCCTCCTGGCTTAGAGACTCTGGTTCTCAAAAGCTGATAGATAGTACATAAAACCATTGTTCTGAAAGCTATAATTCAAAAGCTGTCAGATCAGCTGGGCACGGAGGCACACCTGAATCCCAGCCCTTGAGAGGCAGGAGAATCAGACCTCTGAAACCCTCCTCTGCTACTTTTTGAGAGATTCAGATTGAAAACAACATTATTCATGGGGCTGAGGAATATTCTGTTGGCAGGGTGCTTGCCTAGCATGTGGGTGACCTGGGTTCTGTCTCCCCATTACATAAACTGGGCAAAGTGGCACATCCTGTAACCCCAGCCTGTATTCAAAGTTATACTCTGTTACATGTGAGCTTGGCCAGCCTGGGCTACTTAAAACACTGTCTCAAACTATTAGGTCAAAGCTGAAGGGAAATGATTCTTCTGCATCTACTGTTTACATGGTATAGCTTTTCATTTGTTTACTTTTAAACTTCCTGTGTTTAAATCTTTTCAGGTATATATATATATAACACACACACACACACACACACACACACACACACATACATAAACTGGGTTTTTCATTTAGTCTCTGCCTTTGAGTCAATTTGTTTAGTCACTTTAAACCTCATACATTTCTGGCACAAGCCTTCTCTTGATGAATTTATAGTCCGCGTATGTATGTCACTATGTATGATTTTTTCCCCCTGCCTTTGTATCCCTCCATTTTTGTCTCATTTTAGTTTAATTAGTATTTTCTAGTACTTTTTTCTTCAGTTTTTATTTTCAGTCATGAAGTATGCTATGTGGTTAGTTTAATTGTTGTGGCTTTCGTCTCACTAAATAGACCATGCTAGCCCTGAACTCCCAGAGATCCACCTTTCTCTTGCTCCCAAGCTCTGGAATGAAAGGCATTCTCCCTCCACCCAGCTGTACTGTTAATTCTGATTAGTTGCAGGAACTAGAAGATGCATCTTTAGTTTACTCAAGTCTCCAGTGAAGTCTCTTCGCTTACTCTCCCCCTTTGCTTTCATGGGTCTGTTCAAATGAACATCTCCCTACACAACACACTCAGTGATACAGATAAAAGTTTTGCTTAAAAACAACAACCAACCTCAGCTTGGTCTGGCTTGGTGGAACTTGCCTTTAATCCTGGCAGTGAGACCCTCTCTCCAAAGGACAAAACATGAGCTTTGTGGGAGACTATTTGTATAGATGTGTGTGTGTGTGTGTGTATTTGTTTAGCATTTCCGGTGCCTTCCGTTCTTTCCTGTAGACTCAAGTGACAACTAGTATCATACCTCGTAAGCTTGAAGAAACCCCACCCCACCCCAAAGGAGTGTAGTGTGAAATGGTTCAGCGGAAACCAAGCTTGACTAAGCTCAATCCTCAGGGCCCACCTGCAGAGAGAATATTTACTGACCTTCCATTTTACTTTTGTCTTGGATGTATGCTTTCACTTATAGGAGAATTTTAGGTTGGCACTTTCCTTTGGTGTGACTAAGACATAGCCTCTGTCCCCGATCTTTCTGAGGAGATGCCTGCTCTCATGTCATTTCCTTACGAAGAGCGCGCTGTGTTACTTTGGAATTTCAGCCGTCGGACCTTAATGTGGCTCGATGGGTTTTGTTTTGTTTGCTGTGATTTCTACCGTCTTGGAGTTCACCGACTGCCTTGGGCGTGTATGTTTGTTACCTTTTTATTTGTTTTAAGCACAATCAGGAAAGTTTTGGCCATTTAGTTTTTAAAATAAAATTTTAAATAAAATAAAAAAAAAAATTAAATTTCTGTTTTCAGCCGGGCGGTGGTGGCGCACGCCTTTAATCCCAGCACTCGGGAGGCAGAGGCAGGCGGATTTCTGAGTTCGAGGCTAGCCTGGTCTACAGAGTGAATTCCAGGACAGCCTGGGCTACACAGAGAAACCCTGTCTCGAAAAACAAAAAAAAAAAAAAAAAAAAAAAAAAAATTCTGTTTTCTTCTCTCCTAAAATGCCAATAAATGTTTAGTAGATCACCTAGGATTGCCTTATGTGTTGCCTTACATGTTTTTTTTTTTTTTTGATTTTTCGAGACAGGGTTTCTCTGTGTAGCCTGGCTGTCCTGGAATCACTCGGTAGACCAGGCTGGCCTCGAACTCAGAAATCCGCCTGCCTCTGCCTCCAAGTGCTGGATTAAAGGCGTGCGCCACCACGCCCGGCGCCTTACATGTTTTTAAGGCTTATATTTTCTCTGTGCTTCCAACGCAATAATTCATCTACGCGACTTTCAGCTTCTTCTTTGTCCTCATCTGCTGTTGAGCCTGTCCCGGGACATCTTGAGTTATCTACTTTCTTCATATAGATTCCCATTAACTACAAATAGAACCATGGGCCCTACCCATGCTCTGCAAGGACATTACCACAGATCTACACCCAAGCCTCCCATTTGGTTCTTTGTAGACCAGGCTGGGGTTGAACTTGAAGTGATCCCCTTGCCTCTGTTTCCCAAGTGCTGGGATTGAAGGCGTGCACCACCACACCCAGCTTTTTTATTGTTTTTGAAAAGCTATTTACATTCTATTGTGACCTCTCATTGGGTTTTTTGTTTTTTGTTTTTGATTTTTTTTTTCTTTTTCTTCCCCCCCCCCCCCGAAACAAGGTTTCTCTGTATAGCCCTGGCTGTCCTGGAACTCACTCTGTAGACCAGGCTGGCCTCGAACTCAGAAATCCGCCTGCCTCTGCCTCCCGAGTGCTGGGATTAAAGGCGTGCGCCACCACCGCCCGGTGGTTTATTAATTATGTATCATTTCTATATAAGCTATCTATCTGTCTGTTATTTGTATGTAGGCCAGAGATTGAGACTAAGTGTGTGCAATCACTTTTCATTTACTGAGGCAAGGCCTCTTCTTGAATCTGCAGCTCACCTATTACTGTCCTGAAGATCACCTGCGTCTGCCTCCCAAGTACTTGATTCCAGGTGGGCTGTTACGCCCGCCTGGCTTTTATGGTGGGTGCTGGGTTCTGGGGGTTCAGTTCTCCCATTTGCATGGCACATGCTTTGCCGTGCAAGCCACTCCTCAGCCCCTCGTACGCTATTGATTATCCACAGCCTTAAAGCACTTGTTTGCCAATTGTAATGTGTCATAAGGGATGAAGTTTCTGTTGGCACCCTTTTCCTGCAGTAGGAGGTCGACTTGGGAAGCCGGTGATTTTTTTTTCCCTTTAACTATGTATTGGACATCGCAGGTATAGTGTGATTCAACACTGTTGTACGACGTTTCTCTGAAGAGTTACTTTTCTGTCTTCAGGAAGCTCTGACTGTAGCTGAAGCCTGAATCTGTCCTTACACCATCCTGCAGCGTGCCTGAGAGCTGTACTCTTCCCCTGCACAGGCTGAGACCTGTCCCTGCAGCAGCTTTCTGTCCACAGCCTTTCCCCAAACCTTCATAACCTTTCAAATTTGTCCACCCACAAGTCTTTCCACGGCATCTTAAAATAACATTTTTAAATTTACCTTCTGTGTTGGAGTGTTTTGCCTGCGTGTATGCGTGTTAGTTCTGGACACTGAACGATGGTCTCTAGAGCCTGGAACTAAGGCCAGCTTCTTCTTATGACATCTTAAGCCATGGAGGCTGTAGTGTCCCCCCATCGCTAGGCCTGTGATGGCAACATTACAAGTGAGTCCATCTTCGAATGACTTTCTCTTGAGAGGACAGTCTGTGCCCACTTTTGCTCAATTATTTCGAAGAGGGAGATTGAGAAAAGGGTATCTCGAGCTGGCCTTCAACTCACTACCCTTAAACTCACTATCCTGCTCCCAAGGCTAGGATTACAGACCCATGCCGCCATGTCTGACTCAATTAACTCTCTACTTGTTAAATACTTTGTTCCGGTTTATAGTCGTTAACCGTGAGTGAATGCCATTCGTCTAGGAAAGACTCCACCATTCTGGAAATTAAATTTCTCAAAATTAGCGGGGAGGAAGGACAGGGCCAGGCGAACATCCCAGACTGGCTTAGACAAACTCGCCTATCTCAGCCCCTGGATTATAGCTGTCCACCACCGCACCCAAATTTTAGATCGTTATGTTTTCCCTTTTAAAGCTTTGTTTTATGCCTATAAATATTTTGCCTATATGCTTGGTGTCCACGGATTTCAGAATGTCAGGTGTCTGATCCCCTGGAACTGGACTTATAAACAGCAGTAAATCAGCACGTGGGTGTTGGGATCTGAACCCAGGTCCTGTGCAAGAGCAGCAAGTGCTTTTAACTGCTCAGCCGTCTGACAAGCTCCTTTAACTCACTTTCTCTCTCTCTCTCTCTCTTTTTTTTTCTCTTCCAGAATGTGGTAGGTTGGTGTTAGGACAAGGTTTCTATATGTAGCCCTGGATGTCTTAAAATTCACTATGTATGTAGACCAGGCTGGCCTCAAACTCAAAGAGATCCACTGTCTCTGTCTCTGTGCACTAGGATTAAAGGCATGTGCCACCACTGCCCAGCTCATTATCAGTCTGATACTTGACACTGGACTCATAAGACAGGATTCACATGATTCTTGCTTCATGAGAAGCCAAGCCACTATTAGCCCTGAAAACACTGCAGGAAGGTAAGCATTTTTATCTCCCCTCAAATTAATATGTATCTCTGGACCGTGGCCAGAGAACAAAAGATGATGTGTAGAGGTCAGAGTTTTAGATCTTACTAAGCTCATTAACAGGAGAATATGCCCAGTCTTGACCTCAGAATCATGACCTGTAATTAAAAACAGACTGCCCTGTGGGCTGGGTTTTATGATTCAGAAGTTGAAAAGAGAAAACGTCCAACAACTGTTTTGCAGATGAAGGAAAGGCTGTAGCTTAGGCCCATGGTCTCAGAAGGCAACCAAGGGAGGCAAGCAGGGTAAACTCTGATCAGGTAAGAATAGCAAGTTTTACAGAGATTTAACAAATGTCAAGGAAACAGGATTTCTGAATGAAGTGTTTTACAGACACCAATAGCTGGTGCCACTCTGGGGGTAGCTTGTTGGTGACTTCACATGACTCAGATCTCATGATGGAAATTTACTTGGCTTTAGGAGACTGTTGTAGGCAGGTGTTTAGCAACAGCACACAAATGCAGGCAGGTAAGAACAACAGAGATTTCAGAAGATAATTGTAGGAAGCCCGACAAGCTCGCTTTTCGGCTTCAGAGAAAAATCTGAAGCTCCATTTCACTTGCACACCCTGTGTGTGTGTTGTGTGTGGCTGCCTGTGTGGGCCATCCCCATGTCTGGGTGTGTGTTGTGTGTGAGGGTCGCCCCACATGCATGGAGATCAGAGGACAACTTGGGGGAGTCAGTTCTCTCTGTCTAATGGAACCTGGGTCATTAAGCTTGGTAAAGAGAGCCTTTACTAACGGAGCCATCTCAGTAGCTCAATATTATCTTTAAAATAAAATTAATGAGCCAGGCAGTGGTGGCGCACGCCTTTAATCCTAGCACTTGGGAGGCAGAGGCAGGTGGATTTCTGAGTTTGAGGCCAGCCTGGTCTACAGAGTTCCAGGACAGCCAGGACTACACAGAGAAACCCTGTCTCCAAAAACCAAAAAAAAAAAAAAAAAGGAAAAAAAAAAAAAAGAAAGAAATTAATGAAGCTTGAATATGTTCATGTTTGATAAGATCATTCAAATTTTATCTAAGAAAGAAAACAAAAAAAGATTATTCAAATTTATATTGGGACAATTCTCTGTAATTATTACACATATATACTTATATATGTATCTCTCCATATATATGCATATATATGGATACGTATGATGTATATGTAGCTTTATATGTATATGAATATCTATACATATATAATATATGATTATATATTATATAAAAATAGATTTGAATATATATCATATATATCCTAAAGCTATAAATTCTCCCCATATAAATTTTAATGTGAACGGGCTGGTGGTGTTTGGTTTTTTCGAGACAGGGTTTCTCTGTGTAGCCCTAGCTGTCCTGGAACTCACTCTGTAGACCAGGCTGGCCTCGAACTCAGAAATCCACCTGCCTCTGACCTCCCAAGTGCTGGGATTAAAGGCATGCGCCACCACTGCCCGGCCTATAAGTTGAAATTAAACAAAGATAGTTTCATTCTGGTTCTGTTTGTCCCTTGTCACCCAGCCTAAAAATATTGTATCACTCTCAGTTCTTTCTGATGAGTTTTGGTTTAAAATTTATTTGAATGATTCTGTGAAAAGCTGACATGTGATACAGTTTTCTTTATCCACCTTTCTTAAGGTTTCAGCAACTCCTGACCAAACAAGGACTAAGAATACCAAATGGAAAATACAAGAAATAAACCTCCTGTCTTAAATTCTGTGCTGTTCTGAGCGTGTGATGAAATCTCATGCCACCTTATCCTGTGACTCACCCCTTTGCTCTGTACAGGGACAGGCTGCCTGCCTTGGCAGTCACTTGGTAGCTATAGTAATTCCCGAATGAGCTGATGGCACCCAGTGCAAGTAGGTTTATAATGCGAGCTAGTGAGCCAGGAGGGCAATTAGCACATGCCAGAGAATTACAAAGCTCTTCCTGTAAGTGAAAGGGTGAAAGTTCTCAGGTCAGAAAAATTCGCATCCTGTAATTGGTCAGGCCTAAGAGAAGATCAAATCTACCGGAGAGATTATAAAGGAGGAAACAGAAGTTCGGGCTAATCCTAGCCATTCAACTTCAAGCACTCAGTTAAGATAAAGGGCGATGTTTATGCATACATAATGCGTTAGATGTGATAAGATTCAGTTCTATCAATGACCACTGGTATCCACCCTGGTGTCAGGATACACACAACTCAAGAGGACCACTTTAAAGAAGGTTGCTGGTGCGTGACCATTACTCTACAGTTTTTGACCTATCTATGAGTTGAAAGCATATATTCTGTAGAATCAGGTTCTGATCCTGAGGGTGTCCCAGGCTTCATGCTGGGTGGCCATGCTGAGTCACAGCTCTCAGTCAGCCACAAGACCATGAGGGTAAACAAGGCGTACCACAGCATCGCAGTTTAGTGTTGATATGGTTTTTCGATACATTATGTGAGACATTCAACACATGATAGCAAAGGTAACGGCCCTGTCTCAAAAAAACGAAAAGAAGGTCCCGGGAATGCACCTCAGTTGGAAGGACAAGCCTGGGCTTGCACCCCCACTCACCACAAAGAAAACACCACCAAAGAGCAAAAAGATAGACTAAACTAGACGGGTGTATTAAATTCATTTAAATCCATAATCTGTGTATGAATGATAAGTCAAGGAGTATTACACAGTCAACATTTTATCTCCAAAGCTGCGTGCTCAGCAAATCTACACACACAGCACATCTAGAGCACCATTTACTTAAAATTTTCTAATTTTGCTGGGCAGTGGTGGCGCACGCCTTTAATCCCGCACTTGGGAGGCAGAGGCAGGCGGATTTCTGAGTTCAGGACAGCCGGCTACACAGAGAAACCCTGTCTGTCGAAAAACCAAAAAAAAAAAAAAAAAAAAAAAAAAAAAAATAAAGCCTTGACATGTTAAGCTCAATCATCTTAAAGACTTTATAAATTAAAGCTTTCAACAGGTTCTTTATATCCGGCTATAACTTCAAATAACTTCACTTATTTTTCTTAATTTTAATGTCATAAGTTTGTTTTCATTTTTTGGGTTTCGAGAGCAGGGTTTCTGATTCGGCCAGCTGTACAAATTCCAAACACACTACACTGTAGAGACTTTTCTGAAATCCGATAAAGAAAAAAATAAGAGTTGGGTGTGGTTCGATGAGTCCCAGCTTTCATAAAGTCCAAGGTTCAATTCCAAATACTATATGCGTAAACACAAAACCACAAAGTCAGATTAATTTAAAATCGATAGTATATTTACTGCACACCTCATATTACCACTTATTACATTATCTTATTTATTAAGCACCTTACGTACAGTTGTTTAAACTTCACAACCCTAGTGAGAGGTGTTGCTGCTGTACAGGGAGGGGAAGCTGACTGGTTCTGGAGTTGAGCTTGTCTGATGGAGGCTACAGGCTGTAAAGCAGCCCTCAGTCCCCAGGGGATTCTGCAGACTCAGGCTGTGCATTCACTGCACTTGAAATCAAATGATTTGCAAAGAGATAACCCCAAAATATAAATGAACAAAAACACACTACACTCTAAAGATTTTGGAGTTGCCTTGGCAAATGATTGTTTACGATTTTATTTTCTAAATACTTCTATCTTCTGTTTTCTACCAAGTTACTCCTCCGTTTTTCCTTTTGACCACATCTGCTTCCTAAGGAGAGTGGAGGCACGCCGCGTCCTCCGGGTTTCCTAAATCTCATGAACTACAAAGAGTCTGATACAATGAAGTTCCTCCCCTACCCCTCCCACTCTCCAGCCCCCACCCCCTCCCCCCATTCGCACACAAACGCCAACCTTCCTACAGGACCATGTCCTAGGATCCCGCTAGTGCAGCCACTGCTAACCCTGGGTGAGTTTGCAGAGGGCTGGGCCACCTGCTGACTCTCTGCAGCTTCTCGGTGTATTAATACTCACCCGACTATACAGAGCTTTTCTTTTCTTTTCTAGGTATCAGCTCTCTGAGCCCGTGGGCTTTGTTTTCCAGTGAGTTTGTTTTATTTGGACCCTTTAATTCTACTCTTACTTTTTAAAAAACTATCAGTACTATGACTTTTAATAGAGATGAAAGGGACAACGCTGAGTTAAAGGGGCGGCGCGAGTTTATGATAAAGCCATTCATCCCTCTCCCAATCTCAACGCATCCATCCATTTTTGAAAAAGGGTTGGTTGCAATTGATTAGAGCCGGGACGGGGGAATGTGGCACTAGTGGTGTAAAGACCAACTTTAAAAATAAATAAATATCTCTATGCAAAGAAAACAGACCACGCCTTTCCCCTCCGACCCAGACAGAAGCGGAGTACTTTGCCTGGGCAAGCTTTCTGAGAGGCTCACCTCCCGGCAAGATGAGCCGGTTTGCTGCCTCTCTGCTCTTCGCGGGCAGGTGCTGCGCGGGCTCGCCAGCTCCTTGTTAATTTGAGCCCGCAAAGGGACCTTTGATCAGCGCGCTCGCAGCCTGCAGGCTTCCCGAGCTGGCTCCGGCGACTTCAAAAGAGCTGTAAAACCGACTGTAATCTCGGCCTTCCTGTTTCTGCGCCTCCCCCTCTCCCCCCTCCCGAGTCCGCACACAAACGCCAACCTTCCTACAGGACCAGTGTCCTCGGGTCCCGCTAGGTGCAGCCACTGCTAACCCTGTGTGAGTTTGCAGAGGGCTGGGCCACCTGCTGACTCAGAGGAGGACCCAGCTCGGGCTCCTTTTTGCAGAAAAGTGGAGATGAGCTTGTCATTTAATGCTTGCTGGCCAGAAGCTGATGTGAAAGGCTGCAGTTTGGGGCAACTCTAAACCGGGAAGGCAGCAGCTATTTAAGTGCAGTATACTTCCACAGACTGGCAGTGAGCTGAATTTTTGATACAGAAACTACAACAAAACTAACCAACAAAGTCAACCAGTCTATCATCTATCTTCATCTATCTATCTATCTATCTATCTATCTATCTATCTATCTATCTATCTATCCATTCATCATCTATCTATCCTATCTATCTGTGTTTTGAGACAAAGTTTCACTTTACAGGCCTAGCTGGCCTTGAGGTCCACATTCTCTCTCCAGTCTTCCTTCTCCACATCCAGCTAGGCAGCATCCTTTCTACTCTTAAATTTTAGGTCCTACTCGCCTTGGTTTTCCTTCTTCTTTCAAGGCCGACATATTTTTGGATTCTGGGATCTTAATCATATTTGAGATTTAAAAAATGATTTTAAAGACTTGACATGTGTTTTGTGTGTGTCGAGAGTGCGTACGTTGGCAAGTGTCTGGAGGTCAGACACTGGGAAGTGTGGGTTCTCTCTTTCCTCCATTCTCGGGGTTGGTTTATGTTGCGATGGCACGGGGGTGGGGTGGGGGGGGGAAGAACTACTTGTGTAGCCTTCAGCAAGCTTTTTGTACTTTTTATATAGTACTAGGGCTTGAACTCAGGACCTGGTGAGATTGATTTCTTTATCTACAATTTGGCATTTAAAACAACACTACTCCCCAGCAATCTCCCCTCCCCCAAATCCCACGAACTTCGAAGTTGTTGAAAAAAATCACAGAAAGTAAACTGAGCTCTCTTCTGAGAATATCTCACCTAAATTGGCCAAAGGGAGAAGGTGAAAGCAGATGGCTCTGCCAAGGAGAGGCCCATCCCTGATCGATTAAGAACTGGAACTGGGGTCTGGAGAGGTGGCTCGGTGGTTAAAAGCATTGGCTACTCTTCCAGAGGACCCTGATTACAGAACCCACTGGGCAGCTTACAATCGACAGGAACTCCAAGTCCTAAGGATCCAACACTGTCCTCTGCCTATACAGGGTATCAGGTGGAACAGAGTGACAGAGTGGACACGTACACATGCAGACAAAACACTGGTACCCATAAAATACGTTATTAAAAGAACTGGGGTTGATTTGGGGTTAAACTCAGGTGAAACACTGGCCTAGCATGGGAAAGGCCCTATGGTAGATTCCAGCACCCAAAGGGACAAAATAAAACACAGTAACAAAACCCTCGGTCTGAGAGACCATGGTCACCCCACTCTCAGCAAAGTAGTCATAGCTCTCTTGATCTTGTGACCATCATCTCTGAAGTCCTCCTTTGCTTCCTCCTATGAGGTCCTGAGGAGAGGGAAGTAGGGATAGCTTGGCTGCTGTGTCATTAGAAGGTGGAGAAGGGCGGGCTGAGGAATGGGCCAGTCAGGGCCAGCCTGGAGCCCAAAGGCAGAAGTGAGGCGAGGACATTCACCCACAAGCAAGAGGAAGCAGGGCTTTGGCCCCCATCCGGAGGGAGTCACTGCGAGATCCGACCACAGCATCCATTTGTTGGCAGCTCAGTTTTGCTTCAAAGAACTTGCTCTTGCCAGGCACAGATTCCAGCACATGGGAGTCAGAGGCAAGAGGATCTCTGTGAGTTTGAGGCCAGCCTGGTCTACACAGTAAGTTCCGGGACAGCTGGAGCTACATGGTTAGACCCTGTTTAGAAAACAAAAAAACAAAAACAAAATGGGCCGAAGGGATGGCTCAGTGGTTAAGAGCACTGACTGCTCTTCCAGAGGTCTTGAGTTCAATTCCCAGCAACCACATGGGGGCTCACAACCATCCGAAATGGATCTGAGGCCCTCTTCTGGTGCGTCTGAAGACAGCGACAGTGTACTCATATAAATAAAATAAATAAGTGTTAAAAAAGAAAAAAAAATCAAAACCAACAAAAAAGCAAAAACACCCCAAAGCACTGCCAACAGTGCTCCATTGAGAGAGAGTATGTTAGTGTGTCAAAGCATGAATGTGTGTGTGTGTGTGTGTTTTCTTAGTCACATTTCTGATGCTCTAATAAAACATTGACCAAAAACAACTGGAGAGGAAAGGGTTCATTTGGCTTACACTTCCTCATCACAAGCCATCACTAAGGGAACTCAGGGTTGGAACTTGAGGCAGGGACCTGGAGGTTGGGACTGGTGTAGAGACCGTAGAGGAACACTGTTTACTGGTTTGCTCCTCATGGCTTGGTCAGCCTGCTCTCTTATGCCACCCAGGACCACCTGCCCAGGAGTGGGGCTGCCCACCCCTAGTCAAACATTAATTTAAAAAAAAAAAAATGTCCCACAAACACAATACACCAGTCTGATGGAGGCAATTTCTCAGCGGAGGCTCTCACTTCCCACTAATTTGTGTTGAGTTGACAAAAACCAACCAGCATAGTCGGTATGACCAGACGATGAAATAATGTTTGTTTTTGGACAAATCCATGCAAAGGGTCCTAGCAGACTTTAGGGTGGACATTTCAGGGGTTTGGGGGGAAGAAGAATCTGTGTTAAAACATCAAATTTGAGAGTCAAGTTCTGTGTTTCAGGTGGGAGTAATTAGTGTGCAGAAGCGGAATACCCTGAGACAGTTGGTAGTAAAGACTGCAGAGTGCAGGGTTGAGAGGTCAGAGGAGGGGCAGGAGGGGTGTGCTGTGGTCTGATGGCAGATCAGACGGTCCAGCAACCTGTTCCAGGCTAGAGACTCTACTGGATATAGAAGAGAAAGATTGTAAGAGACTACAATGTTTCCTCTTTTCCTTTCCTTCCTTTTTCCTCCCTTCCTCAGTGCTTAGGGATTAAAACCAGGATTTTCTGTACCCAGGCTCACACCCCGCCACCGGCCTACACTCTCACCCCCTGCTAATTTTCTGAGGACCAACAGAGCTCCACTAAAACCTGTGGCCAATCAGGGAAGTGACTGCATTGTATCTGTTTAAACTCAGCAAGGGCCGGGCGGTGGTGGCGCTCGCCTTTAATCCCAGCATTTGGGAGGCAGAGGCAGGCGGATTTCTGAGTTCGAGGCCAGCCTGGTCTACAGAGTGAGTTCTAGGACAGCCAGGGCTATACAGAGAAATCCTGTCTCATAAATAAACAAACAAACAAACTCAGCAAGAAGCCAGGAGGAAGATCTGGAGGCTGGAGAGGAAAGAGCCCATGACTACAAAATAATAAAAAGGAACAGCCTTGAAGTCAGGGCAAGCACTGGGCAACTGCGTATAGCCACAGAAGAATATCTTATTGGAAAGAGAGGTGCAGAGAGGCAAGGCTGGCGAGAACCCATGAGTGGAACTGGATTCATGGGGGGGGGGGGGGGGTCAGATATACATCAAACTCTACGAAGCCTTGAAACAGGCCCAAGGCCCAGAGCATGGTTGGTTGAACTCTCTAGGACTCGTGACTGTGCATACTCAGGTCTCCCAACACCAGCTCTAGAGTCTGTATGCCCAGTGCAAAACACACACGTGGCGCTCCTTCCGAAAGGACCATCAGGGCCTGCAAGGTGCCTCAGCAGGTTAAGGTACTTATTGCCAATTCTGATAACCTGAGTTTGATCCCTAGGACACAGCTGGTGTTATTATTCTGTCTAAATTCCACCTCCACAGTCAGGTAGGCTCCTCCCCACAGTTACCTGGCAACAGCCAGGTAGGCCTGCCCACTTGCTTGCCCCACCCCTCTCTCTTACCTTCTTGCTCTCCCACTCTCTTGCCTCTAGCTTCCCTCTGTCCCCTTCCCCCTCCCCGCTTCCCTTTCTCCTCTCTCCACGTGGTCATGGCCGGCCTCCACCTCTCTCTCTCTCTCTCTCCTCTCTCTCTCTCTCTCTCCTCTCTCTCTCTCTCCCTCCTCTCTGTCTCTACTACCCTCCTGGCTCCCCTCCCCATGCCCTAAATAAACTCTATTCTATGCTACCGCCATGTGGCTGGTCCCTCAGGGGGAAGAGATGCCTTGGCATGGGCCCTGCTGAGACATCCATCCTTCCATCACTGGTCCCCTCCATCATTTCAGCTGGTAGGAGGAGTGGACTCATTCCCTCAAGTTGTCCTCTGAGCTCCACTTGTACACAGTGTTAATGAGTGCATCCCATCCCTCATAAATAAATAAAATGTCATTTTGAAAAAAGGACCGTGGAGGGTATTCAGGTGCTGGGTACATACTTTAAAACTGCAGTCTCAGGTATTTGGATAGCAGAGGTGGAAGACTTACGTGAGCCCAGGTTCTCAAAGTCAACCTAGACAACAAGATTCCTGTCTCAAGAAAAAGGGGAAAAGAAAATCAAGGCTAAACACAACAATCCGAATGCAAATGACAGGAAAAGGAAGCTGGAGGGTCCGGAATGCAAGGTCACTTTCTGCAATGCACAGGATGAGAGGTCAGCCTGAAATATATTTGACCTTGTCCCAAAAGCTCGTATCTAAAACTTTAAAGCAAGGCATCCAAATGCCTTTCTGCCCCCCACCCCCGCCCAGTGAGTTCAACTTGTCCTGTAATATTTACAGTAGAGAACACTGACAAATCATTAGTATGGATTTTAAAAAACTATTTATTATCCTCTAGTACGCTGCTAGCTTTAAATGGAAATGCAGACCATGTTATTACCCGTGGGATCTCTCGAACTACAAACTTCAATTTCACTACTTGTATGAGCATATCTTGTTCTTACAACAGTGGCACCCAACTTGTAAAAGTGTTCTTTTTCCTCTTCTGGTCTCATTTGGCTTGTATCTCACCAACTCACCAAGTCAGGAAGAACTGAGAGTCAGAGGCCCTATAGTGACCCTGTCTTGCCCTCGCCACCTCCTCCTCCTCCTCCCTCCTCCTCCTCCTTTTTAATATATATATATATGACAACACTGTCACTGTCTTGAGACACACCAGAAGAGGCCATCTAATCCCATTACAGATGGTTGTGAGCCCTCATGTCTGTGCTGGGAATTGAACTCACGACCTGACCTTTGGAAGAGTAGTCACTTGCTCTTAACCATTGAGCCAGCTCCCCAGTCCATGCCTTTGTCTGCCTTCTTGCTTAGTGCTGGCTAACACAGGAAGTTACAGGAACAGGAAAGAATGTGGCACCAGTGGTTCCTTGTTCATTCATGTTTCTCTAATATCATTAGCTTTTTATTTATTTATTTTTTTCCTGACTTGAATGGAAAGCACGACCTTTCTGGGCTATAACTGCCCTCTCTAGTTACTCAGGTGTAGATGTTACAGGCCTATCTGACAGCCACTTGATAAGAGGCCTGCCACCTTCTAACGTATGTGTGAACAGGATTGGGGTGGTTGCTTCTGAGTGAGATACAGAGGAGCGGAGGAGCGGAGGAGCGGAGGAGCGTGATACCAAAGCTGGAGAACCCAGCTGGATGTGCTGGCAGCTGCCGCTAAGGCCCTGCACACTCCAAGAAAACAAGAGAAGAGGCCAGGAGGCAGCGGCTCACACTTTCAATCCCCGCACTCAGGTGGCAGAGGCAGGTGGATCTTAGAGTTAGAAGCCAGCCTGGCCTACAAAGGGAGTTTCAGAACAGCCAGGGCTACACAGACAAACCTTGTCTTGAAAAACCAATCAACTAACCAACCAAACTAATAACAACAACAACAAAACAAAAAGCAAAAGCAAAGCAAGAGTCTTGTGACCTCAGTTTCTACACCCTAACCCTGAATTGTTCTTGGAATGTGTTTTCAGGCCCCTCCCAGGAGTAGCAGGGAGGAGCCAGTTTACTTCAGATTGTTCATTACAGTTGGCTATTGTTATGCCTGCATGGAAAAGGAGCTTTTGCATGCATGTGGCCTTGCCCAGTCTGTCACCAAGGTCTGAGTTCAAGTGGACTGAACTTGACAATACAGGATGGAGCTTGGCAAACAAGCACAACAGTTGACCTTTTACCTTCTCCTTGCTAAACTGTTGATTTACTCCTAAAGCCAGCATAAGGCCTACTCCTTTTTGATGTTTTTTTGTTTTTTTTTTCTTTCTTTTTTCTTCTTCTTTTTTTTTTTTTTTTTTGGTTTTTTTCGAGGCAAGGTTTCTCTGTGTAGCCTGGCTGTCTAGAACTCACTCTGTAGACCAGGCTGGCCTCGAACTCAGAATCCGCCTGCCCCTGCTCCAAGTGCTGGATGAAAGGGTGTGCCACCATGCCCAGTAGGCTACTCCCTTATTTGGCACTGACTCATTCCTGAGACAAAACACAAGATCCCACAATCAAATTCATTATTTGGCCAATGTCCAATCAGGATTTACTAACTCCCGTAGCACCGCGCAGACTTTCTTTCCTCTTAAAACCCCACCCAGTAAAAGAATTCTGCTTGCTGCTTCAGCCACAACCTTCCCCAACCCCTGGCCCTTCTCAAGCAATCTCCTTTGTAATGAATATTGGATGTCTGGGTGTGTCCTGGATGGAGGAAGCAATACAATCCGAACTATGCGCCAATCCCAACTCCTAATCACCATGGCCTGTCCTTGTTGCTGTAGCCTGTCCTTGCCGCACGTGGCCTGTCCTAACTTCCATGGCCTGTCTTTGCTACCATGTGGCTGCCGCATGGTCATCCTTGCCACATGGCCTGTCCATGCGATATGTGGCCCGTCCTTACCGCCATGGCCCGTCCTTACACCATGGCCTGTCCTTGCCGATATGTGGCCGTCCTTACTGCCATGGCCCGTCCTTACACCATGGCCGTCCTTGCCGATATGTGGCCCGTCCTTACCGCCATGGCCCTTCCTTACCACCATGGCCCGTCCTTGCCAATATGTGGTCCGTCCTTACCGCCATGGCCCGTCCTTACTGCCATGGCCCATCCTTACCACCATGGCCGTCCTTGCCGATATGTGCCCGTCCTTACCGCCATGGCCCGTCCTTACCACCATGGCCTGTCCTTGCCGATATGTGGCCCGTTCTTACTGCCATGGCCCGTCCTTACCACCATGGACTGTCCTTACCGATATGTGGCTGTCCTTACCACCATAGCCTGTCCTTACCACCATGGCCTGTCCTTGCCAATATGTGGCCCGTCCTTACCACCATGGCCTGTCTTTGCCGATATGTGCCCGTCCTTACTGCCATGGCCTGTCCTTACCACCATGGCCCATCCTTACCACCATGGCCTCGCATGCCTCTCATGCTGCCTCGATATGTGGCCCGTCCTTACCCCCCCATGGCCCTGTCCTCTACCACCATGGCCTGTCCTTGCCGATATGTGGCCCGTCCTTACTCGCCATGGCCCGTCCTTACACCATGGCCGTCTGCGATATGTGCCCTCCTTACCGCCATGGCCCTTCCTTACCACAGGCCGTCTTGCCAATATGTGGCCCGTCCTTACCGCCATGGCCCGTCCTTACTGCCATGGCCCATCCTTACCACCATGGCCCGTCCTTACCACCATGGCCCGTCCTTGCCGATATGTGGCCCGTCCTTACCGCCATGGCCCGTCCTTACCACCATGGCCTGTCCTTGCCGATATGTGGCCCGTTCTTACTGCCATGGCCCGTCCTTACCACCATGGACTGTCCTTACCGATATGTGGCCTGTCCTTACCACCATAGCCTGTCCTTACCACCATGGCCTGTCCTTGCCATATGTGGCCCGTCCTTACCACCATGGCCTGTCTTTGCCGATATGTGGCCCGTCCTTACTGCCATGGCCTGTCCTTACCGCCATGGCCTGTCCTTACCACCATGGCCCGTCCTTGCCGATATGTGGCCCGTCCTTACCGCCATGGCCCGTCCTTACCACCATGGCCTGTCCTTGCCGATATGTGGCCCGTTCTTACTGCCATGGCCCGTCCTTACCACCATGGACTGTCCTTACCGATATGTGGCCTGTCCTTACCACCATAGCCTGTCCTTACCACCATGGCCTGTCCTTGCCAATATGTGGCCCGTTCTTACTGCCATGGCCCGTCCTTACCACCATGGACTGTCCTTACCGATATGTGGCCTGTCCTTACCACCATAGCCTGTCCTTACCACCATGGCCCGTCCTTGCCAATATGTGGCCCGTCCTTACCACCATGGCCTGTCTTTGCCGATATGTGGCCCGTCCTTACTGCCATGGCCTGTCCTTACCACCATGGCCCGATCCTTACCACCATGGCCCGTCCTTGCCGATATGTGGCCCGTCCTTACCGCCATGGCCCGTCCTTACCACCATGGCCTGTCCTTGCCGATATGTGGCCCGTTCTTACTGCCATGGCCCGTCCTTACCACCATGGACTGTCCTTACCGATATGTGGCCTGTCTTACCACATAGGCCTGTCCTTACCACATGGCCTGTCTTTGCCATATGTGCCGTCCTTACCGCCATGGCCTGTCCTTGCCACCATGGCCTGTCCTTGCCGATATGTGGCCCGTCCTTACTGCCATGGCCCGTCCTTACCACCATAGCCTATCCTTACCACCATGGCCCGTCCTTACCGATATGTGGCCTGTCCTTACCACCATAGTCTGTCCTTACCGCCATGGCCCGTCCTTACCGCCATAGTCTGTCCTTACCACCATGGCCTGTCCTTGCCGATATGTGGCCTGTCCTTACCGCCATGGCCTGTCCTTACCACCATGGCCCATCCTTACCACCATGGCCCGTCCTTACCACCATAGCCTGTCCTTACCACCATGGCCCGTCCTTACCACCATGGCCTGTCCTTGCCGATATGTGACCTGTCCTTGCTGCCATGTCTCATCCTTGCCGCTATGTGGCCTGTCCTCATCACTGTACATTTTACTCACTAATTCGTCTTCACCCTCAGAGTATAAACTGTCTAATATGCTCTGAATGGCTATCACATGAGACTTTATTCCAATTCATTTATCATCGGCTCTACCGTCCCCACTGTCTTTAAAGAATAAACATTTAGAGTTAGAATTTAGAGAAATTATAATCTCTAGCTAGGAAGTCTTCTACTGTGCCGAGCTCACTGAACTGAGTTTCTGCTTGTGTGTTAGCAGGTTCAGGATGTAGCCAAAGAACCAGACACTTCACATCAGTTGACACCTCACACTACACGGACATACTCATGCTCCGTCACCCCATGTGTGTGTGTGTCTGTGATAAACCTTGGAGTGAGGCTGCAAGGGTACATTCTTCATGTACACAGTATTCTAGTTCCTACTCCCCCTTGCCCTGGCATGAGCTTCAGTACAATCTGTGTGATAAGCTTGTCTTTCTAGTCAGATGTGTTTGCCTGCGACCCAGTCAGGCCTCACACTCTGCCTCACTTGGCTTCATCTTTTCCCTTTAGGTTCAAATGCTAAAATGATATCTCAGACCTGAGATGCATGAGAATCTGCCAACAGCACCGATGGATGCCTTTGCCCTCCTTTCTAATCATTGCCCAGGAGTTAAGGCAATTGGCTTCTGTACACCGTTTTGTTATGCTTTGGTTTGGGGTTGTTGAGGATCAGACCCAGGGACTCATGTGGCTGCACACCCAGTGTGCACCTGTGTGTGGTGTCTCATGCTCTCCTTCTGTCTCTGTAGCCACCCACCTCTCTACCTTTCTTTCCTTCTTCCTTCCTTCCTTCCTTCCTTCCTTCCTTTCTTTCTTTCTTTCTTTCTTTCTTTCTTTCTTCTTTTTTTTCTTTGAGACAGGGTTTCTCTGTGTAGTCCTGGCTGTCCTGGGAACTCACTCTGTAGACCAGGCTGGCCTCGAACTCAGAAATCTGCCTGCCTCTGCCTCCCAAGTGCTGGGATTAAAGGCGTGCGCCACCACTGCCTGGCCTTTTCTTTCTCTCCTCTCTTTCTTTCTTTCTTTCTTTCTTTCTTTCTTTCTTTCTTTCTTTTTTTTTTTTTTTTTGAGACAGGGTCTCAGCCTGCCCCTGGAGCTCATGGACTGTAGGATTCCATCTCTCCCTTTTTGGAGACAGTGTCTCAAGTTGCACCTGGAGTTCTTGGATTGGCTACAATGGCTGACCAGTGAGCTTCAGAGGTCCACGTGCTCTACTCTCACCCTCACTACCCTTGTTTTTATAGATTCGTGTGTCCAACTAACTTTCATGTGGGTGCTGGGGAATCTAAGCTCACCTCTTCTTGCTTTTACTTATTGATCAGCCTACTTCCCAGCCTTTCCCAATCACCTCACAGAGTTCTGATGAGAGCTGCGTCACAGAAACAAAACCGACAAAGTTCAGGGGAGCACTTCTCAGGAAATGCGAAATGCTTAATTATTGTGATCAGGATTGTTAGCATCAGAAACTGTTTACTGCTAGCCTCTTAATCCATCGATGACATCATCCCTAGGCGACAAGGACCCGCCCTTCGGTTGCCATGGCAACCACGGCACACTCCCTGTGCATGCCTCACTCACATCACCTGTGCACATCATCATCTGGGTTACTGCAACATTGCTTACGTAACAGCCCAGATGCGAGACAGAGACCCATCACTTTCTCTTTCCTCTCTCTTGCTTCTTAACCTCCCCTCCCCCCCACTTCAAAGGACCTCTCTTTTGGGAACTGTGCTGGCTCGGCATGATCTGTCCAGGAAATAGCCACTTTTCAACTAACAAGGATACTGAACGTTTATTAAGTATTAATCATAATCTAGACACTGAGTAGAATTTTAGAAATTCTATTCACATGGTCCTTATAGCAGCCCTATGCAAATGGAGACCCTTTCCATTCTAATTACACAAACTATAATCAGTAGCCAGGAGACCATGCCTTGCTTACCACAACAGACCAGGTGATAAGGATCTAGGTGGAGTTACCCACCTCGGCTGCTCGGAACTAAAAAGAACTGCCCCAGGGCTTGCTTTGAGACATCTCCGGGTCGTGACCTGTGACCAAGAAAGGATTATCCCACCCATCTCTCCGGCTGAAACCAGAAAGGGTTTTTTGGCGGGCTTTTCTCTTTAAATTGTGAGCTGACCATTAAAGCATTGAGCCTTGATCAGAGAACTTTGTCTTGGTTTTATCTCTTCTCGCCCTCCGTCCCCCTTTTGTTCCCAGCCCCCTTTCAGATGAACCCAGTTGATTTGAGGCCTCGGGCGGCTTCAGATGGCGCAGCAACACGGGGCCTGAATTTTTAATTAATTTTAGTTAATTTTTAGAGGCCGTGTTAGCAGGAAGTGTGTTAAAAGAGGATACGGTCTAGGTCAAATAGACATTGACCTGACGTCTATCTTGTCTAGGAGGTGACAGCAATATGGGACAGGAGAATTCCAAACAGGCATTTGCTGGAAGCTTGCAAGAGCTGCTTCAGACGGGAGGAGTAGGGTTTTCAAATAGTGTGTTGGAAAAACTCTTGGCAGAAATAAATTCATGCTGCCCATGGTTCCCACAAGAAGGAACCTTGAATAAGAAGACCTGGCAAATAGTTGAAGTTTTGAGAACTACCCAGGCAGATTCTAACACCTCTGTCTCTGGGAGCTCATTAGAGATGCTATTGATAATAAAATTGATAAAGAGACCTTGCAAGCGTTAGCTGTTGCCCAGGCACAGCTTGAAGAGTTCCAAGAACGCATATCAGAGAGCGCGTCCACAAAAAGGGGCCCTCTCAACTCTAAGTCAGAGAAATATAGATCTAGTGCACTTCTACAGCTCAGAGAAGAGAAATTGGAGATTCTGACGATGAATCAGACCCAGAGGAAGGAGCTGACTTAAAAGAAAGAGCTGCCAAATGTCACAATGAGGTTTGGCCTCCCTATGCTCCCTCCGATCCACCGATGGTCCTTGACACTGCCCAGATAGACCTGAAGGTGTATAAATTAGAGATGGAAATTAAACTACAGAAATTGACTAATGAGCTGCAGGAGTTAAAGTGCCTGCCATGTGCCAAAAAAGCAGTGATTTAGAAAAGTGCCAATCGCCATTAGAAAGAGCTGTGGATCAGGCCCGCAGGGATGGGCAAGATACGTCTGCAGTGTTAGCCTTCCCTGTAGTTGATGTAATTGATTAGCAGAACCGGAGAATTAGACAATATCAGGCATTAGAGTTTTTGGGCCTTGACTCCAGGAACATGGGGATTACTTTTGGGCCGAAGCAGCAGTATTGTAAAAGGATTGCAAATTTATCCAGGTGTTATAGATAGTGACTATGAGGAGAGATTAAAATCATGCCTGCTTCCCCCCATGGCATTATAACTATAACTGCCGACAAGAGAATTGCTCAGCTTGTCTTAGTTCCCTTGCATCGCTTCCCTCCAAAATTGTTAAGAATGAGGGAGGACAAGATAGCTTTGGTTCCTCTGATGTGTATTGGGTCCGATCTATTACTAGCAAGAGACCTAATCTTAAGTTAATAATCGAGGGAAAAGATTTTGAAGGATTAATAGATACTGGAGCAGATGTAACAATTATTAGGGGATAAGATTGGCCTTTATCTGATACTCTCACTCACCTTCAGGGAATTGGTTATGCCAATAACCCAAAACAGAGTTCTAAACTTCTAACTTGGAGAGATGAAGAGGGCAATTCAGGACAAATTCAGCCCTATGTCATGTCAAATTTGCCTATAGCCCTCTGGGGAAGAGATCTTTTGTCACAAATGGGTCTTATGATGTGCAGCCCTAATGAATTTGTGACTAGACAAATGCTAAAACAAAGATATTTGCCTGGCCAAGGATTAGGGAAACAAAGCCAGGGTATTAAAACTTTTGAAGCACCTAAGCCTCACTCTACCAATAGAGGTTTGGGGTATTTTCCATAATGGCCACTGTCTTGCCTGCATCCCATGCTGATAGAATTCAATGGCTTAATAATGTCCCAGTGTGGGTTGATCAGTGGTCTTTATCTAAAGAAAAAATAGAAGCTGCTTCATTGCTTGTGCAGGAGCAATTAGAGGCAGGACACATAGTAGAATCTCAGTCACTTTGGAACACTCCAATATTTGTTATCAAGAAAAAATCTGGAAAATGGCGACTGTTACAAGATCTAAGAAAGGTTAATAAAACCATGGTACCTATGGGAGCTTTACAATCTGGGCTTCCATCTCCAATAGCCATTACCAAAGGATATTATAAAATAATAATAGATTTGAAAGATTGCTTCTTTACCATTCCCTTGCATCCTCGAGACTGTAAAAGATTTGCTTTCAGTGTTCCTTCTATTAATTTTAAAGAGCCAATGAAAAGGTATCAATGGGTAGTTCTTCCTCAAGTTATGGCAAATAGCCCTACTTTATGTCAAAAGTTTGTGGCACAAAGCCATTGAGCCTGTGAGACAGCAATGGCCAATGATGTACATCATTCATTACACAGATGATATTCTTCTAGGAGGAAAAGATCCTCAGGACTTGCTTTTATGTTATAGAGATTTTTATAATGTATCAGGCATTAGCTGATAAAGGACTACAAATAGCTCCTGAAAAGGTACAAACTCAGGATCTTTATAATTATTTAGGCTTTAGGTTTACAGATCAAGCCATTTGTCCCCAAAAGATAATCATCCGCAGGGACAGTTTAAAAACTTTAAATGATTTTCAAAAGCTGTTAGGTGATATCAATTGGCTCCGCCCCTATTTAAAGCTTACCACAGGAGAATTGAAACCTCTATTTGATATTCTCAAAGGGAGTGCTGATCCTACCTCCCCTCGATCTTTAAACTCAGAAGGACTGTTGGCCTTACAAGTAGAAAGAGCCATTGAAAAACAATTTGTTACTTACATAGTTTATTCCTTGCCCTTACATTTGTTAATTTTCAATACAACTTACACACCTACAGGATTGTTATGGCAAAAGGCTCCACTCGTGTGGGTACATTCAAAGATTTCCTCTAAACATAACATCCTGCCATATCATGAGGCAGTAGCCCATATGATTGTACTTGGAAGAAAACAGGCACTGATTTATTTTGGCAAAGAGCCAGAAGTCATTATTCAGCCTTTTAATTCAGATCAGGATACTTGGTTAAAGCAGCATAGTACAGATTGGCTGCTTGCTCAAATAGGATTTAATGGCATTATAGACAATCATTATCCTCCAGATAGATTGATACAATTTTTCTGTTTTTTTTTTTCTTTTTTCTTTTTTTTTTTTTTGGTTTTTCGAGACAGGGTTTCTCTGTGTAGCCCTGGCTGCCCTGGAACTCACTCTGTAGACCAGGCTGGCCTCGAACTCAGAAATCCGCCTGCCTCTGCCTCCCAAGTGCTGGGATTAAAGGCGTGCGCCACCACCGCCCGGCTGCAAAACCTTATTCTTAGCAGAAAAAAATCCCTTTTATATTGGCCATGTAAGAGCTCATTCTGGTCTTCCTGGACCTTTAACTGCAGGCAATGACCGTATTGACATAACTTTAATAGGAGAAGCCTTAATTTTGGATCCTGTTGCATTGGCTAGACGAGATCATAATAAATTTCATCTCTCTAGTCACACCCCAAGACATAAGATCACTAAGGAGCAGGCTAGAATGATTGTAAAGCAATGCCCTAACTGTCTTACTTTATCTCCAGTCTCCCATTTAGGCGTTAATCCACAAGGCCATAAGCCTAATCATATTTGGCAAATGGATGTAACCCATTATGCAGAATTTGGGAAATTGAAATATATACATGTCTCTATTGACACTTGCTCAGGATTCCTTTTTGCTTCTCTACACATGGAGAAGCCTCTAGAAATGTAATTGATCATTGCCTACAAGCCTTTAATACTATGGGATTACCTAAAGTCCTTAAAACGGACAATGGGCCAGCCTATACTGGAAACAACTTTATATCATTTTGTAAAGAATTTGGTATTGAACATAAAACTGGAATTCCTTATAACCCAATGGGACAAGGAATTGTTGAACGTGAACACCGCACTCTAAAATTGCTTCTTAAAACAAAGGGGGTGAGAATATACCTCCAACGTCACCAAAAGCAACATCTTGCTTTTGTGTTATTTGTTTTAAACTTTCTGCAAATGATGCTTAAAGGTCAGTCTGCTGCGAAATCACCACTGCATCCAGTAATTTCCCAGCTCATTTGCAGGGTCAAATGGAGAACTCCCTAACTAATACAGGGAATGGTCCTGACCCTGTTTTAATTTGGGTCGATGGCTCAGTCCCATTTCTCAGAAAAAGAAATGGGCCCGATGGCTGCCTGAAAGATTGTCCGTCAAGTGAGGACCAGATTTTGAGCCTAAAATTATGATTTGAGAGATGGCCCAAAAATCAGCCAGCTGATTTAACTGCGATGAACTCTCATGTAACAAAAGCTCAACCTAATATAACCTGGTGGCAGACTTTGTGTCTGATTCACGTCAACCGCAGTTGGATTAGACACTGGACATTTCCACTTACAACCATATTTTCTACATTGCTTGATAAATCATGTTTGCTTTTAACCTATGAATATTTGTCTCAAGCAGACAGGTTGCCTTCACACAGGATTGCTCTCAGCAAGCCCAACCATTCATCACGGCAGTTATCCATCGCTATGAAGAATTGCATCAAGTGACTAAGCCTTGGCTAAATGCTTTGCCATATATGGGAAAGTGAAGTTTGTGCCACCCCAATGGAATGGCTGGCTGGTTAGTCAAATGTCGCGTCCGCCTTGACCAGCAATTAAGACACGACACAGTTGGATCCTTCTCAGTCAGCTTTATCGCAGGAACAAATCTTGACTTATGGACGGGGGACGGGGGGACAGGGACCCCCAGCAGCAGAAATGCACTGCTTATATATCTTCCCAAGGCAGGCTGGGTGCCATGTTCTCTCAGGATAGGTTAAGCTGCCAATACCTCATTTGCATAAGCCCGCTCGGGAGGGACACAAAGGACTTGTTTACCAGTTTAGCTGAGCTGGCCATGCTGGAAGCCAGCTGCCTACATCGTCGGGTGCTAGTCATAAGACTTTGCAACCGTCCTAGGTGCTATCTTAAACACAGCTGCCTACAGTCAAAGACAGGTAAGAGTGTCTTGAGCTCCTATAAACCTAAGGCAGAGAAATACATCAATATGCTATGTATTATCTCAAAGACGGGTAATATAGGAAGCAATATAGATGCCAACCTAAGCCAGGCACCGTCACCCAGCCACTCTGTACCCCAGATGGGATGAAATTGTACCTCATCCAGCTGCTGGCAATGCTCATATTTTATAAAACTTAAAAGGGGGAATTGTGCCCTTCCCCCCGGCCTTGAGCAGGCCTGAGACCTTGCTTACCACAACAGAACAGGTAATAAGGATCTAGGTGGAGTTACCCACGTTGGCTGCAGGGAACTAAAAAGAAGACTGCCCCAGGGCTTGCTTTGAGACATCTCCAGTTGTGACCTGTGACCAAGAACGGATTATCCTACCCATCTCTCTAGCTGAAACCAGAAAGGGTTTTTTGGTGGGCTTTTCCCTTTAAATTGCGAGCTAACCATTAAAGCATCGAGCCTTGATCAGAGAACTTTGTCTTGGCTTCATCTCTTCTCGCCCTCCGTCCCCCTTTTGTTCCCAGCCCCCTTTCAGGTGAACCCAGTTGATTGAGGCCGCGGGTGCTTCAACCATGATCATTAAGTCAGCCTCTCAAAGATTGTAATAAGGCTAAGGGCAACACATTTTAGGTCCATGTTGAAACCTCTGATTTATTTTTTGTGTGACGAGTTACTCCCTCATATCACCATGATTTACAGTGCTCGATGTTCACTCAAATTCAGCGTGGAAACCCCATTCTTCTGTGCCAGCCCCTCCTTACAGGTTGAGCCTCCCAAACAACTGATCAGACTCTCCACTTTTGATATTTCAATGCCTGGTCAAGGCATTCATTGTGCACCTATCCAAGACTAGATACTAGTCCTGCTCATTGGTAAGGGCTCCCCTTCAGCCTTTCTACCTTGCTTGCTAAGGTCAACAAACAGGCTCGGGGTTGGAAGTGGAAGATTCATTAAGATTCCCTTCAGGCCAAGCTGCTGAAAAGACAGAGTGAACCTTTATGCTCCACCCAAGATAGGAAGCCTCTTTTCCCTGAACATGCTGGGACCTGGTGGGACTCCCCAAGAAATGTGCTAAGTTGGACTCCACAGGAATTCAAGGCTGAATCATTCCAACGATTCATTTTGCCTTTGTTCCAGAGCAGCCTTTGGGACCAGCCCCCTTGCTCACGTGGTCATGTTAGCTCAAGGGGTGAAACATATTAGGCTTTATTTGGAAAATAAAACAATGTGAGAAGTTTGGTATCTTTAAGAAGTGTCAGTTCAGGTACAGGAGTAAACTCTTTCTTTCTTTCTTTTTTTTCTTCCTCTTCCTCCTCCTCCTTCTTCTTCATTTTTATTATATGAGTACATTGTCACTGTCTTCAGACACACCAGAAGAGGGCATTGGATCCCATTATAGGTTGTTGTGAGCCATCATGTGGTTGCTGGAATTGAACTCAGAAGTAGTCAGTGCTCTTAACCGCTGAGCCAACTCTCCAGCCCAGTAAATGTTTTCTCTAGCAAGATGTTTACCCCTAAGATAACAAGTATGTATCACTCCCTAAAGTAGACTTCAGGTTTTCAGTTAATAGAACATAAATTTTTAAAGGAGTATTCGTTTTAATTTTATGTATAAGAATGTTTGTCTACGTATGTGTAAGTATACTGTGTGTGTGGTGCTCTTGGAGGTCAAAAGAAGATGTCAATCCCTATGAAATTAGTCATAGGTGATTGTGAGCCACTGCCTGGATGCTGGGAACCCAACCTGGGTCCTCTGGTAAGCAGCATGCACTTTTATCCACTGAGCCATCTTTCCAGCCCCATTCAACAGAATATTTTAATTTTGATCTAGGGAGACGCATTTTTGCCTATAAGGGGTCCTGTACAGGATCATCTAACCCCTTAGATCTTTTGCATCATCGAATCTGTTGGGAAGCCTTGGACTCCAAACTCCTAGAAAAGGTAGTGTTCACCAACCAGTTACCTCACAGTATCTATAAATGATGGGTTCCAAAACCTTGGATGCCAAAATCGGTAGATTTTCTCATATAAGTCTCATATAAAATGATGTAAAATTCACGTATCACCTGGGCACGTCCTGCTGTGACCTCATCTCTAGATTCTTAGTACAAAGTCATATAATGACTATGTGAGAAGTTGTTGTAATGCATTGTTTAGGCAAGAATGAAAAAAAAAAAAAAACAGTTATACAGGCTCAGTATAGATACTTTTTTTCAAATATATATTTTTAATTATTATTACATTTATCTATCTGTCAGTGTGTATGTGTTCGGGAGCATGGGTGCACGTGCCACGGTTTGTGTGTGGAAGACAGAGGACAACTTACAGGAGTTGGTTCTCTTCCTCCACTATGCTAGTCCTGAGGACTGAACTCAGGCTGTCCGTTTTGATGGCAAGCACTTTTACCTGCTTAGCTATCTTGCTGGCCCCTCCAAATATTGTTGATCCGCAGTTGGCTAAATCTGGAAATGTGGAACCCAGCAGGGAAGGATGGCTATGCAGGGATTTATTTATTTATTTATTTATTTATTTATTTATTTATTTATTTTTTGTAGAGCGTTGACATCTGAAGCACTCACGGTGTCAGGATTTGAGACTACAGAAAACAGGTGTAGTCACTGACACCCTTCTTGAGCCACTGGGAAGAACGCATTTCCCCTGGGCGTCAGAGGCTCGGAGCTCTCTCTGCTTCCCTTTCCAAGGTGAGAGTCGCTCAACTGAAGCTGCCTGGTGACACTGGCTTACCCATCGGGTTTTCAGGTCTTGTCTATCTACTTGTCCAGAAAGAGAACTAGAAAGAGTAAGAATTGTCCTCGGTGTTGTGGAGATCATTCTGTGCGGCCAACAGTGGGCAGGTCCTGCTACAGCACGGAGCTTGGCTTTTGCCGTTTATTAAAACGTTTCACACTTCCTGCCACTTTCAGTCTTAGCTCAGGCTTGTGCTCCTCTGTTTAAAAGACATAAGGAAACAATCCCTTGACGACCTAAACCAGGACACATTCAGGCCTCACATTCGTGGGATTTTCACAGGCACCTGGGAGGGAAGAATGGATACCTCAAGTAGCCTGGTTCTCTTTCGGCTTCATGGGAGGCCTCAAGGGGAATTTAAGACCTCCTTTGTAAACTTAAAAATTAGAATCAAGGGAGAGATTTCAGACAGAGTCATTAGTTTCTATTTGCAAAAGGAATTGATTGGGCCTTGGTTTCGCAGTTGAAAGTCAAACAGCGCATTGAACAAACAAAAGGCAAACTTCAGCACCTTTAATTTCCAACAACACTCGGGAGTGAGCACACACAGACACCACAGTTTTAGCACACATGTCAGTTGTTTAAATCAAAACTAGTTTATAGTTTCAAGCAGTGGGTTTCAAAGATAAGAAAAAAAGAAAAAAAAAGTCATGTCCTTAACAACCCCTGCTCCCCAATTTCTACTAAATATTAGACTGCACTGTAGAAGAGGGGGTTAGACCCTAACATGGGAAAATGCTTTTCTCAGATAATGTCCTCCTTTCTTCTTTTTCCTCCTCTTCTTTCTCCTTCTCCTCCTCCATCTCTTCCTCCTCCTTCTGCCCTTCTCCTTTGTTTTTCTAGGCAGGGTCACTCCATGTAGTCCAGGCTGTACTTGAATTCTTTCTTTTCTCCCCCTCACCTCCCTTTGAGACAGGGTTTCTCTGTGTGTCCCTGGCTGTCCTGGAACTCACTCGGTAGACCAGGCTGGCCTCAAACTCACAGAGATCCACCTGCCTCTGCCTCCAGATGGACTTGAATTCTTGATCCTCCAGCCTTGGCTGGAGTTCTTCAATTTTAGATTCCTACCTTCAAAAGCAAAGTCAGTTTGGGGACTGGCTGAAATGTTTAAGGAGCAGGGTGAAATAAAACTGGAAAAAGGCAAGACATGTGATGAGATTAGGTAGGTAGTAAGTGGCTGTCCAAGCCATCAGCCCTCCGTGCCCTCTGAGGACTCTGTCTGTGGATCCTTTGGCTTCTGGAACAGTCTCAAAGGCAGGTTCTATTGTGCTATTTGGTGATTTATGCAGCAAAATCAGAAACGATGCCTACCCGCATCCTCATTTGCAAGTCTGTTGCATATAGATGGATACATTTTGCCAAGATGTCAGAGGAGACTAGGAAGGAAGCACCATGAATACAGTTGACATCAATGACTAAAAGTCCCCTTTTAAGCACAGAACAGAGTGGAAAGTGAGCATGACAAATAGTCACCAAGGTTAACTGCGGAGGGAAGGACAGACGTGGCATTGAAGACACCCCACATGGGTCTGCAGGTTAGATTCACACCGGTCCCTTAGGAATTGTACCATGGTGGCAGGTAACTGAACAGAAGGCGAAAATTTCTTCTCCCTTCTTTTCTCCCACCTCCCCTTTTCTTTGTGGTGCCAGGTATTAGATCCACACACACGCTGAGCACATTCTGCTGCTGACACGCTCCGAATCCCAAAGTACATAGGTTTTTGTTTGTTTGTTTGTTTGTTTGTCTTTTATCATTGTGGAATGGAATTAGAAACACAAAGCACAGGACAGATTTTACCTTTAGGACTGTTTGGGAAACACAAAGGGGGACATGTTATGCAAAGAAATGAAAGTGGTTAAAATATATATGTGGAAGGGACTTATAGTGTCATTCATAATCCTTACCTAACCCTTAGCACGGTGGAGTGATAGGAATACCTGAATCAAAACTCTAAGCTTATGCGGCTATCAGTGTAAGAGTTCAGTTCTTCAATTCTGAAGTCCTTTAGACAGGATCTCCTACAACCTGCGCAGCACTGGGCAGGTAGTACAGTGTGTCGTTACAAGCAAGTGAGAAAGCTAATTACTGTGTTGCTGAGCTACCCACTTCAAAGACAACCACTTAGATTTTGGAAAACTGGGCTTCAGTAAACACACAGGGACCTGAAAGCAGTGCATTGATTATTTTATTAATTCTTTCTTTTACATGATGGGAAACGTTCACCTATTTACAGGTTGTTATTTTATTTATTTTTTGTCCACACACAATCTAGGTAAATAAGCCTATGAAATTCCAATTCAGAAAGCCATAAAAATCTTCCCCACCCTCCATCTGAAGGCTTTCAAATGTATCTTTTTTTTTCCCCAAACCAAATTAATTTTTAAAAATTACATTAGGGAATTCAGATATGCTAATGATTTACATTCCAGTTATTTAAAATATGCATCTAGACATGTTCTTAAAAAAGAAATGGTAAATTCACAAGGAAAGGGCTTAAATTAAAGCAGTACTTCACAGTAAAACATTAGGGAACATCTATAAATAACAGAAATATATTACAAATAAATTAGTTCTATTTACCATTTCAAATATTAAAAATCTTTAATCCATTCTTCATCTCTCTTTACAAAAAGGTTATGTGAATTGTATGGAAACATCTGCAAAAAATATAATAAATACTTGATTTCTTTGAATGTATTTTTGTTGTTGTTTTTTTGATGAGGGAGACAAACTTCTTTTGTAATTCGCCCCGCCCCAAGAAAATGCCCAACACCTTTATACCAAAGTTAAACAAAATAAGTAATTTTCCAGGGTACATACACTGTTCATTATGAACTAAAAAACATCTCTACAAATTACATCAAAAAGAAGAACGCAACAAAGGTTATGTTCCCGCTGTCAGTTTCCAGGTTCCAGTGGGTAACAGGCTGCATCTTGTGTGTGTGGGGTCATGTCCTGACATCAATAATTAGTTTAGTTTTTTTTTTTTTTTTTTTTATAAAGTGTTTGTACAGTTTAAACTGTGATTCTCAGGAAGGCAAAGGTTCTGATGCCCTGCAGGCGGTCAGCTAAGAGATTTAAAATTCTTACCAAAAATAGCTTATGAATATACAAATGCCATTCACTTAGACAAGATAAACAGACCTTTTCTTGTCTCTCTTTAAAATAGCCTGGGCTAAATCAGTCCCCAAGGAAAACATTGTTGGAGGATCTGGAATCCCATCAGAAACGATCTCAGCGCTACCTCAGGGCAAGGAGCTGCAGTAGTGAATGAGGGGTCAAAATGGGACCAGAATGGGGCCTGAATGAACGCTGATTCCTGTGAATTCCATGTCTTTCTTGGATAAGTGTGACCATGGGCTACCCAAGGTGAAAGTTGGCCTTACTCCCGAACGCTTCTGATCTTAACATTGCTGCTCAGCTGTAAAGAAAACATGTATCTTTTTTTTGAAACTAGCAAATACTTGAAGCTCAAAAAAATCTCTGTTCCAGTTTGACACAGCGCTTTGTCTGCCCTAGTAAAAGTTGTTGGTGTTGGTTTGTTTGTTTATTTTTTTAAATAAGTTATAGCCCTTTCTTGTAAACCACAGCAGTAAACATTTGTGCCCTGTGATAAAGGTACCTCAAAGCTTCGATGGCTCTGAGAGGTAGCGAATTCTCTAGTGGTTTTAGAATATGTCTGAAAATACTGGTTGCCAGAACCCACGCTTCTCTTAATTTTGTAAAGAAAATTAAATTAGCACCTGGCCATAAGAGTGGTTTTTGTTTGTTTTTTTGTCTTTTTTTTTTTTTTTTTAAGCATTCTCTGATGCAAGCATTTTATTTTCCTTTAAGTCATTCTTTTTTCTACGGCAAGTGTCTAATTCTTTAGGTTACCAGCTTGACATGCTTGTCTGATCCGTTCAGACTGCCACATTCTAAATGTTTAAACTGCTACAAGTAAAGGGCATTTGAAGACTTCAGCTAGAAGCTACTGCACACAGCCCATCAACCATGACTAAACTGCAAGCCAACAGCGAGCCTGGAATCCACCCAAAGACTTGGCTTTCTATCAGCGTTTATGAGTGCCGACTGCTTTGCCTCCTCCTAGTTCTCGACCCCTGCATATCAAATGACTTGTCTCAATACCTGGAACTTCAGGATCATAACGACAGCTCTTTGGAATGAGGCAGCATGTCAACTGGGTAGAAAACCTTTTATTTTATTCATTTGACATAGAACAAAATCCTGTGCTGGGGAGCAGGTGAACTCTGTATTGGAGTGAGAGGAGACTGAAGGAGAAAAACGCCCCGAAATGTGAAGGGCTGGGCTGAACTAGACTAGACGGATGTGTGGCATTCAAAGGGTGGCAGGAGAACCTGAACTCTCCTCTGGAAATGGCCTTGCCGCCCCTCAGAAGCAGAAACGTTCTTCCATGTGTGAGATCTTAAGTGACCCCACCTTGATGGACGCTGAACTAACAGAATCAACTCTTTCCCACCTCCCATTTAAAAGCCATTGTATGATATTATTATAATACACAGAGTACAAGAAAAGTTGATTAAAAAAAATTTCAGGTCTAAACTTTTCTTAAGATAAATAAATGGGTTCCTTATAGGGATCTTAAAACCACCGGTGTTCCCTTTTGCCTAAACTTGCTTCATTTTATTGCCTTTCAGAATAGATTGATTTCCCTGAAAGATCGAATTTACAATCTTCTGCTGATTGAAACATTTGAAGCTGTGGTTGATGAAGTACCAGTGAGGCAGTTTGTACAGCTGCGAGGGCACAGATGCGTATACCTGCGCGCTCCGCCCTTCTCTCCTACACACCCAGGCCCCCAACCCTAGGCCAGCTTGTCCCCACTCTGTGTCACCTTGATTCTAATTAGATGGTGTGATTTCTGAGATTAGAAATAAAGCGCTCTCTGCTTGTAAAAAATAACCGTTTGGGGGCAAATAAAGGGAGTCGGAGCCCTCGTTTCTTTCACGTGGAAGACGGTAAGTCCCAAAAGATCACCCTATGTGATACTGGGTTTCTGAAATACCCTATGGTTTTATATTGCTGAGTTCTAGGGACACACTAGCTTGAGAGAACTGAGGAGGGTGAGTGACCTACAGGTGTCGTTTTTTCTACACAGGTGGGTTTACTTGGCCCAGAAAATAAAGGGTTTGAATGTCTGCATGAGGCTTCAGGACTGGGGAGCGAAGCTCGGTGGAGAAGATGGGCAAAGTGGTCCAGGAAGCGGGGCGGCCTGGGGACGGCTCCTGCGAGGTGAACAACTACGCCACCACGGTGGCGGTCACTGAGCTCAGAGACGGAGGGGGGCGGGGAGGCGGCCGAGGACAGGGATGCGGGACGGTCCTTGGCGGCGCTCAGAGCCGGGTCTGCGCCTCGGGGATGTAGATCTCGATGCTCTCGGCGCTCTCGGTGGCCGAGTTCTGGCGGACCGACGCGGCGCGCTTGGCGGCCATCAGGCGCTTGCGGGCCTCCTGGCGCTGCGAGCTCTCCAGCGAGCGCTCCCGGATCAGCGGCGCGGGGCCCTTCGCCGGCTTCTTTGGCACTGGAGGAGGGGCCCTTCGCTCCTGATCAAAGCAGAAGGTTCAGGACATTACACAGCTTCTCAGGATAAGCTTGGGAAAGACTGGGATAGGTCAGTAGTTTGAACACACAGGCACACACACACACATACACTTCTCCTTTTTGCAAACCTAAGGATGGTTAGTTCTGATCTGTACACTGTATATATAATTTCTCTTCTTTGTTCTGGTTTGGGTATTAAAAAGATGCAGGGAAAATATAATCTCTTACGCTTAAGGCCGAGGGTAACGATGGATCGCAGAACTAGGTCCTTCCATGGCAGGATGTGGGCATTTAAAATGCACCCCTGCAAACGTACCCCTGAACTTCACAGTGAAGGTGGTTCTCTCTGCATCCTCCAGACTCTTCCTGGTGCTAGGAGTGGACCAGGAGAGCTCAACAGCTATAGAATTATTTAGAACTCCCCATCAAGTAGGAGCTTGGCTTGAAGACTAAAAACCTGTCCACCCTCTCCCTGGGTCCACTCAGCCTCCCCTTCACCCATTCCTAAGCAGCCAGATGAAAGATAGTATATCGCCTTTGATGGTGCCACCAGGAGTTACAACCCTTTTTGAACACCACATAGGAACACATGGCCATAGATTGTACAGGGTCACTGGGAAGGGAGACTCTGGTAGTTTTTACTCATGGGAGGATCTTTCCATAGCATCAGTCCCTGGCGGGGTGTGGGAGGAGGTTGGAGGGGTGTCTCAGCTTGCTTGTGGTGGCCCAGAAGGCAATCCCAACAGAAACCGTGTTATCAAAGTTGAACACGGCCTGGAAAAGGCCGCCCTCTTATCAGCAATCTCTGAAACAGTTTTTAGATCTATAGCCACTCATCCTGTAGGCATGGTAACTGTGCATCGAGGAAAGAAAGCCCAAGGATGCTGTTAGGACCCGTCGAACTTTCAGGCTGTGAAAAGGTCCACACAGGTTTAGTTTTAAAAGAGGACCCTGCATCCTCATGAAATCAAATGTGAAGTTTATCACACAGGGACTGAGTCTCCAACTTAACATTGATGCTCAGTTCAGCAGTTCCTCTCTTGCCAGGGAGAAGTTCGAAGTTAACTTAAATATTATTACACTAGGACTCAGCCCATGGATTTTTAAAATGGAGCCTGTGCTTCTGAAAAGACCAAACGGGAGAACACAGTGCAAATAGTCTCCCACCACCCTAGTCTCTTCAATGTGTGTGTGTGTGGTGTGTGTGTGTGTTGTGATATAATATTTCCTGTCAAGTTCGTGCGATGACGAAAAGCTGGTCATAGGTAAACTGCATTTTAAAAAACTTAAAAACTAAGCTAATAATTTATTAGCTAATTGGGTCACATATCAGTAAGTCACACGTAACAATTTCTTTGCGTCACTTTAGCATCTTCGTTGTGGGGTAACTGGTGGATATTTTTAAAAGTATGAATATTGGAAACTTTTTAGTCATTTTTCTTTCTTTCGAACACTTTATTATTATTTTTAACAATAGTGTTAACGAGTCAGTAGGTGAGAAATTAAATGGACCAGTACTAAACTTCCAGCGTGTGTACACTTATGTATACTTTAAGACCGATTTAAAAGCCTTGCTAGCAGATAGTTGCACGCATAAAGAAAACTAGATAAAGCACAATGCTTGGCTTCTCAAAGGAGAGGCCACGGACACATCGTAGACTCTCAAGCTCAGTTCTAAACCTTTCCGTTGGATGGTCTTAAACTTGGAGATGGTAATGGTGGTGACAGCGTTTGCCCTCCTTAGAGACGTCCCTTGGGACTGGGTTTGTCCTGGGTGCCCACTGACCCCACACGCTTAGAAATGATCAGCAACAGTGGGTGACTGTTAGCTCTTTACGGGTCAGGAGACCCGAAAGGGCGGGGCTCTCACGGCTCCCAGGCTCACCTCCCCATGTTCGGAGGTATCTCTTAGAACTATTTGACCTCAGGTCATAGAACAAAACTTACTTAAAAAGTCATCCAGGACAGAGCAGCCTGGGTAGGTAGACATTAGAGATTTGTAAAAGTGTGGTGGAACCACAGTAATCAAATATGAAATTATTATTGATTAATTAAAAGGACTTAAGTCTTTATTTCTAAACTGTTGCATGAGGATCTCAGGGAACAATGTCCTCCCCACACCCCCAGGCATTCAATCAAAAGCATAAAATAGAAAAAATAAAATCCCAACACTGCTGATGACTGTAAGCCTCGTAATGAGAACATTCGAAACTTGGACATCAGTGACTTCTTCATTATGTGTTTCTGAGGTGACTGTCAGTCTGTTACTTCTTAGGGCTTCCTATTGTTTCTCAGAAACACATCCTGAGGCTGGAAGAAAGTTCAACTCTTGCTCTACGGAACCATGCACTGAAGAGATCATTTATTTTACTTTAGAAAGCATAACTGGAGGCAGACCCTCCCAGTGTCTAACCTGGTTTAACTTAAAGTTTAATTAACTGGAAAAGAAAAAAAAAAAAAAAAAAAAGAAAGAAAGAAAGGAAGAAAGGAAGGAAGAAAGAAGAAAAAGATAAAAGTCACATTCCCACTTCCCAATTCACAAAGACAAGTTTTTCTTCAAAAAATATGCCTGAGACACATTACAGATACTATCCCGAGTGATTAGTATGTAAACATTGTCATTACAATGAAATGACACGGTACCAGCTCCATTTCACATTGTAAACAGCAGGACTGAATGCAGCAGCCTATTTAGACTGTCCAGTGTTTGTGCAGGTTTTTAAATGAACCATACAAAATCTACATTGTTCTACCTTCTGTCAAGAGGATCCATCTGTTTCCAATTATTGGCCTTTAACTGATGAAGTTCATCAAATTTCATACTAATATTTTCTATGGACAACTGCAGCATGTCCCAAAACCCCGCCAAATCCTGGGAAGTGGGTCTCGGGTGTGCATTGGGATTCTGTGCAAAAGAGAGAAAAACATTGGCGCTTTAGAGAGCGACGTGACAGCAAGCGGGATCAAGAAGGCATTTTCAACATTTCAAAGAACCTAAGGAGGCTGGGTTCCTTTTGGCTTTTTGACAAGAGATAAAAGCAAGACTGCAAATGGTAATTTTCTACATGCCCCCACTGCAGTTCGTGATCTTCAGATGTCAAGGCTGTGAAGTTCCTTCTGTCCTTACAACAGGATGGTTGTTTCATTCTGATAAGTGGGAGAGTCTAAACATTTGAAACGTCCTCAAGTGTGCTATCTCTTACTGGACATATTTTAAAACACTACATTTAAGCAGAAAAACACCATCTTTTCATTTACAATTTCATGCCACAACAGTTCAGAGAATGGAGAATTCCAGACTAAGATTCGTTTGAGGACTCATGTTGAGTGAAATAGTAGGGTACAGGATTGATCAGCAATCAGGTATTTCCAAAATACTTTGGGTAGGCAAGGCTTCGTTGACGCTAGAGACTGAGTCCCCCCCCCCCCCCCCGGGGTTGCATAGTCGAAACAAATGACCAACCATGGAGACATATACCTTGTCTCTGAAAGTATTACATGTTCAGTAATGAGATAGTGCTAATGAATATAATAAAGAAAAATTTTGTCATATGACACATTAGAAATCAGCTGGTTTTAAATATAGCAAAAGTCAGAAAATATTATCTTTATACATACATATGATGGTAATAATTTCCTTTTAGAATAATATCTAAAAAGGTGTTAAGAACTAACTTTTTAAACAATTACTTAAACATGTTATTGTTATCAACTGGGCATAGTTGTGCATGATTTTAATCCCTGTACTTGGGAGGCAGAGGCAAGTGGATCTCTATAAATTTGAGGTCAGCCTGGTCTACAGAGTGAGTTCTAGGACAGCCAGGGAATTACATAATGAGACCCTGTCTAGAAGAAAAACTCCAAACAAACAAAAATTTATTAATATTATCTTTTGTGTGTACATATCACAGGATACATGTGAGATAGATCACTTTAAAAGTAGTCTTCACCCCTAGTTAGAGTTTATCATTAAGTTTGAGAGAAGTATTCTATCAAAGACAGCTGACCACCAGATTGACTTCTTGGTTCATTGCTGAGCTCTGTGTAATTATGCTCTGAATCACCCTCCTGCCTCAGCCTTCTGAGCCTAAGATTGCAAGTGCACATTATCACACCTGGCTCAAGGTGACTTGTTTGTCCCTGTAATTGGGCATCACTGTCATCCTCACCAATACCCTCTGCCAAAGCAGCTGAAGGTATCGTAAGCAGACAGCAAGAGTCTTCCTCCCTTCCATGTGTCAGGAGCTCTTAGTCAGTGCCATGTCTGGCAATTTCTTAGTATTATAAAGAACTGTAAACTGTTATCATGTCCTATGATAACTGGGACTGGCTCGTACTTTTAAAATTAGCCCCAAGGAAAAACTGGTATCGTCAGAATTTCAGAAAACAAAGGTTGATGGTCATCTAATGTTTAAAGGTTGGAAATGACATTTACACCCGAGGATGAGCTAGAACGACTGGCCTCGGCCAAAATAAACGCAAATAAAGATGCTGCGTGTAGTTCAGAGACTACCTATATTTTCTTGGGATCTTAGCGTTAGATTCTTATGAGATTCCTGGCAGTAGATTACTTTTTAGAGTTTTTAAGTGCTTGGTTCAATATTAAAATCTGTTCTAGGGATGGGAACGAGTGTGACTTTGTGGTCTATGTTCAAGCCTCGGGTTCAGTCTTTAGCACCAAGTCAAACCAAAATAAAACAAATACAACAAAACATAAAAAAAAAAATATTCTAGTGATACACTACTTGAATGAACAAAAGGGGTTCTTTGTAGTATTTTGACATAGTAGACAGCAACTACAATGGAAGTCCCTCAAGGGGTATGGAGGAGGCAAACACCAGAAATCCTATCAGCTGAGCCAGGTGCCTCTCAACTTGAGGCTACATAACAAAAACAAGAACAAAAGATCTAAGGTGATAAAAAACAAACAAGCAAATCGACCCCTCAATAGTCAGAACTCACAGAGATTTGATGAGGCATTTCTCAATAGTTTATGATTCCACAAATATTTAGCCTTATCTATAATTTTGGAGGTCAGTGACATTTTTTTTGGTCACAGGTTTTAGTGTTGTATTATTTTAGCACCAAGGGTTTCTTGGCTGAAGTCCTTGGGACCAGATGTTGAGATGTCAGATTTAGGATTTGGAAAAGTTTACCTATCTGTGTGCAATGAGATATCTTAGGACAGAATACAAGTCAACGTGAAATTCATATATATATGTCACATACACCTAATGCACACAGTCTGTAGATGATTGTATACATTTTACTGTATTTTGACAGTATTGACTATATTTTGACATTTACCTGCATTTTGACAGTAATATGTTATATGAGGTCAGATGTATCAAAGCTTTCCTGTCCCCAGAGTTTCAGATTTTAAAGCATTTCTGATTTTGTGATTCTTTGGTTGGGATGTTCAACCTACAGTTAGTAACCTAAGCTTCTGTGGTAGTTCCTCAAATGTGCTTAACTCTGTCATGGGCAACCTGGGCTTTGCCCCAAAGGAATCTCTTTGCCCCATTTTGTCAAAACTACAAAGGAGGAAACAAGGAGGTCGTAAGAGTGATCCATCTCTAACCCAGCCGTTGTTTGACAGTAAGAGTCTATGGTAGAGGGTTGGGTCATCTCTGAGATTGCAGGTACAGGAGAGAGAGAGTGGGGAGGAGGGAGCATGGGCCCTCCTGGTTTAGTTGTGTTGGGGAAAAATAAATTTCATCCACTTGCTCTAAGCTTGAGGATCTAGTCTTGAACAAATGTGTTTTCAAACTGAAAATCTATCCCCCCTGTTGTGTTTATAAAAAGATAAAGAGATAAAGAGTATGTCCTGTGGGTGTGTGGAGAGGTATGGGGGAAGATGTAGGGCCCATGCGAGGCATCTCTTCCCCCTGAGGGACCAGTCACATACCTATAGCATAGAATAGAGTTTATTCAGGGCATGGGGAGGGGAGCCAGGAGGGTAGTAGAGGCAGAGAGAGAGAGAGAGAGAGAGAGAGAGAGAGAGAGAGAGAGAGAGAGATGTGGAGGCCAGCCATGACCACGTGGAGAGAGGGGGAAGGGAACAGAGGGAAGTTAGAGGCAAGAGAGCAGGAGAGCAAGAGGATAAGGGGGGGGCCAAGCAGCCCCTTTTATAGTGGGCAGGCCTACCGCTGCCAGACTGTTGGGGAACTACTATGTTGCCAGTAACTGTGGGGAGGAACATACCTGACTGTTGCCAGGTAAACTCTGTGTGAGGTAGGAGTTTTAGACAGAATACTAATACTCCCTCTGTGCCTCCCCCCTTTTTTTTTTCCTCAAAGGAAGAGGACTATAGAAAAAACAAGCTTAGGGCTGGAGAGGTGACTCACCAGCAGTTAAGAGCCCTGGTGCTGTTCAGAGAGAGATCCTGAGTTCAATTCCCAGAAACCATATGGTGGCTTACAACCATCTGTAATGGGATCTGATCTCCTCTTCTGGGTGTGTGTGAAGGTAGAATGTGTGTGTACCTATAAATAAATAAATATTTTAAAAAAACAACAAGCTGAACCTGGTCCTGAACAACCCCTATAGTCACTTAAAAAACAAACAAAAACCAAAAGAAAGAAAGAAAGAAAAAAAAACCCACCATATTTATTTATTATTATATGTATTGGCGATGCTGGGGGTCAGTAGGCGGAGGTTGGATGACAACTTGTAGAAGCTGGTTCTCTCCTTCCACCATATGGGTCCAGGGATCAAACTCAGGTCATCAGACTAGGCAGCAAGCTTGTTTACCTGCTGAGCCATCTTGCTACCCACTAGAGTGACTCCAGGTCACACTACTCCCTGGTGTGACTCCCTCTGCAAAAATGAGGGATGGGATTTAAATCCTGCATGGGATTTTTAGGGACAGAGGCTGAACAGACAAGGGTTAGAACTGTAACTACTTTTTACCATGGGCTGGTTGGTTAGTTTCTTAACTTTTTATGCCCATTTATCCCATCTGTAAATCATAAAAAGAATGCCACTAGTAACTCCAAATGACCATTCTGGGGAGTTAGCCAGGCATCTGGCATGTGTAGGTGAGGACTTCTTCATAAACCTTGTTTGAGCAGCACCAATGACCTTCCTTCCTCCATTGGTGTGCAGTTACCTTAACAGAAACTCTCCTAGTTCATCACATAAATTTCTCTAGTGGCCGTTGACTGGAGCCATCATGAGGAACGAGGAAATGTCAAAAGCTGGCTTTCACGAACTCAACAATTTCTAGAAACCAGCACACATATGATTCCTGCAATTTCATCTTTAGAATATGCCCAGTATTTATGGTCTACTTTGTAGTTCACTCAGAAACTCGCTTCTTCAATTCCGTCTTTACATTTATTCTGTGTGTGTGTGTAGAGATAAAACAACAACGACAACAACAACCCCCCCCCACCCCTTGAACTCAAGTTATCAGCCTTGTCAGCAAGTGCCTTATGTAAGAAGCCATGTTGCCATGCCTAGACTAGATTCCTTTGAGGAGAGAACACAGTGTCCTATGATACAGAGTTAAGATTCTAAAGCCCCGTGGGGGTCATTTGAATGCCAACCATGTTTTCAGTTGACACACATCAATAAGCTGCTTTAGATTTGCTTTGTTTTAGAGTCAGCCTGACCGGCAACTGAGCAACAGAAGCTGTGTTTGCAGAGTCGTCTTGGAGGACACGGGCCTTTCTGAGGCCTCCTCCAAGAGCCTCTTGACCTCTGTTTCACTGCTAACTTTGCAAATGGTATTACTGTTACTGCTGCTGTCTGAGGCCTTTTCCTTCGTTTCTGTATGTCAGATGCAGATGGATCTCTTGCTTGTCTCCGTATCTCATCTACATTTTGTGATACCCCCAACCTCTGACTTTTGAATGAAAACAAAAGTCACATCAGGAGACACAGTTACCGATGGCTTTTTAGAAAGAGTATCGTGATTATTATCACTGTAATAGTATTTAGGAAACATTAGTTTGTTCCATATTTTAACAAGAATCAGAAAATCATATGAAATCTAGGAACATGGAAAGCTTTTAATACAGAAAACCAGGATATGGAGTTTTAACTTGATTCTGCCCTAAGATTATTTAAGTGTAGATAAAGTGAGTTTTTTGTTTTGTTTGGTTTTTGTCTTTTTTTCTTTCCTTCCTTCTTTCCTTCCTTCCTTCCTTCCTTCTTCCTTCCTTCCTTCCTTCCTTCCTTTCTTTCTTTCTTTTTCTTCTTTCTTTTTCAAGACAGGGTTTCTCTGTGTAGCCCTGGCTGTCCTGGAACTCACTCTGTAGACCAGGCTGGTATCCAACTCATAAATTCACCTGCCTCTGCCTCCCAAGTGCTGGGATTAAAGGTGTGCACCACCACTGCCTGACTCTGTTTTTGTTTTTAATTTAAAGAAAAGCAGGAAGGCAGATTCATCTGTGAAAGACTCCAGCGGTTCCAATTGAGGTTTGCTTTGGACAGGTCAGTCTTGAGGACAAGGTCTCTCTGAGCTGAGGTAGCAAAGAGTCACAGTGACGTGGATGGTACCTACCAGGTTCTCTTCACACAGTTCTCTGAACTGGTAGAATTTCTGCGCCATGAGAAGTTGGGCACTGCCCACCGCGGTTCGAATTTTCCCTAGAACTGAAAAGAGCAGACACAGAAGTTTACATGGTGCCTCATTGTTGAGACTCTGTCTGGTAAATAGAGCAAAGAGAAGTTATGTAGTCATGATTTGAAAAAACAAACACGACCCACACAGTATGGCCACGCCCACCCAGAAGGATGCCCTATTGGTCCATCCTGGACTGCTGGGTTTAAGCATAACATCAACTTAGAAAAACACAAGTTCACTGTGCTTGTTTCTTGGAAGAACTAGAATTTTCTGTCACAGGACTGTGCTGTACCACAAGGAGGGACAAACAGCGTTCCTTCCACTATGCAGACAAATGTCACGTGTGTTTTCTGATGTAGTTTCAGGTTTATCCTGATTTGCTGGCTTGATTTTCCAATTCGTATTCAAAAGCAAAGAAAAGCAATGCCAGCCGGGAGGGAGGAATCGCTTAGCACTCACCCTATCCAATCCGTAATCCGGTGTGTTTTCCCGGGAGACCTGTCACTGGCATTTGCTGACGAGTGAATTTCCTAGGGAGTGATGAGGGTCAGCCTGTTGCCTGGGGAACACCAGCCAGATCCAGCTTTCCACTTTACAGCCCCCTTTCCTATTAACATCGGTTTGGTGTGCAGCTTTTCCTTTTGCCAGGAAGCTACTTCCGGTCTCAGTGACTGCCTTTGAACCCCTCCGCAGAGGTCCTCGTCTGAGTGCCCCCAGGGCTCCCCGGAACCTGCAGCTAGAGCTATGTCATGCCTAGGTTTCACACACCTTCCTCCTGTATCTGAGGGAGCAGAGACCTCGCACAGTGGAAGATTAGAGAGAACGCAGACACAGTGACTCTTGGCTGGTGGAACTCTCCTGGCTCAGACAGTATGTGGGACTCTAGTTCCTTTTCCAAACTACACTCCAGGAAAAGTCAGGAGAAAACAAAGAAAGTATTGCCCAGGGCTTTCTAGTAATTTGCTATATTGGATTCACAGTGCTGGGCTAGACCAGAGTTCATGATTCACACTCTGAGTTCTGCTCAAATATTTCAGCATACACACCTGTAAGTCAGAGCATTTCAAGCTTCATTAATTTTTTTTTTGTTGTTGTTGTTTTGTTTTTCGAGACAGGGTTTCTCTGTGTAGCCCTGGCTGTCTGGAACTCACTCTGTAGACCAGGCTGGCCTCGAACTCAGAAATCCACCTGCCTCTGCCTCCCAAGTGCTGGGACTAAAGGCATGAGCCACCACCGCCCGGCCGAGTCAGAGCATTTCTAAATCCATATGACGCCAGTCATGCCAGACTGCTTGGGGACACACATTTGCATCCTCTGTCAAGTCATAGCAATGCCCTGACTGGCAGTTCCAAGCCCTGATGTAGAAGCTTTCACTTTTTTTTCTGATCTGTGTTTAAAATTCGCTTAGACTGTTGCCGTCTTCCTCTTCACTGAAAAATCGGGTGAGTGAGGTCTCTTGTTATTATTACTATTACTATTATTATTAGTATTGTTGTTATTATTAGCAGCAGCAGCGAATATAAGATCTACATAGCCTTGACTGTCCTGGAACTCCTATGTACAGCAGGCAGGCTGCCCTCATACTCACAGAGACTGGCCTGCCTCCGTCTTCAGAGTGCTGAGATTAAAGGCATGCTCCACCACACCCCGCTTGCTCTTCCTTTCTTGGTACCTCAAAGTAAAGTGGATAGGGTGAGCCTAAAGTTCAGAGTTCAGGCCTCGTTGACAAGTTTTGAGGATGAATCAGTCAAAACTTCCAGCTAAGAGGTCTCAGTCACATCTGAATACCTGCAGTATGATAAACCATGATAGGAGGATTGGAGGGAGCCTCCCTGTCCCCTTGGAAGAGGCCACCTGTCACCCAGGGTGATGTCCCACTCACAGTGTAGACAAAGATGACATCAAATTCCTGATCCTCCTTGTCTTCACTTCCCCAGTGTTAGAATTATATTCATCTCCCACAACACCTGGTCTGAAAGTGTCATATACTCCTTGAAAAATAAATACTAGTGGAAATAAGAACTAAAAAGCAAAAGGCCAGGCTGGAGAGATGGCTCAGTGGTTAAGAGCACTGACTGCTCTACCAGAGATCCTGAGTTCAATTCCCAGCAACCATATGGTGGCTCACAACCATCTGTAATGGGATCTTAATGTCTGCTTCTGTTGTGTCTGAAGACAGTGACTCATATAAATAACATAAATAATAAATCTGAGAAATGGAAGAAAGATGCATCGTGCTAATGTTTGGACTCTGTGCTGCTATGTCCAAGGTCAGTACTCAGTGGTGCAGTTAATCAGAAGAAATATTAGAGAGTTCTGGGTGGGCCTAAGCACAAGGCAACTTTCCAAGGCCACTCTCAAATTCACTATTGTTCTGCAGCAAGGTGTTGATATTAACCTCAAAGCAGAGGCCTGGCCCTCAAGGCCAAAGCCAAGGTCAAAACAGGCAGAGGAGCCTGGAAGAACTTGTGGAATCTAGTCACGGAGCAGGGACAAGCCTGGTAGGCTCTGGATTCATTCACTCAGTCAGCAAATATTAGTGAGGGTACACTAGGCAGGTGTATGACAGCGGTCAGCAGGATGAAGCACCTGCCCTCTTGGGTTTTGCATGCTGGTAGAGAGCGCAAGGAAAAAGCAGGGGAAGCAGACCTTAGTGCTGTCTAACTCAGCACAAACATGCTCTGTCTGGAACATGTGAAAGCTGGCTCCAGCTTAAACAGTTTGTCTTCAAACTGTCACACCACTGCTTTTTCTTTAGTTATTTTATCTACCTCGCTAACTCCATGCACATCATTGATAGTGTGCATGTGTGTGTGCATGCATACGTGTACCATGGTGCATCTGTAGAGTTCAGAGGTCAACAATCAGGAGTCATGCTCTCTTTCGGTGGTAGCAGACCTTGGATGCTGAGATTCACTGCTGGTCTTTTATCTTGGTAGCGAATTGCTTGAGCACTATTGGGTTGCCTCTTCTATGGGTGGCTTGTTGGCATGGGTGTGGCTTCGTTGTAGTGGGTGTGGCTTGTTGAGAGACCTGTGGGTGTGGCTTTGAGAGCTTGCTCTAGCTGCCTGAGGATGCTAGTCTTCTATGTACAACTCTCGCTCTTCCAGTGCCATGCCTGCCTGAATGTGCCATGCTTCCTGCCATGATGATAATAGACTGAATGTCAGAACCTGTAAGCCAGTCCTAAGTAAATGTTGTCCTATATCAGTTGCCTTAGGTCATGGTGTCTCTTCATGGCAATGGGAACCCTAAGAAATTTATTTATTAATTTTTCACCACTATTTTAAAATTTGGAAACAAAGTAAATATTCAGGACTTGATATTTTCCATAAGAAATGAATATATATATATTCAACATTAATACATAAAAAATTTAACAGAAATTATATATATATAAAAATATATATATATATATATATTTTTTTCCCCATTATATATTTTTTTATCCCCCAGAGTCTTACAGCTCAAGTGTGGGTTCTTTCCCCTTGACCCATTTCCCTTCTTTCCTTGTGGAAAATATTAGAGCAGAGCTAAAATAGAGAGAGACTCTTCCAGACTATTCCTGATGTCACTTAGGTACCCTTTGGTCATAGAAAGGTAAGGAGTAAGAGCCTTTTAAAATGCACACAAAGGGCTGGAGATGGTGGCCATGCATTTAATCCCAGCACTTACCGAAGCAGCTAGATCTCTGTGAATTTGAGGCCAGTCTGGGCTGCATAGTAAGTTCCAGAATAGCCAGGTGTACACAGCAAGACCACGTTTCAATAGATACATATTTTATCTTATGTTCACTGGTGTGTTTTACATGCACATATGTCTGCCTGAGGGTGTCAGAAGCCCTGGAACTGGAATTACAGACAGGCATGAGCTGCCACGTGAGTACTGGGAATTGAACATGGGTCCTCTGGAAGAGGACTTCTAACCACTGAGCCATCTCTCCAGCCCCATAAATACATAAGTGAAAAATGCACAAGAAAGAACACTGGATTTGACCATCCCACTACCACACTTGAGATACTGTGGGCTAAAGGGACAGAGAATTCTTCTGAATTTTAGAGTTGAAGACTGTTTGCTCCTGAGGTTCTGGGTAGTTGGCCTCTTTTACCTGCAGGCTTATGTAATCTTTCTAGATTGTTAACTGAATATGGTGCTGTTGTGTGCACACTAAATGTCCCCGAGAGGCTTATGTCCTGAAGGCTCTTCCATAGCCCATGGGGCTACTGGAAGGTGGTAGACACATGGGGAACTGGGCTTCAGTGGAAGGAACTCGGCTGCTAGGAGGTACCTAAGCAGGGGACACTGGTACTCCAGTCCTTTTCTTTCCTTTGCTTCACAGCTGCCACCAGGTGAGCAGCCTCCTCAACCATGGTGTGCTGTGCGCAGAGGGCTCTAAGCAACACGGCTAAGCTACCGTGGACTGAACTCTTTTCCTTTTTGACTTGTTCTCCCTGGGTCTTTTGTCACAACTACAGATAGCTAACAGAAGTGGTTAAACGGTTTTGTTGTCCCTATTCCTTAGAACACCACACAACGAATGCATTTTTCTAAAATAACTCTCTCTACTCAAGTCCCCAGGCATGCCACTGAATGAGGCTTATACCACTGTCTGTGTGACACTCAACACCCGATAAGCCTTATTTGATCTGCTGTCCTTAGGGGGTAAGCATAGTCCTCAAAGCCTTGCTGAGCAGTTTGTGGGTCTTGTTCTCCATTTCCTTTTTGCTTGTGTATTTTTATCATGCGGAGAAAGCAAATGACAGCAGCTCCCAATGATGAATGAAATCCTTCTACTGAGGATGTGAGTGGCCAGGGCTAGCTCAGCAGGGTGGCTCACAACTGCCTATGACTCCAGCTCCAGAATGATCAAGCTCTTTGGGCACCTGAGTTCACACATTAGTACATAACTTTCAAAATAATTAAAAATAGATCTAAGGAGAGATGTGGGCCAGCCACTTCTGAACTCCCCACTTACAGGAATTTCGAAGTCACTCTACAATAGATCATCGACAATTGATGATCGAAGTTATCAATGGGGAGAAGCCTCGGTTAGTTTGGTGCATAAGGCCAGGAAAGTCCTCTGTAAAAACATGCGTACTAAAATGGTTTGAATATCTAAGCACTGCCTAGCCCTTAGGGACTCACAGACCCACAGTGCAGAAAACGAAGTTCAGTTGTGGCAACTTAGTGCAAACTGTGGAGTGCCACCTTCAGAATCCTTGTGGTGGGTCCCTGCAAACTGTGGAGTGTCCCCTCCAGCATCCCTGTGGTTGGTCCTGTCTTCACTCTCAATGTTTATGAAACTGGGCCTGACTCTGCTTAGGAGGAAGCATCTGTGTGATCCTTCTTTCCTCTTAACTTTCCTTTCTTGTCCCATTTTTAAAAAGATCTGTTTATTTTATGTATATGAGTACACTGTAGTTGTCTTCAGACACACCAGAAGATGGCATCAGTCCCCGTTACAGATGGTTGTGAGCCAGCATGTGGTTGCTGGGAATTGAACTCAGGACCTCTGGAAGAGCAGCCAGTGTTCTTAATCACTGAACTATTTCTCCAGCCCAGGTTGTTTCTTTTTAAGTTCAGTAACATTTCATTTCTAGGACCAGGTGAGGTAGCATGTCCTCAGGAGGCTGTGGCAGAACTAAGCTAAGCTACATAGCAAGACCTTGTCTCGAAACGGAAAAGGCCAAGCAAAACAAAAACCAACCTTCACCTTCTAGCTAGAGCCACTGGACTGCAGGACAGGGTATAAGGAGGCACTGGGAATCTGAGGATAAGAACAGAGTGGACCTAGGCGCAGTGGCTGGGCACAAGGTCATTTCAGCTATGATGAAGGTGAAGGTCGGGCGCTAACTCCACAGACATGGTTAGAGGAAATTACAAGCCCGAGTTTTCTTTAAACAATATATGTCATAATGAGAAACAGAGAAAGGTTTCTGTGGGAGGGACGTCTACGCAGACTATGCTTTGAAATCCTCTGGCTATATTGAATTAAAGACTGAGACATTTAGAAAAGAGTGAATCTTCTCTTTTCCACTTGCCATATCGTGTGGGATATGGTTTTTATTTTGGGAACATAGTGATGGTATAGAAGACACAGGGGTGAAAAGAATGAAATTTTCTTTAACCCTGCCAGGGAATCTGTGATTGCTACAAGGAGTTTCCATATGTTGGTGCCAGCAAGCCAAAACGAAGACGGGTTCCCCTGGGAATATGCCTGGCTTTTTTTGCTGAAAATTTCACGGATCAAGATGAGTGTGAGTAAAGCTGTGAATTCAATCCCTAGCACCTAAGTCTCACACTCAAACCACACAGCACCTAAGCCTAAGTCACACTCAAACACACAGCACCTAAACCTAACTCACAAACACTCACACACAGCAGATGCACATTCAAATCATACGCATGGCAATCCTATGTACTTATCCATATTTCAAGAGAATTAGGTCTCCAAATCTCAAAAGTCACAACTGGTTTTTCTGGCTTATGAATTCCTCTCCTTCCTTCCTTCCTTCCTTCTTCCTTCCTTCCTTCCTTCCTTCCTTCCTTCCTTCCTTTTTCCCTCCCTCCCTCCTTCCTTTCCTTTTCTTTCTTAATCATTTTTATTTTTGAGGCAGAGTCTTACTATATAGGCTTGGCTGGCCTGAAACTCACTATTTAACCAGGCTGGCTTCAAACTCTCAGAGATCCACCTGCCTCTGCTTCCCGAGTCCCAAGTGATAGGATTAAAGTCACTATGGCTGGCTGGTAGCTACCTGTGCCAATTCATAGTCATCATGTCTCTAGGGCCTCAGACACTGAGAAGAACATCCACACAGAACTTGTTATACAGCCAAGGATAACCTTGAACTCCTGATTCTGCTGCCTGCATCTCCTAGTGCTAGGATCACAGACATATGCTCTGTGCCGGAGCTATGCAGTGCTAGGATTGAGTACAGGGCTTTGTGCATGCCAGGCAAGCACCCTTAACAACTAAGCTGCATCCCCAGCCCAAACTAACATTTTTATTTTCAGGTCAGAAATGGAGAAGGCAGTTGTCCTGGCTGGTTTTGTGTGTCAACTTGACACAAGCTGGAGTATCACAGAGAAAGGAGCCTCCCTTGAGGAAATGCCTGCATGAGATCCAGCTGTATAGGCCTTTATCAATAATGATCAATGGGGGAGGGCCCAGCCCTTGTGGGTGGGGCCATCCCTAGGCTGGTAGTCCTGGGTTCTGTAAGAAACCAGGCTGAGCAAGCCAGAGAAAGCAAACCAGTAAGTAGCACCCTCCATAATCTCTGCATCAGTTCCTGCCTCCAGGTTCCTGCCCTGTTGAGTTCCAGTCCTGACTTCCTTTGGTGATAAATAGCATGTGGAAGTGTAAGCTGAATAAACCCTTTCTTCCCCAATTTGCTTCTTGTTCATGATGTTTGTGCAGGAATACAAACCCTGACTAAGAGAACTTGGTATCAGCATAGTGGGGTATTCCTGTGACTCCTGACCATGTTTTAGGAAGACTGTGGAAGGACTTGGAATTTGGGGCTAGAAGAGCCATTGGGTGTTAAGAGCTCCGTGGGATGTTCTGTAGGAGCGGAAGATAATGTTGAAAACAGTGCAGAAGATGGGGGCCTGGCTTGTGGAATTTCAGAGGGAAGATTTAAAGACTCTTATCAGGGCGGTTTGTTCTGTTTTCATTCCAGGAGGCTGAAGAATCAGCTGTGATTAACAAGATACCAGAATTACTAAAGTGAAACCTTTGCATTCTAGGACAATTGATGCTGGTTAGCTGGAGCTGAGAAATTAGTGATGATTAAGAAGAGGCCAGCATCACTGAGATAAAAATCTTCTGAGAGCACAAAGAAGCTGTTCAGAGATAACCAAGGCTTTACCTTGTGCTACAGCTGGACTTGGTAGTGTGTAAGAGTCACCCTGGTGATACTGGTTTGAAGACATGAAGGGGTCATGAAGATCAGCTGAGGCTTGGCACTGTGAGAAGCCATGGAAGGCCTTAGTTGCAATTAATGGCCCAGGACTGAAGGGGTCATGCAAAAGAGTTGAGGCTTGGTACCATGAAGAGAGCCTATGGGAGGCTATTGTTAAAGCCTAGTTGCAGTGGAAGACCCCAGTGTATTGGAGATGCCAGTACCATGAGAAAACCAGCAAGAACAGCAGCAGCAGTAGAGTACAGGCAGTTGGAGCCTAGAAGACAAGGTGTGTGCTACAAAGCGCAGGGCTGGAGAAGTGACCCATGCTCTTAGAGGAGCCCAGAAGATTGTGAGTAGATTCAGACATTGGATGGTTAAAGTTTGATTTTGCTTTTCATTGTGGCTGTGCCCTGATATTTTTCCCTCTTATAAGTAAGAAAGTATTTTAGTGGGGCCTACAGTTAAAGGACTTTGAGTTTCAAAAGAGATTGGATATTTTAAAGGGATTGAAAATTTAATATGTAAGAATTTATAAAGACTATGGGACTTTTAAAATTATTTAGATCTTGGAGATGAATAAGAAAGTAAGGGTTGAGGCTGAATAGTGATGTGTTTGTGTGTCAAGTTGACAAGGGGTTAGTTGTACTGGTGCCCATCACTGATATGCCACTGGAATCACTGCTAGACTTCACAGGCTTCTCCCTAAGTACCTGGCTCTTCTCTTTCCCTTCTATAGACTTTTGGGGTAAAGGAGAGAAGCGGGGTGGGGGAGGGGAGTGAGTGAGTCCATCTTTCAATTTTAAAGCCATGAGAATTTGTCACCAGTTCAGATCTGTATGATTTCAAGTTGAGATTATCTGTGCATCGAAGAATGCGTCTTTGTGGCCATTTCTCCAATCCGTGGTACAGAAGCCATGTCTCATATACACGTAGATCAGAGTTGCCATCAACGGCACATTTCTGTCACGCAGTCGAGTCTTTTCTCTTACTGGCTGGCATTGTAGTATAGGAGTATGTCTGTTTTGTTTATTTACTGTTATGGGTATTTGTGGTGGTGCTGGGGATTGAATGTTTTGAATATGCTAGGCGAGATGCATATTCTTGCATCCGTGCCTGCTGTTTTTTCTAAAAAAAAAAAAAACATTATTTTATTTTGTGTCTGATGTTTGCCTATGCGTATGTTTGTATACTGTGTGCATGCCCAGTGCCTACAGAGAGTAGGAAAGAGTGTTGATCTCCTAGACCTGGAGTTATGGATGGCTGTCAGTTAATGTAGGTGCTGGGAAGGGAAACCGTATTCTCTGGAAGAGCAGCCAGTGCCCCGCAGCCGAGCCATCTCTCCAGCCCCCGCTTTCCTTTTTAAGGAGCCAAAACTTTGTGGCTTCTAATGCATGAAGAACTAAATTCTTACAGAAACTTCCTCTACACTAAAAGCAGAGTTCCCACCAGAGTGGATGACCTAGAACTCCTGACCCTGCACATTTTTACTGTAGGTTACAGACAAGTGCCACCAAGCCTGGTGTATTTGGGGCCGGAGCACTAACCTGGTGCTGAATGAGCAGGTAAGCACTCACCAGCTGAGCTACAACCCCTGCCTGGTTTGTTTTTTTAAAGTGAGTTTAGGATGAATGTGGTGTATATGCATACCATCCCAGTCACTCTGGACTGAGACAGGAGGATCCCTTGAGTTCAAGAATCAGCAGCCTGGGCAAACATAGCGAGTCTCTGAAGGGCTTGTAAAACTCTGTTTAGCTTTCATAATCTCCCCCACATGAATTTTATTTTTAAATGTGGTTAGACTTTGGATCAATGTATTATCAGCCACAATGCTGTTCACATCACGTATTGCCTATGCAAATAAAGCTGCTCTCTTTGAAAGCAGAATGAAGCCAGGTAATGGTGGCTCACCTGGTAATTCTAGCACTGGGAAGGCAGAGAGGAGAGGATTGCTGAGTCCCAAGGCAGTTTGGACTGCAGAGTGAGCCTTGTCTAAACAATAGAACAACCAGGGCTGGTGCAATGGCTCGGACGGTTGGCTGATGGCTAGCTGCTTACCACCAAGCCTGACCACCTGAAGCTCATCCCCAGAATCCACGTGGTGGAAGGAGAGAATCAACTCCAGACAGGTCTCCTCTGACAACTAGACATGCTGGGGCATGGGAGCTCCCCCATTTCACTAAGTAAATGTAAAATAAAAACAAACAAAAACTCCCAAAGAGGAAAAGAATTGAACTAAATGAAATCAGTTTATATCTTTGTGATTTTTGTGACATATATGTGTATATATGTATTGTATGTGTGTATGAATGGCTATATGTATTGTGCATGCCAGTAAGTATGCATATATACAACATTATGACTTGGAGCTAATAACTTGCCTCTAAGGCAGTGTGCAGAAACTAGACTTTTTCTTGCTCAAGAAAAGCCAAGCCGGGCAGTGGTGGCGCACGCCTTTATCCCAGCACTTGGGAGGCAGAGGCAGGTGGATTTCTGAGTTCGAGGCCAGCCTGGTCTACACAGTGAGTTCCAGGACAGTCAGGGCTACATAAGCCTTGTCTTGAAAAACAAGACAATAAACAAACAACAAAAATCCCTGAGTTGAGCATAGTTGTGCACAAATGTAATCTAGTAATTAAGAAGGCAAAAGCAGGCAGATCGCTGTGAGTCTGAGGCTAACCTGGCCTACATAGAGAATTTCAGGTCAGCCAGAGCTAAAAAGCAAGGCTCTGTCTCAGACAAAATAAAACATAAAAATGGAGGCAAACATTCACATAAAACAAAAAATTAAAAAAAAAAAAAGAGTGTTTGTTGGGCAGTGCTGGAGACTGCCTTTAACCTCAGCACTCTGGATGCAGAGGCAGTCGGATATATCTGTGAGTTTTAGGCTAGCCTGGTCTACAGAGCAAGTTCCAGGACAACCAGGGCTACACAGAAAAAACTCTGTGTCTAAACAAAGCAAAGCAAAACAAAACAAAGTGTGTGTCCATGTGTGCCTGTGTGTGGAGTCCAGAGGTCACCTCTGGGGTTATCTCAGAAATGCTATCCAACTTGTTTTTTGACCCAGGGTTTCTCATTGGCCAAGAGCTCAGCCAATTAGGCTAGATGGTTAGCCAGCTAGCTCCACGTTTCCATCCTACTAGCACAAGGATTATAATGCACCATAATGCCTGACTTTTTTGCATGTTTGTGAGTTTTTTGACTTGGAACTCAGGTTATCTTGCTTGAAAGGCCAGCCCTGACCGATCGCCACCTCCCCAGGCCTTCCTGTGTCTTGTCTAACGTCCTTCGTAATGAATTGTTAACTATATTGCCCTGAGTTCTGCGAGTCATTAAAGCAAGTTAATTGAACCTGAAGAAGGGACACATGGGCTTTATGCCACATCTTTCTTTACAGTTTAAGCTTATGTGCACGTATTTGTGTTTGTGTAGAGGTATGTGCGCACCTGTGCAGGCTCCCTCAGAGGTGTTTAATCCCTGGACGAAGAGTTACAGAAGGTTGTGAGTTGCTCAAAGTGGGTGTTAGGAATTAAATTTTTGGTACGTTACAGACCCAGCTTATGTATTTTTAAAACCAATTTGGGCTATGAGATTGTCATCTATAGTGTGGATGGATTGTGTGTGTTTGTGTGTGTGTGTGTGTGTGTGTGTGTATGCATTTCTCTGTGTGTTTTGGGGGCAAAGAAGAGTCGGGTCTTGTGAGCTGACCTTCAACCTGCAGAATTTGATGTTCTTTCCAGATAGTGTCAAAACTGAACTGAATTAGAAGACGCTCAGTTAGCCAGGCTTGGTGGCTAGTCCCTGTAATCTCAGCATGTGGGAGGCAGAGGCAGGTAGATCTCTGTGAATTCAAACTCAACCTTGTCTACAGATAAGTTCCAGCCAAGGCTACATAGGGAATTGTTTGTTTCTTTTCTTAGAATAGCTACATGATTTCCCTGGTATCATTGGTTTCTCTGTATAGCCCTGGAACTCACTCTGTAGACCAGGCTGGCCTAGAACTCAGAAATCTGCCTGCCTCTGTCTCCCAAGTGCTGGGATTAAAGGCATGTGCCATCACTGCCTGGCACATTGCTCTTTTTTATACAAAAAGTTCTTGTTGGAGAAAGTGGTGAGAGACCTTACTCTCTGAGCCTGTCTAGTTCGACTCCCAGTGGCCCCTGGAACACTGTAGGCCCCCACTGGCTACTTGAGGACCTGCTTTCAGTCTGCCCTGTCTTTCCTTTATCATATCTTTAGGACTTAGTGCCTCACTCAGGCTCCATACAGGATATCACTAAAGGATGGCTTCTGATCTCTGCGGTACCAGTGCTGGGCAAAGCAAAGCGAAGACAGCCGTTTCAAAAATCTGAACATAAAGCACATTACACACAATTTGCTCTCCATGGCTGCTTCATAGTTGGTCATTAAGTAGTTTCAGGTTAGCCAGAAATTGTGAAATAGACTATATACTTTGTTTCTCTGTCTCTGGTCCCCACTACTGAGTGTGTGTGTATATGTGTGTGAGTGTGTTTGTGTTCACTCGAATTCACACCCTTAGCCGGGATGCACCTGTAGCTCTCCGTTTTGTCTTGCACTCAGGCCAATGAATGGCAGGGCTCACAGAGTGTAGCTGTAGCAGAGGCAGCCCTGGACAGAACCCCAGTGATAGCACCGATAGCTGGTCACAATAACAGCCATGCACCGCTTCTGTAACCAAACCCAAAAGCAGGCAAAGCTTACTTAGGGTTTCATCAGCAGCCTCGAGTTCCCTGTCCAAACTCTCAAGCCTTGTGTGGGGATGCCATCCACTACCCTGGATACTCTTGCCAGGCGAAATTAAAGTGGAATGAGCCTGCCTCCTGCACATGCTGTTTATCTGTCTCTTTCAGATAAAGCCTGAGAGTTCCACGTCGGAGTTGTCCACAATTCAGTAGGCAAAGATAGATTACCAAGTACAACAAACCGGTACTTTATCCTTGAGCCAGAGAAACCTGAGCGGCGTTTCCCCCACAGCCGGAGACTGCATTCCTAGTGAGACGGGCTCTGTTCCATCTGGTTGGTTCTTTCCCTGTTAGATAATCCCAGACGTATCCATGTAACATGCGAGCCACTGTCAAACAGCACTGAGCCATCTCCCCAGGACAGCTGTTTCACACAAGGGCTCCATTGTCTGGGGAGAGCTGGTATCACTTTCCTTCAAGTGCTGGGGAGACAAGCATTCTGTCAGCTGCTTTGGCTTGAACGAAGCCTCGCCCACTGCAGACTTTCATTCCCTTATCTAGCCCCAAACCACTATGGACTGGGAGGGCTGAAGGCCTAAACCAAGAACCAAAGTCTTTGTTCTGTTTTGCTTTTATCGGGGGTGGGGGGGGGGGGGGGTGGGGGGGTGGGGGGGTGGGGGTGGGAGGATGGGGAGGTAGAGGGGGGGATAATAGCTCCACAGACCCACAGAATTAATGGGTTTACTCTTCCAATGCTAGCTGGCGTGTTTTTCTGTTTTCCTGTGGCTCCAGATACACTGGAGAGGGAATGCTAAAACCTGTATCCCAGGGAGGAACTATCAGAGTTCTGACAATTGATTAGTGAGTACGATGTTAAATGAGATGGATCGTTCCTTCTCTAGTATAGATGACCCTAACTACCCCTGCCCCCAAGTCTCAGCTTTGCTTCAAGTATTGACCCACTACCTACCCCTAACTGTATTTAAAAATCTAACATTGTAGGTTAGTGGTAGTGTATGCCTTGAATCCCAGCACTCAGGAGGCAGAGACAGGCAGATCTGAGTTCAAAGCCAGCCTGGTCAACAGAGTGAGTTCTGTTTGGGTGACACAGAGACATGGTCACTGTTAGCATTTTGTCTAAGCTCCACCCCACAGTTACCTGGCAACAGCCAGGCATGCCTGACTCAACTATAAAAGGGGCTGCTCCCCTCCTCCTCTCTTGCTCTGCCTTCCTGCTTCCACTCTGTCCTCTTGTCCCTTCCCCCTCTCTCTCCACGTGCTAATGGCTGGCCTCTACTCCCTCTTCTCTCTCTCTCTCTCTCTCTCTCTCTCTCTCTCTCTCTCTCTCTCTCTCTCTCTCCCTTTTCCTCTGTCTTGACTCTCCTCTCCATGCCCTGAATAAACTCTATTCTATACTATACTGTCAATTCTCTGGTCTCTCAGGGCAAGGGATGCCTCAGCATGGGCCACAGAGGCACTCCCTTCCCCTATACCTCACCACACGTCCACCAAAACATATCCCCTTTCGCTTTATCTTTTTATAAATATACCAGCAGTCACAAACAACAAAAATAAAAAACACCCCAAACCCTAACCTAAACCCTAATATTGATCCTAACTGTCACTCTAATTACAACCTTCACACTAACACTATGATCAATCTTAAGTCTAACCCTAACCAAAACCTTAAAGTTAGCACTTTCATTACTCCAGCTCTAATGAATAAAACTTTATAAAGGAAACAAAAGGTCAGGATAATCCTGGGACTCCAAAGGGAAATTAAGCAAATATGTTCAGAATTTCCCTTATCTTCATTATGTATCTGCCCATGAGCCTATGGATACCCGGTCTCCTGGGAAACTTTTGTTAAACAGTCACCTTTTCCTGGTTTTGTTTAAATGTATAACTTAACTAAAGCATGGGGTTTGGACTCCAAAAGACACTTAACCCTGATCCCTGAAGAGATAGATGTTTCCATTGCATAGGAGGCAAAGAACACATCACGAGATCTGGACAAGCTAGATATAGCTACTTGACTTGATTTTTTTCTGGTATATACAGATTAGAACAAACAAGAGTTGGTTACTTAAAACTTAGCTCTTCCCTGCAAAGTAGGGTTAATGGTTTTCTTTACTGTTCTTCTTTGAAAGAAAAGAAAGAAGTAGAAAGAGTAGGAAGGAAAAAGAAGAGAAGAAAGAAAGGTTGAATCAGAGAATTCAGGACACAGAGAAAACCCTCTATAACTTCAGTCTGAGGCAGTCTTTGGAACAGAAGGGCAGTTGCCAAGGAGTCAGGGGCAAATGCGTGTGGTGAGCTTTCCTGAAGGTCTTGCCAAGCAACACAGCGTCATTATTTTGTCAAATGTTATTCGTGTTGTGTCTGTCCTATAAGACACTTCTGTGTTTGTGACCTTAGACAAGATACTGCTGCCAGAGTGCTGTTTGGAGGGCAAAGGAAACGGCACCTTTCTGCTCTCGGGGGTGTGTGTGTGTGTGTGTGAGGGCACAGTAGATTCTCCAGGGGCTTCTTGCCACAGAGGGCTAGATTCCCACTAACTTGGATTTGCTTCATCTGAAATTGGCAACATTCCGTCTCTGGAATTACCAGCCAACTTCAGAAATTGGAGATCTCTGCAGATTAAAGTGTGACTTGGGGCATAAGATAAAAGAGACATATTCCAAGTGCTTCTGTGATGAAATTGTGAAGCTGGACAGACAGGGCTCACATAGACTATCCACCTGGTGTTCACACCCACGCCAAACCTATCCTCCAATCAGAGGTGGCCATATCGCACCAGGGAATGATCCTTGAAGCCTTTTTTTTTTTTTTCAACAATAACTGCTAGTTATTTGCTGTGATCTGAATGTTCATATCTTTTCAAATTTCCGTGTTGAAACTCTTAACTGAGGTTGGTGCCTAGAAGCAAAGATTAGGAATTAGCAAAGGCAGGGTGGCACACTCCTTTAGTCCCAGCTTTTAGGAGGCAGAGACATGCACTTCTTTTTTTTTTTTTTTTTTTTTTGATTTTTCGAGACAGGGTTTCTCTGCGTATTCCTGGCTGTCCTGGAACTCACTCTGTAGACCAGGCTGGCCTCGAACTCAGAAATCTGCCTGCCTCTGCTCCCAAGTGCTGGGATTAAAGGCGTGCGCCACCACTGCCCGGCTAGACATGCACTTCTTGCTGGGAATGCTGGCCACACTTTCAATGCCAGCACTTGGAGGTAGAAGTAGGTGGATCTCTGTGTTCTAGAGCAGCCTGGTCTACAGAGTGAGTTCCAGGACAGCCAGGGCTGTATAGAAAGTCTCTGTTTCAAAACAAACAAAAGCAAAAGCCCAAAACCCAAATAATAACTTCTAACTTCATAAAACTTTCCTCCCATCTGAAAATGGGAGCAGCGGAGGCATCTGGAAATCCTGGATGCCACACCCAGCGTATCCTAGCAACAGACTGAGCTTGCAAGAATAAGTGCTCAAGTTGTACTCTGGAGTCACAACTTTGAAATGACCTGTAGTCTTATTCTTTCCTTCTGTCCTTCCTTCTTTCCTTCCCTCTTTCTTCTTTCTTCGTTATTTTTGAGAGTGTACTTTAATTACAACATTTCTCCCTTCCCTTTCTCTTTCCATGCTCTCCCATACAGGCCTCCCAGCTCTCCTTCAAATTCATGGGTTAGCTTTTCATTATTGTTATTGCACACAGATATGTGTATGTATAAATATATATGTCTCTTTGTGTCAGGTTGAGGGCTTGTGGGTTTATTTCTTTTCCTTTCTTCCTCTCTCTCTTTGTCTATTCCTTCCTTCCTTTCTTTTCTCTCTCTCTCTCTCTCTCTCTCTCTCTCTCTCTCTCTCTCTCTCTCTCTCTGTTTTTGAGAGGGTCTCACTATGCCTTAGCTGGCCTGGAATTTGCTGTGGAGTCTTGGCTGACCAGGAATTCTCTTTGTAGACCAGGCTGGCTTTGAACTCATAGAGATCATACCATACCTGCATGTGGCTCCCAAGTGATGATCAAAGGTGTGCACCACCAGGACCCAGCATGGGTCCAATATGTTTTTAAAGACTAATTTTTAAAAATTTTAATTATGTATATACAAGCCTGTCTCTGTGGGGTAGGCACATGAGAGCGCAAGTGGCTGTAGAGGCCAGGGGTGTCAGATGTTCCTGGGACAGGAGTTACAAGCAATTGTGAGCAGCCTGGTACGGGTACTGGGAACCCAATTCAGGTCCTCTAATTTTTAGGAAATTATTGTGGGAACTGGAGAGATGGTTTAGTGGTCAAAAGCACTGGCTGCTCTTCCAGAGGACCTGGGTTGGTTTGACTCCCAGACTCACATGGCCATTTACAACTGTCTGTGACTCCAATTCCAGAAGATCTGGGGCCCTCTTCTGGTCTCTTCTGAGGTGGTGTACACTTTTGGTCAGGAAAACCATTCATGCACATAAAAAAAAAAAAAAAAATAAGTTCTTTAAAAAATGTGTGCTGGATCTGGGGTTATGTACCTGCCACTCAGCTGCTCAGAAAGCTGAGGCGAGGGGTCATTTGAGCCTAGTAGTTAGGGGCTAGCCTGGACAGTATGGAGTAAGACTCTGTTCCTGTTTCCAAAGAAAAGGAAGTCATCAATTTTATTAGGAATGGCAACGCCGGATTATGCTTAGTTAAAGTTTTCATCTTCATACGCTACATGAAGAAGATACATCAAGTTAAGTTACTATTCCCTATGTACAAAGTATCCTTTGTGGCTGGATTCTCTCTAGACAATAGCAGAAGTAACATTAAGAAAATAAGACTGGCGGTGTTGATAGGTGCTCCATTACAGAAAAAAAATAATCACTATTTTATGCATGTTCGGGATTTGTTCACCATCACAGTCAAGTGGTTATTTAAGAAATGAACATAAAGACCACAGCAAGGATAGCTTTCTTCTAGATGATTCCCACACAAAAGGAAGAAGGCTTTATGCCTAAATGTCTTCGATTCAAAACTGTCACCATCGATGGATGTGATCTCACCCAGCTCGTAGGGTGCTGGCTTAGCATGGTCAGAACCTGGCTCATCTCTGAACTGCATAAATGAGCCCACATTCATTTGGAAAGTTGGTAGGAAAATCCAGAGTTCAAGGCCTTCTCTGCTGCAGCCAGTTAGAGGCTAGCCTGGGATATAAAAGACCCCATCTTAAATAACAGATTCAGGAGAAAACAAAACAAAACCAGGTTATTCTTTCAGAGGACAAGAAGCATAAGAGGTCAAAATATACACCAACCATAAACCTGATCCCAATTTCAGAATTCTGGTAAATGTGTAAATTGTGGCTCTGACTTAAGGTAATCTAGTGATTTTCTTTTTCCCTTAGCAACTTTTTTGTTTGTGTACACTGAAGCTGAGTTTCTTGTTGACAAGGCTGGCCTTGAACTCATTATATACTTGAGGATTGATTCTCCAGCCTCCACCTTCCTAGTGCTGGGATTACAGGCCTGAGCTGCCACACTCGGACTGCCGATTACTAGTAGTGTATAGCTGAATAGAGTTTGGCCTTGAGGTTGCCTCCTGCATAGCTTTAAGTTTACCCTAAAGGATACTTTGTACATAGGGAATAGTAACTTAACTGGATGTATCAATAGACAGGTAAAATAGTAGTTTAGTTTTCACCAACCAGAAGTGACTAGCTGGGGCCTGGGGGAGGGCTCAGCAGCTAAATGCACTTAGTGCTTTGGCAGAGAACCTGGATTTGGTGCCAACACCTGTATGGAGGTTATTAACCATACTTAACTCTAGTTCCAGGGATCTGATGCCCTTTTCTGACCTCTGTGGGCACCAGATACATATGTGGTACAGATGGCATACATGCAAGCAAAATGCCCGTATACATAAAAATTTATAAAACAAGTCTTATAAAGAAAAGTAGTTAGTTAGCCATGCATGGTGGCACACAACCTTTAATCCTAGCACTCAAGAGTAAAAGGCAGGTGAATCACTGTAAACTTGAGGACAGCCCGGTCTACATAACAAATTCCAGGCCAGCTAGGGCCATACAGTTGAAATCATGTCTCAAAGAGGAAAAAAAAAAAAAAAAAGTAGTCAGCTGGTCACGCCTGGTGATGCATGCGAATACTACCATAACTTGATAGGCTGACACACACCTATAATCTCAGCATTTGGGCGGTAGAAAATAGGAAGTTCAAAGCCATCTTTTACTACTGAGCTCCAGAATAGCCTAGGTTATATAACACCCTGTCTCAACAAAACAAAACATACTGAAAAAAGCAGAGATTCTACTGGCCTATATATTATTGTTATTTTTAATATTGTATGTTACTAAGACTAATAAAACTATAAGGATTATAATTGCTCAACACACGCATATATTCACACACATGTGACGGCTTAAATTCCTGACAAAATCTGGAATCAACTGGGAGATGAGCCTATATTTGAGAGATTATCTTAACTATATATCTTGAGGTGGGAAGACCTCTGTGCCCACTGTGAGTGGTACCATTCCCTAGGCAGGAGATCCTGAGATGTATAGGAGAAAAAACAAGCTGAGCACTAATATGTATATATTCACTGTCCTTTTCTTTTTGAAAGGGCAGGACATAATGTAACCAGCTGTTTCATATGCCCATTGGGTGACTTTCCCCTGAAATGGTGGTTTGTGAGCTGAAATAAACCCTTTTTCTCTTAAGTGTTTTTTTTTTTTTTAAATCAGGGTATGTTATCACAGTAACAGAAAAGAAACTAAGACATCCATGGACCTTGTACTAGATAGCTTTATGTTAAATTGACACAAGTTAAGATCCTCTGAAAGGAGGGAACCTCAATTAAGAAAACATCTCTATAAGAAATATAGGCAAGCCAGCCTACATTTTCTTAATTCATGATTGATGAGGAGGGTCCAGTTCACTGTGGGTGGTACCATCCCAGGGCTGGTAGTCCTAGGTTCTAGAAGAAGGCAGGCTGAGCAAGCCATGGGGAACAAGCCAGTAAGCAGCATCCCTCCATGGCCTCTGCATCAGCTCTTGCCTCTAGCTTCCTGTTCCGTTTGAGTTCCTGTCCTGACTTCCCTCAATGATGAACAGTGATACCAAATTAAACCCTTTTCTCCTCAGCTTGTTCTTCGTCACAGTGTTTCATCACAGCAATAGTAATCGTGACTAAAACAGATTTGTTTATAATCTTTTTTGTTGTTGTTTTTTGGTTTTATTTTGTTTTTTTTTTTTTTGTTTGTTTTTTTTTTTTCGAGACAGGGTTTCTCTGTGTAGCCCAGGCAGTCCTGGAACTCACTCTGTAGACCAGGCTGGCCTCGAACTCAGAAATCTGCCTGCCTCTGCCTCCCAAGTGCTGGGATCAAAGGCATGCACCGCCACCACCCCGGCTGTTTTTAATCTTTTAAGATCATCTTGTGTAACTGGGGATCTTATAGACAATGAGACCACTGCCACACTGGTATTGTGTGTGTTTCGGGAAGGGAAGGAAGCTACAGCTCTTAAAGCTACAGGATTTGACTTCTGCTTAGTGGCTTTTTTTGTTTGTTTAATTGTTCAGTCTAGAAGCTTCGGGTCTTTCCGTTGGAATTGCTCAGGTCTTCCACAAGTTCAGGTTTGAGGTTACGAAACGAAAATAGGAAAATGCACAAGCCCAAACCAGCAGGGCCCACCGCACAGTCACAGACACGAGTGGAGACATTACTTACTGTCCTCTGGGAGGTTGTTCTCCCTCTCTTCTCTCTCCATTTGCTTGCACCACCCTTCCATGCGGTCTCGCTCCGCCTGCAGAAGCTTCAGGAACCAGTGGCCGTCCCGGTGGCACACGGATCTCTGAACGGCCTCCAGAGGGTCTTCTGTGATCGAATCAATCCAGGGGTCCGGAGGAGGCAGGATAGAGGGGTCAAAATCCGTGTCAAAGTCGTCGTCAGCTGCACAGGCATGATAGTGGTTTCCTGAACCCTGGATACTGACAGTAGAGGTGCTAGCATCCCGCGAGAACTGTCTGGCCATGGCGCCGGGACACGAATTGTCCTCTATAGACTCCAGAGAATTTTCCAGATTATCATGGAAGTCCAGGTCAGCCTGTACTGCAGTTGTCACACTGTTGGACCGAGTGAACCTGCGGAAGCTTGGGAGAGAAGGAAAATGAGATTTAGTTTCAGGGTATTTATTGAGGCCCTGTTTGTTTTGGTGAGTATGACATGGTTTTGCCCCCTCTTCTCTGTCTGGGTGTCTGGAGAAACAGTTGGGTGATCTTTGAAGTGAATATGCTGTTTGCCATGGATCCAAATCTTTGTTAAATGTGAAATCATAAAACATATGTAGGATATGAGAGGAACAAAACACAGAGCTAAAGAAGTCACTGCGATGTCCAGTGTCTGAGTTCTTCCCCTGATCATAGGTGGCTTTCAGAGCAGCTACTGGAGAAGCAAAATATTTCAATTAAATTTTTATGTATTTTTTACACAAAGGGAGAAGAAAGCAACCTAGGCTTGACTAGGGCAGTTGTGATTCCTGCATTTCCCAGGGACACCCTCTTGGGAAAGAAGTTTCCTAAATACTTGTTAGGTTTCCCTTAAAATTTAAAACCTTTTGCTTGGTAAGCGTTTACTGTCAGTCCTATAGGTCCACATAATAATGTGGTTCAAAGTCTTTGGGACTGAGAGTTCTAGAGTTCTCCATGACTGCCTTCCCATTTGCCTTTGGTCTGCTTTTCCACAATTATTCTTAAAATACAGCTTATTAACAGGTTCAGATTAGGTATTTATCTCACTCTTTCTTACTTTCTCTCTTTTTCTTTTTTCCTTCCTTTCTTCCTTTCTCTCTTTTGACTATCCTGGAGCTAGCTCCATAGACCAGGCTGGCCTCGAACTCAGAGATCTGCACGCCTGAGCATTTTTATATGAATATTCATGGCAACAATTTTGTCATCGTCGTTGTCATCATTGTCATCATCATCATCATCTGGGTTTTTTGAGACATGATTTCTCTATGTAGCCCTAGCTGTCCTGAAACAATCTTTGTAGACTAGGCTGGCCTCTAACTCACAGAAATCTGCTCACTTCTGCCTCCCAAGTGTGGGGATTAAAGGCATGCACCACCACACCTGGCTGAGAACAATGGTTTTTGACCCAATAGCTCTGTGAGTCTCTTGCTTAATCCTATAACAAAGGTGAGGAAGTGGACTGTGATGGATTCTAATACTAATTTCACTATTCCCTATCAACCTGTGTGTGTGTGTGTGTGTGTGTGTGTGTGTGTTTTGTGTATATGTGTATTTTAGGAGCACACACCTGTGCATGCACTCAAGAGTCTAGAGCAGTGGTTCTCAACTTGTGGGTTTGACCCTTTTGGGGGCTGAATGACTCTTTTACAGAGGTCTCATATCCGATATCCTGCATATCACATATTTATATTACGATTCATAACAGTAGCAAAATTACAGTAATGAAACTGCAACAAAAATAATTTTGTGGTTGGGGGTCACCACAACATGAGGAACTGTATTAAAGGCCTGCAGCATTAGGAAGGTTGAGAAGCACTGTTCTAGAGAAGGACACTAGGGATCCTCATCTACCATTCTCTACCTTATTTCCCTGAAACAGGGTCTTTCACTGAACCTGGAGCTTGGCTAGTGGCTAAGAGGACCCAGTGAGCCTCTTGTTTCTGTACCCTGAAGTGCTGGGGTTACGGGCAGGCATGTAGGTGTTAGGGATTTGAACTCAAATCATCAAACTTAAGCAGCAAACATTTTTTTTTTTAAGAATTACTTATTGGGCTGGAAAAATAGCTCACAGGTTAAGAGCACTGTCTGATCCACCAGAGGTCCTGAGTTCAATTCCCACTAACCACAAGGTGGCTCACAACCATCTGTAATGGGATCGGATGCTTTCTTCTGGCATACAGGTATACGTGCATATACAGCACTCACATACATAAAATAAACAAACAAATCTTAAAAGTAATGTATCTTGGGCTAGAGAGATGGCTCAGCGGTTAAGAATACTGACTGTTCTTCTAGAGGTCCTGAGTTCAATTCCCAGCAACCACATGGTGACTTACAACCATCTGTAATGGGATCCGATGCCCTCTTCTGGTGTGTCTGAAGGGAGTAACAGTGTACTCATACATTAAATAAATAAGTTAAAAAAGTAATGTACCTTTTTAAAAAGAATTATTTTTATTTTATATGTTTGAGTGATTTGCCTACACGTATGTATGTATTATGCATGTATGTGTACTGTGTGCTGTTGGGAGCCAAGCCCAGGAGGCTACCTGCTGTTCTGGGAGAGCCTCAGGAAACTGCCTGCTGTTCTGGGAGGCCTAGTCAGTACAAGGTTAAGAAAGGACATTCTCGGGTCTCAGGTCCAAGAACTTAAAGAACGTCTGGCATTTCCTGGGAGCTGGTTACGGCAAGAAGATGGTCTAGGGCAATAACTGCCTCTTTTGGGAGAACCTGACCTTCAGCTAAGAAAGAACTTCCTGTTCGTAAAGAACCGTTGCCCTGGACATTCCGGGACAAACCACAGAATGCTCTGCCAAATCGAGAGTTGATAGAATCCCCACCCTTGCCTAGAATATATCTGTAAGCTGGTCCCGCATTAAAGTGAGACCTGGACAAGACTCCATTTTGCTTGGTCTTCAGTCCCTTCTCTCGGCCTGTGTTCTTTTTCAGGTGAGGTCCCCCTCGACACCCACGAATAACTGGACCCGCGGGTCGGGTCAGTGTGCATGCCTGGTCTCCTCAGAGGCCAGGAGAGGCTGTTGGATCTCCTGGAACTAGAGTTACAGATGATTGTGAGCCATCCTGTGGATGCTAGTAGTCAAACTTAAGTCCTCTCTAAAGGCAGCTGGTGTTCTTAACCACTGAGTCATCTCTCCAGCACCTTAGGGTGTTTTCTTTTGTACATTTCCTTAGACAGCTCATAACTGTGCCACTTAGAGACTTGGTCTGCCACTTGATTCCCAATTAATGTTTCAAATTCAACAGTGCCAACTTTAAAGGATTGTGCATTAAGCAAAGTCTGTGTAACATTAAATATCTCAGACATTCACTTAATTCTCCGGAATTATCCTGTGGAAGTCAATTACAGCTAAAGCTTGCAGTCCATCAAAACACAGAAAGGTCTGAAGAACACAGGGAAGCAGTCTTACTGTTGAGGTCTGTGCCCCCACCCTCCCAATATGCCTGCCAGTCATTGACACAGAAAAATAACTTACTCAGGGCAAGGTCATGCTGATCACATATCCTATTACGTTCTGTATGTTCTGAGGTTTGTTAACCTTAAGAAATTCCACAAAGCTTTATGTAGGACCCATCAAATCAAAGTGCAATGTGAACTATTATGTCTAAAAGGCTTGAGTCGGAGCTGACCACTGGGCAGCACTTCCTGCACCTGCGTATGAACTCATTGTGGTTTTCGTGATTTTTTTTTTTTTCCTTTTATAAGATGACAGAGAAAGATGTCCATTCAATGCTGTGGCTCTGTCCCCAAGTTCTGAGCTATGGTCCTAATTGATCAGTATTTGTGTTCAACCATCCCTGTCTGACTGAGATCATTTGTGTAGTTTGTGGGTGACTCTTGAACCCAAATAATGTGAACAAGATAAATCAAGTAATCAAAAGAAAGAATCATTAAAACCAAAAAAAAAAAAAAAAAAAAAAAAGAGGTGGGGGATAAAATACATGTTTTCTTTTAGAGAATGGAGGTCAAAGAAAAGGCTTGGTGGTGATGACACACACCTCTCCAACCAGGGCTTGGGAAACAGAGGCAGGCATATCTTTGAGTTTGATGCCAGCCTGGTCTACATAGTAAGTTCCAGGACAGACAGACAGAGCCATACAGAGAAACCATGTCTCAAAAAAACAAACACATCATCATCATCATCATCATCAGGTTAATAATAGTAATAATAATAGTAATAATAATAATAATAATAATATAAGGTTAAGATTGTCATACTCATCATGATCCAGGCCACCCACGTTAGCCTGTCTCACTGCTGACTGCATCTATCCCAGTGCTTGGGGAACAGAGGCAGGTGGATCTCTGTGAGTTCAAGGCCATCTTGCTCTACATAGAGAGCTCCGGTACAGTCAGGACTACATGGTGAGACTCTTTCTCAATACCACACACACATACACACACACAACAAAAAGAAAAGAAATCAAAAGCTGCTAACATAATCAGCTCTGGTTATGTAAAATGTTAATACTCCAAAGAGCCAAAGTGTGTGTGTGTGTGATGCAGGGGGGTAAGTAATGCGTAGTGTGGTATGCAAGTTTGAAAGTCATGTTCAGAAGTCTCTTTGGTTTAACCGGAAAGGCAGGACAATTCTGGTAAAATGTCCCACTCACTTCGTGGCTGTTTCCTCCATTCCTTCAACTTTGTCCCTTAATGCTAAATGTCACTTCCTGACATTGAGCTTTCTCTCCAGCTGCCTGTGTGTGACTTGGACAGTGTTCATCACCACGGCTGACATTTTGGCTGTTCTACTAATATAAAAATCACAACTGCAGAAATATTTAGTCTTCTCTCCCCCAAGATCTCTGATTGTCAGGGGATTGAATTTCCAAATATACTAGTCTGCTTGTGTTCCAGACAGCACACTCACCAGGGAAGGAATCTGCTCCATAGAGAAAACAGTGGCCTACTTTCTCCTCTGTTTCAGCCACACAAAACTGTCCTACCAGCATTCCTAAGAGCTGTCTCCTGACCGTGGATAGGGTAATGTATCTACCTTCTTAAGAAAAGTTACTTGGCAGTAGATTAATAGAAGTTTGCAGTTTAGCCACCCATAAAGAAATAAAAGTTAAGCAAAATGAAAATGGTTGGGGATTAAAGGCGGTGCCTTTGAACTGCAGCTCCCCCGCACAAGCTGTACCTCCTACCCCTTAAGTCGCATAAGCGAAGGCTTTCTTACACTCAGAGCTTTCAAAGGATGTTCTGCACCACAAAACTGCTCCCGTCTCTTTCAAGTGCAGAGTCCCTTGTGGGCGAAGGGCTTGATGAAGCTGTGATTGTTTTAAATTGCTGATACGGACACAGGAAAGGGTCACTAAGATGAAACTCTGGGAAGGGATAACCCTAAAAGCTAAGCTTGATCTCACTGTTCGCAAACCCACCCTTCCCAGTCTGGATGCTCTTCCTGAATGCCCTGCAGGCACAGTGTGTAATGATTACACTTCTGAACACGGCCAGCCAGCATACAAGCCTAGGACGCAGAAAGCCAGGGATGAGAGACTGGATCAACCCGCGCAGAGGACAATGCTCTGTGTGTTCTGAAGACTGAGTGAACAAGCCGCTGACTAGTAAGCAGTCAGGGCTGAGGCCCCCTCTGCCTGTGAAACAAGTGGGTGTTTCTGATGAAAGGACTTTCTACACTGTTGCCACAATGTTTCTCTATGGAATAGGTTACAAATGATCTTACAGGTTCTTGTGGGAAAAAGACAAAAAGAAGCAACAGCTAAGCATTGCCATCTGTGTGTGTGTGTGTGTGTGTGGTGTGTGTGTTGAAGGCTGGAGTTTGAATCCAGGGTTATGCATGTGCTAGGCTCATCTACAAAGCTACGCTCCCATGCTGACATCTGTTTACTCTCTGGACCTGCCTGGCATTCTACTAGGGACGGTCAAGCAAGTGGACATTTTAGGGAGGCTAATTCAGTCATTCCATGGCAGAGTCCCAGCTTCAGGTCACCCTCTTTATCCCTCTGTTTCCATAGCAGTTGTCTTTCAGAACTAAGTCTGGCCACTAAGTTGGGAATGTGACTCTTAGGCTGTTGTTTCTTCTTAGGGACCTTCAGCCTTTCCTGCCAAACTCCTGTCAAGGTTCCTGTAGGATCTGAAAATGTATTCCTCTGTGCCACAGTTTTGGTGATTTGTGAGCTGGCACCATTTCTGATAAAGACCCAACATAACTCATTATATGAAATAAAATACAAAAGAAAGGAGCAGGAGATTGAGGTCAAGACTCCCCTAAAAACGCACTCTTTCCAGTCAGAGCTTCCAAGTGAAAAGTGAGTCTGGGAAACCAGCCTAGGTCCCCTAGAAGACCAAGTGGTCTTGACTGCTTCAACCTCACTGACACATTTTCACACAGCTTTGGGTAAGTGAAAGTCATAGACATAGTTAGTCTCTTTCTTTTCTGTTAACTAAATGATCTTTAAAAAAACAAAATATACATGCAAAGTGGAAGAAATGAAAAGAGGGAAAATAGAAGGGAGAGAAGAAAGGAAGAGAGGCAGGGGGAGGAGAAAAGGAAAAAGAGGGGGTGGGCCAGGGGTGTTCCTGTAGAACTAAGGGCCAAACATTTGAGGCCAGCTTGGATTTCGGCTGAATTTCAGGCTTTTGAAATTTGAACCCCTGGAGGTCACGCCTTTAAAACTCAGGTGCTTGGTTAGGAACTATCTGATTAGGTTACATCATTGTTAAGCAGAGGAAACAGATTGAGAAGGGTGGATAATAGCTGTGTTCAAGGAGCCGGTAAGGAATGTGTTGAATCCAGAATTTCTAGGAGGGCAAAGCAGGGATGTAGCCTTAGACTTAAAGTGGCTGTTTCCCAGCCCCCACCCCCTTACTTTTTGTTTTAATATCTCATTTAGTTGAGATCACTAAGAGCTCAAATATTTACACCTGTGTAAATATGAAGTCACCTGCCATCAAAGGAGGAATCTTTTATAGTGGCTGTCATTGTGGTAAAAGAGAACATTGCGGCTTCTCTAGAGCTTCTTTGGCCCAGTTATGAGCCACTGTGGGCTCTTAACTTTTTTGTTCTGAAAAATAGAGTCTTGGGGCTGGTGAGGTGGCTTACCTGATGACCTAAGTTGAATTCCTGGGACCCATACAATGGAGAGAACCAACCGATTCCTGTAAGTTTTCCTCTGACAGCCACGCATACACCTGCCCACTAAGCAAACATACAGGGTCATGTGTGTCCCCAGGCAGGCCTCAAGCTTGCTCTGCAGCCCAGGATAACCCTGAACTCCTGACACTCTTGTCTCCTCTTCCCAAATGCTAGGATTCCAGGTTGGTGCTGCCACATCTACCTCTGAGCCTGTGAGCTCTGATTTGTGAAGGAAGAAAAGTCTTTGACACTCAGAACTGGGTGACCTCTGGAGATGTTGATGGAAATAAAGGTAACTTTGATGGAAAATACAAGATATAAGAATTTTGTTCCTGCTGGGCAGTGGTGGCACACACCTTTAATCCTAGCACTTGGGAGGCAGAGGCAGGCGGCTTTCTGAGTTCAAGGCTGGCCTGGTCTACAGAGTAAGTTCCAGGACAGCTAGGGCTACAGGGCTATACAGAGAAACCCTGTCTCAAAAAAAAAAAAAAAAAGAATTTTGTTCCCTGAAGCTTTTATTTCTGGAGATGAGGAGTAGATCTCCTCACAGCTGGGTAGCAGTCCTTTCCTTCAGTCTGCATTTGCAGATCACTGGCAAGCAGATTTTATTTTTTGATGGAGAATCTAATGGTGTAGTCCCAGTTGGTTTTAAACTCATAATCCGCCTGTGTGAGATTACAACTACCATATCTATTTCTAAAAGCACATTTTAATGCCCAGATATCTCTTTTTTGTTTATAATTGGCAAACTCTTGAGGTCTAAGTATCAAGCACAATGGGAAAGGTGGAGTAGGAGAAGGGACAGGGGCTCCGTAAGTGGGAAGTGAAGCAAAGCAGAGAATTTTTTTGGCAGGTCAAAGTGTCTGTACCAATTCTCTTTCCACCAACATACAGGAAGAGATTCTGGCTTTCCCTTCAAGTGAATGCTCACATGTCTAAATTCACAAAGCATTCACTGTGAAACAAGGTTCACGGTCTGAATATTACATGTGATGCATGATCCCTGGCTGGAGGAAGTATTTGGGAAGTGAGAAAGACTCTAGGAAGTAGGGCCTTGGTTGGGAGCTTGGTCATTGGGGCACAACACTAAAGGTAATTGCTATTCCCTTATTCCTCTGATTCCTGTCTATTCGAGTTGAAGAACTGTATCACGTGTTTTCAGTACGGTGATGCTCTGCCCAAGTACATGGGACCAAGCAGTCATGAACAGATTCTCCCGAAACCATAAGACAAAATCTTTGCTACTTGAAGCCAATTTCTAAGATATTTCCATCAAAGCAACAAAGACAAGCAAGTAGACTTAAGTCACACAGAAAATTGGTTCCAGAAGTGGGGTTACTGCTGTGACTAAAATCTGACCTTGTTGTTCTTAAGTCTTTGAAGCTAACTGGTTTGAAGGGGGAATTTGAAAGAGTGTGGACTTGCAGCCTAGAGACTACCAGGAGAAGAATCAAACTGACAATTCTGGTAAAAATTCAGAAGACCAGAGTGTTGACAGAAATGTGAAGTCAAGATTATGTTGTGATGTTTCAAATAGGAATGAAGATTCCATTGGGAAATGGACTAGAAGCGATTCAAGCTATACTCTGGCAAAGAACTTGCTTACATCTTGTCCTTATCCTTTGGGGAGGCTTCAGAGGCTCATGCTGTGATCCCAGTATTTAGGAGGTAGGATGACCTTTACAAGTTCAAGATCTCTCATTAGTCACAAGTTTCAGTCTAGAGAGTAAGATCCTGTCTCAACACAACTAAAAGCCTATGGTTTCTGAAGAGTCTAGCATCATTAAAAAGAAGCCAGATGTTTTTGCACTTGGACAGCAAGAAAGATGTCTTGGGAGACATTTCAGGAACTGACCAGACCTCACCCATGGCAGATTCAAGAGTAGAAAAAAAGTAGTCATTTGTTAAGTTTTTCCCTTGAGAAGAAGGTACCTCTATTATACCCTGTTTGCACAGGGCTGCCACAGACATGATTTATTAAGGAGTTATTTCACCATGCACAGACACCCAGACACTCCAAGCCCAATGGTCCCAGAGAGAGGCCATGTGGCCTGTGGATGAACAGGCCATGGAGGGGCTGCTCAGGCCTCCTGGGGCCCCCATCACATCAGCCCGCTTCACCTGGAGCTCCAGGATCTACTGTCTTGTCTGCCCTCTTGGGTTTTGCTTTGATTTCATCTGTCTTTTCTGTGCTTTTTCTAAGGACATTATATGTTGGAAGCATGTAACCTGATTTTTAAAGTTTACAGGTTTTACTCATGTGCCAGAGGATACACCTACGCACATGCACGCGTGTGTGCGCACCCCCCCCACCACACACACAGAGACAGAGACAGAGAAAACAAGCATCACACACACACACACACACACACACACACACACACAGAGAGAGAGAGAGAGAGAGAGAGAGAGAGAGAGAGAGAGAAAACAAGCATGGCAGTGCCCATCTGAAATCCTAATATTCAAGTGATTGAGGCAAAAGGATTGCTTTAAGTTTAAGATTAGCATGGTCTATAATGCAGGACAGCCAGGGTTACATACTGAGACTTTATCTTAAAATAATGGTAATAAAATAAATATGTAAATTACATACTCTTAACTGTTGAGGTTTGGTCTGCTGCTATGCATTCAAATGCTAAATGCCTGGAAATCTGGTTGCTCCCAGGGAAGCTGAGATCCTCACATACACCAAGTGATACTAAGTAACCTTGCAAATCCTCACATACACCAAGTGATACTATGTAAGCTTGCTCCTTTATTTAAAACTATTATTGACTGAATAAGGACAGCCTATAGCTGGAAGAAGAGAGGTAGGTGAGGTTTCAGTTCCCTGGCTTGGGGTCTGAGGAAAACTCAGGGGTCTGAGGAGGACCATAAGGGGAGGGGAGAGGAGAAGACGCCATGGGGTAGGTGAACCATGAAAACATAGACATGAGGACTGACCAATAGAAGTTAAGAGCGGCCCAGATGGAACATGGCAAGTCATAGCTTGGGGTTGTAATAGTAGATGTAATAGCTTAGAGGGTAGATATCTGCCCAGCTCTAGTGCTTTAAAGGTTTATTATAAATACAAAACTTTTGTGTCTTTTATCTGGGGTAGAAACCTCCCACTGAAAGTAAATACTTAATACAACACTTGATTTCAATAAAATGTAACGAAACATGTAAGTTTTACACAGAATCTTACAGAAAGCTGAAACAGAAGAACTATTTCCTAACTCAGCGATGGCATTATTCAGATACCAAAGACAAAAAGACCTTAAAAAAAAAAAAAACCCACAACAACAAATAAAAAAACAAAACAAACAACTCAGAACACGATCCCTCATGAATATAGATAGAAAATATAAATAGAAAAATGCCAATCAAATTCAATACTATGTGGGAAAGGTACAGGATGATAAAACTGGAATACAAGGCCAAGTTAACATAATAGAAGAATCAAATAGTGTGGTGGTATACGCCTTTAATCCCAGCAACCAGAAGACAGAACCAGGTGGGTCTCTGGGAATTTAAGGCCACTGTGATTTACAGAGTGAGTTCAGGACTACATACTGAGACCCTGTCTCCTGACCCCCAAACAAACAAATTTATTTTACTTAAAAATATTGATTTACTTTATTTATTTATTTATTTATTTATTTATTTTTGGTTTTTCGAGACAGGGTTTCTCTGTGTAGCCTGGCTATCCTGGAACTCACTCTGGAGACCAGGCTGGCCTCGAACTCAGAAATCCACCTGCCTCTGCTCTCAAGTGCTGGGATTAAAGGCGTGTGCACCACCGCCGGCTGATTTACTTTTATTTTATGTTTATATGTGAGTGCTGCATGGATGCATGTGCACCGCATTTGTGCCTAGTGCCTCAAAGCCTGGAACAGGATGGTGGATCTCCTGGACCTGGAGTCACAAGTGAAGCTACCATCTGGATGCTGGGGTCCTCTGCAAGACTGGCAAGTGCTCTTTCCCACTGAGGTTACTCTCTGCTCACCCCAGTAAGTTAATTAATTAATACCAATTAGTGAATGTCAGCTAACTGGACAGCCACATGAAAAAGAATAATTTTGCATTTTTACCTTAACTCACATAAAAGAAAAAATAGCTCAAAATGAATCAAAGGTTAAATTTAGACTATGATAGTCTCGGAAGAATATATACAATCAAATATTGACCTTGGGCTTGGTAATGATTTCTTTTTAAATAATTAATTAGTCAGGCAGTGGTAGCACATGCCTTTAATCTCGGCACTTGGAGGCAGAGCGAGGTGGATCTCTGTGAGTTTGTGGTCTGGTCTACAGAGTGAGTTCCAGGACAGCCAAGACTACACTGAGAAACCTTGTCTCAAAAAACAAACAAACAAACAAAAAAGTAATTTATTTTTTATGTGTATGAGTGTTCTGTGTGCTTGTATGTCTGTGCACCACATTTATACCTGGAGCCCAGGAAAGCTAGAAAAAGGTGTTGGATCCCCTGGGACTGCCATTACAAACGCTGTAAGCTTCTATGTGGGTGCTAGGAATTGAACCAGGATTCTCTGGAAGAGCAGGCAGTGCTCTTAATCTCCAAGCCATCTCTAGCCTCTTGTAATGATTTCTTTCTTTCTTTTTTTTTAAATTTATTATATGTATATGAGTACATTGCAGCTGTCTTCAGACACACCAGAAGAAGGCATCAGATCCCATTACAGACGGTTGTGAGCCACCATGTGGTTGCTGGGAATTGAACTCAGGACCTCTGGAAGAGCAGTCAGTGCTCTAACCACAGAGCCATCTCTCCAGCCCTTAGGATGATTTCTTAAGTGGGATACTAAAAATATAAGTAACAAACAAAGGGATGAGCTGGATTTTTTAAAAATTAAAAACTCTGTTGCCTCGAAACACCCGATACAGAGAGTGGGAAGCCAGCTCATAGAATGTAGGGAAATACATTTTAAATCTGATAAAGATCTGTGCAGAATATACAAGGAATTCTTAAAACATTGAATAACCAAAGAATGAAAAGGCAAATGAGTTGAAAAAACACTCTCCAAAGAGCTACACAATTGCCCGATAGACATTGAAAAAATGACTCCATATTGATTAGAGAAATTCAAACCAAAGCTCTGAGATAGATATCACTGCACATGCACCAAGATGACACAGAAGAAGAAAAAAACTAAGTCAATAACAATAACAATGCTTCCTCGACTAAACACAGAAACTTTTTTTTTTTGTTTTTTGAGACAGGGTTTCTCTGTGTAGCCTGGCTGTCTGGAACCGTCGGTAGACAGGCTGGCCTCGAACTCAGAAATCCGCCTGCCTCTGCCCCAAGTGCTAGGATTAAAGCATGCTGCCACCAACCCCGGCTGCACAGAAAACTTTACTTTCTTTTTCCTTTCTTTGAGTCACAGTCCTCTAACTCCTGAATGTCTTTGAATTCACTATGTAGACCAAACTGGCCTCAAACTCAGAGAGATCCTCTTGCCTATGTCTCTGGAGTGCTGGAATCATTAGAACTAGCAAGTTGTTGCTTTACATTTTTAAACCATTTACTTGTTTTGTATGTGTATGTGCGGGTGTGTAAGTGTGTGTGTGTGAATGTGCCCCAGCATGTGGTGGCGGTCAGAGGACAATTTATGACCTTGGTTCTCTTTTTATATCATATAGGTCCCAAGGATCAAACTCAGGTCTTCAGGCTTTGCAGCCAGTGCTAAGCTATCTGGCATGAGTATTTATTAATAAAGAGAAAACTTATGGGAATGGTGTTTATATATATATATATATTGTTTTTGTTTTTATTTGGTTTTTTTTTTTTTTTGGTTTTTCGAGACAGGGTTTCTCTGTTAGCCCTGGCTGTCCTGGAACTCACTCTGTAGACCAGGCTGGCCTCAAACTCAGAAATCCGCCTGCCTCTGCCTCCCAAGTGCTGGGATTAAGCGTGTGCCACCACCGCCCGGCGATTTTTAAACATTTTATTATTTTATGTGTATGGCTGACTTGCCTGCATGCATGTTTGTGTACCACATGTGTTCCTGATATCTTCAGAGACCAGAAGAGGGTGTCAGATCCCCTGGAACTGTAATTACAGCACTTATGAACTCCGATGTGGGTGCTAGGAATCAAACCCAGGTCAAATGCCAGAGCAGCCAGTGCTCTTTCCCACTGAGCCATCTCTCCAGCCCCTACTTTTCTTAGCATTAATTGAATTATTCAATAGTACAGTATCCTTATTTATAAACGACAATGTAAAGAGAAGAGATACAGGCACACACAGACACAGGTGGCTTTTGTTTTTCCACCTACTCTGAAGCATACATTATACATTGTTACCAGGTCACGATATCTTTGCCTCTGAGTAAATCTGCATAGTCCTTTTATCATGTAGACAGTAATCACCTCCCTTTTTGTGTCCACTGCTGGGGTCAGAATTACTAGTGGGCTCATGTAACAAAGGGCAGTTTGGAGTCACTGAGCGAATACAATGTTACTTAGGGAAAGGGGAGCCCCCTGGGAGCTTCAGGCTTTCTCACCTTAGTCAACAGAAAGGATTACTTTCCTAGAGTTGTTAATTATCAGCTTGAAAGCCTAGAAGACTTCATAGGGATTCCTGGGAGCAGTCAAAAGGCTAGAGCGGACGGAGCAGATGTAGGAGGGCTAGCACCCAGGGATGCAGAGGAGGTGCGGTGGGTGCGGAGCGAGCTGCTTTGCTTAGAATCCACCCTTCACGTCAGCAAATATGTACCCTGTGGATCAGTGCTACTAGCTGTCCTGCAGAGCAGAGCAGGAACTGGAGGTTGACAAAGGTAATGAGTTAGGTTGAAGAGAACCGCCTCCTTGCAAAACAGCTCAGGGCATTTAAACAATGACAGCGTTCCTCTGTGCATGGGGCCCTATGTGAGCCTGCCCAGGGGAGGGGACTGGTATAGCTGCTACCCGTGAGGTTCCGAGGATATCCTCGCTGCCCACAAAACTCTGTGCTGTTCCATGTCTACTTTCTTGAAGCAGATGGCTGCCCAACACGTCTCTGCTTCTGAGCCTCTTTACAAATAACTTATGAGCTGATTTCTTTTAATGCAGAACTCTGAAGTCTCCTGCTCAGTAAACAACCAGTCAGGTAGGTTTTTCAGGCTTGTTGTTTACGTAAACTTGACCATTCAGAAGGCCAGGGAGGCTGCCGGCCTCGTACTATTCATCTCTTTCTTCTGGCTCTGTTTTCTTTCTATTCTCACTTTTTGTGAGGTTGGGGTTTCTTATCCCAGTCTGTTTGGGTTAAGGAAGCCTGGATTGTTATCTGGTATTCAGTGTGAAAACAGCTGGCTCCTCATTAACACTAGATAATTGGGGGGTTGTCCCCAGTCATCAGGAAGAAACCTCCACTGCCCAGTGTTGCTTGGTAAGATGGTATCTAAATGAACTGCCACCAGCAGAATCATGAAAGGGAATTATAAGAGACAGAGATGAAAGCAGGTTCTCTGTGTCTGACAACGGGTTTCTTTCAAAAAAAAAAAAGGCATTTATATAATTAAATGCTTATTTATTCATGGAAAAGCCAACAACAAAGTGACCTGTGAGAGGAATATTCTAGAAAGTTAAGCACTAAAATTACTGTCAGCCCTTCTAGAGGATTAATTTGTTTATTCATTTAGTTGTTTTTTTTTTTTTTTTTTTTTTTGAGACAGGATCTCAGTACATAGCCTTGGCTGGCCTGGAGCTCACTATGTAGTCTAGGCTGGCCTCAATTCATAGAGATCCACCCATTCATCTCTAGAGTGCTGGAATTAAAGAAGTGCATCATGCCCAGCATCATCTCTGTCTGTCTATCTACATGTACTATGTCTATGTATCTATGTATCTATGATATGTCTATCTATCTATCTATCTATCTATCTCTATCTATCTATCTATCTATCTATCTGAAGATTTCTCTGTGTATCTCTGGAACTCGCTATATAGGCCAGGTTGGCCTTAAACCCAGAGATCCTCCAAGTAGAGGAGGCATGCGTCACCACCAACCAGCCATGCCCAGCATGTTAAATAATGTTTCAAAAGAGCATTATGAAGACTCAGCAGTTGAGAGCTTATAATGTTCTCCCATTATAAGCTGAGTCCAGTTACTAGCACCCAAGTTAGATAGCTCATGATTCCATAACCCCAGCTCCAGGAGATCTGATGGACTCTGGTCTCTGTGTGCATAAATCCCATACAGATGCATATACACAACTAAAAGTGAATATTTTAAAAATTACTATTGGTATATATGTGTGTGTATGTGTGTGCATATATGTGTGCGTGTGTGCGTGTGTGCAGGCTTGTTGATCAGATGAGACCAACTTTCTACTTTTAGGTTGGTTTCAGGAACTGAGCTCAGGTAATCAGATTTGTGTGACAAGTGCCTCCCCCTATCTAGGCATCATCCCATGGTGCTACCGTACCCAGCATTCTTACAGAGGGACAAGTATCAGGGTGTCGATTTAGAAAGACAGATTGTTTGACTGTGGGGGATGCTTTTAATAAAAATGTAAGACTGAGATGATCTTTTCTTTTTAAATTATTATTTTATGTGTTTGGGTGTTCTGCCTACATGTATATCTGTGTACCATATGTGCCCCTGGTACCTGTGAAGGCCAGAGAAGAGCATTAGATCCCTCTGGAACTGGTCACAGACAGTTGTGAGCTGCCATGTGGGTGCTGGGAATTGAACCTGGGTCCTTTGGAAGACCTCTGAGCCATCTCTCCAGCCCTTTCTCTTGTTTTCTTTTTCTTTTTCCGAGACAGGGTTTCTCTGTGTAGCCCTGGCTGTCCTGGAACTCACTCTGTAGACCAGGCTGGCCTCGAACTCAGAAATCCCCTGCCTCTGCCTCCCAAGTGCTGGGATTAAAGGCGTGTGCCACCACCGCCCGGCTCTCTTGTTTTCAAAGAAAAGGTTATAATATTGCTTTCTTTTCTTTGTTTATTTTTCAAGACAGTGTTGGTATACATGCATTCTGCTGGCCTGCCTTCAGGGACCTAGCAACTGCTTACCTCATGACCTGACAGTACCAGTGATTGGTGAGGGCTCCATAGAAGAGGAGCCACTAGCCACTCAGCAGCTCTCTCTGTCTGTCTATATTCCCACTTGTCTGTCTCTATCCTTTTCTAGGCCCTTACTCCTCTCTTGTCCCCCGGTGAACCTCTTGTACACCAGGTCTGTTGCATGGCATAATTACAGGGACACACCTTGGCATGGGCCTGCCAAAGATATCCCCTCCCTCACCATATTGTATTTCCTAACAGATAGGGTTTCTCTGTGTAGCCCTGGCTATCCTGGAACTAGTTCTGTAGACCAGACTGACCTCAGGCTCACAGAGATCCTCCTGCCTCTGCCCTTAAATGCTGGGAAAGGTAGGTGCCACCACCGCCACTACCACCACTCACCTAATATGGCTTTAATTTTTTTTTTCATTGCACTTACTTAGTGTCTGTGCATACACGTGTGTGTATCCTGCAGTCCACGTTTGGAGTCAGCTGTTTCTTTCCATCATGTCCTCAGGCTACCTGTGAATGGCTTTAAGCACAGAGCCTTCTCATCCACTTCTGCTTTCTTACAGCTTTAATCTTTAGAGCTGTCCTACATGGTATCACTTAATATCCTAGCAGATGTGACAGAGCATCCTCCTTGCCAGTAACTATGCAGAGGTTTGTTCCCACAGACCCAGGGGTGGTCTTATCTCCTTGGTGACCCTGTCCCCTGAACTGTGATTTTTATGGGGATTCCTCAAGTTATTTCTCTCTCTCATTTGGGATGAGAAGGCTAAGGGGGATGGGCTGAGGAAGGTAGAGGAGAATCTCTCTTCCCCGGGTAGGATGAAACTGCAGCAAGCCCATGATGTTGTTTCTGACTGAGTGAGGGTCTAGTTTAGAAATGGTTTGGGGGAAGGGCTCTGGAGTAAGTGATGGCTCAGAGGTTAAGAGCACTGACTGCTCTTCCAGAGGTCCTGGATTCAATTTCCAGCAACCACATGGTGGCTCGAAACCCTCTGTAATGGGATCCAGTACCTTTTTGTGGTGTGTCTGAAGAGAATGACAGTGTACTCACATACATTAAATAAATAAGTCTTAAAAAAAAGGGTTCCCTTTCTTCTCCCTGCTGCCTCCCTGTTCACTCAGATCCTGGGCGTAGGACCAGGAGAGTTCCTGAGGTAAAATTTACCGAGTATGGTAACATTCTAAGTTCCCCTGGACGGTTGGTTTTCTCTGAGGTGCCAGGAACTTGGTGACAGTTTGGGCTTGTCTTCCCATGGTTGTAATTGTCTGTATCTGGTTTCTGTCTTCTGTTCTTTAATCTGGAGTGTGTGTTGCTAGCATTTGGTCTAAGCTCCACCCACAGTTACCTGGCAACAGCCAGGTGTGCCTGACTCACTATGAAAGGGGCTGTTGTCCTCTGCACTCTCTCACTTGCTTTCTCTTCCTCTGTCCTCTGTGCCGGACCCCTCTTTCCATGTGCTCATGGCCGGTCTCTCTCTCTCACTCTCCTACCCTCTCAACTCCCCTCCCCATGGTCTCGTGTGCATAAATCCCATACAGATGCATATACACAACAAAAGTGAATATTTTAAAAATTACTATTGGTATATATGTGTGTGTATGTGTGTGCATATATGTGTGCGTGTGTCGTGTGTGCAGGCTTGTTGATCAGATGAGACCAACTTTCTACTTTTAGGTTGGTTTCAGGAACTGAGCTCAGGTAATCAGATTTGTGTGACAAGTGCCTCCCCCTATCTAGGCATCATCCCAGGTGCTACCGTACCCAGCATTCTTACAGAGGACAAGTATCAGGGTGTCGATTAGAAAGACAGATTGTTTGACTGTGGGGGATGCTTTTAATAAAAATGTAAGACTGAGATGATCTTTTCTTTTTAAATTATTATTTTATGTGTTTGGTGTTCTGCCTACATGTATATCTGTGTACCATATTGGCCCCTGGTACCTGTGAAGGCCAGAGAAGAGCATTAGATCCCTCTGGAACTGGTCACAGACAGTTGTGAGCTGCCATGTGGGTGCTGGGAATTGAACCTGGGTCCTTTGGAAGACCTCTGAGCCATCTCTCCAGCCCTTTCTCTTGTTTTCTTTTTTTTTCCGAGACAGGGTTTCTCTGTGTAGCCCTGGCTGTCCTGGAACTCACTCTGTAGACCAGGCTGGCCTCGAACTCAGAAATCCACCTGCCTCTGCCTCCCAAGTGCTGGGATTAAAGGCGTGTGCCACCACCGCCCGGCTCTCTTGTTTTCAAAGAAAAGGTTATAATATTGCTTTCTTTTCTTGTTTATTTTTCAAGACAGTGTTGGTATACATGCATTCTGCTGGCCTGCCTTCAGGGACCTAGCAACTGCTTACCTCATGACCTGACAGTACCAGTGATTGGTGAGGGCTCCATAGAAGAGGAGCCACTAGCCACTCAGCAGCTCTCTCTGTCTGTCTATATTCCCACTTGTCTGTCTCTATCCTTTTCTAGGCCCTTACTCCTCTCTTGTCCCCCGGTGAACCTCTTGTACACCAGGTCTGTTGCATGGCATAATTACAGGGACACACCTTGGCATGGGCCTGCCAAAGATATCCCCTCCCTCACCATATTGTATTTCCTAACAGATAGGGTTTCTCTGTGTAGCCCTGGCTATCCTGGAACTAGTTCTGTAGACCAGACTGACCTCAGGCTCACAGAGATCCTCCTGCCTCTGCCCTTAAATGCTGGGAAAGGTAGGTGCCACCACCGCCACTACCACCACTCACCTAATATGGCTTTTAAATTTTTTTTTTTCATTGCACTTACTTAGTGTCTGTGCATACACGTGTGTGTATCCTGCAGTCCACGTTTGGAGTCAGCTGTTTCTTTCCATCATGTCCTCAGGCTACCTGTGAATGGCTTTAAGCACAGAGCCTTCCATCACTTGCTTTCTTACAGCTTTAATCTTTAGAGCTGTCCTACATGGTATCACTTAATATCCTAGCAGATGTGACAGAGCATCCTCCTTGCCAGTAACTATGCAGAGGTTTGTTCCCACAGACCCAGGGGTGGTCTTATCTCCTTGGTGACCCTGTCCCCTGAACTGTGATTTTTATGGGATTCCTCAAGTTATTTCTCTCTCCCCATTTGGGATGAGAAGGCTAAGGGGATGGGCTGAGGAAGGTAGAGGAGAATCTCTCTTCCCCGGGTAGGATGAAACTGCAGCAAGCCCATGATGTTGTTTCTACTGAGTGAGGGTCTAGTTTAGAAATGGTTTGGGGAAGGGCTCTGGAGTAAGTGATGGCTCAGAGGTTAAGAGCACTGACTGCTCTTCCAGAGGTCCTGGATTCAATTTCCAGCAACCACATGGTGGCTCGAAACCCTCTGTAATGGGATCCAGTACCTTTTGTGGTGTGTCTGAAGAGAATGACAGTGTACTCACATACATTAAATAAATAAGTCTTAAAAAAAAGGGTTCCCTTTCTTCTCCTGCTGCCTCCCTGTTCACTCAGATCCTGGGCGTAGGACCAGGAGAGTTCCTGAGGTAAAATTTACCGTGTATGGTAACATTCTAAGTTCCCCTGGACGGTTGGTTTTCTCTGAGGTGCCAGGAACTTGGTGACAGTTTGGGCTTGTCTTCCCATGGTTGTAATTGGTCTGTATCTGGTTTTCGTCTTCTGTTCTTTAATCTGGAGTGTGTGTTGCTAGCATTTGGTCTAAGCTCCACCCACAGTTACCTGGCAACAGCCAGGTGTGCCTGACTCACTATGAAAGGGGCTTGTCCTCTGCACTCTCTCACTTGCTTTCTCTTCCTCTGTCCTCTGTGCCGGACCCCTCTTTCCATGTGCTCATGGCCGGTCTCTCTCTCTCACTCTCCTACCCTCTCAACTCCCCTCCCCATGCCCTGAAAAAAACTCTATTCTATGCTATACCTGTGTGTGTGTGTGTGTGTGTGTGTGAATGGATACCTCAGCATGGGTCCACAGAGGCACCCCTTCACACCCCTTCCCCCACACCTGACTACACATTCACCAAAACATATTCTCTCTCTATCTTTTTTATAAAACACAACTTGTGTGGTGGGAAGCAGGAGACAGCATGTTTTGCCACATGACTCCACTTCATTAGTAGATTTAGGGTAATGCTTTTTTTTGGCTTGTTCAGATTTGTATTTATTAGAAGGGTACAGTGGTGACTTCCCAGGTCCTGAAAGGCAGGAAATCCTGGAAAAAAACCCCTTTACAATAAAGAAGCCAAGCACACAGATGTGCAGGGTTCTAGTCAGGATCTCTCAGGCCAGTGCTAGGCAGGGGTTAGAAACAAGCAGTGGAGGAAGACGTATAGCTGTTGTTAAAGAGTTGTGTGTGTGTGTGTGTGTGTGTGTGTGATGCACACACACCTCTCCTCATAGCCAGATGTGTCATCTCCCCAGAGCTGGAGTTTCATGCAACTGTGAGCCAAAGGTTGTAGGTTCTGAGAACCAAACTGGGCCCCCTCTCATTTTGTTGAATCTGTAATCAGGACATTGGAGTCCATAGAATTATAGAATGTCATTTATAAAAATGAAAAATATTGACACAAGATGTCTTATAGCACTGGGATTCTGTGATAGTACAGAATTCTAAATTTCCCACTTTCTGGGTACTAAGATTCTTCAGTAAGTTCACTTTAAATATCAGTGTATAAATGGACTTGTGTACTTAAAAACTTTTTTTTTTTTACATTTACTTATTGTATGTATGTGTGCAAGTGTACCTGTGTTCCCGAGCATATACCCAACATAGATACACACAATTTAAAATTAACACAGCAGGGCACTGTGGTTACATCTTTAGCCTCAGCACTCAATAGGGAGAGCCAGGATGATCTTTGTAGTACAACATTGTTGTCTTGACAAAAACAAAACAATACTATTAGTACTATTAATAAAATTAAATAATAAAAATGGCCATAAAGTTTTGTGAAGAGGGACCTTTGGCAGTTCCATATTTGCACCCAGTGTTGGCTCAAACGGTGTGCTCTCCAGATTTCAGCGTGGGGGTGGGGGGTCCGTGGGGGCGGGGGCGGGGGAATACCTAGCATTGAATGACTTTCTAAGCACTCCCAAACATAATGGAAAGGGTAGTGAGCTTGCAGGCTTGTCATGGGATGAACGCTGTGCAGCACTTCACCAGCTAGACAGGAAACAGAGCCGCGGACGAGTGCTGCCACCACGCCACGGACTTACACGGGATGAGTACTGTGCTACCGGAAGCACTGCTGCTGCCTCCAGCCTCCACCGTGGACTTACCACTTCTCCTCTTCTACTTGCACGCCCACGGACTGGAACTTACTGGACGCCTTACTCTCTGCCATTTTCTCCGGCTCTTCGGCATCGTCCACCTGAAGGAATCATCAAGCAAACAGAGCTGTTTCATTGTCTCACTGGGAAGTAAACGCACTCTCACCTCAGACCTCCGGGGTATGATGGGACTCTTCTGTGACTTACAACCTCTATGATCCACATCAGTGCATCCGATAGCAGAATTATAACATTCTTAGCGTGCTCTCGGATCCTGTAAATGTTTTCTAGGAACATTTTTTAATGTGTATGTATGTTCACCCGTGTATATATATGTGCGTCATATGTGTGCAAGTGCCTGGAGAGGCCAGAAGAGGGCAACTGATACCCTGGAGCTGGAGTTACAGGCAGTTGTGAGCCACTATGTCTATACTGGAGCTGAACCCTGGTCCTCTGCCAAAGCAGAAGTTAAGTGCTCTTAACCACCAAGTTTTATTTACTTCCAAAGCTGACACATGCCTACGATTCCTCCACAGATTTATAAGCATAGTCATTCCTTAGTCTCCACAGGAACTGGTTCTAGGATCACCATAGATATCCACATCCAAGACTGCTTGGATTCTTACATGAGATAGCATAGTGCCTACTTATTACTGCATCCATCCACCCTTGTACATGGCCACCTCTGGAGCATTTCCATTTGATAGTATTTATACAATATGCAGAGTTGCATACTATACAGTTAAGAAAATAATGAAGGAAAATTGTACAAGTTCAATACAGACACACTTTTCTTTTTTGATTTTTGTTTTAGTTTTTGGTTTTTTTGAGACAGGATTTCACCATATATCCTGGAATATCCTGGAACTTGCTCCGTAGAGTAGGCTGGCCTTGAACTCAGAGACCCACCTGGCTATGCCTCCTAAGTGCTGAGATTAAAGGCATGGTACCACCACACCCAGCCAGATGAACTTTTCTAAAGATTCCTGCTTATTCTTATTGATGTTATTCTGTGTGCATATGTCACACATATGGGCAACTTGTGGAAGCCGGAAGATGGTGTTGAATCCACTGCAGCTTGTGTTAGAGCCAGCTGTGAGTGCTGGGAACCAAAGGAAGATGAACATGTTCTCTTAACCACTGAGCAACCTTTCCCAGCCCAGGGACATTTAAAAAATAACTGTGGACCTGTGGTTGATTGAGTCTTTGTATACCAAACACATGAATATCAAGCGGGTAACTGTATGTAATTTTTTGTGAGTATATTCTATTAGAGTGTCACAAACAAATGTGCTATTGGAAGTTCTAAATTACCAGTGAAGATATAAAAGGGGGATGGAGATGCACCCCAGTCGGCAGATTGCTTGCCTAGCACCCATAGCCCTGGGCTGGATCCTCAGCACACATAAACCCAGTGTGGTAGTGCACCCTTGTAATCCCAGCCCTCAGGAGCCAGAGGCAGGCAGATCTTTGTAAGTTCGTGACCAGCCTGGTTAACAGAACAAGTTCCAGAATAGCCAGGGGATTCACAGAGAAACCAACCCTGTCTAAAAAGAAAAAATGGGCTGTTGGGATGGCTCTGTGTATAAAAGCACTTGCTACCAAGCCTGATCAGCCAAGCCTAGGTACCCAGCCTAGGACCCGTGTGCTGGGAAGAGAGGACAGACTCCTATAGTCTGTCCTCTGATTTGTACAAGCAAGCCATGGCAGAAGGAAGCCCACATGCATGCACAAACACAAACGTAGACACAATACGTAAATAAATAAGCAAATGTAATAAAACATTTAGAGCAAAGTAGAGAGTATTGGAAGGTACATGCTAACACCAGGGTAAAAATGAGGATTAAGTTAAATATTTGCTAGGATTAAGTTAAATATATATTTGCTAGAATATTCATAAAATATCAGTGTATAGAAATATTGACTGTATTGATTTCCCTCAGAAAGAGAACTAATTGGCTATTGATCATAACTGGTCAAGGATGGAAGAAAAAAAAATATATATATATATAAAATCTATCTATCGCTCTTCCCTTCTCTTCTTCCCCTGGCCATCTTCTGTCTCCCTCTCTCTCTCACCTTCCACCCTAAACAAATCCCTTCTCGTGGGAAAAAAAAAAATCTATCTATCTATCTGAGGTTAGGAGCATTCACTGCTCTTGCCGAGTATAAAGTACAGTTCCCAGCACATGATAGCTCACAACTGCCTTTAACTCCAGTTCCAAGGCATCCAATGTCCTCTTTTTTTTTTTTTAACCTCTGCAGGCTCCTAGGTGAGCATGGTACACAGACATGCACCCGGGTATAGTCACATACACAAAATAAGTAAATAAAATCTAAACAATGTTTTGAGTTTTTAGATGATAAAGATGCATTAGCTATTGAAAATGACATAAAATAAAGACCTTTGGAACAGAATGAAGTAAATGTTGAGGAAACAAAGCAAACTACCACCCCATGGTGCTAACTCTGTGTCAGAAAGGCAGATATTGTAATCACCGTGGTGAAGGTATGTAACATAAACGTTCCCACTGTAACCGTGGTGATGTGCATAGTTGAGAGGCGCTGAGCACATTCATGTTGCCTTGCAAGTCAAGGAAGAATTGACCAGAATCCACAAACAGAGACCTGTGTCCACTAAACAATAACTCTCACGGGAATCCAGACTGCGTTTTGTCTGTGGTACGGGGTGGGGTGCCTGCCGCTGGGCTCCTGTGGCATGGAGAACAACTTCCAGGAGTTGTTTGACTCCTTCTGTACCGGGTTCTGGACGCAAACTCAGCCCATCAGGCTGTACGGCAAGAACCATTACCCGCCGAGCCATCTTGCAGGCCTGGAAAATTTAGAGCTTTAAAAATGCTATTCTTGGGTGAGCAAGATGGCTCGTTGGGAAAAGCCACCCTGCCATGCCTATCAAGCTGAGTTCAATCCTGGAGCTCACGTGGTGAAGGAAAGAATACCTTCCGGTCAGTACTTTTCTGACCTGTATGTGCCTGCAGTGGCACACAAGCTCCTCCCATTCCTTGCGTGCCATAAGCTCCTCCCACTCCTCGTACACACACACACACACACACACACACACACACACACACACACACGATAAATTAAAAATGAAAAGTCCTCATTCTCTCCTAGTGCTCCTGATAAAATCTCATCATTTGATAGAGAAAGGTAGGAGGATCAGATCCTTTAAGGATGAGAGGGGAATTTAGCTTCTAGTAGGAACGGAGAGATGTAGACGGGGGCTGGCTCGGACTCTTGGTTCCCACGGTGGCATCTACGCCCGAGCTCTTTGGGAGGACTGACCACTGGCACCTGGATGGTACAGGCGAGTCTCTGACCTCCCTTTATGAGGGAAAGATTGCGCTTTAAAAGTGAACTTTTCAGAACGGACTGTGAAAATACAGCTGTAGAGGGAGAAATGTGCTTGGCTTCCAGATGTGCCAAGAACGGGTTCAGTGCGTCTAGGAATCATGGTCTACCATGTGGAGAAATGACTGCCCAACAGGCACCTGCAGAAGGCACCATAGACATGAATGCCTCTTCTCTGATGGAAGGATATCTGTGTAGGGCCACCCAGGTAGGAGTAAAAGCAAAGGAAGAGTTGGTGAAGTGGTTCAGTGAGTGACAAAACCTACTGAAAAACCCGAGTTTGATCTCCAGGACCTATATGGTAGAAGAAGAGAACCAAGTCTTGAAAGTGGTCCTATGGTCTCCTCATATGTGCTACTGCAAGTGTATATTGGTGTGTGTGTGTGTGTGTGTGTGTGTGTGTGCGCACAGGCACACACATAATAAATAAAATGTGATTAAAAAAAAAAAAAAACCAAAGCCAGGTCAGCTAGGTGTTATTTTAGAAAATTTACAACATAATAAAATATTTCCATAATATTTCCCTCTGTGGAGAGTGAGTTTTAGGGAGAAAGGAGACCGGTGATCTGAGAAGTGTCCGAGGTAGCCACTGTATTGTCATGAAACGCATGATTAAATAGCCAACAGTGACCGCAAGGCTGATCACATTCCTTGCTCGTGATGCCGGGTTAGCTGGTGCCCTCTATACCAGCAGTCACTTCACTCCTGGCCTCCCACGACTGTGAATGATGAAGGACGGTTTGTTCCCATAAGGCACTTCAACAGGATTGGGCCTAAGGCAACTGATGATGACCCCAGCAATTCTCAGACACACACACCTTTATAAATCTGTCTATCGCCTATCTGTACAGGTGTGTGTCTGAACCTGCACACCTTTACAAGTATTTGTGTCAGCTGTGTGTACCTGTGTCTGAATGTGTGTGTGTATGTATGTGTGTGAGTACAAGTTCATGTGTGTGTGTGAGAGTATTATGTGAGTGTGCGTGAATGTGTGTATGTGTGAGTATTGTGTGAGTGAGTGCGTATGTATGAGGATGTGAGTGTGGGCATGTGTGTGCCACAGCACTCTAGTGGAGATGAGGGGACATGCTGTAGGTTTGGGTCTGTCCTTCCACCGTGTGGGTTCTGTAGATTAAACTCCCATTGTCGTGCTTGGCAGAAAGCACCTCTATCCACTTAGCTATCTTGCTGGCCCCCACACTCTTCTGCATAGAGCAAACAATGTCTTCCAGACACAACACACACATGAACTCTCTGGCAGCAGTCACAGGGCCTGCTGGGTCTGGGTCAGATGAGAGGAGAGGAGAAGTGGGCACAAACTCCCATCCTACCCCAGAAGCCATCTCCAATCTATAACTGCTTGTAAAGAAAGCTCTGTTTTCTCTAATGGAGTCTCACTGGGTATACAAACCACATTTAATGACAGGCCCCAGGTCCAGCACAAAATGAACTCAATGGTATTTGAAGGGGTTTGTCCATAATGCTTTGTCTGGGATTTTGTTTTTTAGTCTTACACGTTTTTTGCTGACAGACTGGGTTTCCTGATTTGGCGTTTTGTACGGGAGTTCAGTAGGTGCAAATATGTGTCTGCATCTCTATGTATTCCTTATGCTTTTTCTTTAGCTGTTTTTTTCCTCTTTGTTTTGTCCTAATATGGTCTGTTTGCCTCTATTTTATTTTTATGTGCTTATCTGTTTTCTAATGAGAGAGCGAGAGACAGAGAGAGAGATGAAGAGAGGACAGGGAGATAGACAGAGAGGAGAGAGAGACAGAGACGAGAGAGAAGAGAAAGAGAGAGAGAGACAGAGAACACAGAGAGAGACAGAGAGAAAGAGATAGAGAGAGATAAGAGAGAGACAGAGAGAGAAAGAGAGAGAGAGAGACAGAGAAAGACAGAAAGAAAGACACAGAGAGAGAGAGGGGGGGGATTTGGTTGATGGGAAACCATGATCAGAATATAGTCTATAGAAAAAATAGTTTCAATAAAAATATTTATTTATGTTTATTATATGCACATTTGCCTGCCTGTATGTGTGTGCGCCACGTCAATGACTGATGCCTGAGGAGGCCAGCAGGCCAGCAGGGGGCCTTGGGCCACTATGAACTGGAGTTATAGAGGGTTGTGAGTCACCATGTGGGTGCTGAGAACCACATTCAGGTCCTCTGCAAGAGCAGCAACCGTTGCTTAGCCACAGCCGCAGCTGAGAAGTCCATTTGAGAATCAAAATGCACACAAGACACATAAGGGTACTTTGATATACAAACAGTTATGGCAGATGTAATTTTGGGTTTTCTTTTTGCTTTCTTTCTTTTTTTTTGTATTTTGATTTGTTAAGGAAGGCATCTGTGGTCTAAACTGTCCTAAGATGGCCTTGAACTCTCAACCCTGCTTTCTTTATTTGTTTTGGACAGAATCTTGCTATGTTACCCAGGCTGGCTTTGAACTCACAGAGCTTTGTCTATGATGGGAGTTAAAGGTCTCTGCCACTACAACTGGCCCTGATTTGCAACTCTGTTGCCTCAGGTTTTTGAGTGCTGAGATCACAGACATGCACCACCTGCCCCAGCCATGTGTCCTGTTAATAATTTGAAGGTTACCTCCTAAACAGAGCCCTTTCATCTCCAATGGCAAAATGGTTTCCTGGAAAACAACACACGCACACGCACACGTACACACACACACACACACACACACACCACCCCTACTTCAAGGAACAGGGAGCAGTTACCTGTATCCCGATAGATAGGCATCTGTTTTTCTTAAAGTCTTTCTTCCTATCCTCAGTGGTGACAGTGGCTATGGTGGTGGTGGTGGTGACGGCAGCAGCATTGCTGCCCATGTGTTGACTTGCTGGGCCGTGGATCTGGGCGTTTGCAGCCTCAATGGCAGCCGTGAGAGCCTTCATACTGTCCAGACTTTCGGTGGAGTTGCTGAGGCCAGACTGGCTGATCATGTCTCCACGCTGGCCTTGCCCGTCCATGTAGGCATCCTGCGCGGACTCTGTGCTACTCTGGGCTGTGATAGAAATGAAAGGTTTCGTGGTAGTTCTGGGTGGGACTGGAGGTGGTGTCTTCTTATATGTGTAATGCAAGATGACACTGGAAGACAGCGAAAGCAAAGACTGTGATTTCTGCGTATCGTCAGGGACAGCCATTGGGAGATCAGGGCACACAAAACACTCTGACATTGAACATGACAATGAGGCCATGGGTGGGGGTCATAGCTGAACCACCTATGGGGTAAACACACCCACAGCAGTGAGGGGGAGAGACTGGAGGACACCCACCTCTGAAATGGAGGCTATAAATTATTGTGAACTAGCTATGACTGGTCACCTGCAGAAACTACCCTGGGTAGCAAGGAGAAACTGAGGAGAAGCTTTTCCTTCTCAGGAGAACAGTTAATACAGCCAGTGCCAAACAAAGCAGCTTGTTGGGGATGGTTTGGACGATTGGTAATAAAAAGAGGTTGTAGCATGTGGCGGTCTGATTAGCATCCTGACATGCTTGGGCCACATCAGCCTCTGTAGCTTCCTGGATTAGACTGGTCCACACTAAGTTCCTCCCTGCCTCTCAATACCTCTACTTTATCTTTATGGTTTCTGTCAGCCTCTCAAGACTTCTCTTTTCATTCTCTATGGTTTCTGTTTCCTAACTATCTGCCCTTCCTTCCCTGCCTCCTGCACCCTGTTTTCTTTTTTGTATAGGTGAGCACTACATAAACTTTTGTTCAGAAATTTTGCACACACTCACTCACTAAGAGGACCCCCAACCCCCACATAAACTATGCACTCATTTATAATTGCCTCTGAGCATTTGTTTCATCTCTATTATGCCATGCCTTCAAGTGCTACCCTAAGCCTTCCTTCAAGACACTTCACCAAGTCAAATGTCTGAATGCATTCACCCGAGGCTGCCATTTGTTCAGGTCCTTTCTGAGGCTCCAACGCCTTACACCATTGGTCACAGTTTTCAGCAAGCGGAAAAAACTGTGGCCTTCTCTCAGCTTCCCATGTATGAAGCACGATTCGGAAAAAGGAAGATGAAAAGCATTTCCAGGATGTTCTGCCGGCCAAGAGCAAGCCAGTGCAGAGGTCTGGAGTTGGTTCCCACCATGTCTCCCTTCTCTTTCCACACCTTTCCCAGGCACACACGGCCAGTACCCCGTGCTCACAGCAAATTGGCACGACTCCAACCTGGGTCCTAGCTGTGAATTAATAAAACATTCACTTCTGTATTGACTATGCTTCTTTAAAGGCCACTGAGAAAAACATCCTAAGATGATGTATCGCAAAAAAGAGGGCCCTGTTCCGCTGCCCTGCTCTCTGCTGCCTTGTGATTTGGAGTAATTCCCTCAGCCATAAAAGAAAGAAAAACAGTTAATCCCAGCACTTGGGAGGCAGAGGCAGGTGGATTTTTGAGTTCGAGGCCAGCCTGGTCTACAGAGTGAGTTCCAGGACAGCCAGGGCTATACAGAGAAACCTTGTCTCGAAAACCCAAAAAAAAAAAAGAAAGAAAGAAAGAAAGAAAAACAGCAATGTTGCACGTTCTTCCCACGGATTGCCTGAGAGTCAAAGGAAGAAATCCCGCATAGTCATGTTGCAGTATCACATGCGCATGCGCAGGAAGACGGGTGAATACGTAATAGGATGAGGTCACCTTAGTTACACGATCCGACGATCAGCAAATACTATATTAAACCTTCCACACATGCATATTGCCAGGGTTAGGGTTTGAACACTGAGTGATAAGCAATTCACTTCAACTTCCTGTCTCTCTCTCTCTGTCTCTCTGTCTCTGTCTCTCTCTCTCTCTCTGTCTCTGTCTCTCTCTCTGTCTCTCATGTTTCTGCCTTCAGACTAGCTCCGAGCAAGAGCCTGCTCAGACTCAGATTCCAGATTCGATCCCCCGGCTCAGAGGCAAGCTTCTGGCTTAGTCATGGAAACTGGAGCGGACAGGTTGTTTCCTGTACTTTTAACCCCTGCGGTACTGCCTCTTGTCTCCCAGACAGAGGTAAAGTGTTAGCTGTGTTTGTGATGCCACTGTCTCAGTCACCTGTTTGAAGACCCAAAGAGGTTAGAGAAGGGAGAGGGCCATGATTAGGATGTCCACTCCCACCTGAACATAATGATGCCACACTATGGCATGACTTCTAAGACACGACACGTCTTTATGATGTGAGGCCATTATTTCGCTCAAAACCTATTCTCAGGAAATTTATCCCACTCACTTTCCAAAGAAGCTAAATGGTGCACTCCAGCACACAGTCAGTACCTCAGCACACAGTCAGTACCCCAGCACACAGTCAGTGTGTATCGCAGCACACAGTCAGTACCCCAGTACACAGTCAGTGTGCATCGCAGCACACAGTCAGTACCCCCAGTACACAGTCAGTGTGCATCGCAGCACATAGTCAGTACCCCAGCACACAGTCAGTGTGCATCGCAGCACATAGTCAGTACCCCAGCACACAGTCAGTGTGCATCGCAGCACATAGTCAGTACCCCGCACATAGTCAGTACCCAGTACACAGTCAGTGTGCATCACAGCACACAGTCAGTACCCCAGCACACAGTCAGTGTGCATCGCAGCACACAGTTGTTACTCCAGCACACAGTGTGTACCCCAGCACAGGGTCTGAACTCTAGCACACAGTGTGCACCCCTGTACACAGTGCATACCTTAGCACAAGTCAGTACCCCAGCACACAGTCAGTACCACAGCACATAGTCAGTACCACAGCATACAGTACACACCCCAGCACACGGTCAGTACCACAGCACACAGTGTGCACTGCTGCATACTGTGTCCACCCTGTTAGTATTCTGTCTAAACTCCACCTCCACAGTTATCTGGCAACAGCCAGGTAGGCTTGCCCACTATAAAAGGGGGTGTTTACCCCCTCCTCCCTCTCTTGCTCCCTTACTCTCTTACCCTCATGATCTCTTGATCCCTCTGTCCCCTCCCCCTTCCCTTCCCCCTCTCTCCACGTGGTCATGACTGGCCTCTACTCCTCTACTCCTCACTCTTCCCTCTCCACCATTCCTCCCCACCCTCCGCCCTGAATAAACCACCTCCCCTTGTGGAACCGGCTGGTCTGGTGTTGTCTGTCTAAGCTGTGGGCTGAAATCTTTCACACCCCAGTACGGGGACTGAACTCCAGCATACAGTGCTCACCCCCCCCCCCCACACACACACATGCACATAGTGCACACACCAGCAAGCAGTGTCTGCTCTTCCAGGCTATTTATTTACTACTCCCTTTCAGCTTCCGTGCTTTCTCCTTATATGCCAATAATCAAACTATGTGGGTTTTATTCTAGAAACTAATAAAGTATTCTCAAAAAAAAAAAAAAAAAAAAAAAAAAAACCAACCCAAACCCCCCAAAATCCCAAACCAAACCAAACCAACCAACCAACCAAAACCCCAAACAACAACAACAAAACAAAACCAGATCCGTGTAGAAGAAAACTCATTTCATTTTCTATAACGCAGAGAAACAGTTCTGCCATGCTTACGTCCCAGTATTTCCTGCACAAGGCCTGTCTCTGCCTCTTGCAAGGCCCACACGCTTCCCGGGCAAGCTGCAATTCTTTTTCAAGTGTCAAATTGGACAGGGTAACACTTGGGACAAGCTGCCACAGCTCCTACACTCAAAGGTGATCAGAACTTGAGATTGTCCTACAACAAGAGAGAAGGTTGGGCGCACTGCTGGGCCTTGCCGGCCCCCACATACTTCCATGTTCAGGGAAAGACCATGTCTCAAGGACTAAAATGCAGAGTTACAAAGCAGGATACACAGTGTCCCAGTGTCCTCCTCTGGCTTCTGTGTATCTGTAGACACTTTTGTGCATACAGCACACACACGCACACACTCAGAAAGAGAGAGAGTCTAATCAAGACTCTCTACAAACGATAAACTCCTATAATTTCCATCAACTTTTTAACACTGACAATTTTTTTTTCCTCTTACAACATCTCATGGGGATCAGAAAGGCCTTGGATTTGCTCTGCAGCTGGCCTTGAACTCTCGATCCTTCTGCTCCAATGTGCTGGTAGTACTGGTGTGAACTGCCATACCTAACTCAAAGTTGTCTCCTTTCTAAAAGGAAGACGGTGCTGGTGTGGTAAGCCTCAGGGCACTTGGGGGCTGGGGTGGTGTGGTGGTGGTGGTGGGTGGGCCAAAAGAAGACTTTCTAGAAGATCATGTAGACTCCGCCCACTCTGGTCATCTTCTGTAAGGTCCTAAGCACAGATGTTAGGTGGCCACCGAGCACACGGGCAAGCAGGGGCAGGGACAGCCTTCTTGTTGGTTTCTTTATCCTCCGTACGATTTATTATAAAAAGAAGTATACACTCTAGCTAGTTCATGCAGGTGCCTGAGAGGCACTGATGCCCCAGTGCTAGGGTTACAGGTGGTGCTGAGACATCTTGACCATGGGTGCTGGGAACCAAATTAGGTCCTCTGAAAGAGCCCCTGAGCTCTTAGCCACTGAGTCATCTTTCCAGCTACCTAAACATCCCAATATTGTTCTCTCCTAATAAGTTTTTACTGACTAAGCTAATGGGTCACATAACCATCAGGCCATGCCAGGGAACTGCTTAACAGTTTTTGGTTACTATGATTGTAAAAGTTCTTTCTAATATTGGAATATTAGAATATTGGCCTTTCTGGAGAGAATAAAAATGTCTAAAGAGACATTTATGTCCCCCTCTGGCTATAGACTAATCAGAGTATTGAAAAGAAGGCCCCTGAGATATTAGAATTTCCCCAGCATTCTCTCTGTGAGGGAGAGAGTTGAAACTCTGGGGCATCCAGAGGAGGAACTTGTCTCCCTGACAGGGACTGACTCGTTAGCCATAGCAGTAGTGGGCTGGGGACCATATCTTTTGGAACTGTGTATTTCTTGCTCTCATTACCTATACACTCATGTCACGAACCGAAAGATGGACTGGCGGAGTCGCTGATCTCTCTCCCCTATGAGGCCATGTTGGGTGAATCTCCTTGTTCTCCTTTTTCACTGCTAATGGGTTTATTGAGGATAGTGGTTGGGACACAGGCTGTGACCCCTAAGTGTAGTAACAATATCCAAGCCCATGAAAGACTACAAATAAAAACATAAGGGGTGGGTGGGGCTGCTGAGGTGGCTGTGTAGCCAAGAGTGCCTGTTGCTCTTGCATAGGACCAGGGTTCAGTTCCCAGCACCCACACAACCATTCCAAAGGATGCAACACCCTTGCTGGTCTTGTGGGTACTACACACATGTCGTGCACAGGCACACACAGGCAAACACCCATCATGTAAAGAACAAAGCATAAACCCACCAATCTACTTAGTTGTATTCAGTCACTCAAAGCCAGAAGTGAGATAGCATATATTCTCAGCATTAGCAAGGCTGAGGCAGGAGGACCATACGTCCAGAACTTGCCTAAACTGAGTTTGAGTCAGTCTGAGCTACACGAGACCCTGTTTTAAACAAACACACAAACAAACAAATAACCCCCCATACAAAAACAAAACGGGGAAAAAAAAACAAAAACAAAAGGAGCAAACAAACCCCACCAAAATCGGTTGTATAGTAGTCAGAGAACCTTTTTTGTTTATAAACATGTTATCTTAAGGGACTTTTATTGGTGTTCTTTATGTGGTGTTAGATCTTCGAACCCAGGACCACAAGCTTGCTAACCTAGCATTTTGCCTTTGAGCCCCAGGCTGCTACCAGACTGAACTTGTATACAAGCAGTTATAAAGCAAGCCCAGACTTGTTCACCCTAAAACCACATGGCGGAGAGAAAACCAAATCTTGCAAGTTATCCTCTGATCTTCACATGCACACCAGAGTGTGCACATGAGATCACACATATGCGTGCAAAACAAATAAACGGAAGAGATGAAAAGAACAAAACCAGCGTGAGTCTGAGAGATGGCTTGATTGACAGCTGAGTCGATCCCAGGCCCCACATGGCAGAAGGTGAGAGCCGACTCTCAAACATTGCCCACTGGCTTCCACACGTACAACGTGGCATGCACATGCCTGTAAGCATGCAAGATAAATAAATGCAATTTTAACAACAGCAACAACAAAAACGTCAAGTTTAGTGATTAATCCCAACACTAGAGAGGCAGAAGAATTTCTGTGAGTTTGATGCCATCTTAGTCTACATGATATGTGTGTGTAATATTATAAATAAACAAATAAAACAACAAAAAGAGCCGAGTAGAGGTGGCACATGCCTTTAATCCTAGCACTTGGGAGGCAGAGGCAGGCGGATTTCTGAGTTTGAGGACAGCCTGGTCTACAGAGTGAGTTCCAGGACAGCCAGGGCTACACAGAGAAACCCTGTCTTGAAAAACAAAACAAAACAAAAAAACAACAAAAAAAAAAAATTAAAAAAATAAAACAACAAAAAGATTGTTCATACATGGAGTGGAAGGACCTTATTCTGTAGTGAGGAATGTACAAGCACAGATCAGTCCATTTTCTTTCATTCTTTTAAAAGATTTATTTAAATTTATTCGTATAATTCTTGCACACACACACACCACCCCCGTGTATGTCTGTAACACACACGAATGCCCGATGCCTGCAGAGATCAGAAAAATGCACTGGATTCCATGCTGCTGGTGTGGGAATGGTTGTAAGCCATCACATGGGTGCTGGGAATCGAACCCAGTTCCTCTGTAAGTGCTCTAAACCACTGAGCCATGTCTCCAGCAGGCGGATCCCTGTTAGTTTGAGGCCAGCCTGGTCTACATAGCAAGTTCCAGGACAGTCAGGGATATGTAGAAACCTTGTTGTCTCGAAAAGGCCTGTCTTTAATCCTCAGGATTACCAAACAAACAAACAACAAGCAAACAATAAAAACTTTTAAAAAGAGAAAATACCCAAGTATATATAAGTTCTAAAAAATTAACAAAACGTTGCAGAAGCTCTGCCAAGAGTCTGCATGGAAAAGTTACTGCCTTATTTCAAAAATATTTACAGCTTCCTCTTTCCAGGCCACCCAGAGAGATGGTGGTGGCTTGTGGTGAGAGGCAAGGATCAGGCATACTCGCTTGCCAGCCCACCTCTGGGAGGTACAGTGCACCCCACAGTAGTTAGTCTGCGTTCTGGCTCCAGGGAGGTGGCTGAGTGAGAATGACTTCCACTCAAGGCATCCTCCACGGAAAACACTTTTCCCCGTAACTGAATTAAAAAAAAAAAAAAAAAAAAAAAAAAAAAAAAGCGATCTCTGAGAGCGCCGGGGAGGGAGGGGCTGGCAATAACTCTTGCAGTCATCCACACCCTCGCCAGTTGGTGGTTACCGGGATCCCAGACACTTCCTAATGCCAGACAAATGCCCCAAGCCTCGGCATGTCTGGTTTGAAGATCTATTCAACTGATAGCCCCCACCTTTTCGAGGGAGAGTCCCAGTACCCGGCTAATCAAACAAAACATTGTTCTCAGGAGTCAGGAAGAAAGGAAAAGCTTTTCTCTGGGCTGCAGCATTTGGGATTCATATCTCTCTATAAAAATATAGTACATATGTATATATATTTCCAACTAAAATGTTGCTACAAAACTTGGGATTCCGGAGGCGTGTCTGCTTTGCACAGAACGTGCACTGTATAGAAATCCGGGAGAGGGGAGGAATCTGAAAGTTAAGAACCATTAAAAGGAAAGGGGGAAAAAAAGCCCCAGGCACTTGATGCCTGGAAATGATGTAAGACACAGCCACTCCTCTGTTAGACCTGCAACCAAACGGCGCTCAGATCCGTTGCAGCTGCTCTCCAAATGTCAGCGCCAGTGCGGGGCAAAGCTTGAAACCTCACCAGGCTTCAGGAGAGCCATTCTCAACCACATTTTCCCCCGAGCACTCTTAGGAACCTGGCAACAGGTAACGTGGCAACCTTTGACTTCTAAAAGGCGAGTGGGATAATTTCAGGGAACAAATGGATTGTTTTCGAGCTAGCTACATCTCTCCTAACTGCCCCCCCCGCACTCAACCTCCTCCCTCCCAATACAAAGTCTGGGAAAACAAACTAAAGTGCTGCAGGCTGTCCTGCTTTTTGAGCGCCCCCAGGTGGCCAACATCGGAACAACACGCACATGTTCGGAACTCCGTGGCATTTCCTGCTGGTAAGTGTTGTGGAAGTGTGACCTTACGGACCTGTCTCCCGTAAAGAGCTGGGATCCATTCAAAATGTAATCATTTTTGTTGTTGTTGTTGTTGTTTTCCTTGTTGTTTTCGAGATAGGGTTTCTCTATTTAGCCTTGGCTGTCCTGGTAACTCACTATGTAGACCAGGCTGGCTTTGAACTGCCTCTGCCTCCTGATGCTGGTATTAAAAGTGAGCGCCAGCAGACCCAGCTGGAGAGTCTACATTTTGACTTAAGTACATTGACAATTATCCGCTGGATGAAACCTCTAGACTCCAACCCCTTACTATCAGTGAGGGTAAATACTGGAGAACCGAGTTCTGGTAAGCATTGCAGGCTCAGACCTGTGATTTCTTCCTCCTGAGGCTGATGTGGGAAGATCAGGGTTCATGACCAGCCTGGACTCCTTATCAGGCTTTGTCTTGGAAAAGCATCAACAAAACGTGATTCTTGCTGTGACTACTCCATTTTCCGTTTGTTTTGATGTATATTTCCCATACAGACACCTTTGGGGTCTGAAGCTTTCCTAATCAGCCCTGTACAAGGATTACACACTGAAGATTTCCACACTGCCAGACCGCTTCCGGACGCAGCTACACCCAGGAAAATGCCAGCGGCTGTGTTTTTAGGCTGTCTGATCCTCTTAGACACTGCCCCACCCCCTTCCAATGTTGGGCAGGAATGATGGCCCAGTCCTGAACTGCCGTTAGCCCACAGGACCTGGCACTCCAGTTCTGCATCTGGACCTGGTACCCGGAAGCTGAGAGGTCCAGATCAAAGTAAATGGTCTTTTCAGAACTTTCATGAATTAACTAAATTAGAGCCACTGAAGGGTGCTGGAGGGTCCAGGGGTTAAGGTCTGAGCCCTGTAACACAGACCTTAACGAAGTTTGACAATCAAATAATACTAGAAGCAGAAAACAGCCCATGACTGAAACCATGAGAGTAGTTTTTGTCCAGATCATGTAAGGTCAAAGATTAAAGCCCGGGGGTCTGCGTAAGCTCGGCAGGGTCACTGGCTTGTGTGAAGCACAGCCCTTCTAAGGCACCTTGTGTTGAAATGGGGACATTTCAGTCTTCAGGATTACTAATTTCCAAGGAGGTGGGTGTTATTCCCAGCTGGGAATAGGATCTCGAGTTAGCACTTTGTCTTCCCGGCTTTGCTAACAGGTGCTGTTGAGTCAACTGTGCACACAGACGGATGGTCCTGGCTGTCTCATCACCCCTGGGAAGAGTTCCATTTGTTCCATGACTTTACAGACTAACTTCTACCCTGACTCAGACACAGTCACTTCCGCTTACACTAGGGAATTGTTTTTTGTGTTTTTTTTTTTTTTCTTCTTTTTCAGCATTTGTAATCTTGTGTAGTGTTTTTCAAAAATATGTCCCAGCCTGGCCTACAGTCTTCCTGAGTTGAATGGACTGTTTACAGAAGGGGAAGATTCAGGGCCCAAGGTCAGGGTTACAGAATTATATAAGGTTTCCTGTTTGGGCAGCTGGTCTACCAACCCCTCAGGGCGGACTGAGTTTTGTTGAAAGAGGCCTGCCCGTTGGGTGTGGTGGCATACACCTGTAGCTCAGCACTCAGGAATATCAGAAGTTCAAGGTTTGGTTTTGAACTCCTGGATGAGGACTGAGGTGCATATTTTACATATCAAAGTAGGCCTGACCTCTAGGTTCTCCCAGCATCCCTCAGTCCCTACCTAGCATACCCTGCTCCATCCTTAAATTTTCCAGCTTCCCAATAAATCTGCCTTTAAATCTAATCTAGTAATTTTTTATTGGTTTGAATTGGCTCATTTCTGAACACACACAGAATCTTCTTTGCTATTCTCTATATACAGTATAATAACAATTTGCTTGACATATGTCCACATAATTTCTAGCATGCAAGAGGCTGAGGCAGGGGGATTGAAAATGGAAAGCCAGCCTGTGCTACAAACTAACATCTAGCCAGGTGAACACTTGGAGGCAGAGGCAGGAGGATCTCTATGAGTTTGAGGCCTCCATCCGCAATCTATATACAGCATATATATACGTATGACATATAAAAATATATATCAGCCAAAGAGCATGAGCCATCACGTCTGAGGCCAGGGATTCTATTCCAGC